>CM062807.1:126303703-126955655 GCA_031772625.1 Pinus tabuliformis
TCTCAAAGGACTGAATGAGATCTTAGATTAGTTTGACTGTTATAGGGATACACTGATCAGAGCTGATGGTGAGGATAGCCTTGAATGATGTCTCAGAGACTAGGAAGCATTTGTCCAGAGTATATTGGTCAGAGGGACACTTCCACCTGGACGAGATCTGGGCAGCTCTTCGCCAGGAAGAGATCAGACGGAAATCAAAGACAGGTAGTAGCAGCAAGGGGATCAAAGTCAAGTAGGAGGAGGAAGATGTGGCCCTAGCATCTAAGGGAAAGCAGGAGAACTAGAAGAAGTAGGATCTCTCCAAGATCAAGTGCTTCCACTGTGGGGAGTTGGGTCATTATGAAACCCAATGTCCAAGGAAGAAGAGTAAGGGAGATTCTTTAGAGGCTAAGTGAGCACCATCACGGGAAGAGAAGGAAGTTTCTATAGACGATGACTGTTCCATGAGTGCACACACACCAATTGAGCGAAAGTGGGGGGACATCAAGCTATAGTCAGGCAGACTAGAGGCGATGAGGGGCAGGATCCTTGAGGTGCGCAGCCTCATGGATTAGACCTTGCTATGGGAGCCCCAAAGAGGAGTAGCAGGACTAGCTGAGTCAGGTAGAGATGGATGTGGAGGATGGCAGAGAGAGCTACAGTGCTGGAGTCACGAGATAGCACGAGGCTAGCAGGCTGTAACAGTGCGAGAGGCACAGGATTGTTCCACCAGTGCAGGACGACATAGAGAGGTGTGAAACGGTGCAAGATGCAGGAAGTTGTTGCAGCAGCGCAGAGGTCAAAAAGGGAGCACTTGTCAATGGCAGAGGGAGCTTCAGCGTCAATGGGTGTCTCTAGCCCAACATGGAGAATAGATTGGGAGATTAGTTACTTACTTCTCAGTAACTAATTTGCAGTGCAGCAGTGGACAACACGATGCAACATGATGAGAGGAGGTGCAGTGCAGATGCAGTGTTGGGAGAAAGGACCAGCATCAGCATGGATGGAGAGGGAGTTGTCATACAAATGCAGCAGTGCTAGTGCCATAACCATGGTAGCAGTATAGGATGCAACAGTGCAGAGATGTTGGGCAGGAAGGCCTAGCATCAGCACAGGTTACCTATGCCGGATGATCAGAGTAATACTCAGTAAGGAGTATTGCTAGAGCACAGTCCTCGTTAAGAGGGAGTGTTGAATTGGGGTAGCATCGGATGTGCTCTGCCATGAAATTTGGTGGAGAGGTTGGGGCACATGAGATCTCCAATACCAAAAAAGGGTTTGGGCATATTCTAAACGATAAAAGAGATATTAAAATAATTAATATTTTTAATAGAGTCCCTAAGTATAAACTTAGGGAAAATAAAATATTAATGTGTATTAATATGAATCTATCTTAGAATGGTCCAAAAGACATGGATCAATCCAGATCTGATCTTAGCCATTGATTAGGGACTTAATCTCAGCCGTTGATATGTCAACAATAAAGTATAAGAGGAGGCTTGAGGGTCACTTGGAGAATACACCAGAGTGATCAATCTCCCTGGCTGTCTTTTCAATTGGTTATACTCTTCTAGAATCAAGAAAGGGTTCTCTTTTAGGAAAGCATGGAATATAGGAGGTAAAATCACAGGCTTATATCTATCCAAGACTGTAGAAGTGTAAGACTATGTACACTATCTGTAGATCAATATTAGTCTCTTTGGGCTCATTAACTCGAAAAGGATATGCACAAGTTTCAAGTAAGAGTTCATGATCTTCATCAACATGAAAGGGAAATTCGTATTTTACACTTTAAATAGGCAAAATCAAATACAAGACTTTGATCATCTTTTTCATACAACAAACTCTAGAAAAACTCTAAGGACGGTTTCAGTAAAGGAGAAGAAGTACTTTACAAGAAAGTAAATTACATATTGAATGCTATTCCATTTTGAGTACCTGAATTTTTTGTATGATCCTTCCATATTCCTGCTAGCAAGGTTGATCATCCAATGGAATATTCAAATCTAGTTGATTGGATTCAACATGAATATTCTATAATCTAGATTCCTTTGACAACGTAGTCACCAGGGAATAAAAAGAACTCAGAACCTTTGGATTCTTCGCCAGTGGTTTCTTTAAATAAATTTGAACTATGTGGAGTCACCAAGTGAAAGATTTCACAACCTTTCTGTGTCTGATCACTGTTCACCATCAACAATCAGATCTGATCTTTGTCATTCTTTCACAAGGAAGATATAGCACTCATTTTTCTGGCAACGATGCCAAAAATGTTATCCCCTACCATGTCGTAGGTTAGAGAGGAAATTGAAAGAGGTAACCTAGAACCACTTTCAGTTCAGTAGCTAGCCCTACTGAACTAGAGAGGGATCTGTTATAGACATTTTTGGGCACTACAACCCCAAGCATGAAATGTCCATAAACCAAGGGCTCCTAAGTCCCTAAAAGTGTTGTTCTAACCCCTAAAGGAACAAGGTCAACTGATTACAGCTTCTCCCAGAAGTTCTCCATGAAAAACTGCTCAAAACTGGTCAAACAGGATCATTTCAGCTGCTCCATAGGCAATTGCATTGCATCTCACCTAAGTACACTCTGTGGGTGTGGTCATTTCAAAAAGCCCTTCTATGGGGTGCGATGGGCGAGAAGTGACAAATGGCAAGTGTCAATCCGCGAGGTGGAGAGGTATGGAATCTTCCAGAAACTTCTCCTGTGACACTTGCCTCTCTGAATTCGACCAAGGATGAGTAAGAGATCATCAATCTCCAAGTGGAAGCAAGAACTATCAGAGGGAAGACACTAATCAAATCACAAGCTGACTCATCTCCCTTACAGATATCTATATATGGATCCCTCACCCCAGAGATCCAGAGGCTGGAATTTTGCATCTTGTAAGGAATTGCTGTTGGTTTCTTGAGACAACATCATAGTGTTGGGTGATCTAAGCTTTGTATGAGGTGAAGAAGGGCTTACTTGATGAGAGGATGATGCTGGGTCAGAACAACTGGTTGTAACTCCCTTGGCTCTTTCTTGATTATCAATAAAAGCTATTCAAGTTTTCCTCCATACTCTTGTGCCATTTATGTTTTATGCATTTGTATGGTCAATTTACATCTGATCCTAAATTGTTTATGATTATAGATCCATGTTCTTGTATAGTGTTATGCTACTGTGATCCTATAGGTACTCTGTGAAGCTAGGCGTACAAGGGAGCAAGTAGCGAAAGACTATCAAGAGAGAGAGGAATCGAACTAGGAGATAAGCGCAAGACAGAGGTTGGTCTTCTTTGTTCTTCTCTCATCTATATTTCATAAAGGAAAAACGAAAGTAGCTTTACCTTGTTTGTTTCTAAGGTAGCTACCACACCTTAGTGGGATAAGCAGTTCTGTGTAGACACTTTTCCCTGTAACAAAATGGTGACTCCGCTGGGGACAAATTAGTTTGTTTGTTTATCTTCCTTGTTGTTTATTTTATAAACTTACAGACGGAGCCTGAAGTCGAGCCAGGTAGCTTTCGAACTGCATTTGCTATGCAAATGCAAAGTAGATAAATGCCGCTTCAGTCAATCTCCGGGTTTTGTTTATAAATTAAACAACTGATTTACAAACTCTCTGATTGCCCCTTGTGGTAGCTCCAGTAACCTCCTTAGATCTACCCCTGATTGTTGATTTACTGATTACCATTTGCTCGGCCAAAACCCCTGAACTGAACTGCAAACTGTGACCCAGAACCCAAGCAAAGTCTCGTCTCTGGCCAGCACAGGCTCTATTCTGTGAATCTGAAATTCAGCGCACTTCCCGAGTGTAGTAGGTGCGCTGCATTTCAAGTTCCCTGTGTTACAGGTGCGCTGATCAGACTAGGCATTGTTCCTCAGTTTTGGTTTCTGTGTTCATTATTTTCAGTTCTATTCATGAGTTTTGCTGTTTGTAATCAGTATATCTCTGTTTGAAACCCCTTTCCTTGCTGATATTCCACCTCCATTGTGCAGAAGAACTGTAAATGTTTTTGTGTATTTGTTGAGTCATTTTCAGTTCTCCTTTGCAAAAAGTAACGTAATTGTACTGTCGTTCCTTGATTTGAAAGTGTCGCAAGTGTCGTTTTCAGTCATAGGAGAGAGTTTGGTTGCTATTGATAGTCGATTACCCTGTTACTATTGTATTTGGTCTGAATTTGTAGTTTTTCTAGTGTCGAAAGCAAGTATTCATTTCCGAATCGTAAAGTGTTGTGATTGTCTCCATTTTTTATTTTGAAAAGAAACTTGTTAGTAATTGTCGCTTGAAAAGTAATTCAGATTTGCGCATTAGCTTTCTTTTTATCATTCACATACTAAGAAAGCCGAAAAAAAAATACATGCATGTGCATTTGCATTTAGACCGTTTGATTGGTTTGATTTAGGACAGTGCATTTAGTGTGTGCTCTTTGCTCTTTGTGAAAGAATATTGTCTCTCTTTCCTTAGTAGCTAGGATTTTCATTGCACAAAGAAGATAAAAGATTGTTTATCATCTTAGATTGCATTTTAGGAATTGTACATCTACATCTCGCGGTGAACCTGAAAGGAAAATTTCTTAAGCAAGATCAACTATAAAATAAATTTAATGAATCTAACAACGCTTTGGAACCTAACGCACAACATCTAGAAGTCTAGGCTAGAGACATATTCCGGTGTCGTAAAGCCTGGTAACTGTTGTTCTCACTGATGGTTGGGTGATTCCTCCACTTTGAGACGATAAGTGCCAGTACGGACTTGTGCTCCCACGTACCGTCGAGTATATTTTGGGAGACCACAATAGGCTTAATCCTTTATCCATAGGAAGTCGTGTCTACCGCCATATTGATCACAATGCACTAAACAAAGCATTCGGGAAGATTGACTGTCGTACCGTAAAAAGTATTCTGCAGTTTTGCGATTGGTTTGGTAATCCCTCTACCTAGATTTCTAGAGCAGTCCCTTTTGTTCCTTTTCAGACTGATTAACGGAAAAGGTCCATCTGAGCACTTGTCACTTCAGGCTCATTAAAAATCAAAGGCGACTAGAGTCATCTTTTGTTTTTTCTCGACTCTTAAAAATTGAAAAAACAAGTTGTGTCAAAGCATCTAAAATTTATTTTAAACGGAATAATCATCACCCTTTCCTACGTTGATCTTAGGTTGAGAAAATGGAATCCACCAACCAAGGAATTCCCCTTGGAGGAAATCCTAGTCCCTTCTCCTCTTGGGGAGATGTTGGTGCACCCCATATGGCCACATTGTCACTTCCAGGATTGACAATCGCCTTGCCCGTATGGCTCTTCTCAACCTCTGTCGTTTAGAACACCGCAATTCCTGAACAATCGAGTCAGCAACTAGACGAATCCAGAGTTACCCACCAACCTTCTACTTCCTCCAATTCTTACTCCCTCCTCTTTGCTTGATGGGGTTGGTAAAGCCAAAAATCAAGTACCTGAGAAGAAGAAGGAAAAGAAGAAGAAGGAGCCAAAAGCGAAAGGGGGCAACCAAGCATCGTCTAGCGAAAATCCACACACTGCACCGACCAGACCTAAATCGCCATGTGTCATTTCAAAGGAGACCACTATCATAGAGATTGTCCCTGCATCCCTCGGATCTTAAGGGACTGGTCTCCTCGTTTGCACAACCCGGTGTCGTCAACCTCTGATGATCATGTTGAAAGCACACCGTCGATTAGTGAAAGTGAAGCCCCAGGACAAAAAGGAAAATATAGATTTCCTTGTAAACTGTGCGAAGGCGATCATGCCGTCCACCGTTGTCCCTTCTTAGACGAGGCTAAAAGAGTTTTGGACGATCGTCCGGTTTCACCGTTACGACTTCCTCTTGGATATAAAAAACTCTTGCCGAGTCCGTCACTAGTTGAAAATCCGGCTGACCTGCCCAGGTGGTTGGCCGAAGCGTCTATCATTGAAGACAAACCATCTGAACCCATACCAGACGAAAGTCAAAAGGTCGAGGCGACAATTGACCCAGTCTTGCCTTCAGAGGTTCCATCTTCAGATGATACAGTCACAGAAGAGAATAAGGATGACACCGTCCAAATTCTTTTCGTAAGAACAAACTCCGATGAACATGGGGGAAATTTACCCATTCCTTTACCGCAGGAAGGAAGTTCGTCAGAGTCGTACCCGGCCGTCTATTCGGTCCCACCTCCGAGCAACCTAGTTGTTTCCTTCGACTGGAATCAACTAGGCAGACCCCGTTTACCGACTAGTGTACCATTCTGAATCATTGCCCAAATATATGGAATGGTTATAGCCGGTACCATCATAGATGAAGGGGCTTCTGTGAGTATCCTTTCCTCGACTGCTTGGAAAGCGCTTGGTTCGCCATCACTTTTGCCTGAGATGAGAAATCTAACAGGCTTTGATAAAGGAACCAATCGACCGTTAGGGATCCTTCCCAATGTGCCCATAACATTGAGAGGGAAAACCGTTCACATGAACGTAATGGTAGTCCAAGGACCCCTGGATTATAATCTACTCCTTGGAGGAGACTATATTTATTGCATGGGAGCCATTGTCTCATCACTCTTTAGAGTAATGTGTTTTCCGCACGAAGGAAGAGTGGTCAAGCTCATAGAAGAGCTTTCATTTCCTGGATCACGCATAGCAAATAGTCATATACCATCCCTGAATGGTCTTTTCACACAAGTAATGTCTCATCAATCTCTAGTCCGTCCACCTGATGAGCGCGAGTGATTCAGGGGACATGACTGAAACCCAGGGGGCATGCACCCTGGTCTGCTTCGGCAAGAAAACTTCGGGTATAGGGTAGGTTTCCGCGAGAGATATATGACTAGTTTGTACTCCCGTCCGTGATTCGAAAAGGGAGTTAGACAGGAATAAGATTCCCTTGTCAAAGTTATGTGAGTAGAGGCATCTGCACCGCTCACCTTTGTCTATTTCGGTAGACATCGCCGAAGAAATGTTTTGTTTGCGCTATGAATAGAACAATCTTTGGTAACCTGAAAGACGTAGACCTTTCCTGATAAAACAAATGTTCGTCTGTAGAACAAAAGGTGACCTTGAAGCTTAATTTTATACCTGGGGGCATGCAAACCTTTTGGCGTGCAAGCGAAGAGCGACTATTTTTTTTTTTTTAATTTGTAGGTCCTCTAACCCTTTAAACTCGTAGGATTGGTCGTTTCCTAACTTGCATAAAGAAAGGATGTGGGGCAAAACTCTAAAAATTGTCGTTTTCATGAGACATTCTTATTATACGACTGGATTAATTGAGCAGTTTTAGCACATAGTTCAAGCTCGTTAAAAAATAAACATAAGTCATGAGCAAATGTTTCTCCCCGCGTTTAAGCTCATTAAAAAATGAACTATTTCCCGATAAATAACCATCGTGAATGTAATACTTCAGCCTTTAAAGCCTTGGTCGTGTTCTCATCATCACCTCCACTCTGTATTAGCCGATCATTCACCTCCATTTGATTTTTTACCCATTTTGAGGAATAGCTGCGAAGAGTGATCCCACTAGCCATCCTTGTAACACTGCCGTGATTGGAAAATTCCAAACCTTACCTGGAATCAGCTGCTACCCAATTTTATCACTCGTTCCTCAAAAGACGAGTCTCCTTTAAGCTCTTTTCAACTGACTCGTAAAATATGAAAAGATTGCTGAGCCATTGGCCTCTCCAGCTCGTTAAAGGGACCGGAAGTGCTATCCCTCCTTTAGATTTTAATCTTTTTGGACCTGAGGGATTATTACACAAAAAGATCGAGTGCTTGTTTTGTTCGGCTCGTTAAAAGTATCGAAAATTCATCCCTTCTGTATTGTTTTATACTTTTTTCGGACTTAAGGGATTAGATGACGAAAAAGGAATTTTGGAGTTTCCTTTACGTCCCTTTTCAGACTCTCTAAAATTGAAAAGGACCGAGTTATCTTTGTCGTTAAACTCGTTAAAACTTAATAGCGACAAACTTTTCCATAGCAGACAAGAACGAGTTTCACTATCGCTAGGCTCGTTAAAACATAGCGATGGGTTTGCCCAAGGGAAAATTATAGAACAAGCATATGTTATCCTCCTCAAGCTTGACAAAAATAAAGAGGTACTGGTCAACAATGACTGGGGAAAAATTGGGAAGAAAACTTGAAGAAACTTTGTTGGTAGCAAGTTGCTCTTGAACATGACACTTTCACTCCGCATCCAAGTCGGGTTGGGTTGTTTCATTCACCGATCACATCACCATGGTCCCATCACACCATCCACATTTGGGGTTAATGCTACCAATCCATCACGTCAATGTCGCCGATATGTTCAAGAGAAGTCATTCAGAGAATTCACCTGTGTCTCACCCGCTACAATACATTTACACTCCATTCTTTCATGACCGCCACCCTGAACCTTATGTCATCAGATCGTTTTCACCTCCATTAAAATCATTTGCTCCGTTCCGTGTCATTGATGTGGGATTCATTAAGGCCCTCCTGTGACGGATCGCTTCTTGTCGACATCAGCTCATTATCCAAGAAGTCGATCTAGGAACACCCCGTTCAGTACTTTGAAGCTTGCATGCCTCAATGGCAAGTTTCTCACTTCCGGCGACAGGTTTACATCAATGGCCTTCGACCGAAAGATTTTGCGTGGTGTTCGACGCCAAGTCCTTTATTCACACCACGTGAATTGTACTGCAGTACCTTGAGGGTCATTATCATTATCGGTGATTCCTCTCGCACCTGTTAACAGCTTACATCATTGGCTGGTAATCAGGCGATGTCTTTCCATGTTCGACTCCAGAACATCTCTCACATGGATAGACTTGTACTTCGAGTGAAGATCGAACGAGATTGAAGACCCCGGATCTAGTTTCATCCATCCGGGCTGCGATATATATTCAGGGAAATAAAGACATCAAATGTACATCATTGCTGCACAGATAATCATCCAATCAAAGGGATGATGGCTCTACCAGAATCATCAGTCTACACTCAGACGATTGTCTGTCCTATGTACATGAAAATGAATTTATAAAACTGAGCATGGGAATGCCCGCCTCAGCTAGATCATGAAAATATTATGAAGATAATGTATTGTATTGTATCTTATTACAGGTCTCCTCCCAGCTTGAAAGAACTTCAGATCCTCATAATAAAGCATTTCACCCGACATCAAAAGATTAACGACCTCATGCTTTAGGGGGCAACTGTTATAGACATTTTTGGGCACTGCAACCCAAAGCATGAAATGTCCATAAACCAAGGGCTCCTAAGTCCCTAAAAGTGTTGTTCTAACCCTAAAGGAACAAGGTCAACCGATTACAGCTTCTCCCAGAAGTTCTCCATGAAAAAACTGCTCAAAACTGGTCAAAACAGGATCATTTTAGCTGCTCCATAGGCAAAGTGCGTTGCATCTCACCTAAGTACACTCTATGGGTGCGTTGCATTTCAAAAAGCCCTTCTATGGGGTGCGATGGGCGAGAAGTGACAAATGGCAGTGTCAATCCACGAGGTGGAGAGGCATGGAATCTTCCAGAAACTTCTCCTGTGACACTTGCCTCTCTGAATTCGACCAAGGATGAGTAAGAGATCATCAATCTCCAAGTGGAAGCAAGAACTATCAGAGGGAAGACACTAATCAAATCACAAGCTGACTCATCTCCCTTACAGATATCTATATATGGATCCCTCATCCCAGAGATCCAGAGGCTGGAATTTTGCATCTTGTAAGGAATTGCTGTTGGTTTCTTGAGACAACATCATAGTGTTGGGTGATCTAAGCTTTGTATGAGGTGAAGAAGGCTTACTTGCTGAGAGGATGATGCTGGGTCAGAACAACTGGTTGTAACTCCCTTGGCTCTTTCTTGATTATCAATAAAAGCTATTCAAGTTTTCCTCCATACTCTTGTGCCATTTATGTTTTATGCATTTGTATGGTCAATTTACATCTGATCCTAGATTGTTTATGATTATAGATCCATGTTCTTGTATAGTGTTATGCTACTGTGATCCTACAGGTACTCTGTGAAGATGGGCGTACAAGGGAGCAAGTAGCGAAAGACTATCAAGAGAGAGAGGAATCGAACTAGGAGATAAGCGCAAGACAGAGGTTGGTCTTCTTTGTTCCTCTCTCATCTATATTTCATAAAGAAAAAACGAAAGTAGATTTACCTTGTTTGTTTCTAAGGTAGCTACCACACCTTAGTGGGATAAGCAGTTTTTTGTAGACACTTTTCCCTGTAACAGGATCTCTCTAAGGATTTGTAAATGAAAAACTGAAAAGAAATGGTTTTTAGGCTAGATGTACTAGTCTTGTTTGAGTATTTGAAAATTTAGGGCTTTTAGGTTTGCTAGACTAAGGATGAGAGTGGGCAATTAGGTCAAGCTATCAAGTGTGTAGTAATATTCATAAAGAGGAGCTATATAACAATGTGCTATGGTGAACTTAAGATTTAGTCAATATAGTATAGGTTGGAGAGTTTACGAAATCATAATGAGCATGTATTAGCATGAATTCATTAATCTTGGAAGAAGAGAAACATAAGCATGATTTTCCACATAAATACAGCTTTGAATCTAAGAATTCTGCCTATATGATTGTAAGGAAAACCATAAAAAGAAAGAAAAGCATGTAAAGAGAGATGATTTCATCAATAAGAAACTGATATTAAAGGAAAATAACAACACAAACTCACTGAACAAGTATTCCTGAAAAATAGTTGCAACAGCTCCTTGATTAGTTGTATGAAAACATAACGTACAAGTCTCTCCACAAAAGTCCAACCCTTCTCACTGAATGAGAATTCATACATATAGACTCAAAACAACCATTTCCTCACCTTCAGGGGTCAAATCCCTAAGTGATGGAATAGTTCCCAAGAATCTCTCAACCAACAAGAGAGAGTATGAAGGTTAAACACAAACTCTTCTTTTAGACTTTGATTTGAGTTATTCCACCTTTATGAGGCTTAATTAAGTAGAAAAAAAACCTATCATGCTAATTACTTCAATAATTACATCACCAAGTCTTTAAAATATCAAAATTACATCATAAACAAAGATATGGTGAAGATTAAGTGAAAAAGACAGCTACAGGTATAAGCGTAGTGCATTTGGCTATAAGCGCAATGCATTTGGCTATAAGCGCAATGCATTTGGCTATAAGTACAATGCATTTGGCTATAAACGTAGTGAAAGCCTGCAAGCAGATTTTGGAAGCCTTCTGGAAATCAAATTTGAAAACTAAGAGAATGGTCAACTAGAATTTTCTATCTAGTTTCCAGTAAAACATGAGTTTTCTGAAATAGAGCAATGGAATTCCTTCAAAAATTGATTCTCCCGAGGTGACTCTATAAGAGTAGCGTCTGCTTCAGAATAGTGGCAGAAAGTGACATTTTCACCTCTTTTTTTGGCTTTTTCTCCTAACCAATTTGTTGACATGCTTCGAAAGGTGGATATCTGAGATCCTTAGTGAAATATCTATCCAGGTATATAAATTTTTTATGATTTGGAGCTTTGAGATGAAAGTGTAGCACCAAGGCTCTTTGCTTATGGCATGGTCAAAATTCAGGGTTTTTCTTGCGAAACTAGGGATCAAAGATGAAGTTATATCTCTCTAACCATAAGGAATTTTGAAAAAATGAGACAGGTTTTTGTAGATAAGGATGTTGTGAAAAAAAAAATCTCTAATTTTTTGGAAATTAATTTTCATTTTCACGTAATCCGTGCCACAAAACAATGACTAAAACAAAAACTTTAAGTTCAAAATTGTAGATTTTCTGACATAGGTATCCATGAAAGTTGCATATCTCCCAATCTATGATTTTTGTGTAAAACCTGAAGGAATTTTTTCTTCCGGTGTATTATTAACAAAAACGTCTTTCACTTTTTTGAAATTCATCTCCATTTGCTCAGAACCATTCTTTGAAGAAAAATTGGCCCTATGTGTGGCAAATGATTTGTCCCTTCGAATGATTTCTTGAAAAATGATGGAGAAATGATGTTTATGAGTTGAAATGGCCTCATACTTGCTGATATGACCTCCCTTTCTTCTCCTATACTCATATGTCTTTGATCCCACATCAAACCCTAATTCAATGGGAGAGAAAATTACAGTTTAGTGTGGGAAAAAGAAGGGATTTGGGTAATTTATAAGAATGAAGGGAAATAAAGGCAATATGGGGCTTCTAAATACTTAGAAAAATTTTGGGAGGTAGGAGGGGATGCTATTAAGTAGGGGAAAGTGGAATTTCAAGGATTGAGTGAGGGGAAGGGGTCCAAAAGGGCAAAACATAGGCCTAGCCTAGAAAAGTGTAAAATTGTAGCAATATGCTAGGGTTTGTGGGAAAATGGTGATTTTGAGGGATAGAATGATTGGAAGTCTTTAGTAAGGCATATAAAGGATAGGGGAAGGTCTATGAGAATCAGGATACAAGTTTTGTTGATATTTTTACCATGGAGGTCATGAAACCAAGAAAAATGCCCTCAAAACCCTTGGAGAGGGAAATGAGCTTTCGAGCAAAACTGAGAGACAAATATGGTAAACACATGGCCACTTACTTGCATTTGATGTAATGCAACCTGAAGTTGATGATGAAATATTCTAAAATGATGATTTGGGAACCCTAAAACCTAATGGGAACCTTGGCTGAATGAAATCATGATAAAAATGAATATGATGATGAAGACAAATCATGACTGAAGTACACTTAGCACAAAGGTGATATGAGCTGCAAGTAATCAAAATTCTTTAAAAGGATTCGAGATAAACTTGAGACTACATCTAGTGACCAAATTGTTTCATGATGACCTAATGTAAAGATAAAAAATTGACCGTGGGACCCTAACAAGACATGATAAAAACCCATTTGATCACTGGTGACAAGATGCAAAGGTTGACACTAACATTGGCTCCAGCCAGGGATGGCAGCTCCTTGGAGGTGTCAAGAACAATGTAGGCCAAGTAGCCTTATCCATTGTGCATGGAGTCAAAAACCATTCAAAACACCAAACCCAATATTGCAAATCGACTGACAAACTGAACTGTAGACTAACTGCAAACTTTACTGGAAGATACTAGTGAAAAAGATGCTTATATTTGAGCTTATTCATCACACCTACTCTAACTGATCCATACATCACCTGATAAAGTGAAATGTAACAGTCAATGCAACCGTGTAAGCATTTTATCTTCTAGTTGAATTCTTCATAGGTGCTTCCTTATGAGCATGAAGAGAGAACTGTTGAAAGACAACACCCATGAAAACTTGTAAACATATTGAATCTTAATGAAATTGAAAAGGTTGAGCCCTCCAGCTGACCTCAAGAATGCCGCAAGAGATTTTTATAGGAATACATATTGATTTTCATCCCATCTAGTATATTACTGCTCTACTCTAAGAAGTCTTCATAACATGAACGTGAACTTTCATCTTTACCGTTACTTTCCTGATATGACTACAAATTTTTGAATGAGGTTTGTACTGAGACACTTGCTGAACAAAAAAATGAAGCCAGCTGCCCAATCACATTTTATCACCTTTTTTTTGAAGCTCATTTCCAGCTCAAGGAGAAAAAAATTGACTACAAATATCATCTAAAAAACCTATT
This sequence comes from Pinus tabuliformis, assembly GCA_031772625.1. Lineage (NCBI taxonomy): Eukaryota > Viridiplantae > Streptophyta > Pinopsida > Pinales > Pinaceae > Pinus > Pinus tabuliformis. The sequence goes on from CM062807.1 coordinate 126,317,244, forward strand.
ACATATTGGTTCCAATGAGACCTCATAATTTTCTATAAGCTAGTCATTCTTAATTGCAGATATACTATGAAAATTTCCCTTCAAAAATTGAAATATTTCAAAGCATAACGGTAAAGAATTTTCCCGCATCATTTTATCATATATCTAAGTTTCCAAGTCTTCATCTGCAACCTGACATTCAATGGCATACGGGGGCTGCAAATCTAGATCCGAGAAGTCTTGATCAAGGATTTCATTTCCCTCTTCATTGTCAACATCAAAAATTAATGCCTGTTAATTTCTAATTGGATAAAATTTGTCTCTGATGAATTGAAATGAAACAAAACAAATAGCCAAATATCCTTCACTTACATCAAAGTTTTCTACACTTTCCTCCTCACTACCATAAGTGATATGCATTGGTTGATCATTGTATTCGAGCTGCTGAAATTGAACTTCCTCCTCCCACAAACCAACTGTTGATTGGTCTGCAAGATTTACTTCTGTTTGGAGATCATAATCATCATCATACTGATCAAACTTAGGAAAATCATCAATATAAAGAATATCATCAAGCATACATGTGAGACCAATAGATCTCTCCTCTGCAAGCTAATCTATAAAACAATCATTATCAGATCTATGACAACTAGGATAAGAAAGAAAATGTTTTGGATCACCCACTTGTTTTTCTTCAATGAGCGAGCCATGGTCCTGGACATCATAGTCATTCCTTGTGATGAGTTTCTGCATCATCTCTTACACTGGACTTACCAAAATGTCAAGCTTTACCTCTAATGATTTCAAGTGCTCTACATCTATGTTCTCCCTCTCTTCTTCCTTCAACTCTGCCCTCTTGATCAACAGATTAGCCTCTACATCTACTGCACTATTCCGCATCTTTTAAAGTGTTGCAAGGCTCCTTTCTCTTAGCTGAAACTCCATTTCTGGATCAAAGGCTTTTCGATAATGCAAGAGAGCTAAGCCATGAGGAGGTCTTATATTAGCAGGCATCAAACTATTGTACTGTCTCCCTTGGCTGTCTTTTTAGTTGGTGATACTCTTTTAGAATCAAGAAAGGGTTCTCTTTGAACACCCACTTGTCGAGGAAAACTTTGATGAACTGCAGGAAATCTAAGATGCTCGCAGCATGCGGGCTTTTGAACGAACTCTTGACTTTGCCTTGCAATGAAAGAGAAAATAACCTAATACTGACATCGTCTTCATCAACTTCAAAAAGGTTGAGGAAAGTCTCAAAATTCTGCATATGTCTCTCAGCAGTAATGTTGTTACAATCACCATCAAACCTTGGCAGATATAGGTAATGAGTTTCAGGCAAATCATGGAATGTAGGAGGTAAAATCAGAGGCTTATATATATATAGGACTTGTAGAAGGTGTAAGGCTATGTACACTAGTTGTAGGATCAGTTTTAGTCTCTTTAGGTTCATCAACTCGAAAAGGATATGCACAAGTTTCAAGTAAGAGATCGTGATCTTGATCAACATCATAAGGAAATTAGGTATTTACACTCTTCCAATAGGAAAAATAAAATACAAGACTTTGATCTTCTTTTTCATACAAAAAACTCTAGAAATAATTCAGGATGGTTTCAAGAAAGGAGAAGAAGTATTTTACAAGAAAGTAAATTACATCTTGAATACAATTCCATTTTGAGTACCTGAATTTTGCGTATAATCCTTCCATATTCCTGCTGGCAAGTTTGATCATCCAGTGGAATATTCAAATCTAGTTGATTCGATTGAACATAAATGTTCTATAATCTAGATTCCTTTGACAATGGAGTCACCAGGTAATAAAAAAAACACATAACCTTTGGATTCTTCACCAGGGGAGTCCTTAAATCAATCTGAACTATGTGGAGTCACCAAGCGAAAGATGCACAACCGTTATGTGTCTGATCACTATTCACCATCTGCAATCAGGTCTGATCTTTGTCGTTCTTTCCCAGGGAATATATTTCACTCATTTCCCCGACAACGATGCCAAAAATGTTATCCCCTACAATGTCCTAGGCTGAGGAGGAAATCGAAAGAGGTAACCTCGAACCACTTTTAGTTCAAGATCTAGCCCTATTGAACCAGAGAAGGATCTCTCTAAGGATTTGTCAATGAATAACTGAAAAGAAGTGGATTTTAGGCTAGATGTATAAGTCTTGTTTGAGTATTTGGAAATTTAGGGTTTTTAGGTTTGCTAGACTAAGGATGAGAGCAGGCAATTAGGTCAAGGTATTAAGTGTGTAGTAACAGGCATAAAGAGAAGCTAGTAATAATATGTTGTGGTGAACTTAAGATTTATCCAATGTAGTATAGGTCTGGGAGTTTAAGAAATCATAATGATCATGTATTAGCATGAATTCATTAATCTTAGAAGAAGAGAAACAAAAGCATGATTTTCCACATAAACAGAGCTTTTAATCTAAGAATTCTGCCTATATGACTGTAAGGAAAACCATAAGAAGAAATAAAAGCATGTAAAGAGAGATTATTTCATCATTAAGAAACTGATATAAAAGGAAAATAACACCATAGCTCACTAAACAAGTATTTCTCAAAAATAGCTGCAACTGCTCCTTGATTAGCTGTATGAAAACATAACATACAAGTCTCTCCACAAAAGTCCAACACTTCTCACTGAATGAGAAATCATATATATAGACTCAAAACAACCATTTCCCCACCTTCAGGGGTTGAATACATAAGTGGTGGAATAGTTCCCAAGAATCTCTCAACCAACAAGTGAGAGTAAGAAGGTTAAACACAAACTCTTCTTTTAGACTTTGATTTGCGTTTTTCCAACTTTATGAGGCTTAATTAAGCACAAAAACATCATACCATGCTAATTAATTCAATAATTACATCATCAAGTCTTTAAAATATCAAAATTACATCATAAAAACAAGATCTAGCAAACAAAAAGTGAAAAAGACAGCTACAGGTATAAGCATAGCGCATTTGGCTATAAGCATAATGCCATCTTGCAAGCATATTTTGGAAGCCTTCTGGAAGTCAAATTTGAAAAGTAAAAGAACGATCAAGTAGAATTTTTTGTCTAGTTTCCTGAACAACTTGAAGTTTTAGAAATGGACTATGGGTAGGCCTTAAAAAATTTATTCGCCCGAGGTGACTCCATAAACGCAGCGCGTGTTTCAGAATAGTGGAAAAAGGTAACTTTTTCTGCTCATTTTTGGGTTTTTCTCCTAACCAGTTTTTTGACATGCTTCAAAAAGTGTATATCTGAGATCCTTAGGGAAATATCTATCTAGGGGTATAAATATTTTAGCATTTGGAGCTCTGAGATGAACGTGTAGCACCAAGGCTTTGAGCTTATGGTAGGGTCAAAATTTGGGGTTTTTCTATGAAAGTAGGGCTCAAAGATCAGGTGATATTTCTCTAACCATAAGGCTTTTTGGAAAAATGAGAGTGGTTTTTGTAGATAAGGATGTTTTGAAAAACATCCTCTCTAATTTTCTGGAAATTAATTTTCATTATCTCATAATCCGTGCCACAAAATAAAGACTAAAACATAAACTTTAACTTGAAAATGTTTGATTTTCTAACATAGGTCTCCATGAAAGTTTCATATCTCCCAATATATGATACCTGTGTAAACCCTGAAGGAGGTTTTTGTTACTTCTTGTATTATTAACAAAAAATTCTTTTACTTTTGTGGAATTCATCTCCATTTTCTCAAAACCATCCTTTGAAGAAAAATTGGCCCTATGCGTGGCAAAAGATTTGTCCCTTGGAATGATTTCTTGAAAAATGATGGAGAAATGATGTTTATGAGCTGAAATGACCTCATACTCTCTGATATGACCTCCTTGATGGCTCCTCTGCTAAGATATCTCTATTCCCATATAACACCCTAACTCAATGGGAGATAAAATTAGGGTTTAGTGTAGGCAAAACAAGGGATATGACCTCTCTTATGCCTCCTTTTCTTAGATGTATTTGATCCCTAGCAAACCCTAGCTCAATGGGAAAGAAAATTAGGGGTTAGTGTAGGCAAAAGAAGGGATTTGGGCAATTTATATGAATGAAGGGAAATAAAGGGGATAGGGGTTTTATAAATTCTTAGGAAAATTTTGGGAGGTAGGACGAGATGTTAGGAAGTAGGGGAAAGTTAAATTTCAAGTATGGAGTGAGGGGAAGGGGTCCAAAAGGGTAACACATAGGCCCAGCCTAGAGAAGTGTAAAATTGTAGCAATAGGCTAGGGTTTGTGGGAAAATGGTGATTTTGAGGGATAAAAGTGATCATAAGTATTTCGGAAGGTATAGTGAGGATAGGGGAAGGTGTATGAGCATAAATATACAAGTTTTGCTAGTATTGTTACCATGGAGGTCATGAAACCAAGAAAAATTCCCTCAAAACCCTAGGAGAGTGAAATTTGTTTTCCAAGCAAAACTGAGAGACAGATATGGTAAACACATAACAACTTACTTGGATTTTATGTAATGCAACCTGAAGTTGATGATGAAATCTTATGAAATGATGATTGTGGAATCCTAAAACCTAATGGAGACCTTAGAAACCCTAAAACCTAATGGGAACCTTGGCTGCATGAAATCATGATAAAAATGAATATGATGATAAAGACAAATCATGATTGTAGTACACTCAGCACAAAGGTGAAATGAGCCAGCAAGGAATAAAAATTCTTTAAAAGGATTGGATACAAATCTGAGACTACATGCAGTTACCAAATTTTTGCATGATGACCTAATGGAATGATAAAAATTTGACTGTGGGACCCTAACAAGACATGATAAGAGCCCATTTGATCACTCGTGATAGGATGCAAAGACTGACACTAACATTGGCTCTATTAAACACATACATGGCGGGGTTAATATGAAAGATAAACATTAGATTACTTTTCTTATTCACAATGATACATATTTATAATACATAGGAGTGACCCTTGGTTTCATATTTGATGTGCTCCCTTGGAATCCCTTTGGCTATTCAGCTTCCACACCAACCCTTAGAGGATTAGGTGTCCAACATTCCCCCCCTTAATCCAAATTGTTATTTATGAGTCCAGGAAGAGAGTTGTAATAAAAAATGTGCAAAAATGCATGGCAACACTAGGTTGAATGTGCTCTTTGAAATGTTGGTATCAAGGGAGGTGGTTTAAGTATGACCACCAATACTGGAATGCTTAGTGTAGTTCCCAGAACTCTTCCAGGTCTGGAAAGAAGTTGAAGTCTTCTGCTAGAGGAAGTGCTACTGATTTTTTGCGGAGAGAAACCTTCAACCATGATAGGAAGGTCTCACCCCACATAAAAGGGATAACATCAACCTAAAAAGGGAGGTGTCAACCTATTATGCTTTAAGGATTATCACCAACTCTAGAATTATTAATGAAATTCCTCGAAATATTCCAAAACAGACAAGAATTTGAAGTCTTATGCTAGAGGAAGTGTTGCCATTTCTTTGAAGATGCATCACTGACTTAAGGCATGCTCAAGGGCATCTTTGTCTCTGGCTACAACTTTTAATCTGGTATGGCTGGGTGTGGCTCATGCGCTCTTGAGGTGGCTTTGAAGCTTGTAGATGAACATCGTTTCACCCTTGTTAGATACAACGTGAGATGATGGAGAAAACTCAACTACAAGATTGTTCAATACTCTAGAACAAGTTCGAACATATGATTGAAATATATTCTTGGTTGTTGATGCCCATTGCCAAGAAGCGATCCATCCAAGATGAATCTTTTTTTTTGCAAGAGGCTTGTTTTTGAAGCATTTGTTTAAAGAATGACTAGTTTTATGACAATGCTTACATGGACGAAGATCAAAATAATGATCTTTCATATGGTCAAGTCAACCACAGTGTTGGCATTTCATAATCTATTGTTGTTGCTATGGAAGAGGAGAAGAATCTGGAACAACTGAAGGTGAATCGTCATGAAGAAATCGAACACTCTGAAACTGGATGGGCTTTGAGTAATCTAGAATATGAAAGGAAACTTCCTTACCATATCCAAGACCTTTTCTATGCTTGTTATGGACAAGCTCTTCCCAAGGTCCGATGACTGACTTGGGAAGTGTAGGTTGAATTTATTCTTTTGCATGCAAATATGTTGTTGCATTAGGCACTGAATGTGGATCTTCCTCAACCTTAATGATTTTATCACTTGCTTGTTGCTGATGGGTGTTTGTTTTAACCTTGAACAGAGGATTGTTTTGAGCAGAAAACAATTTAGAATGACAAATCCCAGAATGTAACACCTCAAATAAAATTTCTTGAAGTTCATCTCACTAGAACTGGGACTCCAACTGCAAAAATTCCATGTTTTCTTATGCATGTTGTAGACAAATTTTAATGTCGGAAAGAGTGTACTTACTGATTTTTTACCATCCCATCCTTTGTAAATGTGCTCCAACTAACCAGTGTGCAATAGCTCTATTTAATGCACCTACCATGACTTAAACATAAAGAGTTAATCCTCCAACCAACAAGAAACAATGACTGTAATGCACTACATATGCATAACAGTTCACTCACAACCAACATATAAAATTAAATAGAGCGACCAACATTACTCACTACAGATATAACCAGCCTATACCTCACATCAGAAAAGTATTCATCAATTTCTTGACTTAATCCTTCCTCGATAATTTGTGGGAACTCTTCAATTTTCTTTACTTAAAATAATCCCTCGCTATTGATCCTCTTAAGGCCTTGAAGGATGGTTGAAGGATTGAAGTTTTTTTTATTATTTTTATTTATAAAATATGCCCACCTTTAGTGTTATTGCCTTCGACAGATGCTCAGAGCCGTGGGTTTATTTCTCCAGCTCTCTACGCAACCCCTACTCGCAATACTCTTCCACTCCTCTGCTTCTAGGAAATTGTTGGAACATCGGAGACTAGAAGATATCTCAACTAAGGATTCAACATCACAAGGCTCAAAGCTAACCTTTTTGTAACTATTTTCCTCCTAAACCTCTTTCTTATTTTGTTTTTCCCTTTGGTTTTTTCTTGCAGTGAAAGTATTCTTCGTAACTAGTTGTAGGGTTTGAAGGTGTTGAAATAGCAGATTATCATTGTTTCAAGGATAGGAAAGCCATTGAAGGCATGCTCTTGGATGTATCTCAAGTATTTGATTGCTTCGAAGCCACTTCTACCATAAATGATCTATTAACATTTTCAACTTTACTCTCTCAGTTGAAGGTTATGTTGACAGGATTTCCAAGCCTCCCACCCTTGTACTGTGAATCACCTGCAGCGATTCATGAACTAACACTAGCAAGGGATATTTTTGAGCATGTTGTTGTTCTAAGTGTAAAAACTGAAGATTAAGATGCCTTTGTGAGGGACTTCTTGTAGCTGAAGCCATATTACATAGTTATAAGAGATCTTTTTCAACCATCTGCTCAGGAATATCCAATACTTCGGCTCAATTTATTGTGTCTTTTGGTGCAAAATAGAATTTCAGAACTTCACACAGAGCTGGAGAACCTTTCACCTGAGGCACTTGAGAATCCATGCATTAAGCATGTTGTCAAATTAGAGGAATCATTCATGGAAGGTGCCTATAATTATGTTCTCAGTTCTTTATAGGCAGTTCAGCATAATAAAATTAACAGTCAAATCCTGGTGCCAAGGATCATAATATGTTTTAACAAAAACCGAAGCGGGGAGAATGACCAGGGAGTGTAACTAGAGAGCATTAATGTAATGACCAGGGAGTGTCACCATAGTGGTATAAAACACATATGAAAATACCATGCTCATTCCACCAACAGATAAACTACTAAGGACAATGTTGAGGAGGTTTTAGGCCTGACACACTAACAAAGAAATGAACACTGACATACTATTCTAGTAGGCACAAAAATTGAGAGGTAAATAAATGTAATGCAAGAAGGACTAACATTGAAGGAAGAGCATTACTATGTGAAAATGTGAGCATAGATTACAGCTAGAATTTAGCTAAGAAAACATTTATGAAATGCAGAATTGAAGGCAGAATTGACTTGCATAGAAAGGCCATAAAAGAAGTGGCTCAAATATGAGCAAGGCAGGATATTTCCCGCTCTTATACCATGTTAAACACATACATGGAAAAGGAAATATGAAAGATAAACATTAGATTGATTTTATTATTCACAATGATATATATTTATAATACATAGGAGTGACCCCTGGTTTTGATATTCCAAGTGGTCCCTTGGACTCCCTTTGGTTGTTTAGTTTCCACACCAACCCTTAGAGGATTAGGTATCCAACTGGGGATGGAAGCTCTTTGGAGGTGTCAAGAACACCGTAGAACAACTAGTCTTATCCATTGGGCATGGAGTCAAAAACCATTCAAAAGACCAAACTCAATATTGCAAACCGACTGAAAAATCGAACTATAAACTAACTGCAAACTTTACTTGAAGATACGACTAAAAAAGATGTCCATAATTGAGCTTATTCTGTTGAATAATCTAGGGCAAGAAAATTTAATATGATTCTTCATTACATGATAACAATTTGTGAAGTATTTAAACAATTTATCTTAGCTTGATGTTTACTTCATTATTAGCATGTGTATGTTAACTTCATCAAACTGCTATCAAAATAAAAGAAACAAGAACACAAATGATTTGGTTTTCTGCCAAGGCCAAAACCTCTCCCTCTTGGAGAGGAAAAACCCACACGTAATTTTCCTCTTATAGAGATTTCATTGACAAGTACCAAGACCATGACCCTTGACACAATCTACCTCTCCAAGATAAAGCCATCAGTCCTCTTCGTGTCATTGCTGAGATCATTCTCTTTGCTGCACCACAGAGGTCATAACCGTTGTGATCTTCATCAGTGCTGCAACACCATGCCCTTCATCACTACTACAACACTATGATCTTCATTACTACTACAACACCATGATCTTCATCACTGCTACAACCTAGATTCCTTTATAATAGTATCACCGAGATCACTTCCTGCACTGAGATCCTCTGAGTCAATGAGATCACTGATATGTGATCATGATATATAATTACTTTGATCACTGTTCCTCGAAGCATGTTTCCTTAACAAGATCTGAACATTGTGATGAATATAGAGAATAATTATGTCGAGATAGAGATCTAGGATCATTGCAATATCTAATAAATTGAGATCCTATACATATACCTTAACTATATTGCGATAAGTTGAGACTCTAATCATGCCAAATTTATCATGCTCCTTTGTTGTTATGGATCTGAGACTAATCATATTATCACTGCAGCTTACTAGGGTTATGGAGACATTGTTGAACCGAGGATAATCATCCAACTGAGATCCTATCGTGTATTCGCAATCATGACTGCACCTAAATCCCAAAACAAGGTGCAGTCAAACCATTTTGCGTCTCCCTGCCTCATCCAAAGCCTTGACTGTGGCTTCTCTTCTATGCCTATGGCTTTATCTCACTGCGGCTACCTTATGACTGTGGCTGCATCTCCTCAAAATTGTAGCTACAATGGCTTCTTACTGTTGCTTCATTACCCGAAATTTCATAGAGATAGAAGTGGGAAGTTCTGTTCTTTTGAGATGACCCTTCATGGGTGTATATAGTGGTGAGGGTTCATATGTGAGCTGACATAACTTCATGAATGGATGTCTCTTTATACCAATGCTAACATAACTTGTATTTATGTATTTAATTCATATTTCTCTGTAGTCGGCGTGATCATCTCCTTATTGATTCGTTTGCAAACTTCTTGTGGTTGTTCTTGAGGCATTGATCTTTGACTTGGAGGGCTCCTACACTTGTTGAAGACTTGTATACATTTACATGGACTCATGAATGATTCTTTGATAGAGAAATAAATCCTAAAGACATCAAGAAGAAGTATTTTACCTAGAGACACTTTTTGCTGATGAAACCCATGTAGCAATATTACAAAAAATAATTTATGTCCTTTTACTATATCAAATACAAAGATCATGTCATTATCAAGACCAAACCTAGTTACACTTTCTTCAACATATTCATCACACCTACTCTAACTGATCCATACATCACCTGATCAAGTGAAATGGAACAGCCAATGCAACCATCTAAGCATTTTGTCTGCTAGTTAAATTCTTCGCAGGTGCTTGCTTATGAGCAAGAAGAGAGAACTATTGAAATGAAAATCCCACGAAAACTTGTAAACAGATTGAACATGAATGAAATTGCGAAGTTTGAGCCCACTAGCTGACCTAAAGAATTTTTCAAAGGGATCTTCATAGGATACATATTTATTTCCAGCGCATCTAATATATTATTGCTTTGCTCTAGGCAGTCTTCATAACCTGAATGTGAACTTTCATCATTATCCTTACTTTCTTGATATGACTGTAAATTTCCAGATGAGATTTGTACTAACTCCTGCTAAACAAGACAATGAAGCCAGCTGTCCAATCACATTTTAATCACCTCTGTTTTGAAGCTCATTGCCAGCTAATGGAGAAAAACTTTGACTATAGATATCATCTAAAAGACTAGCTATTGGATAATGAAAAACTTGGGAAGACTGTTGCAACCTATTACATATTGGTTCCAATGAGACCTCATAATTTTATATAAGTTGCTCTTTCTTAATTGCAGATATATTATGAAAATTTCTCTTCAAAAACTGAAATGTTTCAAAGCATAATGGTAAAGAATTTTCCTGCATTATTTGATCATATATCTCAGTATCCAAGTCTTCAAATGCAACCTGACATTCAATGGCATTTGGGGGTTGAAAATTTGGATCTGAGGAGTCTTGATCAATGATTTCATTTCTCTCTTGATTGTCAAGATCAAAACTCAATGACTATTGATTTGCGATTGCATAAAAGTTGTCTCTGATGAACCGAAATGAAGCAAAACAAATAGGCAAAGATCCTTCACTTACTTCCAAATTTTCTGCACTTTGATCCTCACTACCATAGCTAATATGCATCAACTGATCACTATATTCAAGCTGTTGAAACTGAACTTCCTCCTCCCACAGATCAGCTATTGATTAGTTGTTATAGCTCCAAATCTCACTCTTGGGGTTTGTGATGCTGCACTCATGGCCTAGGGCAACCCCTCCTTCCAGACCTAGTTCAAAATTTAAAAAACAATTTTTTATTCCCTATACACGACATTGCCCTGATCTAAATGCGTGTATACATGGGTCTATGTATATCCAACTCACGTATATGTCTTAAAACACTTTAAAAAAAAATAATCTCCTTAATTTTGGGCGGAGATCGCGGGTTTTACTTGTTGATCACCTGTTAGTGCCCATGGCCCAACTGTTCCCAACGAATTCCCAACTAAAAAGCTACTTTGGAAGAAGTATAAAAAGGCTTCAATTGGAAGGCCTAAGGGAGGAGAGAAGAGAGAGAAAGGTTATTATGCTGAGATTTCCCTAACCAGGTCTGAAGATCCTTATGCCTCCTACACTTCCCCCATTTTTACAGGAAACCCTTGTTTCCTTGTGTGATGATGTCCATCTACTACTTGTGATATCATGGAGTAAGTCATGGAAGGATTTTGTTAAAGGCTTGAGACTGGACGAATCCGGAGGATGGTTTCGCTTGGAGCCTGCGAAAGGACGACTCGTGTGAAATTATTCCTTTATGTACTTTATTTGTCTATAATAAAAGAAACACATGTCTTTTTTCTTGATATAAATCTTCTTCATGTTTATGATATCCATGTTATGATTCATGTATGAATGGTTGTTTAATTGCATAACTAACTACCTTTCAATATATTATGAAGATTATTTCTTTATGATGTTTAGTCCATATACTGTTGTACTTTCTTGAATTGGTTGTTTTGCAGGTCAAAGGGGCGAAATGAACTCCAAGAAGGGCTTGGACCCTAGAAGGACCTTCGCAAATGTAGGACCTCAGGTACGTGCCTTATCATAGAGTTTGCTTATATTAGCATCATGGCTGTATGGAATGTGTGTTCCTTTGTATAGACAATTTTTAGTCTGCTAGGGTATCAGCCCAAGACCCTAGGGGAACTTTTCCCTTAACATAATTGACGACTTCACTGGGGACAACACCATTGTTGTTCCTAGTTTGGGTGTGTTCAAGCCAATCAGGGCTCGGCTGTCTGTTTTCTTACTGTTGTTGTGTAGTCTGTTCCTGTAGGAACTTGAATTGTAAGTTTGGTCAGTTTCTTCAGACTGTTTTTTATTTTTTCTTGAAATCTTTTATATATGTTGTTTTTCTTGTTTACAGAAGCGTATATACACATATTTCCTTAAGTAAACCCAGGGATACGCAGGTTTCCTTAAGCGCAATCACGTATACACGCAACTGTATATCAATACAGTCACATATATCTTGCAATTTTCAAGATTTTTTAAATCTTTTGTTTCTGAAGGTCTGTCTGCTGGTTTGATTCAGTCCTGAATAGTTACTTTTCTGTGTTTTTCTTTATTTTTATATCAAGTATCTCATTTCAAATTCTCTCTGATTGCAAGAAGTGTTGGTCCTGTTTTTTTGTTCGCAAGCATCATCCTTTTTGTTTTAAACACACAAGATTTCTTGCTGGAAATCTTGGCTGCTCTGATTCATCAGGGCAGGGAGATTGATCTCAATCTTTGTGTCAAATATTGTTTTGGTGACCTTTTTGTTTGCTTGACAAAACTACTTTTTGTGACCATCTAATTTTCTTGTTTCATGAAAGTTGTTGATTGGCACTTTCTTGAAAATTGTCTTTTTGATCTTTTGGTCTTTGTTGCCAAAGCTTTCATTGATGCTTTTGATTGTTAAGAGCATCTTTAAACACATTTTTTTTTGATAATTTTTCATCTATTTTGTGTTGTCAACTTGCGAAAGTGTTTTTTGCCTATTCTTCCATCATAAAGTTTCAGCCTTGTTGGGAGAATTTTTGAAAATACATTTTTTGTTTTTGCTTTTGAAGAAATTTTTTTGAAAAACTTGGTTTTGCTTTCTTGAACTTTGTTTTGATTTGGTTTCCTTTTAGTGAATGAAAGTGCATTTTTGTTTGTCTTGAAACTTGTTTTCAGTGTTTAGATGAAATGAATGGTAGCAACTCATATTCCATCTAAACATTTTAAGTGGCAAGAGTCTTAAGTCTTGCATCAGCATGTACTCATTGCATTAGGATAGATTTGCACATCTTTTTAGGCATCCATAGCTTTGTTAACTTTTGTGAGTGTGATGCATGAGTAAAAGAGAAGAAAAGAAAATTTGTTGTTTTTCTTGAAGTTCCTCTGAACCCTGTAGAAATTTCTTTTCATCGAAAAACGAAAAAAAGTGCATTTTCATGTATTTTGGTTTTTATTAATTTCTTTTGCATCAAAACACCACTAGTTTCACTTCTGCTTATCCCTTGACTTAAATAATAGCCCATTTAAAAACAAGCGCTACTTAAAATATACTAGAACTTTTTATAATTGTCAAGTTAGACACACCAACAAGTTTTAAGATATTTTAGGGCCTTCGATTAGGCGAGTGGAGAGATAACTCTCCAAGGCCATTTAAATTGTGAAACGTAGGAGTCTGAATAGTGAGTGAAAATCCAATAGCGTTAGAGAAACCAGGAAAGCTCCAGATTTGGGAGTTAAGCACGAGGGTTCTTGACGACAGGGAAGAGAGATACCCCCTATCCCACTTGTTTGATCTTACCTCACGACTGTTCTGCCTGGCTTCCTCAACGAGTTGGTATCCATAGTTGCTACTCCTAGGGATCTACACAGGTGGCTGTGGAGGGGAATCCCATGGCACCTGAGGTCGACGTTGCATCACTCTCAATAGTACTACTGGAGGGCACCCTTGCGAAGCTTGGGGGCTTGCATCGACGTAGGCTGTTGTTAGGAGGTCAGCGTAACTTCCTCTGTTACCTTCGCTGATAGGACTAGGCCGTCATTATCCCAGACTACCTTCAGAAGGCCCCTTAATTCACTTTCTTGTATTTTGGTGTCCGGTCCTAATCACCCGGAGTGGAAATACTTGGAAGTTGTTTGACTGGCTGATATCTTTTAGGGACTTTATAGTGTGTGCTCTATGGTCTTAGTTGGCCTAGCTTTCAATTTTTTGATTCTTTAGTTAGATCTTAATAAAAAATTCAAAGTGGTTGACCGATCACCTAGACGGTCTTGAAGACTTCGTGGTCTTTCACCACCAAGTTTAGAGCCTTCTCCTAGAAGGCACAGAGGTAATACTATTGGTGGCTTTCGTCCCACGACAGCTGATGCATCGGGGATTGATCCTCCTCTCGGGGGAATTAGTGTTCAAGTAAGGCCTGGAACTTCCGCAGAACAAGAGAGGAACACTCTAGTTCTTTCTCGAGTTCTCTTTCAAACAGAGAATAACATAGAGGTAGAAGAACTCTCAAAGTCGTTAGCAGCTCCGAATTCTCCCCTACCATCTAGTTATCTGGAAGTATTACAACACGTTGGGACTCCGACGCATAGACCATCAAGTCCAGGTCACATTACGCACTTACCGTCGATGACCACTACTAGAAGCATGGCTTCTACTACAAGTGCTACAACTATGCAGACTTCAACATCAGTACAAGGGGGAGGAACGATTTCCATCTCATATGCTTCTTTGTTCGGGTCTTTTGCTAGCACATCTTTAGTTGGGTCTACCTCCATTCCTTCCACGAGTGGAAATTCCCAAACCAATTCTTTTAGTATTTGCAGAGTTACTATGTGATTTCCCATCATCGTCCAAAGCAACAATCATGGATGAATCTTTGTTTTTGATATCTTCAAGCGATCCATGGTATGGAGATATAATCATTTATCTCCAAACCAAAACATATAGGTCTAATACCTCTCGCTCAGAATAGCGATGCACTCAATACCAAGCAAAAGACTACATGATCATCGGTGAAACACTATACTGTTGTAATGTCGATACTGTTTTGTGAAGGTGCCTCACCCATGAGGAGGCAAAAAAAGTCCTGAATGATTGTCATTTAGGTGCATGTGGGGGGCACCAATCTGGTTATGCTACAACACAAAATATTTTACGAGCAGGATACTTCTAGCCAACAATGTTCAAAGATTGCATAAATATAGTCAGAAGTTGCCATGCTTGTCAAATCTTCGACCACAAAACTAGAATACCACCCGCACCTCTGTAGCTAGTAGTTGTTGTTGGGCCATTTGACAAATGGGGCATAGATTTCATGCAATGTAACCCCACCTCGACCGGGGGGCATGGGTATATCATAGTCGCAGTTGACTATTTTACGAAATGGGCCGAGGTGTTGCCTACATTAAACAACAGCAGCGAAACGACCGCTCTTTTCTTTTTTAATCATGTAGTTGCCAAGTTTGGTGTCCCGCAAGCTATAGTCATAGATCATGGATCGTATTTCCACAATCACATGATGGTTGAATTGGCCGCCAAATTAGGACTGTCCCATGATAGCTTTACTCCGTATTATCCGCAAGTGAACGGGCAAGTTGAAGAGATAAAAAAAGTCCTGAAACACATGCTGCAAAGGATGATTGGAGTCCATAAATGGAGTTGGCACCTAATCCTGTACTCAGCCCTATGGGCATACTAGACATCGGTGAGAAATGCGACTGGGTTTACACCCTTTCAACTGGTGTATGGCTTGGAAGCAATCTTACCAGTTCAATGTGAGATTTCGTCTCTCAAGCTTGCAGTTGACCTCCTCCCTGGAACTTTAGAGGAAGAAGATCATTTATTAGAATTAATACAACTGGATGAAACTCGTCGTGACGCCGCCTTGGCTAATGAAGCGCATAAGAAACAAGTCAAAGTGCAATTTGATAAGAATGTCAAACCCCGTGGTTTCTCAGAAGGTGACCTGGTCTTGCTTTATGATCAGGAATCTGATAAATTGGGAGCAGGTAAGTTCCAGTCTTTATGGATGGGTCCCTATATTGTTAAGCGTGTATTAGCAAAAGGAGCCTACGAGCTAGTAGATTATGATGGGATTCCACAATCGCAACCCCAAAACGGGTTGTACCTTAAGCATTACTATGCTTGACTTAGCATGGTAACCTCTTCATATGCTTTTGTTACATTTTTGTTTTCGTTAAGAGTGATCGTTTTGGTTAGGTAATCCACTTTTTCATTTTTTTACAGATTTCGAACCCAATGGAATCATTTTTTGGATATGCCGACGGGACAAGTCGTAGTACGCGGAACCTATCTTCTGCAGCTTGGGCCATCTTTGATCCAAGTGGTGAGTTAGTGAGTTTCAGATGGGTGTGTATTGGTCAATCAATGAACAACATCACTGAATATAGCGCGTTGATAGAACTCCTCTTTGATGCCATCGCACATGGCATATGTCAACTTCTCATCAGACTAGACTTACAGCTCGTCATTCTACAACTTACATGCATCTATTATGTTTGGAATCCAGCCATCTATCGTATGTTCCTAAGGGTGAAGATTTTGGAAAGGCAGTTTGATTCTATTCAATATCAACATATTTCCAGAAACTTAAACACATTAACCGATTCATTAGCAAATTATGTGTTAGATAGACATTTACAACATTTGTAAAAGAAAAGCATTTCAACAATAAACTGCATCAGATAGTATAACTTAACCAAAATAAAGCTCCAAAAATCAAATATATATATATATATATATATATATATATATAATTGTTTATAGTTTGTACATAGTGTTCTATGTCTAGGACAAAATCAGTCATATGACCCAAAAACTCAAAATGCAAGGGGGCACCCTAGTCTAATGGTGCTTGTGATAACTAGTCACCGCCTGTGCAATCATGCGTAAGAACCTGGTCCATCGACTCGGTACGCCAGTGGTATGGCGTTGTAATCTTAGAGGAAGCTCATCGGTCCTCACATCTGGAATACCAAGAGTGAGACCCTCGATCTACTCCTGCAACACTGCAAGGGTCTTGGATACATACAGGTTGTGAAGAATGGCCCTCCCTATAGCCTCTCCTGCTGGAACAGCAGCTGCTCCTCTCAGACGCGCTGCTGGTCACACTAGCCTAATATGTGCATAATCACATGAGTTTTGATTAGTCTTGAAAAAAATTTAAAAAACATGAGAACATTATGAAAACAATAAACAGAGATGTGGTCAGAGATTTTTACCTATGACACCCCACTGCTTGCCAGCTGACAACACCAAATCTGGGTCACCCCGGAAATCCATCCCAGCATACGGATACTCGGCATAAACCCTCTGCTGACAGTTGAACCACTCAAAGAAGGCATCATAGAATGAAACTTGCAGTTGACTAGCATGTCTAGCCATAAGGTCGACCCATCTCTGCATCCATGGCTCAACCGGTGGTGGTAGGCCAAGTGAAATGTACTGTGGTTGCATCAGTGGGATCTTCTCCAAGGCGAAAGCAGTCAGAATAGAACTATAGCCAAAGTTCTTGGATCTTCTGTTTTTCACCTTGGTAAGATGTTCTTTGATAACTGGAAGTACTGCATCACACCAGTTGAATACCTTGGGTTCGAGGCATTCCAAGGCGTACTGCATATAGGACCTGTTGGCCAAGTGAGGGGTCGCGCTGCCAGCCAATCTAGCAAAGGTGAATAAAATAGTCCTCAGAGGTCGGTCGGTGACATCTGGGATGTTGATCTTACCGTCCCTGCTCGACTGAGATCCTTCCCTACAGTATCAGCGAATATAATACCTCACGATTCACCCCCACGGGCAGAACATGAAAGTGAGAGAGGGGCCCCACGCCTCAATAAACCGGTCAAAAAGTAGATGTCCTCAACATTCATGGGGATGGATTTGCCTCTTATCTAGAACACTTGGTTGGTAGGATCCCATGCATCAAGGAAAAATTCCAACAAATTGATTTGTTGCCTCATGCTAGAAATGCGGAAGAACTTGATCAAGCCACAGTTCCGCAATGCAACTACCATACCCGGATTGTGTAGGGAAACCATGTCCTCTTTTTCATGCTCGCGTTGATGCCATGCAACGACCATTTTTCTCCGATGAATCTCGGAAAAACAAACAAGAGAAGAGTCAGGATCCTGATTTGGCAAAAAACAGGCAAAATTTCCATGAAAAATCGGTGCAAAAGTTTTCTTCCTTGTGCCCATCGCACCCTGGCTAAGCACACAGTGCGATGCATACATTATGGCTAGTGGATAGCTTAATGCATCGCACCTTTTGATATACACTAAGTGCGGTGGGGGTAGAACGAAATGTTCAAACCCTGGGGGCCCAGAAAAGTAGGAAAACATGCTCAGAATTAAAAAAGGAAAGAATGCAATGGAAGAGATCATGTTTAGCTCCTACCTGGTCTAGACGGCACAAAAAATCATCCACAGAATCTCCCAGAATTAGCTGGTGAAAATCGAAGGGGAAAACACCTCTAGAGCTCCAACAGTCAAAACTCCAAATGAAATGGTAAAATGAGGGGTAAAAAACTATTTTTAAGTTACTTTTCACGTAATTTAAGTAGGATATTGGTTTTTAACTCATTTTTCAAGCATATGTCCTCATTTCTAATCAGGGAAAATTTTAAGAACCCCCCCTAAATTTATAAATATAATAAATGGGCGAATCTCCATGGTATATAGGAAAAATGGAAGGCGATTTTATCAATAATATAATATGTATATATAATTTTTTGGCGAATCTCTCACCAGGCATGGCGAATATTTTACTCAATTATAAAATCTTGTAAGATCTTGGCGAGTCTTTCACTAAATAATATAACTTTGTAAAGTCCTAGTGAATCTTAGCATAGGCTACATGCTGGTTTAATTCCCCCATTTAAATAGGCTACATTCTAGGTGAATACCATGGGTGAATACCATGTGCCATTTTGGTGAATACCATGGGTCAATACCATGTGCCATTTTTATTTTTATTAATTAATATTAGGGTTAATAATGGTTTTTTGCATGGTATTAATAACAATCTAGTCCATGGTATTTGTCCCATAGTATTTTGGCCATAGGTTTCACCTAAATATAACCCATTTTTTGAGTGTTCGTAAATATAAGGTGACTTATGGAGTAAATATAAAAAAATGTTTTATTTGTTTACCATACCTCTCGTTTATTTATATTTTTACTAATTTACCATACCTCTTTTACAAATATGGTATTTGGCCCATAGGATTCACTTAAATAAAACCTCTTTCTTGAGCCTTCATAAATAGAACGAGGGTTATGGACTAAATATAAAAAGAGGTTTTATTTATTTACGATACGTCTAGTTTATTTATATTTTTATTTATTTACCACACCTCCACTTTACTTATATTTTTATTTGTTTACATCGTTACATGTATATAAGGTGACTTATGGAGTAAATATAAAAAATGTTTTATTTATTTACCATACCTCTCATTTATTTATATTTTTATTAATTTACCATACCTCTTTTATAAATATGGTATTTGGCCCATAGGATTCACTTAAATAAAACCTATTCTTGAAAATGGGCGAATGGATTCACTTAAATAAAACCTATTCTTGAAAATGGGCGAATGGAAGGTTGTAAGTCCTAATTTCAAGGGCTAAATTTACCTTTTTTACCCTCTCCCTTAAAATAAGGTGGGCTATTTGAGGTGATTTGTAAAAATGTACTATGATACAAAATATTCGCCCACTAAAAATTTAAAACCCCTTAATTTCGCCAAAGGGCGAACATTCGCCCCTAAAATTATCCTTGTTTCTAATTAGTTTGATGGAGCGATTGAATAGGTAGTACGACCGTCAAAAGAATATAGTGTCAATGGTGAATCAAATATCAATGACCATTATCATGAGAAGTTTTACGCGAAGTTCAAGACCGTTAAAAATTAAACCTAGCAATGAGCATATGTTCCACCAAAGTTTAAGCTCATTAAAAAATCAGCCCACCTCTGGTAAATAACCATTGTGAATGCATTATCATCAGCTTTTGAGCCTTGGTCATGTTCTTACCATCACCTCCACTCCGTTGTTGCCGATCATTCACCTCCATTTGATTTTTTACCCCTTTTGAGGAACAACTACGACGAGTGATCCTATTTGCCGCCTTTTTACACTGCTGTGATTGGAAAGTTCCAAACCTTACTTGGAAATAGCTAATATCTGAAAACATCACTCATTCCTCAAAAAACGAGTCTCCTTTAAGCTCTTTTCATCTAACTCGTAAAATATGAAAAGATTGTCGAGCGATTGGCCTCTCCAACTCGTTAAATTGATTGGAAGTGCTATCCCTCCTCTAGATTTCAATCTTTTTGGACCTGAGGGATTATTACACAAAAAGATCGAGCGTTTGTCTTGTTCAGCTTGTTAAAACTATCGAAAAGTCATCCATTTTGCATTTTTTTATACTTTTTCGAACTCAAGGGATCATGTTATGAGAAAGGAATATTGGAGACTTATTTCCATCTCTTTTCTGACTCTTTAAAAGTTAAAAGGACTGAGTTATCCTTCTCATTAAACTCGTTAAAACAATAGCGACAAACTTGTTCATTCAGACAAGAGCGAGTTTCATTGTTGCTAGGCTCGTTAAAACATAGCAACGAGTTTTCCCAAAGGGAAAATTATTGAACAAGCATATGTTATCCTCCTTAAACTTGACAAAAATAAAGAGGTATTGGTTATAAATGACTAGGGAAAATTAGGAAGAAAACTTAAAGAAACTTTATTGGTAGCAGATCGCTCTTAAACATGACACTTTCACTCCATCACCATGATTAAGTCGGGTTGGGTTATTTCGTTCACCGGTCATATCACCATTGGTGCACCGTACCATCCACTTTTGGGGTTAATGCTACCAATCCATTTTAGTGTCGCCGATATGTTCAAGAGAAGCCACTCAGAGAATTCATCTACCTAGCTTATGTCTCATCCACTACAATACCTTCACGCTTCATTCTTTCATGACTGCCATCCTGAACCTTGTATCATCAGATCGTTTTCACCTCTACAAAATCATTTTCTTCATTCTGTATCGTAGATGTGGGATCCATCAATGCCCTCCTACGACGGGTCACTTCTTGTCGACATCAGCTCATTATCCGAGAAGCCGACCTAGGAACAACCCTTCCAGTACTTTGAAGCTTGCATGCCTCAATGGCAAGTTTCTCACTTCCGGTGACAGGTTTACACTAATGGCCTTCAACCGAAAGACTTTGCGTGGTGTTTGAGATCAACTCATGCATCCACACCATGTGAATTGTACTGCAGTACCTTGACGGTCATCATCCTCATCGGTGATTCCTCTCGTGTCTGTTAACAGCTTACATCATTGGCTGGTAATCAGGCGATGTCCTTCCATGTTCGACATCAGAACATCTTTTCACATGGATTGACTTCTACTTTCGGGCGAATATTGAAAGAGTTTTGAAGACCCCGGATCTAGTTTCAACCATCCGGGCTGCGATATAATCAGGAAAATAAAGACATCAAATGTAGACCATTGTTGCACAGATAATCATCCAAACTAAGGGATGATGGATCTACCAGAATCATCAGTCTGCACATAGACGGTTGTCTGTCCTATGTACATGAAAATGAATTTATCAAGCTGAGCATGGGAATGCCTGCCTCAGCTAGATCATGAAAATATTATGAAGATAATGTATTGTATTGTATCTTATTACAGGTCACCTTCCAGTGCGAAAAGCCTCGGATCCTCATTATAAAGCATTTCACCCGACATAGAAAGATTTACGACCTCATGCTTTAGGGGGCAACTGTTATAGACATATTTGCGCACTGCAACCCCAATCACATATGTCCATAAACCAAAGGCTTCTAAGTCCGTAAAAGTGTTGTTTCATACCCTAAAGGAGCAAGGTCAGCTGATTACATCATCTCCCAGAAGTTCTCCATGAAAAACTACTCAGAATTGGTCAAAGCAGGACAATACAGACTGCCCAATGCTAAAGGTGTGATGCATCTCACTTGCTACATGAAAAAATTGCAATGCATATTGGAAAGCCCTTCCATAAGGTGTGATGAGTGAGAGCAAACAAATGGCACAAGCAGTTTGCTAGGTGGAAACCTAGAGAATCTTCTAGAAACTGCTCATTTGACACTTGCCTCTCTAAGTTCACCCAGGGATGAGTAAGAGATCTAAAATCTCCATGTGGAACCAGGAACTATCAAAGAGATGACACTAATCAAAATCCCAGAAGCTGACTCACCCCCCTGCAAATATCTATAAATGGATCCCTCATCCAAGAGATCCAAAGGTTGGAATTAGGTAATTTTCAAAGAGGTCAGACTCTCTAAAAGTGAAAAGGACTGAGTTATCCTTATCGTTAAACTCGTTAAAACAATAGCGAAAAACTTGTCCATTCAGACAAGAGCGAGTTTCACTGTTGCTAGGCTCGTTAAAACATAGCAACGGGTTTGCCCAAAGGGAAAATTATTGAACAAGCATATGTTATCGTCCTCAAGCTTGACAAAAATAAAGAGGTATTGGTCAGAAATGACTGGGGAAAATTAGGAAGAAAACTTAAAGAAACTTTATTGGTAGTAGGTCGCTCTTGAACATGACACTTTCACTCCATCACCATGATCGAGTCGGGTTGGGTTATTCCATTCACCGGTCATATCACCATTGGTTCACCGTACCATCCACTTTTGGGGTTAATGCTACCAATCCATTTTAGTTTCGTCGATATGTTCAAGAGAAGTCGCTCAGAGAATTCATCTACCTAGCTTATGTCTCATCCACTACAATACCTTCATGCTTCATTCTTTCATGACCGCCATCCTGAACCTTGTATCATCAGATCGTTTTCACCTCTACAAAATCATTTTCTTCGTTCCGTGTTGTAGATGTGGGATCCATCAATGCCCTCCTATGATGGGTCACTTCTTGTTGACATCAGCTCATTATCCAAGAAGCCAACCTAGGAACAACCCTTCTAGTACTTTGAAGCTTGCATGCCTCAATGGCAAGTTTCTCACTTCTGGTGATAGGTTTACACTAATGGCCTTCAATCGAAAGACTTTGCATGGTGTTTGACATCAACTCATGCATTCACACCACGTGAATTGTACTACAGTACCTTGAGGATCATCATCATCATCGGTGATTCCTCTCGCATCTGTTAATAGCTTACATCATTGGCTGGTAATCAGGCGATGTCCTTCCATGTTCGACATCAGAACATCTTTTCACATGGATTGACTTCTACTTTCGGGCGGAGATTGAACGAGTTTTGAAGACCCTAGATCTAGTTTCATCCATCCGGGCTACGATATAATCATGAAAATAAAGACATCAAATGTAGACCATTGCTGCATAGATAATCATCCAAACTAAGGGATGATGGCTCTACCAGAATCATCAGTCTGCACATAGACGGTTGTCTATCCTATGTACATGAAAATGAATTTATCAAGCTGAGCATGGGAATTCCTGCCTTAGCTAGGTCATGAAAATATTATGAAGATAATGTATTGTATTGTATCTTATTACAGGTAACCTTTTAGTGCAAAAAACCTCGGATCCTCATTATAAAGCATTTCACCCGACATCAAAAGATTTACGAACTCATGTTAAGGGGCAACTATTATAGAAATATTTGGGCACTGCAACCCCAATCACATATGTCCATAAACCAAAGGCTTCTAAGTCCCTAAAAGTGTTGTTTCATACCCTAAAGGAGCAAGGTTAGCTGATTACATCATCTCCCAGAAGTTCTCCATGAAAAACTACTAAGAATTGGTCAAAGCAGGACAATACAGACTGCCCAATGCTAAAGGTGTGATGCATCTCACTTGCTACATGAAAACAGTGCAATGCATACTAGAAAGCCCTTCCATAGGGTGTGATGAGTGAGAGTAGACAAATTGCACAAGCAGATTGCTAGGTGGAAACCTAGAGAATCTTCTAGAAACTGCTCATTTGACACTTGCCTCTCTGAGTTCGCCCAGGGATGAGTAAGAGATCTAAAATCTCCATGTGGAACCAAGAACTATCAAAGAGATGACACTAATAAAAATCCCAGAAGCTGACTCACCCCCCTACAAATATCTATAAATGGATCCCTCATCCAAGAGATCCAAAGGTTGGAATTGGGTAATTTGCAAAGAGGTGCTACTGGTTTCTCTTTGAAGACATTGTTGGGTGATCTTGCTTTGTGTGAGGTGAAGAGGGCTTTCAAGCTGGGAGGAGGGCACTGGGTCAGACTAAGTGGTTCTAATCCTCTCTTCTATGACTTTTACTAATAAATCTATTTGATTTTTCCTCCATATTCTTGTGTATCTCTGAAAATTGTGTTGTTATATGCATTTATATGGTCAATATATATCTGATCCTATATTGTTTACAGTGAAAGATCTCTATGCTTTGATGGTATTATGTTGCTGTGAATATACAGGTGCTCTTTGAAGCTGGACAAGTAAGGAAGCATTGGCTAGATTCTATCAAAGGGGAGAGGAAACAAGCAAGGAGCCAAGCGGAAGATTGAGTTTGGTACTCTTTGCTTCGTTCTCATCTCTCTCTCGTAAAGGAAAATCAAGTAACTTTAATTTGTTTGTTTCTAAGATAGCTACTCGTCTTAGTGGGACTAGCAATTCTGAATAGACACTAGATTTCCCGATAACAAGTCTTCATAACATGAATGTGAACTTTCATCTTTATCCTTCCTTTCCTGATATGACTGCAAATATTTGGATGATCTTTGTACCGAGACTCCTGCTTAACAAGACAATGAAGCTAGCTGCCCAATCACATTTTTATCACCTCTATTTTAAAGCTCATTGCCAGCTAATGGAGAAAAACTTTGACTATAGATATCATCTAAAACATCAGCTATTGGATCATGAAAAACTTGGGAAAACTGCTGCAACCTATTACATATTGATTCCATTGAGACCTCATGATTTTCTATAACCTGCTCATTCTTAATTATAAATATACTATGAAAATTTCCCTTCAAAAACTGAAATGTTTCAAAGCATAATGGTAAAGAATTTTCCTACATCATTTGATCACATATCTCAGTTTCCAAGTCTTCATCTGCAACCTGACATTCAATGGCATTAGGGGGCTGCAAATCTATATCTGAGGAGCCTTAATCAAGGATTTCATTGCCCTCTTGATTGTCAAGATCAAAACTTAATGATTGTTGATTTCTGATTGCTTAAAAGTTGTCTCTGATGAACTGATATGCATTGGATGATCAATGTATACGAGCTACTGAAACTAAAGTTCTTCCTGCCACAAATCAACTGTTGACTGGTCTGTAAGATTTTCTTCTGTTTGGAGAACATAATCATCGTCATACTAATCAACCTTAGGTAAATCATCCATATAAACAATATCATCAAGCATACATGTCAGATCAACAAATCTCTCCTCTACAAGCTGATATATAAAACAATCATTATCATATCTATGACAACTGGGATAAGAAAGAAAATATTTTGGATCACCCACTTTTTTTCTTTAATCAACGAGCCATGGTCCTGAACATCATACTTATTCCTCGTGATGACTTTCTGCATCATCTCTTCCACTGCACTTACCAAAATGTCAATCTTTACCCCTAATGATGTCAAGTTCTCTACATCTATGTTCTCCCTCTCCTTTTCCTTCAACTCTACACTTCTGATCGACAAATTTGCTTCTACATCTTTTGCACTATTTTGTGTCTTTTCAAGTGTGCAAGGTTCCTGTCTCTCAACTGAAGATCCATTTATGGATCAAAGGGTTTGGGATAGTTCAAGAGATTTTAGCGAGGAAGAGTTCTTATATTAGTAGGCATCGAACGATATACTTGGTTAAATCTACCTCAAATTTGTTGTACTGTTTTCCTTGGATGTCCTTTTAGCTGGTTATACTCTTATAGAATCAAGAAAGGGTTCTGTTTGACCACTCACTTGTTGAGGAAAACTTTGATGAACTACCGGAAATCTGAGATGCTCACAGTTCGTAGGTTTTTGAACCAACTCTTGACTTTTCCTTACAAAGAAAGAGAAAACAACCTAATACTAACAGACTCTTCATCAACTTCAAAAAGGTCGAGGAAAGTCTCAACATTCAACATACGTCTCTCAGCAGTGATGTTGTTACATTCACCATCAAACCTTGGTAGTTATAGGTAATTATTTTCATGGAAATCATGGAATTTACGAGGTAAAATTAGAGGCTTATATCTATCTAGGACTGTAGAACGTGTATGTACACTAGTTGTAGGATTAGTTTTAGTCTCTTTAGGCTCATCAACTTGAAAAGGATATGAACAAGTTTTAGGTAAGAGGTCGTGATCTTGATCAACATCAAAGGGAAATTCACTATTTACACTCTTAAAATAGGCATAATCAAATACATGACTTTGATCATCTTTTTCATACAGCAAACTCTAGAAAACTTTTAGGATGGTTTCATGAAAGGAGAAGAAGTATTTTACAAGAAACTAGATTACATATTGAATGCAATTCCATTTTGAGTACCTGACTTTTCCTTATGATCCTTCCATATTCCTATTGGCAAGGTTGATCATCCACTGGAAGCTTCACAATATATTTTTCTTGTGAAAGGAAAATTTCACCTGGCTTTTTCCAGAACTCCAAGCCTAGGAAGTAGTGCATCAATCCTAGGTCCTTCATCTCGAATTTGGAAGCCAACTTCCTCTTGCATTGATGAATGAGAGGGCTTGCACCTATCATAAATAGATCGTCCACATAAAGTACCAAGATGAGAGGTCTATCATTTTCAACCTTGAAATAAAGGTTCATATCAACTTCGCTTCTTGTAAAACCCAACTTCATCAAATAGTTATCGATCCTCTCATACCAAGCTCGAGGATCTTGCTTCAATCCATAGAGGGCTTTCTTTAGCTTTCATACATGTGTTTTCCAATATTGAACTTCGAACCGCTTGGGTTTTTCAACATATACTTCCTCCTTAAGTGAGCCATGTAGGAAGGTGGTCTTGACATCCATTTGATGAAAAAAAATTCCTTGAGAGGAAGAGACAGAAATGATCAAACAGATGGTGGTATATTGGGAAATTGGTGGAAATATCTCATCATAGTCTACACCTTATTTTTGATCGAAGCCTCGAGAAAGAAACCTAGCCTTGAACTTTTCAGCACTTCCATCAGCTCCATGCTTCATCTTGTAGAGCCATTTCAAGGTGACAAAATATTTGGCCTTGGGTCTAGGTACCACATCCCAGTCATTATTTTCCATGATTGACTCATACTCTTCGTTCATAGCATCCTTCCAAACTTGGTGCTTCAAAACTTCTTTGAATGTATGAGGCTCAATTTGAACAATGGTGCTCATGGTAGCTAAGTACCCTTGGTACCTATTTGGCTTATTACTTTCATGAAATGTCCCCCTTGGTGAAATATGTCTCTCAACATCTTTGATAGTGTCCCTAAGCCATGAGGGTATCCTTCTTGAGGAGTAGGGCTCATGGGGAGGTAGACCAATGGGATCCATTGGTCCTTCAACATCGAGAATTGACTCATCCTGTGATTCTCCCCACTTTCATGTATCTTCTTCTTTGTCCTTCCTTGGAATAGTAAGGTCTCTAATATTCCCAAGGCAACATCTTCATCGAAGGTGACATTATGACTTATTTTCACTTCTCTTTGACTAGACACATAGATTCTATATGCCTTTGAGGTTTCATTGTAGCCCAGAAATGTTCCTTTCTTCCTAACTGCATCCAATTTGCTTCTCTTTTCTTTTGGCGCATGAAAATACATGGGGCTACCAAAAATTCTAAAATGAGAAACATCAAGTTTCTTACCACTGAAAACTTCTTCGGGAATTTTGGAGTCCAATGCTTGATGAGGACATCTATTTTGAACATACAAAACAGTATTGGGAACTTCTCCCCATAGGAATTTTGGAAGGCCTTGATCATGAAGCATGGCATGGGTGGCTTCTATAATTGAACGATTCTTTCTTTCAAGAACTGCATTTTTCTCGGGAGTATATGCAGTAGTAGTCTCCCTATTAATGCCATCTTCTCTACAATATTCATTGAACTCATTTGATTCATATTTGGTTCCATTATCAATCCTCAATATTTTGATATTTCCCCTATTTGATTTTCAACCAAGGCTTTGAAAGAGTGGAACCATTAGAGTGTTTCATCCTTCTTCTTTAAGAAATAAATCCAATTTTTGCGAGAAAAGTCATCCACAAAGATAACATAATACAAATATCCTCCCAAAGATGTCACGGGAAACATATCAGATAGATCAGAATGAACCAATTGCAAAATGTCAGTAGTCTTGCTATCACATGAGGGGAATGGTCCCTTTAGATTTTTTCCTTCAGCACAACCCTAACAAAAACCTTCATGTTCTCCTTTAAATTCGGGCATCCTTGTCACCATATTTCTTGCATCGGGTAGAGCCTTATAAGGAAGATGAGAAAACCTCTAGTGCCATAATTCAGATTGAATAGATTTGTCGTAAGAAATAGCTCCTAGTAGACTTCCTCCAACTTGATATAGGATGTCAACCCTGAATCAAAGAGTGAATTAATCTTTGAAATTTATTTTCTAAACATGTACCTTTCCATCAATGAATGCCACCTTGAATCCTTTGTCCTCCATTGCCAAGATAGATACCAAGGTCTTCTTTAGATTAGGTACATAAAGGACATCTTGTAGATGAATGATGTTACCTTGATTCAATTGAAGAGTAACATTCCCAGTACCTTTCACGAGATAAGTGGCATTGTCTCCAAGAATGATTTCCAAATTTGTATCCTTTTCTATCAAATTGGAAAGAGCTTCTTTATACCGATTGAAGTGTCTTGAGGCACCACTATCAATCAACCAATTACCCCACATATCAAGAAGAGAGGCAATAGAGAGGGTAGATATAAGATAAAATTATTTTTTCTTGTTTTCTACAACATTAAATTCATCATACCTAGAGTTTCCTGATCTTTTGGGAGGTCGACCATTTCCATATTGAGTAGGAGGAGCATTCCTTTTTCCTTTATTGTTGAACCTATCATTCCTTTGATTTTTGTTGCCCCTGAAATTATTGTGGTTTTTTTTGTTATCATCATCTCGAGGTGTATCCATTTTATTAGGACAGTCCCTAGAATGGTGGCCAAACTTATTACACAATGAAACATCTTGCATTTTTCCATCTTTGAATCCTTGTCTTCCTTTTCCTTGTTTCTTTGAACCAAATTTGTTCTTATTTTTATCATGAGTGGAGAATGCATTAGGATTAGTCTTGTTTGAAGGCATGTCTCTCTATATCATCCTTGTCTCTTCTTAAGTACACCTAGTCAATAATTCATCAAAACCTGGAATTCGGTCATTGTTGAGGATAATAGTTTTGAACACATTCCATTCATGAGGGAGACCTCCAAGGGAAATGAGAGTAAGCTCCCTGTCAGCAATAACTTATCCAATTGATAGAAGATTATTTTTTATTTCAGTAATCCTCATGAAGTAGGATTGGATATCTTCTCCTCTTCCCTTCTTTATTTCCTTCAACTTGTTCTCGAGAAAGAGGACTTGGTTTGCATTGCTAGCTTTAAACATGTTAACCAACTTGTCATACATATCCTTAGATGTACCCAAATCAAAGATGTAAGCAACCAAATGCATATGAATAGAATCCCTGATGATCTTCTTATCTTTGACCTCACCTTTCTTGTACTTTGTCTTAGCGGTAGTCGGTGCATTTGGAGGAGGTTCAACAATCCTTCCTTGCACACAGTCCATAAAATCATGCTCTTCCAAAGTCAATTCAAGAGACATCTTCCATGCATGATAATCAGACGTATCATTGCACTTGTCCTCAGATTTGAAGTAAGATGAGGAGGTCATTGAATCTTGTCCTTGTCCAACAAATCTCAGTGATTTCTTTTCTCACTCTTGCTTGGGCTCTGTCTTCACATCGGCTCCGATACCATGTTAATTTTAGATATAAATGGTATGTTCTATTCTTTAGACAAATTTACTTATGTTTTTCTTATTAGCCCAATATCAATTTCCAGATTAGAAATCATATAAACATGTATATTAAATACACATATAACATAAAAATTAAGCAAAAGACAAACCAAGACAAGAGGACACAATATTTGGTAGATGTCAAGGAAAAACCCCAATGTAGGGAAAACCCTTTGATCAAATACTCTTATTAGTCTTCAAAATCTCAGTAGAGGCTGAGAGTACACCACACAAAATTTACTTGCCCAAACACTGTCAAAACAATCCAGTCAAACTTCAGTCAACAAGATGTCCTAACCAGTTATTTAATGCTAGTCAAACCAATAGAGAATCTCCTCCAAAAGAGCTTGGTCAGATCCAACAAACTCGACCTCCAAAGGGAGTTTGAAACAGCCCAAAATAGTCAAATATTTGGTCAAACACGGTCAACATAGGTCAATGTTGTGGCCAAAGGGCTTGCGTTCAACACAAGTCAAACTGCTGCAATTTCCTTGATTTCTATGCCTAGGGATGTGGCCTCAAGAGATCGGATTTTGTGCCTGAAAAACGTAGTCAAAGGATAAGGTTTGACCCTCGGTCAACGCTGGTCAACATCCCTACAATTGGCCCAAAAAATATTTGTGATTTTCTACCTATAATTCTAGTAAACCCAAGTCAGCGCATGAAGAAGAGAGATGCTCCTATTTGTTGTACGAACTAATGAGAAGAAGAGAGAGAAATATGTGTTGATAGTGTGTCAAAATGAGGAAAATGCCTCTTCTATTTATACACAATGTTGAGGGTGAAGAGACATAATCTTTGGGCTTCAAGAGCCTACATTAGACTTCTCACTGACCTTGGAAAATTGTCCATAGATGAAATAAATTCATTATTCCATTTCTTCTTGTCATAATGAGATGATATTCAGATCAATTTTGCACATCTCGGAAAGTGGAATCCAATAAAAATATCATCTCCATCATATGAGCTTTCCAAGGTGTATTTTTTCCCTAGTTGCCAATTTTAACAGTTAAATATTTAAGTAAAGGAAATGTGTCCTCTACTATTTAACCAACACTTCTCCTTGTAGGTATTCCTCATAATGTATTTAACCTAGTCGTAAGCCCACTCTCATTTTGGATAGTATGTCATCATTTTAATTGTATTCCCTATGAATGTGATAAAAAGATATAACCATAAACATTGTAATCAACTCCACAATTCTTATCATCCACTGATCCAATAAATAAGTGTTTAAGGAAGTACAATATTTCAGTCAATTTGTCCATGGGTCTTGGATAGATGGTGACTAAGTGCTTTATTAAATAACTCCTTGATGTGAAGTCACTAGTTCAATTCCCTGCCCTAATTGGGGTGATATATTGGACATGATGATGATGTATTCCTACCCAAAAAGTCCAATTTTTTAGTCCACGGGGTCATGGATAAACGGTTATCAAGTGCTCTGTTAAGGCACTCCTTGATGTGAGGTAACCAGTTCAATTCCTCGCCCCAATCGGGGTGATATATTGGACATGATGAAGATGTAGTACCACCAAACCTTAAAAAAAAACTTTCAATCCATCTATAAAAACCTTTGAATTCCTCATCACTTGTAAGCTTAGATTATTCAAGTGGCATAATTAAAATGACTAATGTAAACAATTAATTCTTATTATTGTAGTACCTATTAAGTAGTCCTATTTTTGTTCCTAGACTAAATTAGCCATTCATGTTATTCATTTTTAATTATATTACTTATTCTCTAGTCATATATTTTTAACCCATTCAAAACTTTTCCTTTATGTTAGTCGTTTTTAATTGGGTCACTTAAGGTTGCTCATTTTTTATAGTATTTCACTTAAAAAGGTTGCAGTGACTAACTTTTTTTAGTTACATCTACTCACTAATTTCTCCTTTTCTACTAGTGAGACCAAATGAATTTTAGGGTTTCCCACAATCTTTGGCATGGATTAAATAAATCACCATCCTTCAATGTATTGGAAACTTGGGTAGTAAACAAATTTTAACGTAAGAAGGCATATGCCCAAAAAAATCACTACGCAAAGAGTAAGTAAAATGATAAGAGGAATATTTTAGTGAGAATCAAGGATAAAATAATTGTAGAAGGGAAATTTGTGTCGGAATAAAAAATAATGTCAAACACAAAGTGTTGGTCACCACATAAGATTTTTTAGACAACTTGGGAGGAAAAATTGGATATCTTACCTTTTCAAAAGAAACATGTGAAAATAACAAATGAATTTTGAGGTTTCCCACCTCTCTAAGTATGAGTGGAAATTAGTAAACAAGATGGCGTCGTTGAACATATAAAAATTGTATGGGTGTTACTGAAAGTGTCAAGGAAATAAGATATATTTCCAAATGAAATGTTGGACAAAAAAAAAGCAAAATGATGAGAGAAATATATAAACAGACAACGAGGAAGAGGGAATGGGAACATAAGGGAGATATCAGTAAGAAATGAAAAACAAATGTCAAATAAGGAGAATCATTTCTCACCACTTAACCTTTTTTAGATTACATCACAACCAAAATTGTCAATCCCAACCACACATGTAAGATATTTGAGGAAACCAAGTGAATTTTGGGTTTCTCACCTTCCTTGGAATGAGAAAGATGAATTAAATGAAATTTCATCCTTCAACATACCAAAAAATTATGGTTGCAAAGAAAAGTAGCAAGAAAAGAAGGTAGATGCGAAAATGTAGTCCTTAGGAAAGGAACCACCAAAAATAATAAGAGGATTGGAGTGATCAAGAAGGAAAAGGGAACACTTTTACAAGGGATAGATTAGGAAACTTCACTCTTTTGAGATGTCTAGTGAGAAAAAAATTATAAGCTCACCCATGCACACGAACCATGTGAGAAGACCAAATCAATTTTGGGTTTCCATCTTACTTGGCATGAATGGCAAGCGGTAAACAAAATTCTATCATTCCACATACTAGGATCTTTCTTTTCAAAGAAGAGTGGCATGGAAACAAGGGAGATGCATTGGATAAATAAGTGGAGTATGTTCTAATCCATTATTCCCTTGTTCAATGTCTCATTTAGTGTTTCACAATTAATTCCTTTATTATATTAGATTCAATGGCTACAATATATTCTAGTTGTCATTCCTTTCCCCTCCAAGTGTCCTTTCATGTAAACAATGGTGATAAACAAATTGATTGTCATTGTCATTAGTAGGGTGGTTTGTTTTCAAGTTTTCATTCCATCTCCACTCCATATCTTGTGTGTTGTAACATTTAACAAGTGTTAATTTTCATTGATTTATAGGGGGAAATAATTTTAAATCCTTTGTAATAATAATTTTGGGTTCAAGCATTTTGAATTCGTTGTGCATCACTAGAGGATTAAAAAAATGAATGACATTTCTACTTGCCAACACATGTTTTTGGAAAAAAATGGTAATATTGGACATTTAATTCTTTTCTCTTTGCAACCAAGATTTTAAATTTCTTATTATAAATTGAATGTCCTAACTTTTTATGCATCAATTCAAATATATATAAACAAATATAGACCCATCTAAACCACAGAGGGATCAAATCCTTTGAGGTGCAAACTTTTTCATTGTACAAAAATTGAAGTAGATTTGCAGCTTGAGAGATGTGGTCCCCCTTGGCCCCTCCTCCCACACACAATTGGAGTTGATTTTTTGTTTTTCTAATATCTTGTAAACCAATATAGACCCATCTAAACCACAGAGAGAGATCAAATATTTTGAGGTACAAACTTTTTTAGTGTACAAAAATTGAAATAGATTTGCAGCTTGAAAGATGTGGTCCCCCTTGCCGCCCCCACACAATTGGCATTGATTTTTATTCTATATCCACAATGAACTTTAAAAATCTTAATGTGGTTGATATAGTCGAAGGCTTCATTTGTATCTACCATTGAGAAATATACAACAACATAAAACTATTATTATTAACTATATTGCATGTTCAAAAGTATTATTATTAACTTTTATTTTACTTAACCCTTTGTTGGCATTATGATTCAAGTGTTGTCCTTGATGGCAACTCACTCAGAGGTTGGTACAGGTGCTCAGAGACTGGTACAGGTGATGACAACTTAACTAGTGGACAGATCTCAGTACAGCAGGACAAGAAAGAGATATACGCAGGTTCAGCAAGGAGAATCAGCGTGTACACGCAGGTTGGCTTCAGTAAAAGCGCGTACATGTGAAAACGTACCTTTGGTCAGTGGCAGTTAGTCCTTGGAAGTTGTGCCTATGGTTTTGGACCATGGCGTCTCGACGGACGTGTTGATCCCTAGTTTTGAGGTTGATGGTATTGTGTTACTATGGTTTTGGCTCTTGGTATTGAGCAAGGCCTAAGGCTATATAAGGAGAAGATCACTAGGCCAAAGTGTGCAAGTGTGAGTGATGAAGATCTGAGAAAGTGTGTGATCCAAGTGCTGGTTATGGGTTGGTGATCTGAACCAAGGTTTCACCCATGTGGAGGATGATGAATGATGGAACGAGATCTCAAGGCTTGGAATGATTATCTTCATATGGTTTGACTCTGGATAGACTAGATCTACTGACGCATGTTTATTATTATGATCTGGGTATGTTTTGATGTCTGATATAGCTGCAGAGTTTTAAGGTTGAATTTATAGATCTGTACGCGAGTTGGTTTTGGTAAAAGTGCGTATACACGCAGGTTGGGGTCATCCAAGTAGCGTATACAATGTGAAGTATGATATTTGAATATGGAGCTGGATCTGGTTGTTGCTATGATTGTCTGGTTATTGTTGACAGGGTTACAGTGATTCAGAATTGGGTGTTTCAGTGATTAATGATGCAGGTTGTACTACAATGATGATTGTCTTATGGATCCAGTATGAAAATGTATGAAACGTGGTCCCGGGTAGATCGTAGGCCGGCACCTACGTACTGGTAAACATATCAGCCAGTACAAGAGCCAGGGGGTTGTAGCTCCCTTCCACTAGCAGCTGGAAAATGAGTAAAGAAGCATTCTGTAGGTAGGCACCTATGTACTAGTAAATGGATCGGCTAGTACAAGAGCTAAGAGGGTTGTAGCCCTCTGCAGGTTGTAGCCTGCGTGCTGGTAAAGGACTGCACCAGTACATTGTAAAAGAAGTTCTCATTAAAGAAGAAAGAGACAAATTGCAGCAGGTGGTTTTCACCCACATTGGGTTTCCACCTTATATCATGGTGTTCATGTGTGTGGCATTTGTGTGATGATCTGTTCTGTTATACTGCACCTGTTTACTGTTAATATGCTTAATAATGTTCTGATGCATTTACTGAAGATAAGATTAACTGAATCATAAGATCTCTGTATATACGCTAGTTTCATTAGACACAGTCGCGTGTACACGCGGGTTCACTTAACTGAAGTCGCGTATATGTTTCTGAGTATGAAATTGAAAAGTTTTATCTGATCTGATAATACTGATTCACCCCCCCCTCTCAGTATTATTTCCAACAATTGGTATCAGAGCAGGTCCTTCAGAGAAGCTTGATCGCTTGAAGGAGATTCGTAGAACAATGGGGAAGAAAGCACGTCAGAAGAAGAAGACAGCTCAAAAGAACAATGACAACCTGTCGTTGTGTGGAAGCAAGTATTCAGATCCTGAAGCACCTCAGATTGAAGATGGACAAGCAAATGAAGCGTCAGATCAAATCATAGATCAACAAGATCTACCTAGCAAAAGGGAGAATGCCCTCAAAGAAGAAATCATCAGATTAGAAGAACAGTTGGAATGTGCCTCTAGAGTTCGAGAAATGCTGCTAGCACTGAATAAAGAGCAAGAAAACGAGATCCTCAAACTAAGGCATCAGTTGGATGAAGGAAGGAAAGTTGAAGAGACCTTGAAGAAGCAATGTCTTGAAAAAGAAGAACAACATCAAGTTGAGGTAAATATCTTGAAAAGCAAATTAGAAGAAAAGGATAAGCTTTTACGATTTCAAGATAGCTCTAAAGTCTTGGATGATATTCTTAGTAGTCAAAGATCTCCTGCTATCAAGACTGGTCTTGGTTTTCATGAATATGTTGAAGGTGAATCTAGTTCACAAGGTGAGGCAAGAAACTCTAATGAGAAATCTGAAATGCCCAAAAAGGAACAACCAAGGAAAGAAATTCCTCAAGGAAGATTCTCTACTCCTAACTATGGACGTGATAGACGATTATTTCCTCCACTGAATAATGTTGAATGTTTTGTATGTCATAATCTTGGACATGTTGCAGCCATATGTAGAAGAAGAAGGTTTCAAGACCATCATGCAAAAAGATCATCACATTCAAGATACTTTAATGGATATTGCTTTTCTTGCAATATGTTTGGCCACAAAGCTGCTGATTGCTACAAGAGGAATATGAAACATGTAAGATGCTATGCATGTAACAAGTTTGGACATAAAGCAAGAGATTGCAGGAACAAAGCTCATGATAAGAAGAAATCATCAACATGCGTGAAGATATGGAAGAAGAAGGAAGTTCAGTCAGAAAGATGTGGCACAGCACAGGGTACTCAGCACAACACAGACATAACAGACTCAGGGGGAGCTGAAGGTATAGAACTTCAGTGTTCTGATTCTCATACGCAAGTTTCATGAAGACAAGTCGCGTATATACGCGAGTTACAGGCTGCAAAGTCGCGTATATGGAGAAAGGGCAACAGAACAGACCCAGGTTCAGTCATGGTTGGCTCAGGCTCAGGGGGAGCAGAACAGACTCAGGAAATGGTTCAGACATGGTTGGCTTACACTCAGGGGGAGAATATTCTTCGAATAATGCATTGTTGGCATTATGGTTAGAAGGTGTTGATAAAGTCTATGAAGCTAAATGATACATCTTACTGTTTAGGAATGGTATTGCAGGCTGATGCTTATGGTACAGATCATGATGCTGTTGGTGGCTTTCATAAGTCTTGGTCTAGATATTTCATCACTATGTCATGTATCTCTTTTATGATGTCAAGGTCATGTAACGGCCTATTTTGGTTTCCCCACTATGCCTGGGATGAATGATGAAATGTTCATGTATTATCATGTATCTTCACATGGTTAGGTGGATGAGTCAATATTGGTATATCCCCACTAGGTTGGGTGATGAATGTATGTTGAGTCTTTTGGTGATAGGAAGGTCTTCTATGATATATAAGTCTTTGTTCTTCTTGAAGAACATCTTTTGCAGATCTTGCCTACAGTCAAGGGGAGCATGAACAGCACAATTCAGCAAGAGCAGGATGGATAGATTGGTACACTTTGGCATACACAAAGGGGGAGCACATTTGGAGATTTCAGCATGTACTCAGGGGGAGTATGGACAGCAGTATGGACAGCAGAAGGTATACCAAGGAAGAGAATATCTTGGTCCACCCTTTGCCCTTGATGTCAAAGGGGGAGAGTGACTTGGTGTGGTGGTTGCCATCAAGTCCAAAGGGGGAGATTGTTGGCATTATGATTCAAGTGTTGTCCTTGATGGCAACTCACTCAGAGGTTGGTACAGGTGCTCAGAGACTGGTACAGGTGATGACAACTTAACTAGTGGACAGATCTCAGTACAGCAGGACAAGAAAGAGATATACGCAGGTTCAGCAAGGAGAATCAGCGTGTACACGCAGGTTGGCTTCAGTAAAAGCGCGTACATGTGAAAACGTACCTTTGGTCAGTGGCAGTTAGTCCTTGGAAGTTGTGCCTATGGTTTTGGACCATGGCGTCTCGACGGACGTGTTGATCCCTAGTTTTGAGGTTGATGGTATTGTGTTACTATGGTTTTGGCTCTTGGTATTGAGCAAGGCCTAAGGCTATATAAGGAGAAGATCACTAGGCCAAAGTGTGCAAGTGTGAGTGATGAAGATCTGAGAAAGTGTGTGATCCAAGTGCTGGTTATGGGTTGGTGATCTGAACCAAGGTTTCACCCATGTGGAGGATGATGAATGATGGAACGAGATCTCAAGGCTTGGAATGATTATCTTCATATGGTTTGACTCTGGATAGACTAGATCTACTGACGCATGTTTATTATTATGATCTGGGTATGTTTTGATGTCTGATATAGCTGCAGAGTTTTAAGGTTGAATTTATAGATCTGTACGCGAGTTGGTTTTGGTAAAAGTGCGTATACACGCAGGTTGGGGTCATCCAAGTAGCGTATACAATGTGAAGTATGATATTTGAATATGGAGCTGGATCTGGTTGTTGCTATGATTGTCTGGTTATTGTTGACAGGGTTACAGTGATTCAGAATTGGGTGTTTCAGTGATTAATGATGCAGGTTGTACTACAATGATGATTGTCTTATGGATCCAGTATGAAAATGTATGAAACGTGGTCCCGGGTAGATCGTAGGCCGGCACCTACGTACTGGTAAACATATCAGCCAGTACAAGAGCCAGGGGGTTGTAGCTCCCTTCCACTAGCAGCTAGAAAACGAGTAAAGAAGCATTCTGTAGGTAGGCACCTATGTACTAGTAAATGGATCGGCTAGTACAAGAGCTAAGAGGGTTGTAGCCCTCTGCAGGTTGTAGCCTGCGTGCTGGTAAAGGACTGCACCAGTACATTGTAAAAGAAGTTCTCATTAAAGAAGAAAGAGACAAATTGCAGCAGGTGGTTTTCACCCACATTGGGTTTCCACCTTATATCATGGTGTTCATGTGTGTGGCATTTGTGTGATGATCTGTTCTGTTATACTGCACCTGTTTACTGTTAATATGCTTAATAATGTTCTGATGCATTTACTGAAGATAAGATTAACTGAATCATAAGATCTCTGTATATACGCTAGTTTCATTAGACACAGTCGCGTGTACACGCGGGTTCACTTAACTGAAGTCGCGTATATGTTTCTGAGTATGAAATTGAAAAGTTTTATCTGATCTGATAATACTGATTCACCCCCCCCTCTCAGTATTATTTCCAACACCCTTAAGAATCACAGATCTTGATAAAAGAAACATAAGTGTTGAAGAGTTTCTATCATCTACAACCAAGATATAAGGCAGTTTTTCTAAACTTAGTTATGTTTTGAAAATCCCTAGGAAATTAGTGGACGTTTGACATCAAATATTTTAAATTTATTAAAATTCAATGCAATCTAAAAACCTGTCTAACACACTATAGTTGTGGATAAGAATTTAGGAGCAGCATATGTGCATATCCCCTTAGGAATCAATTTGGGCTATCAATTAAAAAATAAAAAATAAATCAACATATCATCATCCACTTTAAGTTGAAATAGGAAGCCTCCAGCGAAATATTTTTATATAAACATCACTCGAGCTCCTCTAGCAACAAGTAACTCAAGTTCCATTTCTTCCACATCTATTTCCATGCAGAGTCCTTTTACTTTTGTTGCAACACTCGATACAATAGGACAATTCAAACTTATTGCTTAAATTACAATTAAGATTTTTAACAGGTGAAATCAATAATGAAAAAACAAATTTGATTGTACTCATAAAATGGCTCAATGCACATGTTAGGCAATCTCTATAACATTTGAAAATGCAATTTAAACCATAGAAAATTACAGATTATATTTTTTTCAAAATTGATAAGTCTAAAAAAAACCATAACCGTGATGAATAACAATCAGCTAAATATATATATAATTCAATAGCAAAATCTGATGACCCCCAAATAGCCATGGTTAAAATAGATCTATCCTTATACTAAATCTATACTGATTTTAACAATTATCTATAAAAAACATATATATATATATATAAATGCTACTAACTTAGCTACTAAGGACAAATCTTAGCATTCATCATACGAAATCAATAACACAGGGGAGTGATCATCATGCATCAAACGTCATATCGACTGCATCTGGCGCAACGGTCAACTTTTCAAGGGCCTCCGTAGCTTGGGAAGTTAAATGATTTAACTGCGGAGGTGCTTGTCGCTGATCCATTTTAGATCTCCTGTTACCATAATTAACACTAGCAGCATTGTGTTTAGGATGGTTGTTCGTAAGAGTAGATTCTCTCACTCCCACTTCAAGCGCAGCAATATTGGCAGTGCAGGCAACCCGATGTTTTTCTGCTTGACCTGTTCGTATTACCTTGCTACCCACTGTGTTGGGAACTAGAATATTCTATAGAGTTTCTTGTTGCGATTTTCCCTGGCAATCGCCAGTGCTGATTTGGGATTGAGGACGGGACATTGGCTGCATCATTCTTCCCGAATTAAACATACCATTGTTCTGAAATTGGCCATATCCATTCATTTGGGATTGGGCACCAGGAAAGTAAGTATTAGGAATCGGTGTGGGTGTGGTCGTGGGTCTACTGCTTTGAACAGGTGTGGGTGTGGTCGTGGTCGTGGGTCTACTGCCTGTGGGAATGGGAGTGCGAGGATTTGAAGAGTACTGCGTTGTGAGTGTGGGTGTGGGAGTAGTGCCTCCTGCTAGTTGATTTGTGGGCGTAAAAGTATTTGGCCTGACCATTTGTGGATTCTGTGAAAATTGTGGAGTAAGAAATGGAGGGGCTGCAGGTGATGAATACGTGTTGCATTGAACGGGTGTGGGTATCGGACTAATGCCTCCTCCTAGTCCATTACTGGGCGTAAAGGTACTTGGTCTGACAGCTTGTGGGTTTTGTGAAAATTGTGTAGAGAATGGAGGGGCCGCAGGTGATGAATATATGCCTGAGTATCCTGCGGTAGCAGTAGATGCAGAATGTCCTGCCATTCTTGAGGCAATGGCGGGCTTTGCCTGATGCAATAGCCAATCAATGGTTTCCCCGCCTCTGTGGAAGCCCAGCTCACTGGTCAGCTCTTGCAAGCGCCTTGTTTGAATTGGCAACCACCAATCCAGCTCTCTGCGTGCATCGGACTGTTGGGTTCGGACCGTATCTATTAACCAATCGATGGTTTCCCCTCCATTCTTGTGGCGCAGAGATTCGGTAATCTCTGCGATGATTTTGGCTCCCATGATTGTAGGTAATAAAAAATCGATGGTTTCCCTTCCATTGTGGTAGCCCAGTTCTGTGGTGACCTCTGCGATGGCTTTAGCTCCCTCGATTGTAGGGAAAAAAAAATCGACAGTGGATCCTAGCGTTTTGAAATTCAAAGCTCGTTTAACAACGTCTAACCTTTCTTTGCAGGTATGGGGCACTTCAACTCTCGGGGCCGTGCTGGTCCTAGACATCACGTCGGATTTTGCTGTTGTCATCTTCATTCTTTTGGACCTGCGGGCAGAGCTTCTCTCTGAAGCTGAAGCTGAAGCTGAAGCTGGAACTGGATTACTAGTTGCTCCTCTCTGATTTGTGTCGAGAAGTGAGATGCCGATTCCTTCCATTGAAATCCTACGATCCGAAGCCGCGGATCCGAGCTGAAACCAAAATATTTGGATTTGATACGATCGCGTCAGACGTTTGTTGGTTGTAATAGGCAAAGGAGAAGAAATAATCAGAAGCCGCCGATCCCAGCTGAAACCAAAATAGAAATAATCAGAAGCCGCGGAAACCAAAATATTTGGATTTGATGAAGTAATAGGTAGTTGATGAGTGAGTATTTATTCTCATTACGGAGTCAAACCCCTCCGTATATTTGGGTGAAGCAAGAGATTTACACGGCATGGTTGGTCCTATTGGTGGACCCATTACTAAACATAATAAAAAAATATCTCCCACTGGTGGAGCGATTCTTAAAAATGAAAATTATATAATGTTAATTGGCTGCTTGGTACTAACGGTGGACCCATTACTAAACATTAAAAAAATTGAAAATTGGTCTTATGGGTGGATTATATATATATTTATACTCTTGAAAATTGGTCTTATGGGTGGATTATATATATATTTATACGTGGAGTTAGTTAGTTGGTTGAGGATATAGGTAAGATTTAATAATTTGTTAAGTACAAGTTAATCAAAATTCAAAATAGGTGAATAAAATATTGAATAATAATAATAATAACACTTATATTTATTGAATTACATATTAAATTAAATTGATATACTAATTTTTTTTTTTAACATATTAATTATTTGTGGAATAATAAATCATTTTAATATGTTTGATTCAAAAGAATGTTTTATATTTATTGAATTAGATATTAAATTAAATTAATATATGAAATCTTTTTAACATATTAATTATTTGTGGAATAAGAAATCATTTTAATATGTTTGATTCAAAAGAATGTTTTATATTTTTAGATGGGCTTTTTGCACTTTAGAGGGTGGAGGGTGGGTTATTGTCGTATCATTTAGCCATTCAATCGAGGGACGTGGAAGCATGCCCCCTTAATTGTTTATCCACGCGAATTGACCTTGGCATGCGGAATACTACACATACGATGCCCAACACCATGTAAATGTAGCATCACGTGACTTCTTCACACCCCTATCGAATCCACTTTATTTGGAAAATAATCTCAATGTTTGATTGCTTGACATCCTCGCCTCGTGCAATTGGCTGAAATTTGCTACCACCAAGTATGGAATTCAATACTATAGTCTTGGTAATTCACTGAACCACTACTGGGAACAACCCTAGCCAAATGAATATTAGGTAAGACATGGCATTTTAAGTAGCTCATTCGAGTCCTCTAAAAAATCACTTTTCCCCGAAGCGAGCCAGCCAAGCTTTTGATGGTAAATTTAATCTTGCCCATTCCTCTGAGCCATGCTCGCGGTGGTTCAACTCTCCTAGCTTTTCAGGCGAAATTCAAGGAAGGGAGTACTAGCTCGTTAGCAAGCTTTACTTCACGAAGCTGGCGCTTTCCCTTCTTAAGTTTGACTAGCAACTCAAATCATCTTGCAACAACATCTACTCAAAAATGACCTCTCCAACTTCTAGAAACTATCATAAGAATCATGTAGTAGTGAATTGGTATATCGACAAATGGGAGGTCGTTTTCCATGGAAAGTTAATCCTTTTCACCTCCTAGTTATTTCTTGCTTCTTATTCCATTGGAGTTCTTGTCTTGACTTTAATTCCTAGTAGAGGCTTGGCTTCTTACTCCTATCTGCTAGTCACTAAGCCAACACAGATCTATGGAAGTTGCACTCTCTCTTGGCTCTCAGTTCTTCATTAAGCTTTTTCTCACTAGATTTATCCTTTGCTAACACTCTCAACCAATCTGGTCCTTGTTTGATTACTTACCTTTATTCAGGGCACAAACCTAGCTGCGCTTTCCTTAGACCTTTATTACTCCTATCCATTTTCATCTCTTCTGTCACACATGTTCTTTGGCCTTTCTCTCCTCCTCGTGTAGCTACCATGCCACATCAGAGAGCCTGTGTCCGAAGAAGTGAAACATACTATCTTCAAGAGCGAGACAATACAAGTAGTACACAAACAAAAATCAAAGTGGAGGAAGTAGTAGCTCACTTTCAAGAACTCACCCCACCCCCTATTTAGGAAGAACTCACTCGTGCCGAAAGGGAAGGAACCTTCTTTTAGACATAATAGAGGTAATGAAAAATTTGGTAGACTAGGCCCATGATACAAGGCACACACATGGGTATTTTAATTAGTATATGCATACATTAGACTTGTACCACCATACATAATTCCTACTTGGCAAGATTCTACTAGATTGGCATGAGAACATAGGGGACCTCCTCCTCTCCTTGGAACTCCTACATAGACACATGAAGGACCTAGAACACCAAATCAAGTGCATCGAGAAGCTCCTTCGCAACTTCCCTACTACTCGCTGCTCACCAGGAAGCAACAAGGAGCTAATCTAGGTTGCAACAACATATTCCAACTCCTTTTCCTAGTCTCCTCGATGTTATCATGTCTTTGGTTTTTTAGTTTCATGTTTATTTTTATTTTTCTCATGGCCTTGAAGGCCCCAAAATTAGCATATGTATAGCACATTTTGAATCTTTCGGGAATTTTTTGTCTTTTGTCTCTTTTAAATGGGTACATTTTTTGATATGGTCATGTTTTCTCAATGAGTAGTCAATCTAAAACCTTCAACACTTTCATGTAATCTTTTGTTTAGAAAGTAACACAAATATTTACTCAAAAGAAAAATCTTTTCTTTTATATAATATATA
The DNA here is from genome assembly GCA_031772625.1 of Pinus tabuliformis. Lineage (NCBI taxonomy): Eukaryota > Viridiplantae > Streptophyta > Pinopsida > Pinales > Pinaceae > Pinus > Pinus tabuliformis. Next base: position 126,361,090 of record CM062807.1, read on the forward strand.
ATAATACATACTATAACTGTTAAACACACATGGACAGCAAGAGAAAATAGGAAAGATAAAACATGCAGTAAAATTTTTATTAACAACAGATATACATTTATAGTACATTGTTGTGACCATTGGGTTTCACATCCCAAGGTCTCTTGGACTACTTAGTCTATTCAGCTTCCACACTAACCCATTTAGGATTAGGTTTCCAACATTCCCCCCCTTAATTCGAAGGGTTATGTATGAGTCTAAGAAGAGAGCTGTAATACAAAATGTGCAAAAAATGCATGGCAGCACTAGGTTGAATGTGCTCTATGAAATGTTGGTATAAAGGGCGGTGGTTTAAGGATGACCACCAACACTGGAACGCTTAGTGCAGTTCCCAGAACTCTTCCAAAACTGGCAAGAAACTGAAGTCTTCTACTAGAGGAAGTGCTCCTATTGTTTTAAAGAGGGAAACCTTCAACCAATAAAGGGAGGTCTCACCCGCATAAAAGGGAGAACTTCAACCTGAAAAGTGAAGTCTCAACCTGTGATGGTTTAAGGGTGACCAACAACTCTGGAATGCTTAATGCAATTCCTGGAACTCTTCCAAAACTGGCAAGAAGCTGGAGTCTTCTGCTAGAGGAAGTGTCCCCAATTGTGTTCCTGGAATTCTTCCAAAACTGGCAAGAAGCTGAAGTCTTCTGCTAGAGGAAGTGTCCCAGATTTCCAACTGAAGGCATGTTCACGGGCATCCTTGTCTCTGGCTACAACTCTGAAACTGATGTGGCAGGTTGTGGCTCAGGTTCACTTGATGTGGCTTTGAAGCTTGTAAATGACCATCATTTCCCCCCTGTCAGATACAAGGTGAGATGATGGAGAAAACTCAACTGCAAGACTGTTTAATACTTAGGAACAAGTTCTGACATGTAATTTGAATATCTTCTTGGCTGTTGATGCCCATTGCCAAGAAGCGATCCATCCAAGATGAATCTTTGTTCTTTCAGGACGTTTGTTTCTGAAGCATCTGTGTGAAGAATGACTGGTTTTATGACAATGCTTACATGGATGAAGATCAAAACAGTGATCTTTCAAATGGCCAACTCGGTCACAATGTTGGCATTTCACAATATGTTGTTGTTGCTGTGGAGGAGGGGCAGAGTCTGGAACAGCTGAAGCTGAATTGTCATGAGGAGCAGGTGAACTGTCATGAATAAATCCAACACTTTGAAACTGAATGGGCTTTGAGTAGTCTAGAATATGAAAGGACAAGTCCTTGTCATATCCAAGACCGGTTCTATGCTTGTTGTGGACAAGCTGTTCCCAAGGTCTGATGATGGGCTTGGGAAGTGCAGACTGAGTTTCTGCATCTGCATGTACAACTGTTGTTTTATGGAGTACTAAATCTGAACCAACTGTAGCATCATTGACTTGTTGTTGATGGGTGGTTGCCTCAATGTTCTGAACAAAAACAGGTTCAGAATGATGTCTATTTTGATGTAGCTCTTCTTGTTGTAGCTGTGATTCAAGCTGCAAAAAATCAATCTTTTCCTGTGCATTTTGTAGACATGTCTAAATTTCTGAGAGAAAATCCTTGCTGATTTTGACTATATTATCCATAGTAGAGAGTATTAAATTGTCCACTAACTCTAATATTGCACCAATTGGAGCCATTTTTAACCTCAAAAAAAAGTAAAACAATGAGGAAAAGATGGACACCAATTGCTCTTTTATATAAACTTATGGCAACAACTTCAAATCAATCAGCTTGCAATAGATTCAACACACAAAGAATGGTGATATCCGGAAAACAGACTCCTCATTCAAAAATGAATTTTCTTCAATTCACGTGAGAATTTAACTTCCAACAAAGCTACAAGCAATTTAGGCCTCAAAAAGATATTTTCATGTACCAGCCTTGAATCCAAGGGAACTTGTCCTGGCAACAACTTCAATCTAGTTCAATAACAATCTCTGATATGAACAACCTTTAAGAAAATACACCAATTCGATCTACAAAGGATAGTCTTGGCTTGAAACAATTTCCACTGAACTTCTAAATAATGCCAAATTGCTGCAACTTTAAAGAATATAAACAGTCCCCAATTCTTATGAACATTGAACTCTGTCATTCCCAAAAATCCCCCAGAATAATCACTTTCAAAGTAGAAATGATGGCTATCAAAAGGCAATACCCTTATGGATTATCTTCCTTTCGAATGCAAGTATCGAAATTAATAAAATAATTATTTGAAGTACCTACACCAACATTTCTTCAGATATATCCAAGTCAGGAGACAAACGAACTGTTGAAGATTCACACACCTTCTTGCTCAACTGGTTGGAAAGATTCCCTCAATATAAAAATTTACGATATTCCTTTAAGTATATTGTCTCAAGCATCAAAATTATGAATACTTCCTTTATTCATACCCATGTCTTAATTCGCTCATTCTTTAATCACCCACATTCACATGTGTTTATACACATCATCGCAAATTACAATCTACATTGCCAATCCCCATTTACATGCTTTCATATCAGATAAACATCATTCAATCCAAAGTTCAATCTTGTACATGCGCCTTTTAAGATCAGATTTCATTTCAAAATCAAATTTCAACCAAACAAATGCCTTATCCGTTAAGACTGAGTCTTGTAATTTAATACGATCATATATCATTTACATGCATTATAACTTTATGCAACCACCATCATATCTTACCCGTTTGAATCAATCTCTGGACTGCGTCTTCTGGCTCATTATTTCTGCACCAAATATTAAAAAATGAGCCTTCTCCCAATATTCTTATCAAGCTCATAAAATCAAATGCCCATGCTTATTATACTATCCAACCATGTGAATGTTTTAAATCAACATTTTATCCTCCAAACTCAACACAAATTGAATCGATTCAAGGCTATGGAAGACACAGATCAGTTTAAAACACTGATCGATTTCAACCAGACTCTGATTAAAATCGAATACCAACACAATAAACTTACCTCTCCTTATTAGAACTCGCAACACGCATTATCAACTCAGCATTCAATGCTATCATACATTGAATTCTCCAGCGCTTACTGTTCTGACTTCTCACAACAGCCCTTCAAAAATTCAACACTTTGCTGGACTCCATATAACTGTGAATATGCGACTGTTGTGGGATCAATTTAAAATGAGATTTAAATACCATATTCCATATACCATATATTGAAACGTAGAGACCCTTCATGTTAGTTCAACGCATATACCAAGTGAATGCAAGCGCTGTATACCAAAGCTCTTCTTAGCCAAATCAAAAGAATACCAAAGTCAGTTCAACGCATATACCAGCTTAGTTCAACATATACTGCATACCATTTGCAGTCAACATGGATACCATATCAAACGCATGACATTAATATTCAACAGGCATATGTATAAACCCAAATTATATTCGATATCGACCAATAACAGCATTATTATGCACATGCCTGTGATGGTTTGTCATACCTCAAAACCCACGGGGCCCATGACTAAGACGCAGATGAGTAGTGGTAGCTTTGTTGCGGAAGAAGGTAATGTCAAGTCATTCCCTAAAAGACCAACACAATTTTTTTCAACAATTTTATGCATCATCATCTCTTATCAACCATGATTTGAAAACAAGGTTAGCACTCAATGGAACAGTAAAATATCCTATAGTGCGAGGAACATTGTAATCTCCTATCAACCGCAATTTGAAAACAAGGTTGGCATTCAATGGAACAGTAAAATATCCTATAGTGCGAGGAACATTGGAATCTCCTATCAACCACGATTTGAAAACAAGGTTGGCATTCAATGGAACAGTAAAATATCCTATAGTGCGAGGAACATTGGAATCTCCTATCAACCACGATTTGAAAACAAGGTTGGCACTCAATAGAATAGTAAAATACCGTATAGTGCAAGGGGCGTTGGAACGATTTCTTGTAAAAAATTAGAACTCTGGTAATGGCCTCGCTAATTCAAACCATAGAGCAGAATTTGTAGCTTTACGAACACTTCGCTATTTTCATTTTAAAAAATGTCGAGGTTACAGGGGAAGGGGACTCCAAACTGATAATTGGCTAGACGACTGCTCCACAGCATTCAATAGAATAGGGTACAAAACTTAATTACCATATCAGCGCTCAAATATTATTTGAAAGAGCAGGCAGCATTCAAAAATAAATATCAGGCAGCGTTCAAAAAGATATATCAGGCAGCGTTCAAAAAGATATATCAGGCATTGATATCAGGCAAAAATAATTATGGTAGACAGAGTGGCGCAGCATTAGTAATGGTAGAAAACGGTTATAGAGAGCGCACAGAGCATATCTTGGACAGCATTGGTCAGGCAGACAGAACGCAGATAAAGGAATATGGAGGAGCAGCGCAGGTATATGCAAGAGGTGGCAGCTAAATTCTAGCTGAGAAAATATTCATAAGTGATGGAAGAAACCATAAAAAAAATGGTTCAAAGAAATTATGCAGGGTAGGAATACGCCTGCTCTGATATCATGTTAAACACACATGGACAGCAAGAGAAAATAGGAAAGATAAAACATGCAGTACAATTTTTATTAACAACTGATATACATTTATAGTACATTGTTGTGACCGTTGGGTTTCACATCCCAAGGTCCCTTGGACTACTTAGTCTATTCAACTTCCACACTAACCCATTTAGGATTAGGTGTCCAACAATAACATAGTCATAAAGTGTCATTTGCATAATACACAATCATTCATGTAATTTAAAGTGTTTTAAAAACATAATGACATAGGAATAAAGTATCTTAATTAAAACAATTTAAATTTATAATATAATAATATAAATTAACTAGGGTCACAAATCTAAAGGTTGTTTATCCTTAAGAGATTGGTTAAATGATATGACTTAGGCCACAATAAGATACAATAACCAAGCCGACCACATTGAGTTAGTGACAAAAGGGTGGGAGAACAACATTAATAATGAATCACTACATAAGATTTGTGTAAGTTTGAGTAAATTATGGAAAGATAATTTTAAATCTATACCAAAGCTCTTCTTAGCCAAATCAAAAGTATACCAAAGTCAGTTCAACGCATATACCAGCTCAGTTCAACATATACTGCATACCATTTGCATTCAACATGTATACCATATCAAATGCACAACGTTAATATTCAACAGGCATATGTATAAACCCAAATTCTATTAGATATCGACCAATAACAGCATTATTATTCACATGCCTGTGATGGTTTGTCATACCTCAAGACCCACGGGGCCCATGACTAAGACGCAGATGGGTAGTGGTAGCTTTATTGCGGAAGAAGGTAATGTCAAGTCATTCCCTAAAAGACCAACACAGTTTTTTTACAACAATTTGATGCATCATCATCTCTTATCAACCATGATTTGAAAACAAGGTTGGCACTCAATGGAACAGTAAAATATCCTATAGTGCGAGGAACATTGGAATCTCCTATCAACCGCGATTTGAAAACAAGGTTGGCATTCAATGGAACAAGAAAATATCCTATAGTGCAAGGAACATTGGAATCTCCTATCAACCGCGATTTGAAAACAAGGTTGGCACTCAATAGAACAGTAAAATACCGTATAGTGCAAGGGGCATTGGAACGATTTCTTGTAAAAAAATAGAACTCTGGTAATGGCCTTGCTAATTCAAACCATAGAGCAGAATTTGTAGCTTTACGAACACTTCGCTATTTTCATTTCAAAAAATGTCGAGATTACAGGGGAAGGGGACTCCAAACTGATAATTGGCTAGACGACTGCTCCACAACGTTCAATAGAACAGGGCACAAAACTTAATTACCATATCAGCGTTCAAATATTATTTGAAAGAGCAGGCAACATTCAAAAGGAAATATCAGGCAATGTTCAAAAAGATATATCAGGCATTGATATCAGGCAAAAATAATTATGGTAGACAGAGTGGCGCAACATCAGTAATGGCAGAAAATGGTTATAGAGAGTGCACAGAGCGTATCTTGGACAACACTGGTCAGGCAGACAGAATGCAGATAAAGGAATATTGAGGAGCAGCGTAGGTATATGCAAGAGGTGGCAGCTAAATTCTAGCTGAGAAAATATTCATAAGTGATGGAAGAAACTATAAAACAAATGGTTCAAAGAAATTATGCAGGGTAGGAATATGCCTGCTCTGATATCATGTTAAACACACATGGACAGCAAGAGAAAATAGGAAAGATAAAACATGCAGTACAATTTTTATTAACAACTGATATACATTTATAGTACATTGTTGTGACCGTTGGGTTTCACATCCCAAGGTCCCTTGGACTACTTAGTCTATTCAACTTCCACACTAACCCATTTAGGATTAGGTGTCCAACAATAACATAGTCATAAAGTGTCATTTGCATAATACACAATCATTCATGTAATTTAAAGTGTTTTAAAAACATAATGACATAGGAATAAAGTATCTTAATTAAAACAATTTAAATTTATAATATAATAATATAAATTAACTAGGGTCACAAATCTAAAGGTTGTTTATCCTTAAGAGATTGGTTAAATGATATGACTTAGGCCACAATAAGATACTATAACCAAGCCGACCACATTGAGTTAGTGACAAAAGGGTGGGAGAACAACATTAATAATGAATCACTACATAAGATTTGTGTAAGTTTGAGTAAATTATGGAAAAATAATTTTAAAGAGATAACAAGACGGGTTGCAAAGGCAACAAGTCGCTTCTTGCAGATCCTATGAGTTTGAAGAATCATGCCTTTACTGGGATTTGTTGACTAGCGGGCCTTGTTTATGTCATGATAACTCTTGTGTCAAAGGAAAGGGTGAAGCATACTTTTTCTCTTTAGGGAAGATATATAGTTTATAAACTTTGACCAAACTAACTCATATATATTTTCCTTTTACCAAGAATGAGAATTGATGCTCATGCTCAATATCAGATACATCTGTTTAGTGATCTCTGATTTATTAACTCTTTATGTAGAGGACATCAATCCAAGTTTATTTTTTGGAAGGCAGAGGATTAAAAGAAGGAAATGGATGTCATTCATTGTTGCAAGGAATTTAGTGGAAATTTGTGTGCAATTTTTCCATGTCTTGGATTAGTTTTGTAATACAGTCAGTTTCCAAGGAATACACATCCTTGCCTTACTACCTTTGAGTTTATTTCGGCCAACATGTGTTTATGCTTTTCAAACATAAAAGTAAGTTTATTTCATGAATGCAGGAATTTACTTTATAAATTTAGCACATATTTGTATGTTTATTTGTTTACATATAATGAACGAAAATTGTCGCATGATTCCATATAGTATATGTCGATTTTTTATATTGAAATTATTAATCTCTGAATTAAAATCTATTTAAACTAAATTAAAATGCATCATAGTTGAATTGCAATGCTTGATTCAATATATTAAATTCCCATTCAATGCATGTAATGTTCAGACACATCATCTAGAATAGGAGGGGCAAAGAAGTAATTAAGAAAATAGATAATGATGCCACTAATTTGGGTAATTATATGTATACACCAAGATAGATATAAATTATTGATAGTGGGACCCATGTCACCCTTGGTGAATGACTTATTTCCCCTTGGAAAATTGAGATTGAGAGCCCTTAGATTAAACATAGAACTTTTACTGTGGGGTTGATATAGGTGGACATAGTGGATAGTTAGAAGAATTCCCATATGCATTTGAATATTTTCAATAGTGACTATGATTGGTAGGGCTCACTAGAGGGGCCTTATATAGAAGATAGTGTAATTCATATTAGAATGTGGACTCTAAAAGTGTCAAATGCTTGTCTGAACCCTAATTCTAACCAATAGAAATTGGACCAATACCAAGGGAAAGAAGTCCCAAAGCGAGGAGGGAAAGAAGAAATAATTGTCCAACATCAAGTGCTTTCACTGTCATGAATTTGAGCACTATGTCACAAAATTTCAACAGAAGAAGGCAAGAAATAAGGAGCCTGCAGTTGCTGCAGTAGGTGAAGATCTAGCTTCACAATTCGAGCTTTATTTTACTCTCATTACATGCATGGAAAGCACAATAATGGGAAGCATGCAGTATCTCGAAAGCGGTGCCTCATTTAATATGACAGGGAATAGAGATCTCTTTAGGGACTTGGAGAAGAAAGATCTCAAGAAGAACATTGAGTTTGGAGATGATGAGGGGCCTTTTATAGAAGACAATGTAATTCATATTAGAATGTTGACTCTAGAAGTGTCAAATGCTTGTCTAAACCCTAATTATAACCAATAGAAATTGAACCTATTAAACTCCATACCTAAAAATAGAAAACATACCAAAATATAAAAATTTTATCAATTGGAGCTTTGAGACGAAAGTGTAGTGCCAAGGCATTGTGCTTATGGCAGGGTCAAAATTTTGGGTTTTTCTGCGAAAATAGGGCTCAAAGATGAAGTGATATATCTTTAACCATAAGGCATTTTGGAAAACTGAGAGGAAGTTTTGTAGATAAGGATGTTGTGAAAAAAACTTCTCTCCTTTTTTGGAAATTAATTTTCATTTTCTTGTAATCCGAGCCACACAATAATGACTAAAACAGAAACTTTAACTTGATTTTTTATTTATTTTCTAACATAAGTCTCCATGAAAGTTACATATCTCCCAATCTATGATACCTGTGTAAAACCTGAAGGAGGTTCTCTTCCACGGTGTAATATTAACAAAGACCTCTTTCACTTTTGTGACATTCATCTCCATTTGCTCAGAACCATCCTTTGAAGAAAAACTGGCCCTATGTGCAGCAAATGATTTGTCCCTTGGAATGATTTCTTGAAAAATGATGGAGAAATGATGTTTATGAGATGAAATGGCCTCATACTCTCTGATATGACCTCCCTTATGCCTCCTCTACTCAGATATCTCTAATCCCATAGAAGACCCTAACTCAATGGGAGAGAAAATTAGGGTTTAGTGTAGGAAAAATAAGGGATTTGGAAATTTATAAGAATGAAGGGAAATAAAGGGGATATGGGGCTTCTAAATTCTTAGGAAAATTTTGGGAGGTAGGGAGGGATGTTGGGAAGTAGGGAAAAGTTGAATTTCAAGGATTGACTAAGGGGAAGGGATCCAAAAGGGCGAAACACAGACCTAGCCTGAAATGTGTAAAATTGTAGCAATAGGCTAGGGCTTATGGGAAAATGGTGATTTTGAGGGATAAGAGTGATCGAAAGTGTTTAAGAAGGTATATTAAGGTTAGGGGAAGGTGTATGAGCACCAAGATATAAGTTTTGTTGATATTTTTACCATGGAGGTCATGAAACCAAGAAAAATACCCTCAAAATCCTAGGAGAGGGAAATGAGATTTCCAAGCAAAATTGAGAGACAAATATGGTAAACACATGGCCACTTACTTGGATTTGATGTAATGAAACCTGAAGTTGATGCTGAAATATTATGAAATGATGATTTGGGAACCCTACAACCTAATGGAGACCTTGGAAACCCTAAGATCTAATGGGAAACTTGGCTGAATGAAATCATGATAAAAATGAATATGATGATGAAGACAACTCATGACTGAAGTACACTCAGCACAAAGGTGATATGATGTTAGGTCCCTATAGTACTAGTGATGCCCCCCATTAATATTGTACTTGTATCCCTTATTAATATTTTTGTGCCCCTATTGTGCCCATATTGTTATTACTGTGCCCCATATAATCTCTCTATTGTTATTTTTGTGCCTTTATATTATTATTGTTAGGTCGGCTTGGTTATATTGTGACCCCTTAGACTCATATATATAAAAAGGAGGTTTTGTCATTTGAATCATCAAAGAATTATTCATTTGTGTAACATAAAGGAGGTTTCCCCCTCAAAGAGGCTGAATTCTAAGGCGTTCAACTATCTTTTCTATCCTTTTGTGAGCTAGTTTCATAACATTTGGTATCAGAGCTTTGGATTTTAGTGTTTCGATGCTCCAAACAAGTCATCTGGAATTTTCGCTATAAAGTTTTTTCTATGATGTTTCAAAAGAAAAAAAAAAAAACCCATTTGAGATGAAATCACATTGAACCTCGAGTCTGAATTTCAGAGCTTTTCGCACTATATTTGTGGAGATATGATCTAAGGAAGTTGGTCTTTTGCAGACTCCTGAAGTACATTCCAAATAGGTGACATGGGGAAAATCTTCATAAATTTCTCTCTGAGCATCAGATTGAAATTTCTTAAGAAGGTACAGAAAGAGGACACACTGTAGTCTGTTTTATATATTTTTCAGAGCCAAAGTTCGAAACAGTGACTTGTGGCACGTCTTACAAGTTTGCTCTACTGAACTAGTCTATAATCAGGTCACTGTGGGAGATTTGGCATAACTCTTCCCTGGAGAATCCAATTTGTATCAGACTGGTGGCATTGGAAAGAGGACGTAGAGGGCTACTGTAGGTCACAATTTCAGAACTAGATGATCTGAAATTATAGAGATACATCAGATTCAATATCAAGCTCCTACAAAGTGAAAAAAGGTTTGTAGTTTTTTTAAATTTTTGCATAAGCTTGGTTTGAAAAATTAGTTTGAAGGAATTCAAATGGCATAGTAAAGCATTATTATTGGTAATTGATGCCTCGAGGAAAGAAAATGAAAACACATAGTAAGCAACCTAAAATCTCTAGCATGACTCATGAAGAAGAGGAAGAAATGCAACATGATATATCAAAATTACAAGACCAAGTGAAACAAGTGTCACTTACACAAAATGTAATAGAATCTAAGATGGATGGTTTAAATAAAGGCATGGAAGCTATGATGAATGGCATGGACATCAAACTGGATGGCATGGATGATAAGATGGAATAATTGAATATAAAATTGAATAAGTTGCTACAAGAAATGGTGACTAATGGTGAAAGGGTAGTAAAAGAAACTCATGATGAGAACAAAAGAAATGTTAATCATGATTCCATGGACTCTAATGTTGGATCGAAGGCCATAATATTCCAAAAATCGATATGAGGAAGTTTGATGGCAAGGATCCCACAACATGGATATTATAGATGGAGCAATTTTTCGATCTCAATAATGTGAAAAACACACAAAAGGTACATACTGCAACTTTATATTGGAACCAAATCATTTTGTATGGTGTCAATGGCTTTGCTCTCGTAAACAAATTATCACTTGGGCAATTTTTACAGAAGTATTGACAGCACATTATGAGTATACAAAAAGCAACACTTTTTTTAGCCAATTGATAAGTCTCAAACAAAAGGTTTCAATAATGGAGCACATTGAGGAGTTCCAAAAATTGAACATAAGGGTAAAAGATATTCTAGAGGAGCATAGGATTGATGTGTTCATAGGGACTTTAAAGGATAATATCCAACATGATGTTCACCTTTGGGAACTTGATTCATTAGAGAAGGCATTCAGGTTAGTAAGAAAAATGGAAAGCAAAGTTATGGCAACCAGGAAGAATACCACTCACAACTATAAAGATGGAAGTGTTGTTGCCCCTAGCCTTCCAAAACCTATAAGGTTGACACCACAACAATTGGAAGAAAAAAGAGAAAAAGGGCTTTGTTACAATTGTGATAGAAAATACACTAAAGGTCATAAATGTGCTGAGAAGAAATTATTCTATGTAGATTGTGAAGAGGAAGAAGAAAAGGAGAAAGAAAGGTCAAAAGAAGAGGAGATACTCCAGGAAAAAAGCCTAGATAAAGAAGAAATGAATCCAACCATATCTTGTAATGCATTGGCTGGAATTATCACTCCTCAAACCATCAAGATAGAAGGACAAATCAAGAAGAAAAAGGTAATAGTGTTGATTGATTCAGGAAGTACCCACAATTTTATTCATTGTAAGATAGCAAAAGAATTGAATTGCTTCCTATATCTAGCACCAGAGTGTCAAGTGATGGTTGCAAATGGAGGAACGATAAATTGCTCTAGAAAGTGCCATAATATCAAGCTATCCATGGGAGAATATGCATTGAAAAGCCCAATGCTTTCCATTCCAATGGGAGGTGCTGATGTTGTACTAGGAGTCCAATGGCTACAATCCTTGGGGACAATAGCTTTTATCTTTCAAGAAATTTTCATGAAATTTTATGCGGAAGGAAAGGGAGTTGAATTAAGGGGTATTGCAGGGAAACCAGGAAAGATAATAAGCTATAATGGTATGATAAATCTTCTAAAAAAGGAACAACGAGGTGTAATTGCATAATTATGTTCGCTAGATGTTTCCACATCGAAATCATCTATTTCTCCAGATCTTCAAAAAGTCTTGGACAATCATTCCAAGGTATTTGAGACTCCCAAAGGTCTTCCACCTATTCATGATCATGATCATGCTATTCATTTGATTCCAAGAAGTGTTCCTCCAAACATCAGGCCGTACAGATATCCCTATGACCAAAAGAGTGAAATTGAACATATGGTTGCAGAAATGCTTGAGGCTGGTATAATTCAACCTAGCCAAAGTTCTTTCTCTGCTCCAGTAGTATTGGTGCTCAAGAAGGATGGATCATGGTGCATGTGTTCGGATTGTAGGGAGCTCAATAAGCTCACTATTAAAGATAAGTTTCCCATTCCTGTCATTGATGAATTATTTGATTAATTGCATGGATTAGTTTACTTCACCAAGTTAGATATTCATTCAGGATATCATCAAAACAGAATGAAGACTCAAGACATTCTAAAAACAGCATTTAGGACTCATGAGGATCACTATGAGTTTTTGGTCATGTCTTTTGGCCTTACTAATGCACCTTCTACATTTCAAGGTTTGATGAATTTCATTTTCAAACCCTTCCTTAGAAATTTTGTGTTATTGTTTTTTGATGAGATACTAATCTACAACAAGTCTTCGAAGGATCATGTTGAACATGTTGATAGAGTGCTACAACTATTGGAGGAGAAACAATTATATGCAAAAAGATCCAAATGTTTCTTTGGAGTACAGGAGGTGGAATATCTGGGTCATATTGTATCTCATGAAGGAGTTAAGGAAGACCCTAGAAAAATTAAAGCCATTAAGGAATGGGAAATCCCCACATCCATAAATCATTTGCGAGGATTTCTCGGGTTGACAGGGTATTATTGCAAGTTTGCTAAGAATTATGGGAAAATAGCGGCACCTCTAACAACATTGTTGAAGAAAGATGCATTTTCATGGACTCTAGAAGCAACAAAGGCCTTCAAATATCTTAAAGAGGCAATGTGCCAAGCACCGGTCTTAGCTACACTAGACTTCGCAAAAACCTTTATTGTGGAATGTGATGCTTCCGGAAATGGAATTGGTGCTATTTTAATTCAAGATGAAAGACCCATTGCTTTCGAAAGTCATCCAATCAAGGGAAAGTATTTACAAAAAGATATTTATGAGAAGGAAATGTTGGCAATACTACATGCACTTAAGAAATGGCGACCCTACCTAATGGGAAGACACTTCAAGGTAAAAACAAATCATGATAGCCTTAAATACTTTTTAGAATAAATATTATCCTTTGAATAACAAAAAAAATGGGTCACAAAGATGTTGGGTTATGACTTTAAAATTATATGCAAAAAAGGGAAGAAAAGTGCTGTAGCAGATGCACTCTCAAGAAAGGATGAGGATGTGGAAGCATTATTGTGCGCCATTTCTATTATCCAGCTAGATTGGATAAACGAATCAAGGGAGGAATGGAAGAATAACGAAGAAGTGTGGTGTTATCACAAAAATCCACCCTGATAGGCTACTGATCAGGAAGACTTTGAGTAACTCTTTCAAACCTACTTTTGGCTGAGGCTTAGCCTCCCCAACCTGAGAGGGCTCTCTCACAAGATTAAAGATATTGATAATGAATAAGATGGCTAACTTTAAGAAACAAATGAAAAAGTGTAAGTGGTGGAAACACAATTAGAAAGTATCCATTGGGCTTATGGAGTCAGATATGCTTCAGTATTGACAGTAAGGTTAGCTTTACATAGAAGTCAGGGCATTTAGAACGCAATGCATGTAGAATATACCAAAAAAACATAGGGCCAATACAGTTTACAAATGCACGAAGGAAATTAGAGCATTGTTAGTGATTTCTAAGTAATCACACATTCATACCACTGTAGATAATAGGAAGAGAATAATACAAGACATTCAAAGCATCAAATTCTTTCTGATTCGTGAGAAGCAAAGCAAAATATTGTATTACTAGAAACAGAGTATTACACCAAAGCACAATAAGAGAGTTTCTCTGAAAAGTCTTCAACCCTTTGTACATTAGATCTTATCCTATATATAGAGCTCTTTACATGACTTAGATTCCTCCTCTAAGATGAGGAAAATTCGAATTCTACCTGACCTAACACCTATTCACACTTAAAACTAACTATTAAATGCAAATGACAGCTAACTAGCAATCCTAGAGACCTAAAACAATTAGGAGTGTAACTCCTCATTATGATTAAAACAACCTTATCTAGGAATTAAACACTCCTTTTGACACCTATAACTCCATGAATTCGAATTTGATGATGCTCATAACCCTCCAGCTGACCCTTGATGACTTATTCTTTTACTATTCCTAGAAACTAGGAGACTGTTCCTCGCTCTGTTCTGGTTGAGAAATAGGTCTTGGGACAGAGCTCATATATTTTCATAAAAATTTTATTTGGAAAAACTGAAGGAGGATTTTTTGAACCAATCCATACTAAAAAAAACATCTTTTGGTTTTTTGAAACACCTTTCCTACCACCCATAATGTGTCTTTGAAAAGCATGTGTAAAACAAAGAAATATGCTTGTGAAAAACTGCACCTACAACAGTTTCGTAGCGCAAGTTTGGTCCTTCATTTCTCCCAGATCATAATGGATTTGAAGAAAGTAGAACAGGTTTTTGTACTTAATTATCTTAGGAATGAAAACCTCTTTCACTTTTCAGAGAGGAGTTTTCAAATGCTCAGAAACTCTTCTAGAAGTTGACTGGAAAAAACAAGAGGACAGTTTGACTGATAAAGTTTGGAGTTAAAAAATGTCTCTCCTTTACTTGTTTTTCCCTTGCTGAATGTTGACACCTTTTAAATGATCCTTTGTAGAGATTCCCCTTCAAGAATATTTGCATTTGTCTTTCAACATTGGTCCATGAAATCATAATGTGCAGCTATAGCAGTTTCGTAGCGCGCTACGAAATTGCTGTGTAATTTTAAAAACACGGCTTGAGGCCCAAAATTCAACTCTCTTTATCTTTCCTTTGCTTGAAATGGCATCCTTGAAGTTTTTCGCAAAACCTCCAACAGCCAACCTATTTGAGGGCTTGTTCAACTTCGTCATTCTTTAGGATGTTTTCTAAACCCTCAAGTTCATTCCTCAAGCACCTTCCTGACCTATGTTCTTTTCTCTCTATAGATGAAACTCCAGTAGAATGAAAATTTGAAAGACTAGCACTGTCCCACACTTCAATTGCTACCTTGCTTGAAAACTGGCTCGCTTGATCTTTAAGAAATTCAAATTGAAAGGCTGCTCAATTCGTTCCTCATGCATGAGCCCAATCATAATGATGAGTATGACAACTTGGCTCTTTTTGAAACTTGCAATCTGAGCGTACCAAGACATTTAACAACATTAATGATGAGGATAAGAAGTTGAATGTGATCGGCGAAGTGTATGGACTGACCATTGTTGATGTAAGAATAATGGATTTTGATAGATATGAAAGCCAGACAAGATTTGTTACGGATCTACACGAATCCTCGATTTCATAGCGCAGCCAGTGCAAAATCTGGGTTTTGCACTACGAAATCACCTAGACTAGGTTTTTGTGCTATGAAATCACCTAGACAGTTTTGTAGTGCATAAGGACATTGAAACAAGTTTCGACATATGATGTTCATGTGAAATATGAGACCAATGATAGACTAAAGCAGAGAATTGACCCCTTTTGACATACCAAGAAGACTCTTAACAAGACTCCTATTCAAAATCTTAGGCTCTAAAACAAGATGAAAAGACAAGACCCAAAACTGACACCAACCCTTTGACAAATTTTAAAAATTGATGTTTAGAATTTGAAATATTTTTTCTTAAGTGATAACATGTGGGAACTTATTCGAAAATTACAACAAGATTATAGTACATCTGATACATTTAGCTGGAAAAATGATTCGTTATGGTACAAAGATCGCTTATACCTTTGTAAGAATTCCCAATTCAAACAAAGGATTCTTCTGGAATTTCACGCTTCTCCCTTAGGAGGGCACTTAGGACTTTTAAAAACTTACCACAGGGTTAAGAAGGAGTTTTTTTGGGATGACCTTAAATCGGATATTCAAAAGTTTGTGGTGGAATGTTTGGTATTCCAACAAAATAAAGTTAAAACAACTAAGACACCAGGTCTATTACAACCTTTATCCATTCCAAGCCAACATTGGGAGGAGGTTTCAAAGGATTTTATCACAGGTTTACCCAAGTCTGATGGAAAGAGTGTCATCATGGTGGTAGTTGACATAATTACCAAGTATGCATGCTTTTGTGGATTATCACATCCATTTAAAGCCAATACATTTTCTACAACATTTATGGAAACAATTCAAATGCTACATGGAAACCCAAAGATTATTGTAGGTGACAGAGATCCCATTTTTACAAGAAATTTTTGGACGTAATTATTTTCTTGTCTTGGTACTCAGTTAGCTCATAACTCATCTTATCATCTGCAATTTGATGGGAAAACAAATATAGTAAACAAATGTTCGAAAGGATATCTTCGTTGCTTTGTATCTGATAAACAGTCACAATGGGTCAAATGGTCGCCTCTGGCTGAATGGTGGTATAACACTTCCTTCCACACTGCAAAAAAAATGAACCCATTTATGGCACTTTATGGATATCAGCCACCATCCATCACATCATATTTAAGAGAAAATTATAAGGTTCAAGCAGTGGAACATCACATCGAGCATCAACAACAAGTTCTCCAACTCTTAAAGGATAACCTCGTGTTGGCACATAATAGAATGAAACAACAGGTAGATCAACATTGCAGTGAAAGAAGTTTTGATGTAGGTGATTAGGTATTCCTACGGCTACAACCATATAAACAAATGTCCCTCAAGCAAGCTAAGAAGGATAACAAACTGTCACCAAAGTATTATGGTCCATACAAGGTGTTGCAAAAGAGTGGTACTATGGGAAACAAATTGGAGCTTCCTGCAGCTTCTTGAGTGCACCTAGTTTTCCATGTTTCATGTTTAAATAAGGTTATAGGCAACAAGCTCCCAGTTAAAACAATATTAACAAAACTCGACGAGGAAGAAAATATTATATTGGAACTGGAGGATGTCATAGAAACAAGAACTCGACAACTATGAAACGATCCATTTCAGAGTATCTCATCAAGTGGAAGAACTTATCCGCTGAAGATTCCACATGGGAGGATGGGAATTTTATACAGAAGCATCCAGAACTACTCAAGTGTTGAGGAAAACACTTTTTTGAAGGAGAGGAGCATGTTAGGTCCCTATAATACTAGTGATTCCCCCATTAATATTGTAGTTGTATCCCTTATTAATATTGTTGTGCCCCTATTGTCCCCATATTGTTATTACTGTGCCCCATAGAATCTTTCTATTGTTATTTTTGTGCCTTTATATTATTATTGTTAGGTCGGCTTGGTTATATTGTGACCCCTTAGACTCTTATATATAGAAAGGGGGTTTTTTCATTTGAATCATCAAATACTTATTCATTTGTGTAATCTAAAGGAGGTTGTCCCCTTGAAGAGGTTGAATTATAAGGCATTCAACTATCTTTTCTATGTTTTTGTGAGTTGGTTTCATAACATATGAGCTAGCAAGGAATAAAAATTCTTTAAAAGGGTTGGAGACAAACCTAAGACTACATCCAGTGATCAAATTTTTTCATGATGACCTAATGGAATGATAAGAATTTGATTGTGGGGCCCTAACAAGACATTATGAGAGCCCATTGATCACTGGTGATAGGATGCAAAGACTGAAACTAACATTGGTTCCAGCTGGGGATGGAAGCTCCTTGGAGGTGTCAAGAACACCGTAGACTAAGTAGCCTTATCCATTGGGCATGGAGAAAAAACCATTCAAAATACCAAACTCAATATTGCAAACCGACTGACAAACTGAACTGTAGACTAACAACACACTTTACTGGAAGATACTACTGAAAAAGATGTTCAGAATTGAGCTTATTCATCACGCCTACTCTAACTGATTCATACATCACCTGATCAAGTGAAATGAAACAGCCAATGCAACCATGTAAGCATTTTGTCTGCTAGTTGAATTCTTCGCAAGTGCTTGCTTATGAGCAAGAAGAGAGAACTACTGAAAGGCAACTCCCATGAAAAATTGTAAACATATTGAATCTTAATGAAATTCCAAAGTATGATCCCTCCAGTTGACCTCAAGAAAGTTGAAAAATGATCTTCATAGGAACACATATTGATTTCCAACCCATCTAATACATTACTTCTTAGCTGTAGGCAGTATTCATAACATGAATGTGAACTTTCATCTTTATCTTTACTTTCCTGATATTGCTACAAATTTTCAGATGTGCTTTGTACTGAGACTCCTGCTGAACAAGATAATGAAGCCAGTTGCCCAATCACATTTTTATCACCTCTGTTTTGAAGCTCATTCCCAGCCAGTGGAGAAAAACTTTGACTACAAATATCATCTAAAACACTAGCTATTGGATCATGAAAAAATTGGGAAGACTGTTGCAACCTATTACAGATTCGTTCCAATGAGACCTCATAATTTTCTATAAGCTACTTATTCTTAATTGCAGATATAACATGAAAATTTCCCTTCAAAAATTGAAATGTTTCATAGCATAATGGTAAATAAATTTCCTATATCATTTGATCATATATCTCAATTTCCAAGTCTTCATCTGCAACTTGACATTGAATGGCATTCGAGGACTGAAAATCTGGATCTGAGGAGTCTTGATCAAGGATTTCATTTCCCTCTTGACTGTTAATATCAAAACTTAATGACTGTTGATTTCTAATTGCATAAAAGTTGTCTTTGATGAACTGAAATGAAGCAAAACAAATATTTTAAGATCCTTCACTTACCTCCAAATTTTCTGCACTTTCCTTCACACTACCATAGCTAATATGCATCGGCTAATAACTGTATTCAAGCTGCTGAAACTAAACTTCCTCCTCCCACAAATTAGCTGCTGATTGGTATACATTATTTTCTTATGTTTGGAGAACATAATCATCGTCATACTGATCAAAACTAGGAAAATCATCAATATAAAGAATATCATCAAGCATACATGTCAGATCAACAGATCTCTCCTCTAGTATCTGATCTATAAAACAATCATTATCAGATCTATGACAATTGGGATAAGAAATAAAATGCTTTGGATCATCCACTTGTTTTTCTTCAATCAGCGAGCCATGGTCCTGATCATCATACTCATTCCTTGTGATAATTTTATGCATCATCTCTTCCACTGCACTTACCAAAATGTCGAGCTTTACCTCTAATGATGTCAAGTGTTTTGGATCTATGTTCTCCCTCTCTTTTTCCTTCAACTCTGCCCTTCTGATCAATAGATTAGCCTCTATGTCTACTACACTATTTTTCATCTTTTCAAGTGTTGCAAGGTTCCTTTCTCTCAACTGAAACTCCATTTCTGGATCAAAGGCTTTCGGATAATGCAAGAGAGCTGAGCCAGGAGGAGGTCTTATATTAGTAGGCATCAAACTATAGACTTGGTTAAATCTAGCAGAAAACTATTGTACTGTCTCCCCTTATTGTCTTTTTAATTGGTTACACTCTTCTAGAATCAGGAAATGGTTCTCTTTTACCACCCACTTGTCGACGAAAACTTTAACGAACTGCGGGAAATCTGAGATGCTCATAGCATGTAGGTTTCTAAACCAAATCTCTACTTTTCCTTGAAAAGAAGGAGAAAACAACCTAATACTGACATCCTCTTCATCAACTTCAAAACGGTCGAGTAAAGTCTCAAAATTATGCATATGCCTCTCAACAGTGATTTTGTTACATTCACCATCAAACCTTGGCAGATATAGGTAATGATTTTTAGGGAAAGCATGGAATATAGGAGGTAAAATTAGAGGCTTATATCTATCTGGGACTATAGCAAGTGTAAGACTATGTACACTAGTTGTAGGATCAGTTTTAGTCTCTTTAGAATCATCAACTTGAAAAGGATATGCACAAGTTTCAGGTAAGAGGTCGTGATCTTGATTAACATCAAAGGGAAATTCAGTATTTTCACTCTTCACATAGGCAGAATCAAATACAGTACATTGATCATCTTTTTCATAAAACAAACTCTGAAAATGTTCAAGATGGTTTCAGGAAAGGAGAAGAAGTATTTTACAAGGAATTAACTTACATCTTGAATGCAATTCCATTTTGAGTACCTGAATTTTTACATGTGATCCTTTTGTATTCCTACTGGAAAGGTTGATCATCCAGTGGAATATTCAAATCTATTTGATTAGATTCAACATAAATGTTTTGTAATCTAGATTCCTTTGACAATAGAGTTGCCAGGTAATAAAAAAAACTCAGAACCTTTGGATTATTCACCAATGGAGTCTTTAAATCAATTTAAACTATGTGGAGTTTCCAGGGGAAAGATGCATAGCCTTTTTGTGTTTTATCATTGTTCACCATCAGCAATGAGATCTCATCTCTGTTATTCTTTCCTAGGGAAGATATATCACTCGTTTCCCCGGCAACGATGCCAAAAATTTTATCCCCTACAATGTCCTAGGCTAAGGAGGAAATTGAAAGAGGTAACCTCAAACCACTTTCATTTCAATAGCTAGCCCTACTAAACCAGAGAGGGATCTCTCTAATGATTTGTCGGTGAATAATTGAAATCAAATGGATTTTAGGATAGATGTATAAGTCTTATTTGAATATTTCAAAATTTAGGGTTTTTAGGTTTTCTGGACTAAGGATGAGAACAGGAAATTAGGTCAAGGTATCAAGTCTGTAGTAACAGGCATAAAGAGGATCTAGATAACATTATGTTGTGATGGGCTTCATATATAGTCAATGTAGTATAGGTCTAAGAATTTACGAAATCATAATGATCATGTATTAACATGAATTCATTAATCTTAGAAGAAGAGAAACACAAGCATGATTTTCCACATAAACAGAGATTTGAATCTAATAATTATGCCTATATAACTGTAAGGACTACCATAAGAAGAAATCAAAGCATGTAAAGAGAGATTATTTCATCAATAAGAAACTAATATGAAAGGAAAATAACACTACAAACTCACTAAACAAGTATTCCTGAAAAATAGCTGCAATTTCTCTTTGATTAGCTGTATGAAAACATAACGTACAAGTGTCTCCACAAAATTCCAACCCTTCTCACTGAATAGAAATCATATATATAGACTCAAAAAAACCATATACCCACCTTCAAGGGTCGAATCCCTAAGTGGTGGAATAGTTCCCAATAATCTCTCAACCAATAAGAGAGAGTAAGAAGGTTAAACACAAACTCTTCTTTTAGACTTTGATTTGAGTTTTTCCACCTTTATGAGGCTTAATTAAGCACAAAAACAACATATCATGCTAATAAATTCAATAATTACATCATCAAGTCTTTAAAATATCAAAATTGCATCATAAAATGAAGATATGGAGAAAATGAAGTGAAAATGATAGCTACAGGTATAAGTGTAGCACATTTGGCTATAAGAGAAGCCCCATCTTTCAAGTAGATTTTGGAAGCCTTTTGGAAGTAAAATTTGAAAAGTAAGAGAATGGTCAGCTACAATTTTTGGTATAGTTTCCTGAATAGCTTTAATTTTGAGAAATGGACCATGAGAAGACCTTCAAAAATGGATACCACTGAAGTGGCTTTATAAGTGAAGCGCCTGGTTCAGAATAGTGGCAAAAGTGACTTTTTCTCCTAACCAGTTTGTTGACATGTTTCAGAAAGTGGATATTTGATATCATTAGGTAAATATCTATCCAAGGATATAAATTTTTAGCATTTGGAGCTCTAATATGAAAGCGTAGAGCCAAGTCACTGTGCTTATAAAAAATCTAGGTTTTTCAGCAAAAAATAGGGCTCAAAGATGAAGTTATATCTCTCTAACCATAAGGCATTTGAGAAAATGGAGAGAGGATTTTGTAGATAAGGATGTTGTGAAGAAACAAATCTCTCATTTTCTGGAAATTAAGTTTCATTTTCTCATATTTTGTGCCAAAAAATAATGACTAAAACATAAACTTTAACTTGATTTTTTTTTTTTTTTTTCTAACATAGCTATCCATGAAAGTTGTATATCTCCCAATATGTGAAACCCTGAAGGATGTTTTTCTTCCTTGGTGTATTATTAACAAAAACCTCTTTCAATTTTGTGAAATGCATTTCCATTTGCTCAGAACCATCCTTTGAAAAAAAACTGGCCCTATGTGTGAAAAATGATTTGTCCCATGGAATGATTTCTTGAAAAATGGTGGAGAAATGATGTTTATGAGCTGAAATGGCCTCATAATTTCTGATATGACCTCCCTTATGCCTCCTCTGCTTAGATATCTCTGATCCCATAGAAAACCCTAGCTCAATGGGAGAGAAAATTAGGGTTTAGTGTAGGGAAAACAAGGGATTAGGGCAATTTATAAGAATGAAGGGAAATAAATGGAATAGGGGGCTTCTAAATTCTTAGGAAATTTTTTTGAGGTAGGGAGGGATGTTAGGAAGTAGGGGAAAATGTAATTTCAAGGATTGAGTGAGGGGAAGGGGTCCAAAACGGCGAAACATAGGCCTAGCCTAGAAAAGTGTAAAATTGTAGCAATAGGCTAGGGTTTGTGGGAAAATGGTGATTTTGAGGGATAGGAACGATCAAAAGTGTTTAGGAAGGTATATTAAGGATAGGGAAAGGTGTATGAGCATCAAGATACAAGTTTTGTTGATATTTTTACCATGGAAGTCATGAAACAAAGAAATATGCGCTCAAAACCTTAGTAGAGGGAAAGAAATTTCCAACAAAAACTGACAAACAAATATGGTAAACACATGGCCACTTACTTGGATTTTATGTAATGAAACCTGAAGTTGATGATGAAATATTATGAAATAATGACTTGGGAACCCTAAAACGTAATGGAGACCTCAAAAACCCTAAAACCTAATGGGAACCTTGGCTGAATGAAATCATGATAAAAATGAATATGATGATGAAGACAACTAATGACTGAAGCACACTCAGCACAAAGGTGATATGAGGCAGCAAGGAATAAAAATTGTTTAAAAGGATTGGAGACAAACCTGAGACTACATCCAGTGACCAAATTTTTGCATGATGACCTAATGGAATGACAAAAAATTTGACTGTGGGACCCTAACAAGACATGATAAGGGCCCATTTGATCACTAATGATAGGAGGCAATAACTGAGACTAGCATTGGCTCTGTTAAACACACACATTGTGAGGAAATATGAAAGATAAACATTAGATTGCTTTTCTTATTCACAATGATACATATTTATAATACATAGGAGTGACCCTTGGTTTCATATTCCAAGTCATCCCTTGGACTCCCTTTGGCTGTTCGGCTTCCATGCCAACCCTTAGAGGATTAGGTGTCCAACATCCCCCCCCCTTTAATCCGAAGGGTTGTGTATGATTCCAAGAAGAGAGTTGTAATACAAAACGTGCAAAAATGCATGACAACACTAGGTTGAATGTGCTCTCTGAAATGTTGGCATCAAGGGAGGTGGTTTAAGGATGACCACCAATACTGGAATGCTTAGTGCAGTTCCCAGAACTCTTCCAGATCTGGCAAGAAGTTGGAGTCTTCTTCTAGAGGAAGTGTTCCTGATTTTTTGGAGAGACAAACCTTCAACCATGAAAGGGAGGTCTCACCTCGCATAAAAGGGAGAACCTCAACTTTAAAAGGGAGGTCTTAACCTATGATGGTTTAAGGATTACCACCAACTTGGAATGCTTAATGCAATTCCTAGAAATCTTCCAAAACTGATAAGAAGCTAAAGTATTATGTTAGAGGAAGTGTCGCCAATTATTTGAAGAGGCATCATCTAATTAAGGCATGCTCAAGGGCATCTTTGTCTCTAGCTACAAATTTGGATATGGTATGGTAGGTTATGGCTTAGGTTCTCTTGATGTGGCTTTGAAGCTTGTAGATGACCATCATTTCCCCCCTTTTTCAGATACAAGGTGAGATGATGGAGAAAACTAAACTACAAGACTGTTCAATAATCTAGAACAAGTTGGGACATATAACTGAAATATCTTCTTGGTTGTTGATGCCCATTGCCAAGAAGTGATCCATCCAAGATGAATCTTTGTTCTTGCAGTAGGCTTGTTTTTGAAGCATCTGTTTGAAGAATGACTAGTTTAATGATAGTGCTTACATGGATGAATATAAAAAAAGTGATCTTTCATATGGCCAACTCAGTCACAGTGTTGGAATTTCACAATTTGTTGTTACTATGGAAGAGGAGCAAAATCTGGAACAGCTAAAGTTGAATTGTCATGAAGAAATCCAACACTCTGAAATTGGATGGGCTTTGAGTAATCTGGAATATGAAAGGAAACCTCCTTATCATATCCAAGACCTATTTTGTTCTTGTTATGGACAAGATCTTCCCAAGGTCTGACGACCAATTTGGGAAGTGCAAGCTAAATTTCTACTTTTGCATTCAAATCTGTTGTTGCATTAGGCACTAAATGTGAATCTTCCTCAACCTTACTGATTTTATCACTTGATGGTTGTTGATGGGTGTTTGTTTTAACCTTGAACAAAGTATTGTTTTGAGAAGAAGAAAATTTAGAATGACAAATCCCAAAAGGTAAAACCTCAAATGAAATATGTAAAAGTTCATCTCACTGGAACTGGGACTCCAACCGCAAAAATTCCATGTTTTCTTATGAATTTTGTACACAAAATTTAATGTTAGAAAGAGTGTCCTTACTAATTTTTACCATCCCATCAACACCGAAACGTATCAGAGTATTTAACAACTCTAATGCATTATCAAGTCTGGTCATTTTCTTCATTATCAAACTTACACTTTAAAGAAACTGATCACAACTATTAACCAATGAGGAAGAAGAAAAAGCCACTCACAATTCAATGTTACTACAATATCCTCTATAAATGTGCACCACATAACCAGTGTGCAATATCTCTATTCAATGTATGTACCAAGACTTAAATGCAAAGACTTAATCCTCTAACCAACTAGAAACAATGACTGTAATCTACTACATATGCATAAGAGTTACCTCATAACCGACATATAAGATTAAATAGAGTGACCAACATTACTCACTACAGATATAACCAGTCTATACCTCACATCAGAAAAGTATTCATCAATTTCTTAACTTTATCCTTCCTCGATAATTTGTGGGAACTCATCAATTTTCCTTACTTAAAAATAATCCCTCACTATTGAGCCTATCAAGGCCTTGAAGGATGGTTGAAGGCTTGAATTTTTCTGTATTATTTTTGTTTATAAAAGATGCCCACCTTTAGTGTTATTGCCTTCGACAAATGCTCAAATCCATGGGTTTATTTATCTATCTCTCTATGCTACCCTTGCTCGCAATACTCTTCCACTCCTCTGCCTCTAAGAAATCTTCGGAACATCAGAGACTGTAAATTTAGAATGACAAATCCCAAAAGGTAAAACCTCAAATGAAATATGTTAAAGTTCATCTCACTGGAACTGGGACTCCAACCGCAAAAATTCCATGTTTTCTTATGCATTTTGTACACAAAATTTAATGTTAGAAAGAGTGTCCTTACTAATTTTTACCATCCCATCAACATCAAAACGTATCAGAGTATTTAACAACTCTAATGCATTATCAAGTCTAGTCATTTTCTTCATTATCAAACTTACACTTTAAAGAAACCGATCACAACTATTAACCAATGAGGAAGAATCAAAAGCCACTCAAAATTCAATGTTACTGCAATATCCTCTGTAAATGTGCACCACATAACCAGTGTGCAATATCTCTATTCAATGTATGTACCAAGACTTAAATGCAAAGACTTAATCCTCCAACCAACTAGAAACAATGACTGTAATCCACTACATATGCATAAGAGTTACCTCATAACCGACATATAAGATTAAATAGAGTGACCAACATTACTCACTATAGATATAACCAGTCTATACCTCACATCAGAAAAGTATTCATCAATTCCTTAACTTTATCCTTCCTCGATAATTTGTGGGAACTCATCAATTTTCCTTACTTAGAAATAATCCCTCACTATTGAGCCTATCAAGGCCTTGAAGGATGGTTGAAGGCTTGAAATTTTTTGTATTATTTTTGTTTATAAAATATGCCCACCTTTAGTGTTATTGCCTTCGACAGATGCTCAAAGCCATGGGTTTATTTATCTAGCTCTCTATGCTACCCCTGCTTGCAATACTCTTCCACTCCTCTGCCTCTAAGAAATCTTCGGAACATCAGAGACTGTAAAGATATCTGAACTAAGGATTCAACATCACAAGGCTTAGAGCTAACCTTTTTATAACTATTTTCTTGTTAAACCTATTTCTTATTTAGATTTTCCCTTTGGCTTTAACTTACAACGAAAGTCTTCTTAGTAACTAGTTGCAGGGTCTGAATGTGTTGAAATAGCGGATTATCTTTGTTTCAAAGAAAGGAAAGACATGGAAGATACACTCTTGGATGTATCTCAAGTATTCATTTTATTCAAATTTATTTATACCAGAAATGATTTGTCAACATGTTCAACTTTACTGTCTCAACTGAAGGTTATGTTCACAGGATTTCCAACCCTCCCTCCCGTGTAGTGTGAATCATTTGCAGTGATACATGAACTGACGCTAGCAAGGGATATTTTTGAGCATGTTGTTGTTTTCAGTGTAAAAAATAAATATCAAGATGCCTTTGATAGGGACTTCTTGTAGCTGAAGCTATATTACATAGATACAAGAGATCTTATTCCACCATCTGCTCAGGAATGTCTAATCCCGGGGCTCAATTTACTGTGTCTTCTGGTGCAAAATAGAATTGCAGAATTTCACACATAGTTGGAGCTCCTTTCACCTGAGGCACTTGAGAATCCATGCATTAATCATGTTGTCAATTAGAGAAATCATTAATGAAAAGTGCCTATAATCGTGTTCTCAATGCTCGGCAGGGAGTCCCATAGGAAACTTATGTTTATTTCATGGAACTTCTTGTAAAAACTATCAGAGATGAAATCGCAGGTTGCAGTGAGAAGGCATATGATTATTTATCACTACGGGATGCTAAGAAAATCTTTACTCTCTTACCTTCTTTACTCTATGCCCGAAGATCTTTGTCCTCCTCGCATTCAAGATCCATGAGGATCTTCAAATCAACGCGTTTTCTGATGAGCCTTTCATCTGCAACAATTTGCAAAATATTTTTAGTTTATAATCATTCATCACACCATATCATATCAAAACAGCAAGGAGAAGCCAAATAGTCTGGTAGAGGGTGTTCACAAAGGAAAAATCTAGTGATAACTTGATAAATGCCGCAAATATAACTTGATTGAATATTATTTTCCCGTCAAATAATATTTAATTGAATGCTCGTAATGTGGGTCGTCGAGTCAAACCCAAATAATCCATCACAATTAGTACTTCCACCCTTACCAATTCTCTACTGGAAAAATGGCCAAGAGAAAACCCAACACAGGAAGAAACAAAAGCCATTAATAAATCTGTTCGGTATAATAAAAATAATAGTAAAATCTTAGTGCCAAGGAGCAGAATATATATTAAAAAAAACCGGAGCATGGTGAATAACCAGGGAGTGTAAGTAGAGAGCATTAACGTAATGACCTGGGAGTGTAATTGGAGTGGTATAAAACACATATGAAACTACCATGCTCATTCCACCAACAGAGCAACTATCGAGGACAACACTGAGGAGGTTTAAGGCTTGACACACTGACAAAGAAATGACCACCGACATACTATTCGAGTAGGCACAAAAACTGAGACGTAAATAAATGAAATGTAGGAAGGAGTAACATTGAAGGAAGAGTGTTACTATGTGCAAATATGAGCAGAAATTGCAACTATAATTTAGCTGAGAAAATATTTATGAAATGTAGAATTGATGGTAGAACTGACCTACACAGAACGGCCATAAAACAAGTGGCTCAAATATGAGAAGGGTAGGATATCGCCCGCTCTGATACCATGTTAAACACATACATGGCAGAGGAAATATGAAAGATAAACATTATATTTCTTTTCTTATTCAAAATGATACGTATTTATAATACATAGGAGTGACCCTTGGTTTCATATTCTAAGTGGCCCCTTGGAATCTCTTTGGTTGTTTAGCTTCCACACCAACCCTTACAGGATTAGGTGTCCAACTAGAGATGGCAGCTCCACTGAGGTGTCAAGAACACCGTAGACCAAGTAGCCTTGTCCATTGGGCATGGAGTCAAAAACCATTCAAAAGACCAAACTCAATATTGCAAACCGACTAACAAACTAAAATATAGACTAACTGCAAACTTTACTGGAAGAGAGTACTGAATAAGATGCTCAGAATTGAGCTTATTCTATTGAAGAATCTAGGGCAAGCAAAGTTAAGATGATTCCTTGTTACATGATAACAATTTGTGAACTATTTAAACAATTTACCTTAGCTTGATGTTTACTTCATTATTAGCGTGTGTATGTTAACTTCATCAAATTGCTATCAAAATAAAAGAGACAAGAACACAAATGATTTGGCTTTCTCCAAGGGCCAAAACCTCTCCCTCTTAGAGAGGAAAAACCCACATGTAAATTATTCTTATAGAGATTCCATTGATGAATACCAAGACCATGACCCTTGACACAATCTACCTCTCCAAGACCAAGCCATCAATCCTCTTCGTGTCACTGCTGAGATCATTCTCTTCACTGTACCACAGAGGTCATCACCATTGTGATCTTCATCACTGTTGCAACACCATGCCCTTCATAACTACTGCAACACTATGATCTTTATTACTGCTGCAACACCATGATCTTCATCACTGCTGTAACTTAGATTCCTTTACAATAGTATCAACATGATCACTTGCTGCACTGAGATCCTCTGAGTTAATGAGATCATTGATATGTGATCATGATATATAATTACTTTGATCACTGTTCCACGAAGCATGTTTCCTTAATAAGATCTAAACATTGTGATGACTACAAAGAATAATTATGTCGAGATAGAGATCTAGGATCATTGCGATATCTAATAAATTGAGATCCTATACATATACCTTGACTTTACTGTGATAAGTTGAGACTGTGGTCACGCCAAATTTGTCATGCGCATTCATTGTTACGGATTTGAGACTTATCATAATATCACTACGGCTTACCAAGGTTATGGAGACATTGTTGAACTGAGGATAATCATTGAATTAAGATTCTACCATGTATCTACAATCATGACTGCACCTAAATCCCAAAACAAGGTGCAGCCAAACCATTTTGCAGCTCCCTGTCTCATCCGAAGCCTTGACTGTGAATTCTCTTCTATCCATGCAGCTTTGTCTCACTGTGGCTACGTTATGACTGCGGCTTCATATCCTCAAGACTACAGCTACAACGACTTCTTACTACGGTTTCAGTACTCAAAACTTCAGAGAGATAGAAGTGCGAAGTTTTGTTCCTTTGAGCTAACCCTTTGTGGGTATATATAATGGCGAGGGTTCATATGTGAGCTGAAATAACTTCACGAACTGATGTGTCTTTATAGCAAGCCAACATAACTTGTAATTATGTTTTTAATTCATATTTCTTTGTAGCCAATGTGATCATCTCCTTATTGCTTCGTTTGCAGACTTCTTGTGCTTGTTCTTGAGGCATTGATCTTGGTCTTGGATGGATGCTACTGTTGATTTGGGGTAGCATCGGATGTTCTCTAGCCATGAAATTTGGTGGAGAGGTTGGGGCACATGTGATATCCAATACCCAAAAATAGTTTTGGCAGATTATAAACAGATAAGGAGATATTAAAATAATTAATATTTTTAATGGAGTCCCTAAGTCTAAACTTAGGGAAAATAAAATATTAATGTGTATTAATATGAATCTGTGTTAGAATGGTCCAAAAGACATGGATCAAACTAGATCTGATCTTAGCCATTGATTAAGGACTTAATCTTGGCCGTTGATATGTCAATAGGAAAAGTATAAGAGGAGGCTTGAGGGTCACTTGGAGAATACACCAGAGTGATCACTCATTCTATTCTCTAGAGTGAGGTTTGCTAAGAGAGATAGAATTAGTGATCGAGAGATGCAGTTGAGGGGAATTTGAGTACAGAAAGACAAATAGGTATAGTTAGTGTTGGGAGAGTAGTGCAATAGCCAAGGAGAGTGACGCAAGGTTAGCCAGGGCTCACACAGGGCCACATAAAGGTAGCCTGGAACTGCGCAGAGCCTCATATAAGCCAGTGTTGCTGATGCAGAGGACCAGAGGGCTAATGCAGGGCCTCCCAAGGGTAACGTGGACCCATCCCGGGTGACGCAGAGCTAGTGTGAGGTAGAGAGGGGCTAATGCAGTCCAGAGAGAGGCCGACGTTGGGGTTTTTGGGGCACATTAGCGTTGAATAGATGCCAGAAGGATTATCCAGGGTTTCAGCTAGGAGATTTGTCAGAAACTGAGAGGTATTACTGCTAAGGAAATTCTCTATTGGGTAGGCTAGTTTCAACACCCATATTCGACTTTGGTATTGCTTAATAAGAAAACCCTCAGATATCTGCATTGGTTTTCCCACATTGGATTTTTCCAGGGACATTGGTCTAAAAATAGTGGTTTAATATGGTGTGTTTATTTATGTTTCTTTTAGTTGTTGATTTGTAGTATCTTGAGCATGCACTAGTGTTTATTTTCAGTATTTACATCTTGTTAAGGAAAATAACAAGTAGGTAGGAATAAATCAGATAAAGTGCATGGAGGGTTTCTAACTAAGTAAATTTAGAAACATCAACATGGTATCAAAGCATGATTGCAGATCCTAAGAGGACTAAAGGAAATCATCTGAGAGGATAGCAACAGAAAACAATTGTCTCGAGGTGGCAGAAGTTGTTTCTAGCAGAGCAGAAACAAGGGAAGGGTGTCATCAAGGGTGAGCTAAGAAGAGGCAACATAGAAGCTAAGGAGGAAAAGGGAGCCTCACGCAGAGAAACACAATAGCTGGGAAGGTTGACGCAGTTGGTTGAGGAGGCCAGATTGCTAATGCCCAGATTGCGCAGAGCCAAGGAGCTCTCACCTTCAGGTTGCTGGGGTTTAGAAGGCTGTGGGAATATTACAAAGTGGAGCTGGCGAGGTACTTTAGTCATAACAGTACCTAAAAAAGCAAGGCTAGAGGAGTTTCTACCGAGGGTTTCTAGCCGAGGATTCTGGATCAGTGGTGCGGTTGCATAAGATGATCAAAGTAGGGGGCATCTCGACAGCGACAGAAGGATTTCTAGGAGGGAAATTAGGACTCAGAGGGAGTCCAAAAGAGAACTTCCAAACGAGATGTAGAGACTCAGCGGAGTCGAACAAAGAAATTCCAGGAGGGAAGTGGAAGAGCATCATGGCACTACACGGAGTAAGAGATTAGGATAGACTAGCTGGAGCATCGAACTTCACAGTCTGGAAGGCCAGAATCTTATCTGTACTTGACAAAAATCATGTCAAGAACTTCACCTTGAAGATAATAGCTATCCCAGTCGACCCTAATGATAATGACAAGTACGAGGAGGCGATGGCAAGGGCCAAGAGCATTATCCTTGATGGGGTCAAGGATCATAGTACCACACATAGCCAAGAAGGAAACAACATTTTAGATGTGGGAGGCTCTCAAGAAGCTCTACCAGCATACTTCTGTGTAGAGAAGAATGCTACTTGAGAATCATTTGAGGTCATATCAGATGAAGAAGGGAGAACTGATTGACACCTTCCTCAAAGGACTGAATGAGATCTGAGATCAGTTGACTGTTATAGGGACGACACTAGATCAAGAGCTGATGGTGAGGATAGCCTTGAATGATGTCTTAGAAGACTGGGAAGCATTTGTCCAGAGTATACTGGACAGAGGGACACTTCCACCTTGGGACGAGATCTGGGCAGCTCTTCGCCAGGAAGAGATTAGACGGAAATCAAAGACAGGTAGCAGTAGCAAGGGGATCAAAGTCAAGCAGGAGGAGGAAGACATGGCCCTAGCATCTAAGGGAAAGCAGGAAAACTGGAAGAAGAAGGATCTCTCCAAGGTCAAGTGCTTCCACTGTGGGGAGTTGGGTCATTATGCAACCCAATCTCCAAGGAAGAAGAGTAAGGGAGATTCTTTAGAGGCTAAGTGAGTGCCATCACGGGTAGAGAAGGAAGTTTTTATAGACGATGACTGTTCCATGAGTGCACACACACCAATTGAGCGAAAGTGGGGAGACATCAAGCTATAGTCAGGAAGACTAGAGGCGATGAGGGGCAGGATCCTTGAGGTGTGCAGCCTCTTGGATTAGACCTTGCTATGGGAGCCCCAAAGAGGAGTAGCAGGGCTAGCTGAGTCAAGTAGAGACGGATGTGGATGGATGGCAGAGAGAGCTACAGTGCTGGAGTCAGGAGATAGCATGAGGCTAGCAGGCTGCAACAGTGAGAGAGACACAGGAGTGTTCCACCAGTGCAGGATGGCATAGAGAGGTGTGAAACAGTGCAAGATGCAGGAAGTTGTTGCAGCAGCGCAGAGGTAAAAAAGGGAGCACTTTTCAATGGCAGAGGGAGCTTCAGTGTCAATGGGTGTCTCTAGCCCAACATGGAGAACAGATTGGGAGATTAGTTACTTACTTCTCAGTAACTGATTTGCAGTGCAGCAGTGGACAACACGATGCAACATGATGAGAGGAGGTGCAGTGCGGATGCAATGTTGGGAGAAAGGACCAGCATCAACACGGATGGAGAGGGAGTTGTCATACAAATGCAGCAGTGCTAGTGCCATAACCATGGGTAGCAATATAGGATGCAACAGTGCAGAGGATGTTGGGCAGGAAGGCCTAGCATCAGCACAGGTACCTATGCCGGATGATCAGAGTAATACTCAGTAAGGAGTATTGTTAGAGCACAATCCTCGTTAAGAGGGAGTGTTGAATTGGGGTAGCATCGGATGTGCTCTGCCATGAAATTTGGTGGAGAGGTTGGGGCACATGAGATCTCCAATACCAAAAAAGGGTTTGGGCAGATTCTAAACAAATAAGGAGATATTAAAATAATTAATATTTTTAATAGAGTCCCTAAGTCTAAACTTAGGGAAAACAAAATATTAATGTGTATTAATATGAATCTATCTTAGAATGGTCCAAAAGACATGGATCAAGCTAGATCTGATCTTAGCCAATGATTAGGGACTTAATCTCAGCCGTTGATATGTCAACAATAAAAGTATAAGAGGAGGCTTGAGGGTCACTTAGAGAATACACCAGAGTGATCAATCTCCCCTGGCTGTATTTTCAATTGGTTATACTCTTCTAGAATCAAGAAAGGGTTCTCTTTTAGGAAAGCATGGAATATAGGAGGTAAAATCACAAGCTTATATCTATCCAGGACTATAGAAGGTGTAAGACTATGTACACTATCTGTAGGATCAGTATTAGTCTCTTTGGGCTCATTAACTCGAAAAGGATATGCACAAGTTTCAAGTAAGAGGTCGTGATCTTCATCAACATGAAAGGGAAATTCAGTATTTACACTCTTTAAATAGAAAACATCAAATACAAGACTTTGATCATCTTTTCATACAACAAACTCTAGAAAAATCTAAGGACGGTTTCATTAAAGGAGAAGAAGTACTTTACAAGAAAGTAAATTACATATTGAATGCTATTCCATTTTGAGTACCTGAATTTTGTGTATGATCCTTCCATATTCCTGCTAGCAAGGTTGATCATCCAATGGAATATTCAAATCTAGTTGATTGGATTCAACATGAATATTCTATAATCTAGATTCCTTTGACAACGTAGTCACCAGGGAATAAAAGAACTCAGAACCTTTGGATTCTTCGCCAGTGGTTTCTTTAAATAAATTTGAACTATGTGGAGTCACCAAGTGAAAGATTCACAGCCTTTCTGTGTCTGATCACTGTTCACCATCAACAATCAGATCTGATCTTTGTCATTCTTTCACAAGGAAGATATAGCACTCATTTTTCTGGCAACGATACCAAAAATGTTATCCCCTACCATGTCGTAGGTTAAAGAAGAAATTGAAAGAGGTAACCTCGAACCACTTTCAGTTCAGTAGCTAGCCCTACTGAACTAGAGAGGGATCTGTTATAGACATTTTTGGGCACTACAATCCCAAGCATGAAATGTCCATAAACCAAGGGCTCCTAAGTCCCTAAAAGAGTTGTTCTAACCCCTAAAGGAACAAGGTCAACTGATTACAGCTTCTCCCAGAAGTTCTCCATGAAAAACTGCTCAAAACTGGTCAAAACAAGATCATTTCAGCTGCTCCATAGGCAAAGTGCGTTGCATCTCACCTAAGTACACTCTGTGGGTGCGTTTCATTTCAAAAATCCCTTCTATGGGGTGCGATGGGCGAGAAGTGACAAATGGCAGTGTCAATCCGCGAGGTGGAGTGGCATGGAATCTTCCAGAAACTTCTCCTGTGACACTTGCCTCTCTGAATTCGACTAAGGATGAGTAAGAGATCATAAATCGCCAAGTGGAAGCAAGAACTATCAGAGGGAAGACACTAATCAAATCACAAGCTGACTCATCTCCCTTACAGATATCTATATATGGATCCCTCACCCCAGAGATCCAGAGGCTGGAATTTTGCATCTTGTAAGGAATTGTTGTTGGTTTCTTGAGACAACATCATAGTGTTGGGTGATCTAAGCTTTGTATGAGGTGAAGAAGGGCTTACTTGCTGAGAGGATGATGCTGGGTCAGAACAACTAGTTGTAACTCCCTTGGCTATTTCTTGATTATCAATAAAAGCTATTCAAGTTTTCCTCCATACTCTTGTGCCATTTATGTTTTATGCATTTGTATGGTCAATTTACATCTGATCCTAGATTGTTTATGATTATAGATCCATGTTCTTGTATAGTGTTATGCTACTGTGATCCTATAGGTACTCTGTCAAGCCGGGCGTACAAGGGAGCAAGTAGCGAAAGACTATCAAGAGAGAGAGGAATCGAATTAGGAGATAAGCGCAAGACAGAGGTTGGTCTTCTTTGTTCTTCTCTCATCTATATTTCATAAAGGAAAAACGAAAGTAGCTTTACCTTGTTTGTTTCTAAGGTAGCTACCACACCTTAGTGGGATAAGCAGTTATGTGTAGACACTTTTCCCTGTAACAAAATGGCGACTCCGCTGGGGACGAATTTGTTTGTTTGTTTATCTTCCTTGTTGTTTATTTTATAAACTTACAGACGGAGCTTGAAGTCGAGCCAGGTAGCTTTCGAACTGCATTTGCTATGCAAATGCAAAGTAGATAAATGCCGCTTCAGTCAATCTCCGGGTTTTGTTTATAAATTAAACAACTGATTTACAAACTCTCTGATTTCCCTTTGTGGTAGCTCCAGTAACCTCCTTAGATCTACTTCTGATTATTGATTTATTGATTACCATTTGCTCGGCCAAAACCCCTGAACTGAACTGCAAACTGTGACCGAGAACCCAAGCAAAGTCTCGTCTCTGGCCCAGTGCAGGCTCTGTTCTGTGAATCTAAAATTCAGCGCACTTCCCGAGTGTTGTAGGTGCGCTGCATTTCAAGTTCCTTGTGTTACAGGTGCGCTGATCAGACTAGGCATTGTTCCTCAGTTTTGGTTTCTGTGTTCATTCTTTTCAGTTCTATTCATGAGTTTTGCTGTTTGTAATCAATATATCTCTGTTTGAAACCCCTTTCCTTGCTGATATTCCGCCTCCATTGTGCAGAAGAACTGTAAATGTTTTTGTGTATTTGTTGAGTCATTTTCAGTTCTCCTTTGCAAAAAGTAACGTAATTGTACTGTCGTTCCTTGATTTGAAAGTGTCGCAAGTGTCATTTTCAATCATAGGAGAGAGTTTGGTTTCTATTGATAGTCAATTACCCTGTTACTATTGTATTTAGTCTAAATTTGTAGTTTTTCTAGTGTCGAAAGCAAGTATTCATTTCCGAATCGTAAAGTGTTGTGATTGTCTCCATTTTTTATTTTGAAAAGAAACTTGTTAGTAATTGTCGCTTGAAAAGTAATTCAGATTTGCGCATTAGCTTTCTTTTTATCATTCACATACTAAGAAAGCCGAAAACAAATACATGCATGTGCATTTGCATTTAGACCGTTTGATTGGTTTGATTTAGGACAGTGCATTTAGTGTGTGCTCTTTGCTCTTTGTGAAAGAATACTGTCTCTCTTTCCTTAGTAGCTAGGATTTTCATTGCACAAAGAAGATAAAAGACTGTTTATCATCTTAGATTGCATTTTAGGAATTGTACATCTACATCTCGCGGTGAACCTGAAAGGAAAATTTCTTAAGCAAGATCAACTATAAAATAAATTTAATGAATCTAACAACGCTTTGGAACCTAACGCACAACATCTAGAAGTCTAGGCTAGAGACGTATTCCGACGTCGTAAAGCTTGGTAACTGTTGTTCTCACTGATGGTTGGGTGATTCCTCCACTTTGAGACGATAAGTGCTAGTACAGACTTGTGCTCCCACGTACTGTTGAGTATATTTTGGGAGACCAAAATAGGCTTAATCCTTTATCCATAGGAAGCCGTGTCTGCCGCCCTATCAATCGCAATGCACTGAACACAACATTCGGGAAGATTGACTGTCGTACCTTAAAAAGTATTCTGCAGTTTTGCGATTGGTTTGGTAATCCCTCTACCTAGATTTCCAGAGCAGTCCCTTTCGTTCCTTTTTAGACTGATTAACGGAAAAGGTCCATCTGAGCACTTGTCACTTCAGGCTCATTAAAAATCGAAGGCGACTAGAGTCATCTTTTGTTTTTTCTCGACTCTTAAAAATTGAAAAAACAAGTTGTGTCAAAGCATCTAAAATTTATTTTAAACGGAATAATCATCACCCTTTCCTATGTTGATCTTAGGTTGAGAAAATGGAATCCACCAACCAAGGAATTCCCCTTGGAGGAAATCCTAGTCCCTTCTCCTCTTGGGGAGATGTTGGTGCACCCCATATGGCCACATTGTTGCTTCCAGGATTGACAATCGGCTTGCCCGTATGGCTCTTCTCAACCTCTGTCATTCAGAACACCACAATTCCTGAACAATCGAGTCAGCAACTAGACGAATCCAGAGTTACCCACCAACCTTCTACTTCCTCCAATTCTTCCTCTCCTCCCTCCTCTTCGCTTGATGGGGTTGGTAAAGCCAAAAATCAAGTACCTGAGAAGAAGAAGGAAAAGAAGAAGAAAGAGAAGAAGAAGAAGGAGCCAAAAGCGAAAGGGGGCAACCAAGCATCGTCTAGTGAAAATCCACACACTGCACCGACCAGGCCTAAATCGCCATGTGTCATTTGCAAAGGAGACCACTATCATAGAGATTGTCCCTGCATCCCTCGGATCTTAAGGGACTGGTCTCCTCGTTTGCACAACCCGGTGTCATCAACCTCTGATGATCATGTTGAAAGCACACCGTCGATTAGTGAAAGTGAAGCCCCAGGAAAAAAAGGAAAATATAGATTTCCTTGTAAACTGTGCGAAGGCGATCATGCCGTCCACCGTTGTCCCTTCTTAGACGAGGCTAAAAGAGTTTTGGACGATCGTCTGGTTTCACCGTTACGACTTCCTCTTGGATATAAAAAACTCTTGCCGAGTCCGTCACTAGTTGAAAATCCGGCTGACCCGCCCAGGTGGTTGGCCGAAGCGTCTATCATTGAAGACAAACCATCTGAACCCATACCAGACGAAAGTCAAAAGGTCGAGGCGACAATTGACCCAGTCTTGCCTTCAGAGGTTCCATCTTCAGATGATACAGTCACAGAAGAGAATAAGGATGACACCGTCCAAATTCTTTTCGTAAGCACAGACTCCGATGAACATGGGGGCAATTTACCCATTCCTTTACCATAGGAAGGAAGTTCGTCAGAGTCGTACTAGGCCGTCTATTCGGTCCCACCTCCGAGCAACCTAGTTGTTTCCTTCGACTGGAATCAACTAGGCAGACCCCGTTTACCGGCTAGTGTACCATTCCGAATCATTGCTCAAATATATAGAATGGTTATGGCCAGTACCATCATAGATGAAGGGGCTTCTGTGAGTATCCTTTCCTCGACTGCTTGGAAAGCGCTTGGTTCGCCATCGCTTTTGCTTGAGATGAGAAATCTAACAGGCTTTGATAAAGGAACCAGTCGACCGTTAGGGATCCTTCCCAATGTGCCCATAACATTGAGAGGGAAAACCGTTCACATGAACGTAATGGTAGTCCAAGGACCCCTGGATTATAATCTACTCCTTGGACGAGACTATATTTATTGCATGGGAGCCATTGTCTCATCACTCTTTAGAGTAATGTGTTTTCCGCACGAAGGAAGAGTGGTCAAGCTCATAAACCCGCTTTCATTTCCCGGATCACGCATAGCAAATAGTCATATACCATCCCTGAATGGTCTTTTCACACAAGGAATGTCTCATCAATCTCCAGTTCGTCCACCTGATGAGCGCGAGTGATTCAGGGGACATGACTGAAACCCAGGGGGCATGCACCCTAGTCTGCTTCGGCAGGAAAGCTTCCGGTATAGGGTAGGTTTCTGTGAGAGATATATGACTAGTCTGTACTCCTGTCCGTGATTGGAAAAGGGAGTTAGACTGGAATAAGATTCCCTCGTCAAAGTTATGTGAGTGGAGGCGTCTGCACTGCTCACCTTTGTCTATTTCGGTAGACATCGCCGAAGAAATGTTTTGCTTGCGCTGTGAATAGAACAATCTTTGGTAACCTGAAAGAGGTAGACCTTTCCTGATAAAACAAATGTTTTGTTGGTAGAACAAAAGGTGACCTTGAAGCTTTATTTTATACCTGGGGGCATGCAAACCTTTTGGCATGCAAGCGAAGAGCGGATATTTATTTTTTTAAAATTTGTAGGTCTTCTAACCCTTTAAACTTGTAGGATTGGTCGTTTCCTAACTTGCATAAAGAAAGGATGTGGGGCAAAACTCTAAAAATTGTCGTTTTCATGAGACATTCTTATTATACGACTGGATTAATCGAGCAGTTTTAGCACATAGTTCAAGCTCGTTAAAAAATAAACATAAGTCATGAGCAAATGTTTCTCCCCGCGTTTAAGCTCATTAAAAAATGAATTATTTCCTAGTAAATAACCATCGTGAATGTAGTACTGCAGCCTTTAAAGCCTTGGTCGTGTTCTCATCATCACCTCCACTCTGTATTAGCCGATCATTCACCTCCATTTGATTGTTTACCCATTTTGAGGAACAACTGCGAAGAGTCATCCCACTAGCCATCCTTGTAACACTGTCGTGATTGGAAGATTCCAAACCTTACCTCGAATCAGCTGCTACCCAATTTTATCACTCGTTCCTCAAAATATGGGTCTCCTTTAAGATCTTTTCAACTGACTCGTAAAATATGAAAATATTGTCGAGCCATTGGCCTCTCCAGCTCGTTAAAGGTATCGGAAGTGCTATCCCTCCTTTAGATTTTAATCTTTTTGGACCTGAGGGATTATTACACAAAAAGATCGAGTGCTTGTTTTGTTCGGCTCGTTAAAAGTATCGAAAATTCATCCCTTCTGTATTGTTTTATACTTTTTTCGGACTTAAGGGATTAGATGACGAAAAAGGAATTTTGGAGTTTCCTTTACGTCCCTTTTCAGACTCTCTAAAATTGAAAAGGACCGAGTTATCTTTGTCGTTAAACTCGTTAAAACTTAATAGCGACAAACTTGTCCATAACAGACAAGAACGAGTTTCACTATCGCTAGGCTCGTTAAAACATAGCGATGGGTTTGCCCGAAGGGAAAATTGTAGAACAAGCATATGTTATCCTCCTCAATCTTGACAAAAATAAAGAGGTACTGGTCAACAATGACTGGGGAAAAATTGGGAAGAAAACTTGAAGAAACTTTGTTGGTAGCAAGTCGCTCTTGAACATGACACTTTCACTCCGCATCCAAGTCGGGTTGGGTTGTTTCATTCACCGGTCACATCACCATGGTCCCATCACACCATCCACATTTGGGGTTAATACTACCAATCCATCACGTCAGTGTCGCCGATATGTTCAAGAGAAGTCATTCAGAGAATTCACCTGTGTCTCACCCGCTACAATACATTTACACTCCATTCTTTCATGACCGCCACCCTGAACCTTATGTCATCAGATCGTTTTCACCTCCATTAAAATCATTTTCTCCATTCCATGTCATTGATGTGGGATTCATTAAGGCCCTCCTGTGACGGATCGCTTCTTGTCGACATCAGCTCATTATCCAAGAAGTCGATCCAGGAACACCCCGTTCAGTACTTTGAAGCTTGCATGCCTCAATGGCAAGTTTCTCACTTCCGGCGACAGGTTTACATCAATGGCCTTCGACCGAAAGATTTTGCGTGGTGTTTGACGCCAAGTCCTTTATTCACACCACGTGAATTGTACTGCAGTACCTTGAGGGTCATTATCATTATCGGTGATTCATCTCGCACCTGTTAACAGCTTACATCATTGGCTGGTAATCAGGCGATGTCTTTCCATGTTCGACTCCAGAACATCTCTCACATGGATAGACTTGTACTTCGAGTGAAGATCGAACGAGATTGAAGACCTCGGATCTAGTTTCATCCATCCGGGCTGCGATATATATTCAGGGAAATAAAGACATCAAATGTACATCATTGCTGCATAGATAATCATCCAATCAAAGGGATGATGGCTCTACCAGAATCATCAGTCTACACTCAGACGATTGTCTGTCCTATGTACATGAAAATGAATTTATAAAACTGAGCATGGGAATGCCCACCTCAGCTAGATCATGAAAATATTATGAAGATAATGTATTGTATTGTATCTTATTACAGGTCTCCTCCCAGCTTGAAAGAACTTCAGATCCTCATAATAAAGCATTTCACCCGACATCAAAAGATTAACGACCTCATGCTTTAGGGGGCAACTGTTATAGACATTTTTGGGCACTGCAACCCCAAGCATGAAATGTCCATAAACCAAGGGCTCCTAAGTCCCTAAAAGTGTTGTTCTAACCCCTAAAGGAACAAGGTCAACCGATTATAGCTTCTCCCATAAGTTCTCTATGAAAAACTGCTCAAAACTGGTCAAAACAGGATCATTTTAGCTGCTCCATAAGCAAAGTGCGTTGAATCTCACCTAAGTACACTCTGTGGGTGTGTTTCATTTCAAAAAGCCCTTCTATGGGGTGCGATGGGTGAGAACTGACAAACGACAGTGTCAATCCGCGAGGTGGAGAGGCATGGAATCTTCCAGAAACTTCTCCTGTGACACTTGCCTCTCTGAATTCGACCAAGGATGAGTAAGAGATCATCAATCTCCAAGTGGAAGCAAGAACTATCAGAGGAAAGACACTAATCAAATCACAAGCTGACTCATCTCCCTTACAGATATCTATATATGGATCCCTCACCCCAGAGATCCAGAGGCTGGAATTTTACATCTTGTAAGGAATTGCTGTTGGTTTCTTGAGACAACATCATAGTGTTGGGTGATCTAAGCTTTGTATGAGGTGAAGAAGGGCTTACTTGCTGAGAGGATGATGCTGGGTTAGAACAACTAGTTGTAACTCCCTTGGCTCTTTCTTGATTATCAATAAAAGCTATTCAAGTTTTCCTCCATACTCTTGTGCCATTTATTTTTTATGCATTTGTATGGTCAATTTACATCTGATCCTAGATTGTTTATGATTATAGATCCATGTTCTTGTATAGTGTTATGCTACTGTGATCCTACAGGTACTCTGTGAAGATGGGCGTACAAGGGAGCAAGTAGCGAAAGACTATCAAGAGAGAGAGGAATCGAACTAGGAGATAAGCGCAAGACAGAGGTTGGTCTTCTTTGTTCTTCTCTCATCTATATTTCATAAAGGAAAAATGAAAGTAGCTTTACCTTGTTTGTTTCTAAGGTAGCTACCACACCTTAGTGGGATAAGCAGTTATGTGTAGACACTTTTCCCTGTAACAGGATCTCTCTAAGGATTTGCAAATGAAAAACTGAAAAGAAATGGTTTTTAGGCTAGATGTACTAGTCTTGTTTGAGTATTTGAAAATTTAGGGCTTTTAGGTTTGCTAGACTAAGGATGAGAGTGGGCAATTAGGTCAAGCTATCAAGCGTGTAGTAATAGGCATAAAGAGGAGCTATATAACAATGTGTTATGGTGAACTTAAGATTTAGTCAATGTAGTATAGGTTGGAGAGTTTAAGAAATCATAATGAGCATGTATTAGCATGAATTCATTAATATTGGAAGAAGAGAAACATAAGCATGATTTCCCACATAAACACAGCTTTGAATCTAAGAATTCTGCCTATATGACTGTAAGGAAAACCATAAGAAGAAATAAAAGCATGTAAAGAGAGATGATTTCATCAATAAGAAACTGATATTAAAGGAAAATAACAACACAAACTCACTGAACAAGTATTCCTGAAAAATAGTTGCAACTGCTCCTTGATTAGTTGTATGAAAACATAACGTACAAGTCTCTCCACAAAAGTCCAACCCTTCTCACTGAATGAGAATCATACATATCGACTCAAAACAACCATTTCCTCACCTTTAGGGGTCAAATCCCTAAGTGATGGAATAGTTCCCAAGAATATCTCAACCAACAAGAGAGAGTATGAAGGTTAAACACAAACTCTTCTTTTAGACTTTGATTTGAGTTATTCCACCTTTATGAGGCTTAATTAAGTAGAAAAACAACCTATCATGCTAATTACTTCAATAATTACATCACCAGGTCTTTAAAATATCAAAATTACATCATAAACAAAGATATGGTGAAAATTAAGTGAAAAAGACAGCTACAGGTATAAGCGTAGCGCATTTGGCTATAAGTGCAATGCATTTGGCTATAAGCACAACGCATTTGGCTATAAGTACAATGCATTTGGCTATAAACTTAGTGAAAGCTTGCAAGCAGATTTTGGAAGCCTTCTGGAAATCAAATTTGAAAATGAAGAGAATGGTCAACTAGAATTTTCTATCTAGTTTCCAGCAAAACATGAGTTTTTTGAAATAGAGCAATGGAATTCCTTCAAAAATTGATTCTCCCAAGGTGACTCTATAAGCGTAGCGTCTGCTTCAGAATAGTGGCAGAAAGTGACATTTTCACCTCTTTTTTTTGGCTTTTTCTCCTAACCAATTTGTTGACATGCTTCGAAAGGTGGATATCTGAGATCCTTAGTGAAATATCTATCCAGGTATATAAATTTTTTATGATTTGGAGCTTTGAGATGAAAGTGTAGCACCAAGGCTCTTTGCTTATGGCACGGTCAAAATTCAGGGTTTTTCTGCGAAACTAGGGATCAAAGATGAAGTTATATCTCTCTAACCATAAGGCATTTTGAAAAAATGAGACAGGTTTTTGTAGATAAGGATGTTGTGAAAAAAAAAATCTCTAATTTTTTGGAAA
This sequence comes from Pinus tabuliformis, assembly GCA_031772625.1. Classification (NCBI taxonomy): domain Eukaryota; kingdom Viridiplantae; phylum Streptophyta; class Pinopsida; order Pinales; family Pinaceae; genus Pinus; species Pinus tabuliformis. The sequence goes on from CM062807.1 coordinate 126,404,716, forward strand.
TTAATTTTCATTTTCACGTAATCCGTGCCACAAAACAATGACTAAAACAAAAACTTTAACTTGAAAATTGTAGATTTTCTGACATAGGTATCCATGAAAGTTGCATATCTCCCAATCTATGATTTCTGTGTAAAACCTGAAGGAATTTTTTCTTCCGGTGTATTATTAACAAAAACCTCTTTCACTTTTCTGAAATTCATCTCCATTTGCTCAGAACCATTCTTTGAAGAAAAACTGGCCCTATGTGTGGCAAATGATTTGTCCCTTCGAATGATTTCTTGAAAAATGATGGAGAAATGATGTTTATGAGTTGAAATGGCCTCATACTTGCTGATATGACCTCCCTTCTTCCTCCTATACTCATATGTCTTTGATCCCACATCAAACCCTAATTCAATGGGAGAGAAAATTACAGTTTAGTGTGGGAAAAAGAAGGGATTTGGGTAATTTATAAGAATGAAGGGAAATAAAGGCAATAGGGGGCTTCTAAATACTTAGAAAAATTTTGGGAGGTAGGAGGGGATGCTATTAAGTAGGGGAAAGTGAAATTTCAAGGATTGAGTGAGGGGAAGGGGTCCAAAAGGGCAAAACATAGGCCTAGCCTAGAAAAGTGTAAAATTGTAGCAATATGCTAGGGTTTGTGGGAAAATGGTGATTTTGAGGGATAGGAATGATTGGAAGTCTTTAGTAAGGCATATAAAGGATAGGGGAAGGTCTATGAGAATCAGGATACAAGTTTTGTTGATATTTTTACCATGGAGGTCATGAAACCAAGAAAAATGCCCTCAAAACCCTTGGAGAGGGAAATGAGCTTTCGAGCAAAACTGAGAGACAAATATGGTAAACACATGGCCACTTACTTGCATTTAATGTAATGCAACCTAAAGTTGATGATGAAATATTCTAAAATGATGATTTGGGAACCCTAAAACCTAATGGGAACCTTGGCTGAATGAAATCATGATAAAAATGAATATGATGATGAAGACAAATCATGACTGAAGTACACTTAGCACAAAGGTGATATGAGCTGCAAGTAATCAAAATTCTTTAAAAGGATTGGAGATAAACCTGAGACTACATCTAGTGACCAATTTTTTTCATGATGACCTAATGGAAAGATAAAAAATTGACCATGGGACCCTAACAAGACATGATAAGAGCCCATTTGATCACTGGTGACAAGATGCAAAGGCTGACACTAACATTGGCTCCAGCCAGGGATGGCAGCTCCTTGGAGGTGTCAAGAACAATGTAGACCAAGTAGGCTTATCCATTGTGCATGGAGTCAAAAACCATTCAAAAAACCAAACCAAATATTGAAAATCGACTGACAAACTGAACTGTAGACTAACTGCAAACTTTACTGGAAGATACTAGTGAAAAAGATGCTTATATTTGAGCTTATTCATCACACCTACTCTAACTGATCCATACATCACCTGATAAAGCGAAATGGAACAGTCAATGCAACCATGTAAGAATTTTATCTGCTAGTTGAATTTTTCATAGGTGCTTCCTTATGAGCATGAAGAGAGAACTGTTGAAAGACAACACCCATGAAAACTTGTAAACATATTGAATCTTAATGAAATTGCAAAGTATGAGCCCTCCAGCTGACCTCAAGAATGCCGCAAGATATTTTTATAGGAATACATATTGATTTCCATCCCATCTAGTATATTACTGCTCTGCTCTAAGCAATCTTCATAACATGAGCGTGAACTTTCATCTTTATCGTTACTTTCCTGATATGACTACAAATTTTTGGATGAGGTTTGTACTGAGACACTTGCTGAACAAAACAATGAAGCCAGCTGCCCAATCACATTTTATCACCTCTTTTTTGAAGCTCATTTCCAGCTCAAGGAGAAAAAATTTGACTACAAATATCATCTAAAACACCTATTACATATTGGTTCCAATGAGACCTCATAATTTTCTATAAGCTGCTCATTCTTAATTGCAGATATACTATGAAAATTTCCCTTCAAAAATTGAAATGTTTCAAAGCATAATGGTAAAGAATTTTCCCGCATCATTTGATCATATATCTAAGTTTCCAAGTCTTCATCTGCAACCTGACATTCAATGGCATACGGGGGCTGCAAATCTAGATCCGAGAAGTCTTGATCAAGGATTTCATTTCCCTCTTCATTGTCAACATCAAAAATTAATGCCTGCTAATTTCTAATTGGATAAAAGTTGTCTTTGATGAATTGAAATGAAACAAAACAAATAGCCAAATATCCTTCACTTACATCAAAGTTTTCTACACTTTCCTCCTCACTACCATAAGTGATATGCATTGGTTGATCATTGTATTCGAGCTGCTGAAATTGAACTTCCTCCTCCCACAAATCAACTGTTGATTGGTCTGCAAGATTTGCTTCTGTTTGGAGATCATAATCATCATCATACTGATCAAACTTAGGCAAATCATCAATATAAAGAATATCATCAAGCATACATGTGAGACCAATAGATCTCTCCTCTGCAAGCTAATCTATAAAACAATCATTATCAGATCTATGACAACTAGGATAAGAAAGAAAATATTTTGGATCGCCCACTTGTTTTTCTTCAATGAGCGAGCCATGGTCCTGGACATCATAGTCATTCCTTGTGATGAGTTTCTACATCATCTCTTACACTGGACTTACCAAAATGTCAAGCTTTACCTCTAATGATTTCAAGTGCTCTACATCTATGTTCTCCCTCTCTTCTTCCTTCAACTCTGCCCTCTTGATCAACAGATTAGCCTCTACATCTACTGCACTATTCCACATCTTTTAAAGTGTTGCAAGGCTCCTTTCTCTTAGTTGAAACTCCATTTCTGGATCAAAGGCTTTTGGATAATGCAAGAGAGCTAAGCCATGAGGAGGTCTTATATTAGCAGGCATCAAACTATAGACTTGGTTAAATTTGGAAGAAAACTATTGTACTGTCTCCCTTGGCTGTCTTTTAGTTGGTGATACTCTTCTAGAATCAATAAAGGGTTCTCTTTGAACACCCACTTGTCGAGGAAAACTTTGATGAACTGCAGGAAATCTAAGATGCTCGCAGCATGCGGGCTTTTGAACCAACTCTTGACTTTGCCTTGCAATGAAAGAGAAAATAACCTAATACTGACATCGTCTTCATCAACTTCAAAAAGGTTGAGGAAAGTCTCAAAATTCTGCATATGTCTCTCAGCAGTAATGTTGTTACAATCACCATCAAACCTTGGCAGATATAGGTAATGAGTTTCAGGCAAATCATGGAATGTAGGAGGTAAAATCAGAGGCTTATATATATCTAGGACTGTAGAAGGTGTAAGGCTATGTACACTAGTTGTAGGATCAGTTTTAGTCTCTTTAGGTTCATCAACTCGAAAAGGATATGCACAAGTTTCAAGTAAGAGATCATGTTCTTGATCAACATCATAAGGAAATTAGGTATTTACACTCTTCAAATAGGAAGAATCAAATACAAGACTTTGATCTTCTTTTTCATACAAAAAACTCTGGAAATAATTCAGGATGGTTTCAAGAAAGGAGAAGAAGTATTTTACAAGAAAGTAAATTACATCTTGAATACAATTCCATTTTGAGTACCTGAATTTTGCGTATGATCCTTCCATATTCCTGCTGGCAAGTTTGATCATCCAGTGGAATATTCAAATCTAGTTGATCCGATTCAACATAAATGTTCTATAATCTAGATTCCTTTGACAATGGAGTCGCCAGGTAATAAAAAAAACACATAACCTTTGGATTCTTCACCAGGGGAGTCCTTAAATCAATCTGAACTATGTGGAGTCGCCAAGCAAAAGATGCACAACCGTTATGTGTCTGATCACTATTCACCATCTGCAATCAGGTCTGATCTTTGTCGTTCTTTCCCAGGGAATATATTTCACTCATTTCCCCGACAACGATGCCAAAAATGTTATCCCCTACAATGTCCTAGGCTGAGGAGGAAATCGAAAGAGGTAACCTCGAACCACTTTTAGTTCAAGATCTAGCCCTATTGAACCAGAGAAGGATCTCTCTAAGGATTTGTCAATGAATAACTGAAAAGAAGTGGATTTTAGGCTAGATGTATAAGTCTTGTTTGAGTATTTGGAAATTTAGGGTTTTTAGGTTTGCTAGACTAAGGATGAGAGCAGGCAATTAGGTCAAGGTATTAAGTGTGCAGTAACAGGCATAAAGAGAAGCTAGTAATAATATGTTGTGGTGAACTTAAGATTTAGCCAATGTAGTATAGGTCTGGGAGTTTAAGAAATCATAATGATCATGTATTAGCATGAATTCATTAATCTTAGAAGAAGAGAAACAAAAGCATGATTTTCCACATAAACAGAGCTTTTAATCTAAGAATTCTGCCTATATGACTGTAAGGAAAACCATAAGAAGAAATAAAAGCATGTAAAGAGAGATTATTTCATCATTAAGAAACTGATATAAAAGGAAAATAACACCATAGCTCACTAAACAAGTATTGCTCAAAAATAGCTGCAACTGCTCCTTGATTAGCTGTATGAAAACATAACATACAAGTCTCTCCACAAAAGTCCAACACTTCTCACTGAATGAGAAATCATATATATAGACTCAAAACAACCATTTCCCCACCTTCATGGGTTGAATACGTAAGTGGTGGAATAGTTCCCAAGAATCTCTCAACCAACAAGTGAGAGTAAGAAGGTTAAACACAAACTCTTCTTTTAGACTTTGATTTGCGTTTTTCCAACTTTATGAGGCTTAATTAAGCACAAAAACATCATACCATGCTAATTAATTCAATAATTACATCATCAAGTCTTTAAAATATCAAAATTACATCATAAAAACAAGATCTAGCAAACAAAAAGTGAAAAAGACAGCTACAGGTATAAGCATAGCGCATTTGGCTATAAGCATAATGCCATCTTGCAAGCATATTTTGGAAGCCTTCTGGAAGTCAAATTTGAAAAGTAAGAGAACGATCAAGTAGAATTTTTTGTCTAGTTTCCTGAACAACTTGAAGTTTTAGAAATGGACTATGGGAATGCCTTAAAAAATTTATTCGCCCAAGGTGACTCCATAAACGCAGCGCGTGCTTCAGAATAGTGGAAAAAGGTGACTTTTTCTGCTCATTTTTGGCTTTTTCTCCTAACCAGTTTTTTGACATGCTTCAAAAAGTGTATATCTGAGATCCTTAGGGAAATATCTATCTAGGGGTATAAATATTTTAGCATTTGGAGCTCTGAGATGAACGTGTAGCACCAAGGCTTTGAGCTTATGGTGGGTCAAAATTTGGGGTTTTTCTGTGAAAGTAGGGCTCAAAGATCAAGTGATATTTCTCTAACCATAAGGCTTTTTGGAAAAATGAGAGTGGTTTGTGTAGATAAGGATGTTTTGAAAAACATCCTCTCTAATTTTTTAGAAATTAATTTTCATTATCTCGTAATCCGTGCCACAAAATAAAGACTAAAACATAAACTTTAACTTGAAAATGTTTGATTTTCTAACATAGGTCTCCATGAAAGTTTCATATCTCCCAATATATGATACCTGTGTAAACCCTGAAGGAGGTTTTTGTTACTTCTTGTATTATTAACAAAAACCTCTTTTACTTTTGTGGAATTCATCTCCATTTTCTCAAAACCATCCTTTGAAGAAAAATTGGCCCTATGCGTGGCAAAAGATTTGTCCCTTGGAATGATTTCTTGAAAAATGATGGAGAAATGATGTTTATGAGCTGAAATGACCTCATACTCTCTGATATGACCTCCTTGATGCCTCCTCTGCTAAGATATCTCTATTCCCATATAACACCCTAACTCAATGGGAGAGAAAATTAGGGTTTAGTGTAGGAAAAACAAGGGATATGACCTCTCTTATGCCTCCTTTGCTTAGATGTATCTGATCCCATAGCAACCCCTAGCTCAATGGGAAAGAAAATTAGGGGTTAGTGTAGGCAAAAGAAGGAATTTGGGCAATTTATATGAATGAAGGGAAATAAAGGGGATAGGGGGTTTATAAATTCTTAGGAAAATTTTGGGAGGTAGGACGAGATGTTAGGAAGTAGGGGAAAGTTAAATTTCAAGTATGGAGTGAGGGGAAGGGGTCCAAAAGGGTAACACATAGGCCTAGCCTAGAGAAGTGTAAAATTGTAGCAATAGGCTAGGGTTTGTGGGAAAATGGTGATTTTGAGGGATAGAAGTGATCATAAGTGTTTCAGAAGGTATAGTGAGGATAGGGGAAGGTGTATGAGCATAAATATACAAGTTTTGCTGGTATTGTTACCATGGAGGTCATGAAACCAAGAAAAATGCCCTCAAAACCCTAGGAGAGCGAAATGTGTTTTCCAAGCAAAAATGAGAGACATATATGGTAAACACACAACCACTTACTTGGATTTTATGTAATGCAACCTGAAGTTGATGATGAAATCTTATGAAATGATGATTGGGGAATCCTAAAACCTAATGGAGACCTTAGAAACCCTAAAACCTAATGGGAACCTTGGCTGCATGAAATCATGATAAAAATGAATATGATGATAAAGACAAATCATGATTGTAGTACACTCAGCACAAAGGTGAAATGAGCTAGCAAGGAATAAAAATTCTTTAAAAGGATTGGATACAAATCTTAGACTACATGCAGTTACCAAATTTTTGCATGATGACCTAATGGAATGACAAAAATTTGACTGTGGGACCCTAACAAGACATGATAAGAGCCCATTTGATCACTCGTGATAGGATGCAAAGACTGACACTAACATTGGCTCTATTAAACACATACATGGCGGGGTTAATATGAAAGATAAACATTAGATTACTTTTCTTATTCACAATGATACATATTTATAATACATAGGAGTGACCCTTGGTTTCATATTTGATGTGCTCCCTTGGAATCCCTTTGGCTATTCAGCTTCCACACCAACCCTTAGAGGATTAGGTGTCCAAAATTCCCCCCCTTAATCCAAATTGTTATTTATGAGTCCAGGAAGAGAGTTGTAATAAAAAATGTGCAAAAATGCATGGCAACACTAGGCTGAATGTGCTCTTTGAAATGTTGGTATCAAGGGAGGTGGTTTAAGTATGACCACCAATACTGGAATGCTTAGTGTAGTTCCCAGAACTCTTCCAGGTCTGGAAAGAAGTTGAAGTCTTCTGCTAGAGGAAGTGCTACTGATTTTTTGGGGAGAGAAACCTTCAACCATGATAGGGAGGTCTCACCCCACATAAAAGGGATAACATCAACCTAAAAAGGGAGGTCTCAACCTGTTATGTTTTAAGGATTACCACCAACTCTAGAATTATTAATGAAATTCCTAGAAATATTCCAAAACAGAGAAGAAGTTGAAGTCTTCTGCTAGAGGAAGTGTTGCCATTTCTTTGAAGATGCATCACTGACTGAAGGCATGCTCAAGGGCACCTTTGTCTCTCGCTACAACTTTTGATCTGGTATGGCTGGGTGTGGCTCATGCGCTCTTGAGGTGGCTTTGAAGCTTGTAGATGAACATCGTTTCCCCCTTGTCAGATACAACGTGAGATGATGGAGAAAACTCAACTGCAAGATTGTTCAATACTCTAGAACAAGTTCAGACATATGATTGAAATATATTCTTGGTTGTTGATGCCCATTGCCAAGAAGCGATCCATCCAAGATGAATCTTTTTTTTTGCAAGAGGCTTGTTTTTGAAGCATCTGTTTAAAGAATGACTAGTTTTATGACAATGCTTACATGGACGAAGATCAAAATAATGATCTTTCATATGGCCAAGTCAACCACAGTGTTGGCATTTCATAATCTATTGTTGTTGCTATGGAAGAGGAGAAGAATCTGGAACAACTGAAGGTGAATTGTCATGAAGAAATCGAACACTCCGAAACTGGATGGGCTTTGAGTAATCTAGAATATGAAAGGAAACCTCCTTACCATATCCAAGACCTTTTCTATGCTTGTTATGGACAAGCTCTTCCCAAGGTCCGATGAATGACTTGGGAAGTGTAGGTTGAATTTATTCTTTTGCATGCAAATATTTTGTTGCATTAGGCACTGAATGTGGATCTTCCTCAACCTTAATGATTTTATTACTTGCTCGTTGCTGATGGGTGTTTGTTTTAACCTTGAACAAAGGATTGTTTTGAGTAGAAAACAATTTAGAATGACAAATCCCAGAATGTAACACCTCAAATAAAATCTGTTGAAGTTCATCTCACTGGAACTGGGACTCCAACCGCAAAAATTCCATGTTTCCTTATGCATTTTGTAGACAAATTTTAATGTCGGAAAGAGTGTACTTACTGATTTTTTACCATCCCATCCTCTGTAAATGTGCTCCAACTAACCAGTGTGCAATAGCTCTATTTATGCACATACCATGACTTAAACATAAAGAGTTAATCCTCCAACCAACAAGAAACAATGACTGTAATCCACTACATATGCATAACAGTTCACTCACGACCAACATATAAAATTAAATAGAGCGACAAACATTACTCACTACAGATATAACCAGCCTATACCTCACATCAGAAAAGTATTCATAAATTTCTTGACTTAATCCTTCCTCGATAATTTGTGGGAACTCTTCAATTTTCCTTACTTAAAAATAATCCCTCGCTATTGATCCTCTTAAGGCCTTGAAGGATGGTCGAAGGCTTGAAGTTTTTTTTATTATTTTTATTTATAAAAGATGCCCACCTTTAGTGTTGTTGCCTTCGACAGATGCTCAGAGCCGTGGGTTTATTTCTCCAGCTCTCTACGCAACCACTCCTATGCTTCTAGGAAATTGTTGGAACATCGGAGACTAGAAGATATTTCAACTAAGGATTCAACATCACAAGGCTCAAAGCTAACCTTTTTGTAACTATTTTCCTCCTAAACCTCTTTCTTATTCTGTTTTTCCCTTTGGCTTTTTCTTGCAGTGAAAGTATTCTTCGTAACTAGTTGTAGGGTTTGAAGGTGTTGAAATAGCAGATTATCATTGTTTCAAGGAAAGGAAAGCCATTGAAGGCATGCTCTCGGATGTATCTGAAGTATTTGATTGCTTCGAAGCCACTTCTATCAGAAATGATCTATTAACATTTTCAACTTTACTCTCTCAATTGAAGGTTATGTTGACAGTATTTCCAAGCCTCCCACCCTTGTACTGTGAATCACCTGCAGCGATTCATGAACTAACACTAGCAAGGGATATTTTTGAGCATGTTGTTGTTCTAAGTGTAAAAACTGAAGATTAAGATGCCTTTGTGAGGGACTTCTTGTAGCTGAAGCCATATTACATAGTTATAAGAGATCTTATTCAACCATCTGCTCGAGAATATCCAATCCTTCGGCTCAATTTACTGTGTCTTCTGGTGCAAAATATAATTTCAGAACTTCACACAGAGCTGGAGAACCTTTCACCTGAGGCACTTGAGAATCCATGCATTAAGCATGTTGCCGAATTAGAGAAATCATTCATGGAAGGTGCCTATAATTTTGTTCTTAGTTTTTTATAGGCAGTTCAGCATAATAAAATTAACAGTCAAATCCTGGTGCCAAGGATCATAATATGTTTTAACAAAAACTGAAGCAGGGTGAATAACCAGGGAGTGTAACTAGAGAGCATTAACGTAATGACCAGGGAGTGTCACCATAGTGGTATAAAACACATATGAAACTACCGTGCTCATTCCACCAACAGATAAACTACTAAGGACAGTGTTGAGGAGGTTTTAGGCCTGACACACTAACAAAGAAATGACCACCGACATACTATTCTAGTAGGCACAAAAATTGAGAGGTAAATAAATGTAATGCAAGAAAAATTGGTTGTTTAGTTTCCACACCAACCCTTAGAGGATTAGGTATCCAACTGGGGATGGCAGCTCCATGGAGGTGTCAAAAACACCGTAGACCAACTAGTCTTATCCATTGGGCATGGAGTCAAAAACCATTCAAAAGACCAAACTCAATATTGCAAACCGACTGACAAATCGAACTATAAACTAACTGCAAACTTTACTTGAAGATACTACTGAAAAAGATGCCTAGAATTGAGCTTATTCTGTTGAATAATCTAGGGCAAGAAAATTTAATATGATTCTTCATTACATGATAACAATTTGTGAAGTATTTAAACAATTTATCTTAGCTTGATGTTTACTTCATTATTAGCATGTGTATGTTAACTTCATCAAACTGCTATCAAAATAAAAGAAACAAGAACACAAATGATTTTGTTTTCTGCCAAGGCCAACAACTCTCCCTCTTGGAGAGGAAAAACCCACACGTAATTTTCCTCTTATAGAGATTTCATTGACAAGTACCAAGACCATGACCCTTGACACAATCTACCTCTCCAAGACAAAGCCATCAGTCCTCTTCATGTCATTGCTGAGATCATTCTCTTTACTGCACCACAGAGGTCATAACCGTTGTGATCTTCATCACTGCTACAACCTAGATTCCTTTACAATAGTATCACCGAGATCACTTGCTGCACTGAGATCCTCTGAGTCAATGAGATCACTGATATGTGATCATGATATATAATTACTTTGATCACTGTTCCTCGAAGCATGTTGCCTTAACAAGATCTGAACATTGTGATGACTATAGAGAATAATTATGTCGAGATAGAGATCTAGGATCATTGCAATATCTAATAAATTGAGATCCTATACATATACCTTAACTATATTGCGATAAGTCGAGACTCTAATCATGCCAAATTTGTCATGCTCCTTTGTTGTTATGGATCTGAGACTAATCATATTATCACTGCAGCTTACTAGGGTTATGGAGACATTGTTGAACTGAGGATAATCATCCAACTGAGATCCTACCGTGTATTCGCAATCATGACTGCACCTAAAGCCCAAAACAAGGTGCAGTCAAACCATTTTGCGTCTCCCTGCCTCATCCAAAGCCTTGACTATGGCTTCTCTTCTATGCCTATGGCTCTATCTCACTGCGGCTACCTTATGACTGTGGCTTCATCTCCTCAAAATTGTAGCTACAATGGCTTCTTACTGTTGCTTCATTACCCGAAATTTCATAGAGATAGAAGTGGGAAGTTCTGTTCTTTTGAGATGACCCTTCGTGGGTGTATATAGTGGTGAGGGTTCATATGTGAGCTGACATAACTTCATGAATGGATGTCTCTTTATACCAATGCCAACATAACTTGTATTTATGTATTTAATTCATATTTCTCTGTAGTCGACGTGATCATCTCCTTATTGATTCGTTTGCAGACTTCTTGTGGTTGTTCTTGAGGCATTGATCTTTGACTTGGAGGGCTCCTTGTATACATTTACATGGACTCATGACATGATTCTTTGATAGAGAAATAAATCCTAAAGACATCAAGAAGAAGTATTTTACCTAGAGACACTTTTTGCTGATGAAACCAATGTAGCAATATTACAAAAAATAATTTATTTCCTTTTACTATATCAAATACAAAGATCATGTCATTATCAAGACCGAACCTAGTTACACTTTCTTCAACATATTCATCACACCTACTCTAACTGATCCATACATCACCTGATCAAGTGAAATGGAACAGCCAATGCAACCATCTAAGCATTTTTTCTGCTAGTTAAATTCTCCGCAGGTGCTTGCTTATGAGCAAGAAGAGAGAACTATTGAAATGAAAATCCCACGAAAACTTGTAAACAGATTGAACATGAATGAAATTGCGAAGTTTGAGCCCACTAGCTGACCTAAAGAATGTTTCAAAGGGATCTTCATAGGATACATATTTATTTCCAGCGCATCTAATATATTACTGCTTTGCTCTAGGCAATCTTCATAACCTGAATGTGAACTTTCATCATTATCCTTACTTTCTTGATATGACTGTAAATTTCCAGATGAGATTTGTACTAACTCCTGCTAAACAAGACAATGAAGCCAGCTGCCCAATCACATTTTAATCACCTCTGTTTTGAAGCTCATTGCCAGCTAATGGAGAAAAACTTTGACTATAGATATCATCTAAAAGACTAGCTATTGGATAATGAAAAACTTGGGAAGACTGTTGCAACCTATTACATATTGGTTCCAATGAGACCTCATAATTTTCTATAAGTTGCTCTTTCTTAATTGCAGATATAATATGAAAATTTCTCTTCAAAAACTGAAATGTTTCAAAGCATAATGGTAAGGAATTTTCCTGCATTATTTGATCATATATCTCAGTATCCAAGTCTTCAAATGCAACCTGACATTCAATGGCATTCGGGGGTTGAAAATTTGGATCTGAGGAGTCTTGATCAATGATTTCATTTCTCTCTTGATTGTCAAGATCAAAACTCAATGACTATTGATTTGTGATTGCATAAAAGTTGTCTCTAATAAACCGAAATGAAGCAAAACAAATAGGCAAAGATCCTTCACTTACTTCCAAATTTTCTGCACTTTGATGCTCACTACCATAGCTAATATGCATCAACTGATCACTATATTCAAGCTGCTGAAACTGAACTTCCTCCTCCCACAGATCAGCTATTGATTAGTTGTTATAGCTCCAAATCTCACTCTTGGGGTTTGTGATGCTGCACTCATGGCCTAGGGCAACCCCTCCTTCCAGACCTGGTCCAAAATTTAAAAAACAGTGTTTTATTCCCTATACACGACTTTGCCCTGATCTAAATGTGTGTATACATGGGTCTGTGTATATCCAACTCACGTATATGTCTTAAAACACTTAAAAAAAATTTAATCTCCTTAATTTTGCGTGGAGATCGCGGGTTTTACTTGCTGATCACTTGTTAGTGCCCGTGGCCCAACTGTTCCCAACGAATTCCCAACTAAAAAGCTACTTTGGAAGAAGTATAAAAAGGCTTCAATGGGAAGGCCTAAGGGAGGAGAGAAGAGAGAGAAAGGTTATTATGCCGAGATTTCCCTAACCAGGTCTGAAGATCCTTATGCCTCCTGCACTTCCCCCATTTTTACAGGAAACCCTTGTTTCCTTGTGTGATGATGTCCATCTACTACTTTTGATATCATGGAGTAAGTCATGGAAGGATTTTGTTAAAGGCTTGAGGCTGGACGAATCCGGAGGATGGTTTCGCTTGGAGCCAGCAAAAGGACGACTCATGTGAAATTATTCCTTTCTGTACTTTATTTGTCTATAATAAAAGAAACACATGTCTTTGTTCCTGATATAAATCTTCTTCATGTTTATGATATCCATGTTATGATTCATGTATGAATGGTTGTTTAATTGCATAACTAACTACCTTTCAATATATTATGAAGATGATTTCTTTATGATGTTTAGTCCATATACTGTTGTACTTTCTTGAATTGGTTGTTTTTCGGGTCAAAGGGGTGAAATGAACTCCAAGAAGGGCTTGGACCCTAGAAGGACCTTCGCAAATGTAGGACCTCAGGTACGCGCCTTATCGTAGAGTTTGCTTATATTAGCATCATGGCTGTATGGAATGTGTGTTTCTTTGTATAGACAATTTTCAGTCTGCTAGGGTATCAGCCCAAGACCCTAGGGGAAATTTTCCCTTAACAGAATTGGCGACTTCACTGGGGACAACACCATTGTTGTTCCTAGTTTGGGTGTGTTCAAGCCAATCAGGGCTCTTGAAATCTTTTATATACGTTGTTTTTCTTGTTTACAGAAGCGTATATACGCATTTTTCCTTAAGTAAACCCAGGGATACGCAGGTTTCCTTAAGCGCAGTCACGTATACACGCAACTGTATATCAATACAGTCACGTATATCTTGCAATTTTCAAGATTTTTTAAATCTTTTGTTTCTGAAGGTCTGTCTGCTGGTTTGATTCAGTCCTAAATAGTTACTTTTCTGTGTTTTTCTTTATTTTTACAGCAAGTATCTCATTTCAAATTCTCTCTGATTGCAAGAAGTGTTGGTCCTGTTTTTGTGTTCACAAGCGTCATCCTTTTTGTTTTAAACATGCAAGATTTCTTGCTGGAAATCTTGGCTGCTCTGATTCACCGAGGCAGGAAGATTGATCTCAATCTTTGTGTCAAATATTGTTTTGGTGACCTTTTTGTTTGCTTGACAAAACTACTTTTTGTGACCATCTACTTTTCTTGTTTCATGAAAGTTGTTGATTGGCACTTTCTTGAAAATTTCTTTTTGATCTTTTGGTCTTTGTTGCCAAAGCTTTCATTGATGCTTTTGATTGTTAAGAGCATATTTAAACACATTTTTTTTCGATAATTTTTCATCCATTTTGTGTTGTCAACTTGCAAAAGTGTTTGTTGCCTATTCTTCAATCATAAAGTTTCAGTCTTGTTGAGAGAATTTTTGAAAAGACATTTTTTGTTTTCGCTTTTGAAGAAATTTTTTTGAAAAACTTGGTTTTGCTTTCTTGAACTTTGTTTTGATTTGGTTTCCTTTTAGTGAATGAAAGTGCATTTTTGTTTGTCTTGAAACTTGTTTTCAGTGTTTAGATGAAATGAATGGTAGCAACTCATATTCCATCTAAACATTTTAAGTGGCAAGAGTCTTAAGTCTTGCATCAGCATGTACTCATTGCATTAGGATAGATTTGCACATTTTTTTAGGCATCCATAGTTTTGTTAACTTTTGTGAGTGTGATGCGTGAGTAAAAGAGAAGAAAGGAAAATTTGTTGTTTTTCTTGAAGTTCCTCTGAACCCTGTAGAAATTTCTTTTCATCGAAAAACGAAAACAAGTGCATTTGCATGTATTTTGGTTTTTATTGATTTCTTTTGCATCAAAACACCACTAGTTTCACTTTTGCTTATCCCTTGACTTAAAGAATAGCCCATTTAAAAACAAGTGCTACTTAAAATATACTAGAACTTTTTATAATTGTCAAGTTAGACACACCAACAAGTTTTAGGATATTTTAGGGCCTTGGATTAGGTGAGTGGAGAGATAACTCTCCAAGGCCATTTAAATTTTCAAACATAGGAGTCTGAATAGTGAGTGAAAATCCAATAGCGTAAGAGAGACCAGGAAAGCTCCAAATTTGGGAGTTAAGAACGAGGGTTCTTGACGACAGGGAAGAGAGATACCCCCTCTCCTACTTGTTCGATCTTACCTCACGACTGTTCTGCCTGGCTTCCGCAACGAGTTGGTATCCATAGTTGCTACTCCTAGGGATCTACACAGGTGGCTATGGAGGGGAATCCCATGGCAACTGAGGTCGACGTTGCATCACTCTAAACAGTACTATTGGAGGGCACCCTTATGAAGCTTGGGGGCTTGCACTGGCGTAGGCTGTTGTTAGGAGGTTAGTGTAACTTCCTCCGTTACCTTCACCGATAGGACTAGGCTGTCATTATCCCAAACTATCTTCAGAAGGCCCCTTAATTCACTTTCTTGTATTTTGGTGTCCGGTCCTAATCACCCGGAGTGGAAATACTTGGAAGTTGTTTGACTGGATGATATCTTTTAGGGACTTTATAGTGTGTGCTCTATGGTCTTAGTTGACCTAGCTTTCAATTTTTTGATTCTTTAGTTAGATCTTAATAAAAAATTCAAAGTGGTTGACTGATCACCTAGAAGGTCTCGAAGACTTCGTGGTCTTTCACCACCAAGTTTAGAGCCTTCTCCTAGAAGGCGCAGAGGTAATACTACTGGTGGCTTTCGTCCCATGACAGCTGATGCATCGGGGATTGATCCTCCTCTCGGGGGAATTATTGTTCAAGTAAGGCCAGGCACTTCCGCAGAACAAGAGAGGAACACTTTAGTTCTTTCTCGAGTTCTCTTTCAAATAGAGAATAACATAGAGGTAGAAGAACTCTCAAAGTCATTAGCGGCTCCGAATTCTCCCCTACCATCTAGCTATTTGGAAGTATTACAACACGTTGGGACTCCGACGCATAGACCATCAAGTCCAGGTCACGTTACGCACTTACCGTCGATGACCACTACTGGAAGCATGGCTTCTACTACAAGTGCTACAACTATGCAGACTTCAACATCAGTACAAGGGGAAGGAACTATTTCCATCTCCTATGCTTCTTTGTTTGGGTCTTTTGCTACCACATCTTTAGTTGGGTCTACCTCCATTCCTTCCACGAGTGGAAATTCCCAAACCAATGCTTTTAGTTCTGGATTCTTCCCATTTGGCACCCATTCACAGGGTATTCCTTCAGTTCCATTTAGTGCCTCCACATCCATGATGAGTGGATCAAATTCATTCTAGGGTTTTCCTTTCGAAAGTGGTCATATACCACATTCCAACCCGACAGTAGGATCTATGCCTTTTTCTTCTACAGGACAAAGCAGCAATCCTTTCCAAGGTTGGACTAACCCTGCGATTAGTGGCATGGGAACTGAGAATCCATTTTTCAGCCAACAAGGGAATAGGCCATACTCCACAGTTAGCTCATTTCAAAGTATTCCTCCCTTAACTTCTGCTTGGAATCCGTATCAGGGTTTATCAACTCCTTATAATCCTTTAGGAGGAAGCTTTGCTGGTTATGTAGGTTTTGCGACTGGAGTTGGTCAAACTCTGAGTTTTTTTGGATCACAAGGCTTGCCTTTTGGTTCAGCCGATTCTACTGGATACTTCGGGCAGCCTAGTGCCTTTCAAAATCCAGGCCAATATTTTCAGAACTTTGGGAGCTCCACCCAATCTGGGTGGAATCCCCAAGCTCCTCCTAGGCTTCCGTTTCTGGAAACTTTAAACTTGCCAGATCTCACTAAATTAACAAATGATCCAATCAAATACAATCTAGCCTGGCCTCCGGTCCCAACCAAACTCCCTTCGAACATTCCAAAATTCAAAGGGAAGAGTGGTGAAGACCCAAGCGACCATGTAACCACATTCCATTTGTGGTGCTCATCTAACTCCCTTAGTGATGACTCGATTAGGTTGAGACTTTTTCAATGCACCTTCACTGGTAATGCAGCCAAATGGTATATCGAGTTGCCAGGGGGCAGATTTACATATTTTGCTGACTTAGTTAATATTTTCTTAAATCATTTCCAGTTGCCTATCCGTTATGATGCAGGAACTGAACTTCTGGCCAATTTTCATCAGGACACGACAACTCACATTTCTGATCATATTCAGGAATGGAGACGGAGAAAGAGGCTCATTAAAGCTGAAATCCCTCTGGAGTACTGTCTTGAATGGTTTTTGAAATCTTTACAACCTGAGATCTCTAAGGATGTCTCCATGTCCAGAGTCTAGTCTGAGGAGCAAGCCATTTTTAGGGCCCAACAATTAGAATTGATCTACTCTCAGTCTGGGATTCTACAAAAATACTTTCCAGATGCTCCTCGGTCTAAGGTTGATATAGCCAAGTCGAAGCCAGGTCCCCATGCGGATGGTATCGTTGTATCGGTAGACACAAATGCGGTGAACTTGTTGAGCCAATTGCAGTAGTTGTCTTTGCAAACTGCTCCTAACAACCAAGTCACTTCGTTTAACCCTTCGGCTTCCCAAATCTCTTCGATTAATACCGTCTAATCTGATAACCCTAAAGGAAATCAAAATTCCAATGGGAAAAATAAAGGACGAGGTAAGAAAAAGAACCAGGATGGGAAGGCTGATGCAAATAAATCCAGCAATAATGCTGGTGGTGGTAGAAATGAGTCTAGAAAGAAAGTCAAGTTTCCATGCAAGTTGTGCAGTGGAGACCATTTAACTCATCTCTGCCCAAAGATTTAGGATGCTCAGCACTTGTTAGGGTAGCAAGGGGCTTCTAGTTCTCAAGCTATGTTAACCAACCCTTTTCCCCAAGGGCAACAACTTCTTGCTGGCACGAGTTCAAACACTGGTACCTCCGCAGGGGGCAACCAGGAAGGGGAAAAATCATCAAATGTTTTCATGATGGGTTCTCATGCTAATGTGGCCACATGGTCACACAATTATGGTGAAGGAAAAACTTCCAAGGATAAAACAGTTCCTGAAACTAACAACCCACTTCATATTGAGCGACCCTCTGTTGAGACTATACCATGGGTACCGAAAGGTTCCGGTAAATGCGCGGCTATTAACCCTAATATTAGGGCAGCCCAGAATTACTCCATTGTTGAGGATCTGGCTCAGAGTCCATGTGCTATGTCCGCTTTAGAGGTGCTCCAGTCGTGTCCCACTCAAAGAAGTGCATTGCTATCATCAATGGGGGTAGTGGATCCAAATAATTCTTTAGCTCTCATTTTTGATATGAATAATGTCAAAAAGAGACTTCCTCATCACATGGCTTTCCAGATAAAGTCTACCTACCAGAAAACAAATATTTTCGACAGTTATAGATGAGGGAGCTTCCACATGTTGCATGTCTATGTCATGCTGGAAGGCCATTGGATCACCGTCGGTTGTTCCTTCACGTACCCTCTTGACAACGTTTGATGGTCATTCTCATAGGCCATACGGGATTATCTTGGCCTTTTCTATATGTGTTGGAGGGAAGGTCATTAATGTAGAAGTAGAGGTCATCGATGCTAACCTAGACTATAATCTCCTCTTAGGAAGGAATTGGGTATATGAAATGGACGTCGTTGTTTCGACTCTCTTTCGTGTCATTTGCTTTCCTCATGAAGGGAAGATCGTTAAGGTTGATCAATTGGATTATTGTCCAGTCGATCCTCGAGCAACTTCGGACTCTACTATTCCCTTAGTGGATAATCCCCGTCTGCCTACTAAGAATTTAGGAGTCAGGATGTACTCTTCATTGATGGGTACGTTTGATCTACCCCCTCCTACTGCTAGAATAGATACAATTTCATCCTCTAGGGTCCCCTTACGGAAAGAGTTTGTTCAAGCTCGTCATTTTTCGGATCCTGGACCCTTATCTTCATCTGTGACCACACCAAATGATGGCAAGGTGGGTGGAATAGAATCTCTTATGTCTGCAGTAGAGCCTATATGTGAATCTATCGATAACTCTGCAGATAACCATTCTACTCCTTCCTCTGGGAAAGAGATAGATGGTGATGTGGCTCATTCTCGGACCCTTGATTCCACTTCTGTGTTAGATTGCTCGGATATTGTCTTTCCATCTGATGAAGTGATATTCAAAGAAATGACGGTTGAAGATCAACCTTTGGAAGATTTACATCGTTGGTCATGTTTTCATTCCCCTTTGCATGAAGTCGAATCCAGGTCCTCCAATCTGACTAGCGATGTTCGTACAGTTCCTTTGGCTCCAACACAGTCATCTGCTGAAGGAAGTATATTGATTGGTTCGATAATTGTACCGATAAACATCCCTAGGAATAAGTGGGCGGAACCCCGTGATGGGCTCTACCTTAAGAAGTACTTTGCTTAAGTAGCAACTAGGCAATGGCTTATTTGTACATTATGTATATTTGTACATATCTCATTGAGAGTTTTTGATATCAACACTTTTTGGTCTGCTGTGGCAGGTGTTGATGGATGACTTGGTCTATTTTGGATTCACCGATGGTGCTAGTCGGCACACTCGAAATCTCGCTTCCGCAGCTTGGGTACTCTACTATCCAACTGGTCAATTGATGGTATCAAGGGGCATATGCATTTGTCCCGCTTCAAATAACATGGCTGAGTATACTGCCGTCATTAATTTACTATCCGAGGCAATTTCTTATGGAATCGACTCATTGGTAGTTTATCTTGATTCATAATTGATAGTGTCACAATTGAACAACATTTATCGGGTAAGGGATCCATGTTTATATCGCCAGTATTTAACAGTGAGGTTGTTGCAAAGATCATTTACTTATATTAATTATTTTCACATTCCAAGATCTCATAATTGGTTAGCAGATTCTATCGCTAATCAAGCATTAGACTAGCACATCAGTCATTCATCACAATAAAATCAAGCATCAAAAAGTCGAAACTTTATATATATATATATATATATATATATATATATATATATATATATATATATATATATATATATATATATATATATATATCTCATAAAACATCTCGAGTGTACATAAGTCTGTCCAAAAAATATACAAAATTGGGACTCAAATGCCCATAATCATGTCCGGTATATCTAATGCCCCAGCTCAGGATGAGTGGCTAAGTAGGTAGCTATCACATTGGCTACACGCCTAAAAGTGCGAACCCAGTCACGTGGCATGCCAACCACATGACGTTGCATATCCTTAGGAAGGTCCTCTACAGCAGCCATCGGTACTCGGTGAGTTAGTCTCACCAAGTGTCGCTGAACTATATGTAGAAGTCGTTCTGTATCAACAGCCACCTCTTCGGCTCCTCGGCCACACCATCCATGCCGTGGGAACCCATCTGGTTGTACCAGCCCAATATCTGGAACGTGTTCATCATATTAGTCATTTGAATCCCATCAAAAATATTTTTCAAAATTCATTATTATATTTGAAAAATCCAAAAAAAAAATCATAAATTCACAAAATAATTACCAATGTTTCCCCATGCTGCGGTCGATGGTAATGCTAGATCGGGATCTCCTCGGAAATCCAACCCAGCATAAGGGTAGTCATCTATGGCGATGATCTGTTAATCCCACCATGAAAAGAAGTCATCATCAAATGCACTCAGTGGGACTTCCCCACCCCCTAGACATTTCATCATGTCGGCCCACCTGCCCATTTATGGATCTCGTGGGGTGCTGATGGAAACTGCTACCCTAGGGTGGAGTGCAGGGACCCTCTCAAAAAATAAAGAACACAGAATAGTCCCATATCCAAAGTTTTTGGTCTGCCCCCTCTTGATAGAAGTGAGCTGGCTCTTCATGCTAGCTAGAAGAGGAGTGCACCAGTCAAATATAATGGTAAGACAGTCAACTACCATGCTCATGGTTAGCCGTGATGCCTAGTGCAGAGAAGCTGATCTGTTCACTCGAGCTATGGTGAACAGGATTATCCTCAGCGGTAAACTCACCACATACGTGATGGAAATTTGACTTCCAACCTTCTTTGGATGTCTCGGGTAATATATCTGTACGTAGTCCTCGATCGAGAGACTACTCCATGTCCTGCCTTGGGAATGTACTACCTCTCCCCTTCGGGAAAGGCCTGTGATAAAATAGATATCTTCCACTTCTATCTTGAGTGGCATTTGGTCAATCAGAAAGGCATCGTCCTCGATATTCTAGTAATCAATGAGCATCTCAAGCAGACGTGTGTTTGCTTTCATCTTTGGTAGTTTGAAGAATTTAAGCAAACCACATCCCCGTAAGCCATCCAAAGCATCAGGATCATTCATGACCTCATCATCCACTGCAGTATGCTCTCTTTCTCACCACGTGACTGGCATCCTAAAAGAAAAATGAATTTGGGCTATTAGTTTTTTTGTTTGAAATGTTCACGGAGTATACACGGGTCCCTTTGCACACAGTCGCATGTAGGGCCCACGTGTACATGGGTTTCATATTACCAACTCGCTTATACGCCGCGGCGAAATTTTTGGCAAAAAATTCAACGGTAAAACATTAATTAAAAATTGCAAAACTAGTCACAATGGATTGCAAGACAAGTATAAGAGTTACCTGGGGATTTTGGAAGAATTTGAATGGTTGAATTTGGCATATGGAAAACTTGCTTCTTTTGCTCCACTTCTCTGCTCTCAAACTCAAATGGTGAAAATGATGAGTCCAAAAAACTCTTTTATAGGTTTTGAAAATGCAAATTTTTTTCAAAAGTTTATTTTGTTTAGCCTCATGTAACTTTTAACTTGGGAGCTTGCAATGCTGAGAATGGTTTGATTTTCAAGACATTTTGGACGTTTTTTGACAGTTTCAAGACGGTTCCATGACTGCTAACCCGTCATGGCAGGTATCATTTTCTCACTGGCATATAGGTTAGGGAAGCCATTTTTCCGTTGCATTATGCATACTAGCCTCCATTTGTCGATACATCTGCCATAGGGTCGATCCCATTGTGTTATGGTTCGTAAGCCATCTTCACTCGCTGATTTTTTAAAATCATGACACAATGGTAGAAGCAATCCTTTACATGGGCATCGTAGTTAGCACCTCACTGACATTTGTTGCAAATGCTGCTCCGATCTGAGTAGGCTCGGGAGTCCTCTTTAGTCCCGCCATGACTTATGCGATGAAGCCTCATTCCTCTTTTCTTCTTCGTTTCGTTCTGGCCTTATACCCTAGAGGCTCCTTTGTGTTGAGTTGTACCATTGCATTGCATTTTGACCATTTGTACCTTTTGGCCTTGAGCCGGCTTCACTTGGACTTGTGTTTAAGCCAACTTTTGACCATGTTGACTGCAAAATCAAACTTGCATACCTTTAACTTCTGCAACTTGACACACCTTGACCCGTGGAAGGAACACACCTTTGAGTGTCACTGACCAGTTTCACCTCCCTGCATTGAGCATAGGAATGTTCCCATCCCAGGAACTAGATCATCTGTTTCACTGACTCTTGTTCCTTCCACTGTATCATAGCATTCTTTTATTCTTTTTCTAGCTTAAAAGAAAAAGACAAAAAATTATATATTCCAAAAAGAGTTGGAATGGGACAATATTTCCTTTTATTGTTGGCAGCTAGAGTCATTAGTGTCACCCTTGAACAAAGCACTCAAAAAAAGTCTCCTCCATTTGGGCGGGATTTAGTTTGACTTAGGTACACCTTAACCTTGTTATTGAGTCAGTTCTCCCCCGATTGGTTATATCTTCCAATCATATGGAGGGTTCGTTCGTGCCTCCTGCATGACGAACTTATACAGAGTCATCATATGCTGCCACATAGTCACATTGAGTCGTGCTTTTGTTCAAGGGAAGTTAGCCTCAGTCAACCTCTCTGTGGTGTCTCTTGAATCATTTTTCAGTCGGCCATCCTTGGTTGTCAGTATCATGTCTATCATCACATCAGTTATATTGGTCCTTCACTCGTGCCAGTTCAAGAAGGTCCCCATTGACTTCTTGCTGGCGGGTCTTGTCCTTATCGACGACGACATCTTGTTCTGAGGACAGGCCTAGAGCTGCACCCTAGCCCTATTTTCATTATTGATAGGTCACCTTGTGCTCAACATCGATGAGTATCATGGGTCTTTGACTGAGTGGTTTCCCTTGTGTTCGACATCAGCTTATATTATCACACATTGGGATTCGTGCAGTACCTTGGTTTCCATTTGACCCTATTGGTGGATACCTCGCCTCCGTGTCAGCTTCCATTATTGGTTGGTTCAGAGGGTTTTCATCGTGTGCTAGCCACATCTTGTGTACGCCAGAAACGTACTTCGGTCAGGTTACTACATCTCTTTCATCTGATTCCTTCCACATTATTGGCCTACGGGTTACACTCATGCTAGATTGATGAAGGATTCCTTAATTCCTTCCTTCTAGCGGATCTTTCCCTATTGACTCCAACTCATTGCTCTGGGGCAAAGATCTAGAGTCCATTTGGCAGTACCTTGGGGTTTGCAGTCATTAGTGGCAGATCCTTCACTATTGACTGTGGAAAACCATCATTGTCTCCTGATCGATAGATTCTTACATGTGTTCGACTCCAGCTCATCTATTCACACTTGTTAGATTGTACTGGGTACCTTGACGCTCATTATCATTATCGGTGAGTAGTCTCGCGTTTGTTAACGGTATACATCAATGAACGGTAATCAAACGATTTATCACATGGTTGACTTCAGATCATTTATTCCCATGGTGTAGAAATGTACCACAGCGGTCGGTGAAGACCTCAGGTTGTATCAACATTCATTGGTTCACTTGACAGTTGCTTCTATTGCTGCTAGTTGATACCATTCCACCTTATATGTTGTAGTCAGTCATGGCGACATTCTATATGTTGGCACCTGAGCTTTCAGTGTAGTACCATCCTATTCCATCATGTTCAGTTGGTATCTTTTGTGATCAGTTTTCGATATCAGTGATCCAGTTCATCCTTCAGCATCATTGACATTCTTATATGTGATATTCAGACATGTACTTCTTTGATCATGATCAGATGATCCATTATGTTTTTCCAGTTCTTTATACTTGTACACTTAGTGGATCCGCTTGTACTTGATATGCGGACATGCTTTACTTTTTTTGAGCATGGGTATGCCCGCCTTAGACAGTGTTTCTTTCTGATCTCTTTTTGTGGCTTGGCAGGCTGAACTCTGGTGAAGTCCTTCTCGGTTTTTGACAGATTTCCTTTCCATGTACTTTCTTAATACATTTTGGCCATCATGTACCCCTTCTGACCTCATATATTAGGGGGCATCTGTTATAGCTCCAAATCTCACTCTTGGGGTTTGTGATGCTGCACTCATGGCCCAAGGCAACCCCTCCTTCCAGACCTGGTCCAAAATTAAAAAAAAACAATGTTTTATTCAGTATACGCGACATTCCCCTGAGCTAAACGTGTGTATACATGGGTTTGTGTATACCCAACCCACGCATATGTCTTAAAACACTTAAAAAAAAATTAATCTCCTTAATTTCAGGTGGAGATCACAGGTTTTACCTACTGAACACCTATTAGTGCTTGTGGCCCAACTGTTCCCAACGAATTCCCAACTAAAAAGCTACTTTGGGAGAAGTATAAAAAGGCTTCAATGGGAAGGCCTAAGGGAGGAGAGAAGAGAAAGAAAGGTTATTATGCTGAGATTTCCCTAACCAGGTCTGAAGATCCTTATGCCTCTTGCACTTCCCCCATTTTTACAGGAAACCCTTGTTTCCTTGTGTGATGATTTCCATCTACTACTTGTGATATCATGGAGTAAGTCATGGAAGGATTTTGTTAAAGGCTTGAGACTGGACGAATCCAGAGGATGGTTTCGCTTGGAGCCTACGAAAGGATGACTCAGGTGAAATTATTCCTTTCTGTACTTTATTTGTCTATAATAAAAGAAACACATGTCTTTATTCCTGATATAAATCTTCTTCATGTTTATGATATCCATGTTATGATTCATGTACAAATGGTTGTTTAATTGCATAACTAACTGCCTTTCAATATATTATGAAGATGATTTATTTATGATGTTTAGTCCATATATTGTTGTACTTTATTGAATTGGTTGTTTTGCGGGTCAAAGGGGCGAAATGAACTCCAAGAAGGGCTTGGACCCTAGAAGGACCTTCGCAAATGTAGGACCTCAGGTACGCGCCTTATCATAGAGTTTGCTTATATTAGCATCATGGCTGTATGGAATGTGTGTTTCTTTGTATAGACAATTTTCAGTCTGCTAGGGTATCAGCCCAAGACCCTAGGGGAACTTTTCCCTTAACAGTAGTCTGCAATATTTTCCTCTGTTTGGAGAATAGAATCATCGTCTTACTAATCAAACTTAGGAAAATCATCAATATAAATAATATAATCAAGCATACACGTCAGATCAAGAAAATCTTTTGGATTGCCCACTTGTTTTTCTTCAATTAATGAGCCATCATCCTGAACATCATACTCATTCCTTGTGATCATTTTCTGCATCATCACTTCCACTGCACTTACCAAAATGTCGAGCTTTACCTCTAATGATGTCGAGTGCTCTACATCTATGTTCCCTCTCTCTTCTGCCTTCAACTTTTCCTTTCTTATCAATAGATTAGCCTCTACATCTACTACACTATTCTACATCTCTTCAAGTGTCGCAAGGTTCCCTTCTCTCAGCTGAAACTCCATTTCCGGATCAAAGGGTTTCAGATAATGCAAGAGATCTGAGCCAGGAGGAGGTCCTATATTAGTAGGCATCGAACAATAGACCCGGTTAAATCTGGCAAAAAATTGTTGTACTATCTCCCATGGCTATCTTTTCATATGGTTTTACTCTTCTAGAATCAAGAAAGGGTTCTCTTTGACCACCCACTTGTCGAGGAAAACTTTGACGAACTGCGGAAAATCTAAGATGCTCGCAGCAGGAAGGTTTTTGAACCAACTCTTGAATTTTCCTTGAAAAGAAAGAGGAAACAACCGAATACTAACATCCTCTTCGTCAACTTAAAAAGGTCGTGGAAAGTCTCAAAATTCTGCATATGTCTCTTAACAATGATCTTGTAACATTCACCATCAAACCTTGGCAGATATAGGTAATGATTTTCAGGGAGAGCATGGTATATAGGAGGTAACATTATAGGCTTATATCTATTCGGGGATGTAGAAGGTGTAAGACTATGCACACTAGCTGTAGGATCAGTTTTAGTCCCTTTAGGCTCATCAAATCGAAAAGGATATGCACAAGTTTTAGGTAAGAGGTCGTGATCTTGATCAATATCAAAGGGAAATTTGGTATTTACACTCTTCAAATATGTAGAATCAAATACAAGACTTTGATCATCTTTTTCATACAATAAGCTCTGAAAACCTTGCGAGACGGTTTCAAGAAAAGAGAAGAAATGTTTTATAAGAAAGTAAATTACATCTTGAATGCAATTCCATTTTGAGTACCTGGCTTTTGCATATGATTCTTCTATATTCCTGCTGGCAAGGTTGATCATCTAGTGGAATATTCAAATCTAGTTGATTGGATTCGGCATAAATGTTTCGTAATCTAGATTCCTTCGACAACGAATTTGACAGGAAATAAAAAAAAAAACTCAGAACCTTTGGATTCTTCACTAGTGCGGTCTTTAAATCAATCTGAACTATTTGGAGTCGCCAGGTGAAAGATGCATATCCTTTCTGTGTCTGATCACTGTTCACCATAAACAATCAAATCTGATCTTTGTTGTCCTTTCTGAGGGAAGATATATCACTCGTTTCCTCGAAAATGATGCCAAAAATGTTATCGCCTACAAGGTCCAAGGCTGAGGAAATCAAAAGAGGTAACCTTGAACCACTTTTAGTTGAGTAGCTAGCCCTACTGAACCAGAGAGGGATATCTATTAATATCTGTCAATGAGTAATTGAAAAGAAATGGATTTTAGGCTAGATGCATAAGTCTTGTTTGTGTATTTGAAAATTTAGGGTTTTTAGGTTTGCTGGAATAAGGATGAGAGTAGGCAATTAGGTCAAGGTATAAAGTGTGCAGTAACAGGCATAAAGAGGAGCTAGATAATAATGTGTTGGGGTGAACTTATGACTTAGACATGTAGTAAAGGTATGAGAGTTTCAGAAATCATAATGAGAATGTATTAGCATGAATTCATTAATCTTAGAAGAAGAGAAACAAAAGAATGATTTTCCACATAAACAAAACTTTGAATCTAAGAATTCTGCATATATGGCTATAAGAAAAACGATAAAAAGAAATAAAAGCATGTAAAGGGAGACGATTTCATAAATAAGAAACTGATATGAAAGTAAAATAACACCACAGACTCACTGAACAAGTATTTCTGAAAATTACCTACAATTGCTCCTTAAATAGCTATATGAAAACATAAGGTGCAAGTCTCTCCAAGAAAGTCCAACCCTTCTCACTCAATGAGAAATCATACATATAGACTCAAAACAACTATTTCCCCACCTTTAGGGGTTTCATCCTTAAGTGGTGTAACAATTCATAAGAATCTCTCAACCAACAAGAGAGAGTAAGAAGGTTAAACACAAACTCTTCTTTAAACTTTGATTTTTTGTTTTGCCACCTTTATAACGCTTAGTTAAGCACAAAAACAACCTATCATGCTAATTAATTCAATAATTACATCATCAAGTCCTTAAAATATCCAAATTACATCATAAAACAAATAGCTGGCGAAAATGAAGTGAAAAATATAGCTAGAGGTATAAGCGTAGCGCATTTGGCTATAATTGCAGTGCATTTTGCTATAAGCATAGCACCATCTTGCAAGAAGGTTTTTGAAGCCTTCTAGAAGTAAAATTTGGAAAGTAAGAGAACGGTGAACTAGAAGGTTCTGTCTACATTCTTGAACAACATGAATTGTTCAAAATGGACCAAGGAAATGCCTTCAAAAATTGATTCTCCCACGGCTGCTCTATAAGCGCAGCGCCTACTTCAGAATAGTGGCAGAAAGTGACGTTTTCACCTCTTTCTTTGCCTTTTCTCCTAAACAGTTTGTTGACATGCATAAAAAGGTGGATATATGTGACCCTTAGGTCAATATCTATCCAAGGATATAATTTTTTAGCATTTGGAGTTCTTAGATGAAGGAATTTCGGAAAACTCAAAGAGGTGATTGTATATAAGAATGTTTTGAAAAAACCCCTTTCATTTTGTGGAAATTAATTTTCATTTGCTTGTAATCCATGCCACAAAATAATGACTAAAACAGAAACTTTACCTTGAAAGTTTATGATTTTCTGACATAGGTCTCAATGAAAGTTTCATTTATCCCAATATATGATACCTATGTAAAACTTGAAGGATGCTTTTCTTCCTTGGTGTATTATTAACAAAACCTCCTTCACTTTTGTTAAATTCATCTCCATTTTCTTAGAACCATCCTTTGAAGAAAAACTAACCCTATTTGTGGCAAGTGATTTGTCCCTTGGAATGATTTCTTCAAAAATGATGGAGAAATGATGTTCATGAGTTGAAATAGCCTCATAATTTCTTATATGACCTCCCTTATGGCTCTGATCATATGTCTTTGATCCCATAGCAAACCCTAGCTCAATGGGAGAGAAAATTAGGGTTTAGTGTAGGCAAAACAAGGGATTTGGGCAATTTATAAGAATGAAGGGAAATAAAGGGATAGGGGGCTTCTAAATTCTAAGGAATATTTTGGGAGGTAGGGAGGGAAGTTAGGAAGTAGGGGAAAGTGAAATTTTTAGGATTGAGTGAGGGGAAGGATTTGAAAAGGGTGAAACAAAGGCCTAGCCTAGAAAAGTGTAAAATTGTAGCAATAAGCTAGGGTTTGTTAGAAAATAGTGATTTTGAGGGATAGGTGTTATCAAAAGTGTTTCAGAAGGCAGATTACGGATAGGGGAAGGTGTATGAGCATCAAGATACAAGTTTTGTTGCTAGTTTTACCATGGAGGTCATGAAACCAAGAAAAATGCCCTCAAAACCCTAAGAGAGGGAAATGAGTTTTCCAAGAAAAACTGAGAGAAAAATATAGTAAAAACATGGCCACTTACTTGGAGTTGATGTAATGCAACTTGAAGTTGATGATGAAAGCTTATGAAATGATGATTTGGGAACCCTAAAACCTAATGGAGACCTTGGAAACCCTAAAACCTAGTGGGAACCTTGGGTGAATGAAATCATGATAAAAATGAATATGATGATGAAGACAACTCATGACTGAAGTACACTCAACAAAAAGGTGATATGAGCCAGCAAGGAATAGAAATTCTTTAAAAGGATTGGAGGAAAACCTGAGACTACATCCAATGACCAAATTTTTGCATGATGACCTAATGGAATGACAAAAATTTGACCATGGGACCCTAACAAGACATGATAAGAACCCATTTGATCACTGGTGATAGGATGCAAATACTGACACTAACATTCGATCCAACTGGGGATGGAAGCTCCTTGGAAGTGTCAAGCACACCATAGACCAGGTAGCCTTATCCATTGGGCATGGAGTCAAAAACCATTCAAGAGACCAAACTAAATATTGCAAACCGACTCACAAAACGAAATGTAGAATAATTGTTACTAGAAGATACTACTGAAAAGGATGCTTAGATTTGAGCTTATTCATCACACCTACTCTAACTGATCCATACATCACTTGATCAAGTGAAATGGAAAAACCAATGCAACCATGTAAGCATTTTGTCTGCTAGTTGATTTCTCCGCAAGTGCTTGCTTATGAGCAAGAAGAGAGAACTATTGAAAGGAAAATCCCACAAAAACTTGTAAATAGATTGAACCTTAATCAAATTGCAAAGTATGAGCCCACCAAATGACCTAAAGAATGCTACAAAAGGATCTTCATAGGAATACATACTGATTTCCAGCCCATCTAATATATTACTACTCTACTCTAGGCAGTCTTCATAACATGAATGTGAACATTCATCTTTATCCTTACTTTCCTAATATGACTGCAAATTTTCAGATGATCTTTGTACCGAGACTCTTGCTGAACAAGACAATGAAGCCAGTTGTCCAATCATTTTTATCACCTCTGCTTTAAAGCTCATTGCCAGTTAATGGAGAAAATCTTTGACTATAGATATCATCTAAAACAATAGCTATTGGATCGTGAAAAAATTGGGAAAACTGCTGCAACCTATTACATATTGATTCCTTTGAGACCTCATAATTTTCTATAATATCCTTCACTTACATCCAAATTTTTTGTACTTTCCTCCTCACTACCATATCTGATATGCATTGGATGATCACTGTATTCGAGCTGCTGAAACTGAAGTTCCTCCTCCCACAAATCAACTGCTAACTGGCCTGCAAGATTTGCTTCTGTTTGGAGAACATAATCATCGTCATACTGATCAAACTTATGCAAATCATTGATATAAAGAATATCATCAATCATGTTGGCATTATGATTCTGGTTTGGCTCTATGGTACAGGTATTGTACTTGATGGAAACTCACTCAAGTGGCAAAACTCTATTCAGGCTCTTAAAATAATGGAAAATAAGAGGTTTGCAGGTGCATCGTTCAAAAGGTACAGACCCGCAGGTTCGCCATCTAGGGAGTGCGGACATACCTGCAGGTTCACCGTTCATAAGGTGCGGTCCCCCAGTTCACTCACTCCAATGCAGAGAAGCACGCTCACGTGGGGTATCCTATGTTTGGCCCTTGGTTTTTAACCCATCTTTTACAATCCTATGGTTTTGGCCCGTGGTATAGGATCTAATTTATTGAACCCCGGTTTGGATCCCTTGTATTGGTTTTTGATGGTTTTGTCCCATGGTGTGGATAAGGGTTTGACTATAAAAAGGGGAAGGAGATCACTTGGCTAGACACTTGTGAAATTTGAATATCTTAAGATCTGAATGTTTGAGTGATTGGTTTTAAAAGCTAGATCTAAATCAAGGAGAAAATGTAAGGCGAATCTATTGATAAGTCATGTTCTCTCGGGCACATGATCAGATCTGTGGATCTGACTGACTGTGGCACATCGGAGGACTGTTAATTTGTCCCTAATTAGAGGTTCGCAGGTGATCCACGGTGTAATTGCGGGGGTATGCAGTGCAGGAGAAGACACAGTGTGGGGGTACGCAGCGCAACAGAAGGCGCAGTGCGAGGTACGCAGCGCAGAAGAAAACAAGGTGCGGAGATAAGCAGAGGCACAGAAGGAACAGTGTAGAGGTACGTGGTCAGATAGAGAGTACAATCCGTATCTGAGTTGAGGTACGCAGTTCAGCAGAAGGAGAAAGTGCGGTGGTACGCAGAGCAGCAGAAGGATATGGTGCGGATCTGCGCAGTTCAGGCACAGAAAAGTTGCGGATATTCACAGGTTTATTTCGGTGAAGTTGCGGACCTGTCTTAAAACATTTGTTGACTGCCTTTTATCTATTGCTACAGAGTTCTGGGTTTAGATTTCTGGTATTACTTTTTTGTTTACAGCATTCTGAGAAGTTGGGTGATTCATTGGTTGATTGTATAAGGATATTGGGTGATTTGCATGTACTTGATGATTATTTGATCTTCTTGCATCCAGTCTGAAAATTAATGAAACGTGGTCCTTAAAGAAGTAGAAGAGAAAAGGGGGTTGTAGCTCCCTTCTAGGAGAGACTGGAAAATGAGAGAGAGTTGTAGCTCTCTGAAAGTTGTAGCCTTCGTACTGGTAAAGGACTACACCAGTACAAAATCCTTGTAAAAGAAGTTTCTAATTGAAAGAAGATAGAGACATATTGGAGCAGGTGGTTTTCACCCACATTGGGTTTCCACCTTATATCTGGTGTTCTTTGGTGTGATTATCTATTTTTCTTGCTCTTGTTCATCATTATATGGCACTGACATACAAATTAATGATCAATATCTGAAGAATAAATTAAAGTATAAATTTGGAAGGCATATTGAAAAGAATTTGATAATACTGATTCACCCCCCCTCTCAGTATTATTTTCAACAAATCATACATGTCAGATCAACAAATCTCTCCTCTAAAAGCTGATATATAAAATAATCATTATCATATCTATGAAAACTGGAATAAGAAAGAAAATATTTTGGATCACCCACTTTTTTTCTTCAATCAACGAGCCATGGTCCTGAACATCATACTTATTCCTTGTGATGATTTTCTGCATCATCTCTCCCACTGCACTTACCAAAATGTCGAGCTTTACCCCTAATGATGTCAAGTTCTCTGCATCTATGTTCTCCCTCTCTTTTTCCTTCAACTCTACACTTCTGATCGACAAATTTGCTTCTACATCTTCTACACTATTCTGCGTCTTTTCAAGTGTTTCAAGGTTCCTTTCTCTCAGCTGAAGATCCATTTCTGGATCAGAGGGTTTGGGATAATTCAAGAGAGTTAAGCAAGGAGGAGGTATTATATTAGTAGGCATCGAACGATAGACTTGGTTAAATCTACCTCAAAATCGTTGTACTGTTTTCCTTGGATGTCCTTTTCGCTGGTTATACTCTTCTAGAATCAAGAAAGGGTTCTCTTTGACCACTCAGTTTTCGAGGAAAATTTTGACCAACTACTGGGAATATGAGATGCTCACAGCTCGTAGGTTTTTGAGCCAACTCTTGAATTTTCCTTGCAAATAAAGAGAAAACAACCTAATACTGATAGACTCTTCATCAACATCAAAAAGGTCAAGGAAAGTCTCAAAATTCAGCATATGTCTCTCAGCAGTGATGTTGTTACATTCACCATCAAACCTTGGCAGATATAGGTAATGATTTTCATGGAAATCATGGAATATAGGAGGTAAAATCAGAGGATTATATCTATCCAAGACTGTAGAAGGTGTAAGACTATGTACACTAGTTGTAGGATTAGTTTTAGTCTCTTTAGGCTCATCAACTCGAAAAGGATATGCACAAGTTTCAGGTAAGAGGTCGTGATCTTGATCAACATCAAAGGGAAATTCACTATTTACACTCTTCAAATAGGAATAATCAAATACAGGACTTTGATCATCTTTTTCATCCAACAAACTCTGGAAAAATTTCAGGACAGTTTCACGAAAGGAGAAGAAGTATTTTACAATAAAGTAAATTACATCTTGAATGCAATTCCATTTTGAGTACGTGACTTTTGTTTATGATCCTTCCATACTCCTACTGGCAAGGTTGATCATCCACTAGAATCTTCAAATCTAGTTTATTGGATTCGGCATAAATGTTCTATAATCTGTACCTTTTTGGCAACAGAGTCGCCAGGTAATAAAAAAAATTTCAGAACCTTTGGATTCTTCACCAGTGGAATCTTTATATCAATTTTCACTATGTGGAGTCACCAAGTGAAAGATGAGCAACCCTTTTGTGTCTAATCACTATTCACCATCAACCATAAGATCTAGTATTTGTTTTTCTTTCCCACGGAAGATATATGACTCGTTTCCTCGGCAATGACGCCAAAAATGTTATCCCCTACAATGTCCTAGGCTCATGAGGAAATCAAAAGAGGTAACCTCGAACCACTTTTGTTTAGTAGCTAGCCCTACTAAACTAGAAGGGGACCTCTCTAAGGATTTGTCATTGAATAACTTAAAATAAATGGATTTTAGGCTAGATGTATAAGTCTTGTGTGAGTATTTGAAAATTTAGGGTTTTTAGGTTTGTTGGATTAAGGATGAGAGTAGGAAATTAGGTCAAGGTATCAAGTGTGTAGTAACATGCATAAATAGGAGCTAGATAACAATGTGTTGGTGTGAACTTTAGATTTAGTCAATGTAGTATAGGTCCGAGAGTTTAAGAAATCATAATGAGCATGTATTAGCACGAATTCATTAATCCTAGAATAAGAGAAACACAAGCATGATTTTCCACATAAACAGATCTTTGAATCTAAGAATTTTTCCTATATGACTGTAAGGAAAACCATAAGAAGAAATAAAAGCATCTAAAGAGAGATGATTTCATCAATAAGAAATTGATATGAAAGGAAAATAACACCACAGACTCACTGAACAAGTATTGCTGAAAATAGTTTCAATTGCTCCTTGATTAGTTGTATGAAAACATAACATACAAGTCTCTCCACAAAATTCCAACCCTTCTCACTGAATGAGAAATTATATTTATAGACTCAAAACAACCATTTCCCCACCTTCAGGGGTCGAATCTGTAGGTGGTGGAACAATTCCCAAGAATCTCTCAACCAACAAGAGAGAGTAAGAAGGTTAAACACAAACTCTTCTTTTAGACTTTCATTTGAGCTTTTCCACATTTATGAAGCTTAATTAAGCAAAAAACAACCTATCATGCTAATTAATTCAATAATTATATCATCATGTCATTAAAATATCAAAATTACATCATAAAATCAAGATATGGCAAAAATGGAGTGAGAAAGACAGCTACAGGTATAAGCCTAACACATTTGGCTATAAGTGTAGCACCATCTTGCAAGCAGATTTTGGAAGCCTTCTGGAAGTCAAACTTGAAAAGTAAGAGAATAGTCAACTAAAATTTTCTGTCTAGTTTTACAGAACAACTTGAATTTTTGGAAATGGATGATGGGAAGGCCTTCAAAAATTTATTCTCCTGAGGTGACTCTATAAGCTCAGTGCCTGCTTCAGATTAGTGGCAGAAAGTGACTTTTTCACCTCTTTTTTGGCATTTTATCCTAACCAGTTTGTTGACATGCTTCAAAAAGTGGATATTTGAGATCCTTAGGGAAATATATATCCATGGATATAAAATTTTTATCATTTGGAGCTCTGAGATGAAAGCATAGTGCCAAGGCGCTGCGCTTATGGCAAGGTCAAAATTATGGGTTTTTCTGCGAAAATAGGGCTCAAAGATGAAGTGATATCTCTCTAACCATAAGGTGTTTTAGAAAATTGAGTGAATTTTTTATAGATAAGGATGTTGTGAAACACAACCTCTCTTATTTAATTGGAAATTAATTTTCATTTTCGTGTAATCCATGCCACAAAATAATGTCTAAAACAGAAAATTTAACTTGATTTTTATTTTTATTTTCTGACATAAGTCTCCATGAAAGTTGCATATCTCCCAAGCTATGACACCTGTGTAAAATCAGAAGGAGGTTTTTCTTCCTTGGTGTATTATTAACAAAAACCCCCTTTCACTTTTGTGAATTTCATATCCATTTGCTTAGAACAATCCTTTGAAGAAAAACTGGACCTATGTGTGGCAAATGATTTGTCCCTTGGAACGATTTGTTTAAAAATGATGGAGAAGTGATGCTTATGAGCTGCAATGGCCTCATACTTGTTGATATTGCCTCCCTTAGGTCTCCTCTACTCATATGTCTCTGATCCCATTGCAAACCCTAGCTCAATGGGAGAGAAAATTATGGTTTACTGTAGGCAAAACAAGGGATTTGAGCAATTTATAAGAATGAAGGTAAATAAAGGGGATAGGGGGCTTCTAAATTCTTAGAAATTTTTTTGGAGATATGGAGCGATGTTCAGAAGTAAGGGAAAGTGGAATTTTAAGGTTTGAGTGAGGGGAAGAGGTCCAGAAGGGCGAAATACGGGCCTAGCCTAGAAAAGTGTAAAATTGTAGCAATAGGATAGGGTTTGTAGGAAAATGGTGATTTTGAGGGATAGGAGTGATCAGAAGTGTTTAGGAAGGTATATTAAGGATAGGGGAAGGTGTATGAGAATCAGGATACAAGTTTTGTTGATATTTTTACCATGGAGATCATGAAACCAAGAAAAATTCCCTCAAACCGTAGGAGAGGGAAATAAGCTTTCCAAGAAAAACTAAGAGACAAATGTGGTAAACACATGGCCACTTACTTGGATTTTATATAATTCAACCTGAAGTTGATGATGGAAGATTATGAAATGATGATTTGGTAACCTTAAAACCTAATGGAGACCTTGGAAACCCTAAAACTTAATGGGAACCTCGGCTGAATGAAATCATGATAAAAATGAATATGATGATGAAGACAACTCATGACTGAAGTACACTCAGCACAAAGATGATATGAGCCAGCAAGGAATAAAAATTCTTTAAAAGGATTGGAGACAAACCTGAGACTACATCCAGTGACCAAATTTTTGCATGATGACCTAATGGAATGACAAAAATTACAATGTGGGACCCTAACAAGACATGATAAGTGGCCATTGGATTAGTGGTGGCAGGATGCAAAGACCATCACCAACATTGGCTCCAGCTGGGATGTTAGCTCCTTGGAGGTGTTAAGAACACCGTAGAGCAAGTAGCCTTATCCATTGAGCATGGAGTCAAAAACCATTCAAAAGACAAAATTCAATAATACAAACCAACTGAAAAATTGAACGATAGACTAACTACAAAGTTTACTAGAAGATACTACTGAAAAAGATGCTTAGAATTGAGCTTATTCATCACACCTACTCTCGTTGATCCATACATTAACTGATCAAGTGAAATGGAACAACCAATGCAACCATGTAATCATTTTGTCTGCTAGTTGAATGCTCCACAAGTGCTTTCTTATGAGCAAGAAGAGAGAACTACTGTAAGACAACTCCCACGAAAACTTGTAAATAGATTGAATCTTAAAGAATGAGCCCACCAACTGACCTCAAGAATGTTGCAAAATGATATTCATAGGAATACACATTGATTTCCAGCCTATCTAATATATTACTGCTTTACTCTAGGCAGTCTTCATAACATGAATGTGAACTTTCATCTTTATCCTTACTTTCCTGATATGACTGAAAATTTTTGGATGATATTTGTATTGAGACTCCTGTTGAACAAGACAATGAAGCCAGCTACCTAATAACATTTTTATCAACTCTTTTTTGAAGCTCATTTCTAGCTAATGGAGAAAAGCTTTGACTACAGATATCATCTAAAACACCAACTATTGGATCATGAAAAACTTGGGAAGACTGTTGCAACCAATTACATATTGGTCCTAATGAGACCTCATAATTTTCTATAAGCTCCTCATTCTTAATTGCAGATATACTATGAAAATTTCCCTTAAAAAACTAAAATGTTTCAAAGCATAATGGTAAAGAATTTTCCTGCATCATTTGATCATATATCTCAGTTTCCAAGTCTTCATCTGCAATGTGACATTCAATGACATTCAGGGGCT
Source organism: Pinus tabuliformis (assembly GCA_031772625.1). Taxonomy (NCBI): domain Eukaryota; kingdom Viridiplantae; phylum Streptophyta; class Pinopsida; order Pinales; family Pinaceae; genus Pinus; species Pinus tabuliformis. The sequence continues at coordinate 126,441,629 of CM062807.1, forward strand.
GCAAATCTGGTTCTGAGGAGTGTTGATCAAGCATTTCATTCCCTTCTTGATTTTCAAGATCAAAACTTAATGAATGTTGATTTCTGATTACATAAAAGTTGTCTCTGATGAACTGAAATGAAGCAAAACAAATAGGAAAATATCCTTCACTTACTTCAAAATTTTCTACACTTTCCTTCTCACTACCATAGCTTATATGCATTGGCTGATTACTATATTTGAGCTACTGAACCTAAACTTCCTCCTCCCACAAATCAGTTGTTGATTGGTCTGCAATATTTGCTTCTGTTTGGAGAAGACAATTATCGTCATACTGATCAAACTTAGGCAAATCATCAATATAAAGAATATAATCAAGCATACAGGTCATATCAACAGATCTCTCCTGTGCAAGTTGATCTATAAAATAATCATTGTCATATCTATGACAATTGGCGTAAGAAAGAAAATGTTTTGGATCGCCCACTTGTTTTTCTTCAATCAGCGAGCCATGGTCTAGAACATCATACTCATTCCTTAAGATGATTTTTTGCATCATCTATTCCATTGCACTTACCAAAATGTCGAGCTTTACCTCTAATAATGTCAAGTGCTCTGCATCTATGTCCTCCCTCTCTTCTTCCTTCAACTCTACCCTTCTTATCAACAAATTAGCCTCTACATCTACTGCACTATTTTGCATCTTTTCAAGTGTTGCAAGGTTCCTTTCTCTCTGCTGAAACTCCATTTCCAGATCAAAGGATTTTGGATAATGCAAGAGAGTTGAGCCAGCAGGAGGTCTTATATTAGCAGACATTGAAGTATAGACTTGGTTAAATCTAGTAGAAAAAATTTGTTCTGTCTCCCCTGGTTGTCTTTTCAACTAGTTATACTCTTCTAGAATCAAGAAAGGGTTCTCTTTGACCACCCAATTGTTGAGGAAAACTTTGATGAACTATGGGAAACTTGAGATGCTCATAGCAGGAAGGTTTTTCAGCCAACTCTTGACTTTTCCTTGCAAAGAAAGAGCAAACAACCTAATACTGACATCCTCTTCATCAACTTGAAAAAGCTTGAGGAAAGTCTCAAAATTTTGCATATGTCTCTCAGCAGTGATGTTGTTACATTCACCATCAAACCTTTGCAAATATAGGTAATTATTTGTAGGGAAGCATGGAATATAGGAGGTAATACAGGACTTAGATCATCTTTTTCAGCCAGGTGAAAGATGCACATCCTTTCTATGTTTGATCAATGTTCATCATCAGCAATCAGATCTAATCTTTGTCATTCTTTCGTAGGGAAGATATATCACTCATTTCCCTGGCAATGGCGCCAAAAATATTATCCCCTACAATGTCCTATGCCGAGGAGGAAATCGAAAGAGGTGACCTCAAACCACTTTCAGTTTAGTAGCTAGCCCTACTGAACCAAAGAGGGATATATCTAAGGATTTGTCAATGAATAACTGAAAAGAAATGGATTTTAGGCTAGTATAAGTCTTGTTTGAGTATTTGAAAATTTAGGGTTCCTAGGTTTGCTGGACTAAGGATGAGAGCGAGCAATTAGGTCAAGGTATCAAGTGTGTAGTAACAAGCATAAATAGGAGCTAGATAACAATTTGTTGTGGTGAACTTAAGATTTTGTCAGTTTAGTATAGGTCTGAGAGTTTTAGAAATTATAATGAGCATGTATTAGCACGAATTCATTAATCTTAGAAGAAGAGAAACACAAGCATATTTTTCCACATAAACATAACTTTGAATCTAAGCATTTTGCCTACATGACTGTAAGGAAAACCATAAGAAGAAAGAAAAGCATGTAAAGAGAGATGATTTCATAAAAAAGAAACTGATATGAAAGGAAAATAACGCCACAGACTCACTGAACAAGTATTCCTAAAAAATAGCTTCAACTGCTCCTTGATTAGTTGTATGAAAACATAACATACAAGTCTCTCCACAAAAGTCGAACCCTTCTCACTGAATGAGAAATCATACATATAGAATCAAAACAACCATTTCCCCACCTTCAGAGGTTGAATCCCTAAGTGGTTTAATAGTTCCCAAGAATCTCTCAACCAACATGCGAGAGTAAGAAGGTTAAACACAAACTCTCCTTTTAGACTTTGATTTGAGTTTTGCCACCTTTATGAGGATTAATTAAGCACAAAAGCAACCTATCATGCTAATTAATTCAATAAGTACATCATCAAGTTTTTAAGATATAAAAATTACATCAGAAAACCAAGATCTGGTGAAAAGAAAGTGAAAAAGACAGCTAAAGGTATAAGTGTAGCGCATTTGGCTATAAGCGTGGTGCATTTGGCTATCAGCCTAGTGCTATTTTGCAAGCAGATTTCAGAAGCCTTCTAGAAGTAAAATTTCAAAAGTAAGAGAACGGTCCACTAGAATTTTCTGTCTAGTTTCCAGAAAAACTTGAATTTTTTGAAATGGACCATGGGAAGATTTTCAAAATTTGATTCTCTCGAGGTGACTCTATAAGCACAGTGCCTACTTCATAATAGTGGCAGAAAGTGACTTTTTCACCTATTTATTGGATTTTTCTCCTAACCATTTTGTTGACATGCATCAGAAAGTGGATATTTGAGATCCTTAGGGAAATATATATCCAGTGATATAAATTTTGAGCATTTGGAGCTCTGAGATGAAAGTGTAGCGCCAGATCTCTATGCTTATGTCACTGTCAAAATTTTGGGTTTTTCCACTAAAATAGGCCCTTAAAGATGAAGTGATATCCCTTTAACCATAAGGTGTTTTTGAAAACCGAGAGAGGGTTTTGTAGATAAGAATTTTTTGAAAAAAAAACTCTATGATTTTCTGGAAATTAAGATTCATTTTCTCGTAATCTATGCCACAAAATAATGACTAAAACAAAAACTTTAACTTGAATTATTTTTATTTTTTGAAATAGGTCTCCATGAAAGTTTCATATCTCCCAATCTTTGATACCTATGTAAAACTTGAATGATTTTTTTTTTCCTTGGTGTATTGTTAACAAAAACCTTTTTCAATTTTGAGAAATTCATATCCATTTACTCAGAACCATCCTTTGAAGAAAACCTGGCCCTATGTGTGGCAAATCATTTGTCCCTTGGAATGATTCCATGAAAAATGATGGAGAAATGATGTTATGAGGTAAAACTGCCTCATACTTGCTGATATGACCTCCCTTATGCTTCCTCTTTTCAGATGTCTCTGATACCATAGCAAACCCTAGCTCAATGGGAGAGAAAATTATGGTTTAGTGTAGGAAAAACAAGTGATTTGGACAATTTATAAGAATGAAGGAAGTAAAGGGGATGTGAGGCTTCTAAATTCTTTGGAAAATTTTGGGACATAGGGAGGGATGTTAAGAAGTAGGGGAAAGTGGAATTTCAAGGATTGAGTGAGGGGAAGGGGTCCAAAAGGGTGAAATATAGGCCTAGCGTAGAAAAGTGTAAAATTGTAGTGATAGGCTAGGGTTTGTGGGAAAATGGTGATTTTGAGGGATAGGAGTGATTGGAAGTGTTTAGGAAGGTATATTAAGGATAGGGGAAGGTGTATGATATTTTTACCATGAAGGTCATGAAACCAACAAAAATTCCCTCAAAACCCTAGGAGAGGGAAATGAGCTTTCCAAGCAAAACTGAGAGACAAATATGGTAAACACATGGCCACTTACTTGGATTTGATGTAATGCAACCTGAAGTTGATGATGAAAGCTTATGAATTGATGATTTGGGAACCCTAAAACCTAATGGGAACCTTGGCTAAATGAAACCATGATAAAAATGAATATGATGATGAAGACAACTCATGACGGAAGTACACTCAGCACAAAGGTGATTTGAGCCAACAAGGAATAAAAATTCTTTAAAAGGATTGGAGACAAACTCGATACTACATCCAGTGACCAAATTTTTGCATGATGACCTAATGGAATGACAAAAGTTTGACAGTGGGACCCAAAAAAGACATGACAAGAGCCCATTTCATCACTAGTGACAGGATGCAAAGACTGACACTAACATTGGCTCCAGCCGTGGTTGGCAGCTCCTTGGAGATGTCAAGAACACCGTAGACCAAGTAGCCTTATTCATTGTGTAGCAGTAAAAAACCATTCAAAAGACCAAACTCAATATTTCAAACCTGCTAACAAATTGAACTGTAGACTAACTACAAACTTTACTGGAAGATACTACTGAAAAGGATGCTCAGATTTGAGCTTATACATCACACCTACTGTAATTGTCCCATACATCACCTGATCAAGTGAAATGGAATAGCCAATGCAACCATGTAAGCATTTGGTCTTCTAGTTGAATTCTTCGTAGGTGCTTCCTTATGAGTAAGAAGAGAGAACTACTGAAAGACAACTCCCACAAAAACTTGTAAATAGATTGAATCTTAATGAAATGCAAAGTATGAGCCATCGAGATGACATCAAGAATGATGAAAAAGGATTGTTATAGGAATACATATTGATTTCCATCCCATCTAGTATATTACTACTCTACTCTAGGCAGTCTTCATAACATGAATGTGAACTTTCATCTTTATCTTTAATTTCCCGATATGTCTACAAATTTTTGTATGAGGTTTGTATTGGCACTGATGTTGAACAAGATAATGAAGCCAACTACGAAATCACATTTTTATCACCTCTGTTTTGAATCTCATTGCCAGCTAGAGGAGAAAAACTTTGACTACAGATATCATCTAAAACACCAGCTATTGGATCATGAAAAACTTGGGAAGACTACTGCAACCTATTACATATTGCTTCTAATGAGACCTCATAATTTTCTATAAGCTGCTCATTCTTAATTGTAGATATACTATGAAAATTTCCCTTCAAAAACTGAAATGTTTCAAAGCATAATGGTAAAGAATTTTCTTGCATCATTTGATCATATATCTCAGTTTCCAAGTCTTCATTTTAAACCTGACATTCAATGCCATTCGAGGGATGCAAATCTGGATCTGAGGAGTCTTGATCAAGGATTTCATTTCCCTCTTGATTATCAAGATCAAAACTTAATGACTGCTGATTTTTTATTGCATAAAGTTGTCTCTGATGAACTGAAATGAAACAAAACAAATAGGCAACGATCCTTCACTTACTTCAAATTTTTCTACACTTTCCTCCTCACTACCATAAGTGATATGCATTGCCTGATCATTGTATTCGAGCTACTAAAACTAAACTTCCTCCTCCCACAAATCAGCTACTGATTGGTCTACAAGATTTCCTTCTGTTTGGAGAACATAATCATTGTCATACTGATCAAACTTAGGAAAATCATCAATATAAAGAATATCATCAAGCATACATGTCAGTTCAATAGATCTCTCCTCTATAAGCTGATCTATAAAACAATCATTATCAGATCTATGACAACTGGGATAAGAAAGAAAATGTTTTAGATTCCCCACTTGTTTTTCTTTAATAAGCGAGCCATCATCATGAACATCATACTCATTCCTTGTGATGATTTTATGCATCATCTCTTCCACTTCACTTACCAAAATGTCGAGCTTTACCTCTAATGATGTTGAGTGCTCAACATCTATGTTCTCCTCTGATCAACAGATTAGCCTTTACATCTACTACACTATTCTACATCTTTTCAAGTGTTGCAAGGTTCCTTTCTCTCAATTGAAAGTCCATTTATGGTTCAAAGGCTTTCGGATAATGTAAGAGAGCTGAGCCATGAGGAGGTCTTATATTAGTAGGCATCAAATTATAAACTTGCTTAAATTTGGCAAAAAACTATTGTATTGTCTACCCTGGCTGTCTTTTCAGCAGGTTACACTCTTCTAAAATCAAGAAAGGGTTCTCTTTGACAACCCACTTGTCAAGGAAAATTTTGACAAACTGCAAGAAATATGAGATGCTTGCAGCAAGCAGGTTTTTGAACCAACTCTTGACTTTTCCTTGCAAAGAAATAGAAATCAACCTAATAATGACATCCTTTTCATCAACTTCAAAAATGTCAAGGAAAGTCTCAAGATTCTGCATATGTCTCTCAGCAGTGATGTTGTTACATTCTCCATCAAACCTTGGCAGATATAGGTAATGATTTTTAGGGAAATTGTGGAATATAGGAGGTAAAATTAGAGGCTTATATCTATCTGGGACTGTAGAAGGTGTAAGACTATGTACACTAGCTATAGGATCAATTTTAGTCTCTTTAGGCTCATTAACTCGAAAATGATATGCATGAGTTTCAGGTAATAGGTCGTGATCTTGATCAACATCAAAGGGAAATTCTGTATTTACACTCTTCAAATAGGCAGAATCAAATACAACACTTTGATCATCTTTTTGATATAAAAAATTTTGGAAAAATTTCAGGATGATTTCAGGAAAGGAGAAGAAGTATTTTAGAAGAAACTAAATGACATCTTGAATTGAATTCCATTTTGAGTACCTAACTTTTGCATGTGATCCTTCCCTATTCCTGGTGGCAAGGTTGATCATCCAGTGGAATCTTCAAATCTAGTTGATTAGATTTGGCATAAATGTTCTGTAATCTAGATTCCTTTGAGAAAAGAGTCACCAAGTAATAAAAAAATCTCAAAACCTTTGGAGTCTTCACCAGTGGAGTCTTTAAATCAATCTGAACTATGTGTAGTCGCCAGGTGAAAGATGCACAACCTTTACGTTTCTGATCATTGTTCACCATTAGCAATCAGATTTGATCTTTGTCGTTCTTTCCCAGGGAAGATATTTCACTCGTTTCTCTGTCAACAATGCTAAAAATGTTATTCCCTACAATGTCCTAGGCTGAGGAAGAAATTGGAAGTGGTAACATCGAACCACTTTCAGTTCAGTAGCTATCAATACTAAACCAGAGAAGGATCTCGCTAAGGATTTGCCAATGAATAACTGAAAAGAAAATGATTTTAGGCTATATGTATAAGTCTTGTTTGAGTATTTGAAAATTTAGGGTTATTAGGTTTGTTGTACTAAGGATGAGAGTATGCCATTAGGTCAAGGTATCAAGTGTGCAGTAACAGGCATAGAGAGGAGCTAGATAGCAATGTGTTGTGGTGAAATTAAGATTTAGTCAATGTAGTATAGGTCTGAGAATTTAAGAAATCATAATGAGCATGTATTAGCATGAATTCATTAATCTTAGAAGAAGAGAAACACAAGCATGATTTTCCACATAAATAGAGCTTTGAATCTAAGAATTCTGCCTATATGATCGTAAGGAAAACCATAAGAAGAAAGCAAAGCATGTAAAGAGAGATGATTTCATCAATAACAAACTGATATGAAAGGAAAATAACACCATAGACTCACTGAACAAGTATTCTTGGAAAATAGTTGCAACTGCTCCTTGATTAATTGTATGAAAACATAACGTACAAGTCTCTCCACAAAAGTCCAACCCTTCTCACTGAATGAGAAATCATACATATGGAATCAAAAAAACCATTTCCCCACCTTCAGGGGTTGAATCCCTAAGTGATGGAAGAGTTCCCAAGAATCTCTCAACCAACAAGAGAGAGTAAGAAGGTTAGACACAAACTCTTCTTTTAGACTTTGATTTGAGTTTTTCCACCTTTATGAGGCTTAATTAAGCACAAAAACAACATATCATGCTAATTAATTCAATAATTACATCATCAAGTCCTTAAAATATCAAAATTCCATCATAAAACCAATATCCAGTGAAAAAAATAGTGAAAAAGACACCTACAAATATAAGCATAGCGCATTTGGCTATAAGCCTAGCGCCATCTTGAAAGCAGATTTTGGAAGCCTTCTGGAAGTGAAATTTGAGAAGTAAGAGAACGGTCAACTAGAAGTTTCTATCTAGTTTCTTGAAAAACTTTAATGTTTAGAAATGGACCATGGGAAGACCTTAAAACATTGATGCACTCGAGGTGACTCTATAAACGCAGCGCTTGCTTCAGAATTTTGGTAGAAGGTGACGTTTTCACCACATTTTTAGATTTTTCTCCTAACCAATTTGTTGATATGCTTCAAAAAGTGTATATATAAGATCCTTGTGGAAATATCTATCTAGGGGTATAAATTTTTTAGCATTTGGAACTCTGAGATGAAAGCGTAGTGCCAAGGCTTTGTGCTTATGGCAGGGTCAAAATTCGGGATTTTTTTTGCAAAAGAAGGGCTCAAAGATGAAGTGACATCTCTCCAAGCATACGGATTTTTGGAAAAATGAGAGAGGTTTTTGTAGATAATGATGTTTTGAAAAGAAGACTCTCTAATTTTCTAGAAATTAATTTTCATTATCTCATAATCCGTGCCACAAAATAATGACTAAAATAGAAACTTTAAATTGAAAATGCTTGATTATTTGACATAGGTCTCCATGAAAGTTTCATATCTCCCCATATACGAACCTATGTAAAACATTAAGGACGTGTTTCTTACCTGGTGTATTATTAACAAAAACCTCTTTCATTTTTGTGAAATTCATCTCCATTTGCTCAAAACCATCCTTTGAAGAAAAATTGGCTCTATGTGTGACAAATGATTTGTCCCTCGGAATTATTTCTTGAAAAATGAAGGCGAAATGATTTTTTTGAGCTGAAATGGCCTCATAATTTCTGATATGACCTCTCTTATGCCTCTTATACTCAATTTTCTCTGATCCCATAGCAAACCCTAACTCAATGGGAGAGAAAATTAGGGTTTAGTGTAGGAAAAAGAAGAGATTTGGGCTATTTATAAGAATGAAGGGAAATAGAGGGGATATGGGGCCTAAAATTCTTAGGAATACTTTGGGAGGTAGGGAGGGATGTTAGGAAGTAGGGGAAATTGAAATTTTAAGGATTGAGTGAGGGGAAGGGGTCCAAAAGGGCGAAACACAGACCTAGCCTAAAAAAGTGTAAAATTGTAGCAATAGGCTAGGGTTTGTGGGAAAATGGTGATTTTTAGGGATAGGAGTGATAATAAGTGTTTAGGAAGGTATAATAAGGATAGGGGAAGGTGTATTAGCATCAATATACAATTTTTGTTGGTAGTGTTACCATCGAGTTCATGAAACTAAGAAAAATGGCCTAAAAACCCTAGGAGAGCGAAATGGGTTTTGCAAGAAAAACTGAGAGACAAACATAGTAAACACATGGCTACTTACTTGGATTTGATGTAATGAAACCTAAAGTTAATGATGAAATCTTATTAAATATGTTTGGGGAACCCTAAAACCTAATGGAGACCTTGGAAACCCTAAAACCTAATGGGAACCTTGGCTGAATGAAATCATGATAAAAATGAATATGATGATGAAGACAACTCATGACTAAAGTACACTCAGCACAAAGTTGATATGAGCCAACAAGGAATAAAAATTCTTTAAAAGGATTGGAGACAAACCTGAGACTACATCCAGTGACCAACTTTTTTCATGATGACCTAATGGAATGACAAAAAATTGACTGTGGGACCCTAACAAGACATGATAAGAGCCCATTTGATCATTGGTTATAGGATATAAAGACTGACACTAACATTGGCTCTGTTAAACACATACATGGAAGAGGCAATATGAAAGATAAACATTAGATTGCTTTTCTTATTCACAATGATACATATTTATAATACATAAGAGTGACCCATGGTATCATATTCAAAGTAGTCCCTTGGACTCCCTTTGGCTATTCAGTTTCTACACCAACCCTTACAGGATTAGGTGAATGTGCTCTCTGAATTGTTGGTATCAAGGGAGGTGGTTTAAGGATGACCACCAACACTGGAATTCTTAGTGAAGTTCATAGAACTCTTCTAGGTTTGGAAGGAAGTTGAAGTCTTCTACTAGAGGAAGTGCTACTAATGTTTTGGAGAGAGAAACCTTCAACCATGAAAGGGAGGCCTCACCCCGCATAAAAGGGAGAACTCAACCTGAAAAGGGAGGTCTCAAACTGTGATGGTTTAAGGATTACTACCAACTCTGGAATTATTAATGCAATTCATGAAAATCTTCCAAAACTAACAAGAAGCTGACGTCTTGTGTTAGAGAAAGTGTCACCAATAATTTGAAGAGGCATCACCGACTGAAGGCATGCTAAAGGGCATCTTTGTCTCTAGCTACAACTCTGAACCTGGTATGGTAGGTTGTGGCTTAAATTCTCTTGATGTGGCTTTGAATCTTGTATATGACCATCATTTCCTCCCCTGTTAGATTTAAGGTGAGATGGTGGAGAAAACTCAATTACAAGACTGTTCAATACTTTAGAATAAGTTTGGACATATGACTAAAATACCTTTTCAAATGTTAAAAGGTTTCTTTCTCTCGGATGAAACTCCATTTTCGGATCAAATGGTTTCCGATAATGCAAGAGAGCTGAGCCCGGAGGAGGCATTATATTAGTAGGCATCAAACAATAGACTTGGTTAAATCTGGCAAAAACTGTTGTACTGTCTCCCCTAGCTATCTTTTTAGCTGGTTTTACTCTTCTAGAATCAAGAAAGGGTTCTCTTTGACCAACCACTTGTTGAGGAAAACTTTGACGAACTGCGAGAAATCCGAGATGCTCGCGACAGGCAGGTTTTTGAACCAACTATTGACTTTGCCTTGAAACGAAAGAGAAAACAATTGAATACTGACATCCTATTCATCAACTTTAAAAGGTCAAGGAAAGTCTCAAAATTCTGGATCTGTCTCTCAACATTGATGTTACATTCATCATCAAACCTTGGCAGATATAGGTAATGATTTTCAGGGAAAGGATGGTATATTGGAGTTAAAATTATAGGCTTATATCTATCAAGGAATGTAGAAGGTGTAAGACTATGTACACTAGTTGTAGGATCAATGTTAGCTTCTTTAGGCTCATAAACTCAAAAAGGATATGCACAAGTTTCAGGTAAGAGGTCATGATCTTGATCAAAATCAAAGGGAAATTCGATATTTACACTCTTCATATACGAAGAATATAATACAGGAATTTGATCGTTTTTTTCACACAACTATCTCTGGAAAACTTTCAGGAATGGAGAAGAAGTATTTTACAAGAAAGTAAATTACATATTGAATGCAGTTCCATTTTTATTGCCTAACTTTTGTGTATGATCCTTCTATATTCCTGTTGGGAAGGTTGATCATCCAGTGGAATCTTCAAATCTAGTTGATTGGATTCAGCATAAATTTTTTGTAATCTAGATTCCTTCGATAATGGAGTTGCAAGGTAATAAAAAAACTCAGAACCTTTGGATTCTTCACCACTGGAGTCTTTAAATTAATCTTAAATATTTGCAATCACCAGGTGAAAGATGCTCAACCTTTCTGTGTCTGACCATTGTTCACCATCAGGAATTAGATCAAATCTTTGTCGTTCTTTCCCAAGGAAGATATGTCACTCATTTCCCTGACAACGGTGCCAAAAATGTTACCACCTACAATGTCCTAGGTTGAGGAGGAAATTGAAAGAGGTAACCTTGAACCACCTTCAGTTCAGTAGCTAGCCCTACTGAACCAGAGAGGGATCACTCTTAATATTTGTCAACGAATAAAAAAAATGGATTTATGCTAGATGTATAAGTTTTGTTTGAGTATTTGAAAATTTAGGGTTTTTAGGTTTGCTAGACTGAGGATGAGAGCAGGAAATTAGGTCAAGGTATCAAGTGTACATTAATAGGAATTAAGAGGAGCTAGATAATAATGTGTTGGGGTGAATTTAAGATTTAGTCAATGTAGTATAGGTATGAGAGTTTAGGAAATCATAATGAGCATGTATTAGCATGAATTCATTGAATCTAAGAATTTTTCCTATATTACTGTAAGGAAAACCATCAGAAGAAAAACAAAGCATGTAAAGGGAGATGATTTCATCATTAAGAAGTTGATATGAAAGGAAAATAACACCACAGACTCACTGGACAAGTATTGCTGAAAAATAGTTGCAACTGCTCCTTAATTAGCTGTATGAAAACATAAGGTACAAGTCTCTCCACAAAATTCCAACCCTTTTCACTAAATGAGAAATCATACAGATAGACTCAAAACAACCATTTTCCCACCTTTAGGGTTCAAATCCCTAAGTGGTGTAACAGTTCCCAAGAATCTCTCAACCAACAAGAGAGAGTAAGAATGTTAAACACAAACTCTTATTTAAACTTTGATTTGAGTTTTCCAACCTTTATGAGGCTTAATTAAGCACAAGAAAACCTATCTTGCTAATTAATTCAATAATTACATCATCAAGTCTTCAAAAATTGATTCTCCTGCGGTGGCTCTATAAGCACAGTTCCTGCTTCAGAATAGTGGCAGAAAGTGACTTTTTCACCTATTTTTTTGCTTTTTCTCCTAACCCGTTTGTTGACATGTTTCAAAAAATAGATATATGAGATCCTTAGGTCAATATCTATCTAGGGATATAAATGTTTTAGCATTTGGAGCTCTGATATGAAAGCATAGAGCCAAGGAACTCTGCTTATGGCAGGGTCAAAATTCTGGGTTTTTCTTTGAAAATATAGCTCAAAGATGAAGTGATATCTCTCTAAACATAAGGATTTTTTGAAAACTGAAAGAGGTATTTGTAGATAGGAATGTTTGGAAAAAAAAATTCTATCATTTTCTGGAAATTAATTTTCATTTGCTCGTAATCCATGCCAAAAAAATGACTAAAACAAAAACTTTAACTTGAAATTTTTTGATTTTCTAACATAGGTCTCCATGAAAGTTGCATTTCTCCCAATATATGATACCTGTGTAAAACTGGAAGGATTTTTTTCTTCCTTGGTGTATTATTAACAAAAACCTCTTTCACTTTTGTGAAATTCATCTCCATTTGCACAAAACCATCATTTGAAGAAAAATTGGCCCTATGTGTGGAAAATGATTTGTCCCTTCGAATGATTTCTTGAAAAATTATGGAGAAATGATGTTCATGAGCTGAAAAATAGCCTTATAATTACTTAGATGACCTCCCTTATTGTTATCGAGAAAACTAGTGTCTATTCAAAGCTACTAGTCCCACTAAGATGAGTAGCTATCTTAGAAACAAACAAACTAAAGTCACTTGTGTTTTCTTTTATGAGAGATAGATGAGAAAGAAGTAGGGAGTAACAACCTCAGTCTTTCGCTTGACTCCTTGCTTGTTCCCTTTCCCCTTTGACAGAATTTTGCCACTCCTTCCTTACTTGTCCCGCTTCAAAGAGCACATGTAGAGTCAAATTAGCATAATACCATCAAAGCATATAGATCTATCACCATAAAAAATATAGGATCAGATGTATATTAACCATACAAATGCATATCTCAATACAAGATTCAAAGATATACAAGAATATGGAGGAAAACTCAAATAGATTTATTGATAGAAGTAGTAGAAGAGAGGATTACAACCCATTGGTCTGACCCAGCGCCATCCTCCCAGCATGAAAGCCCTTTTCACCTCATACAAAGCAAGCTCACCCAACAATGTCTTCAAAGAGAAACCAACAACACTTCCTTGCAAATTAAAAAATTTCAGCCTTTGGATCTCTGGGATGAGGGATCCATATATAGATGATTGCAGGGGGGTGAGTCAGCTTCTGGGATTTTGATTAGTGTCATCTCTCTGATAGTTCTTAGTTCCACTTAGAGATTTCATGATCTCTTACTCGTCCCTAGGCGAATTCAGAGAGGCATGTGTCAAATGAGCAGCTTCTAGAAGATTCTCAGGGTCTCCACCTAGCAAACTGCTTCTGCCATTTGTCTGCTCTCTATCATCACACCCTATAAAAGGGCTTTCTAGTATGCATCACACTTTTTGCACGTGGTAGGTGAGATGCATCGCACCCTTAGCACTGAGCAGTTTGTATGGTCCAGTTTTGACCAGTTCTGAGTAGTTTTTCATGGATAACTTATGGGAGATGATGTAATCAGCTGACCTTGCTCCTTTAGGGTATGAAACAATAATTTTAGGGACTTAGAAGCCCTTGGTTTATGGACATATGTGATTGGGGTTGCAGTGCCCAAATATGTCTATAACAGTTGCCCCCTAAAGCATGAGGTCGTAAATCTTTTAGATGTCGGGTGAAATGCTTTATCATGAGGATCCAAGGTTTTTCGAACTGGAAGGTGACCTATAATAGGATACAATAAAATACATTATCTTCATAATATTTTCATTATCTAGCTAAGGCGGGCTTTCCCATGCTCATCTTTATAAATTCATTTTCATGTACATAGGATAGACAGCCGTCTGTGTAGCAAACTGATGATTCTGGTAGAGCCATCATCCTTTGGTTTGGATGATTATCTATGCAGCAACGATGTACATTTGATGTCTTTATTTTCTTGAATATATCATAGCCTGGATGGATGAAACTAGATCTGGGGTCTTCAAAACTCATTCAGTCTTTGCCCGAAGTACAAGTCGGTCCATGTGAAAAGATGTTCTGATGTCGAACATGGAAAGACATCGCCTGATTACTAGCCAATGATGTAAGTTGTTAACAAGAGTGAAAGGAATCACCGATGATGATGATGACCCTCAAGGTATTGTAGTACAATTCACGTGGTGTGAATACATGATTCAATGTTGAACACCGAGCAAAATATTTTGGTCGAAGGCTATTAATGTAAACCTGTCGCCAGAAGTGAGAAACTTGTCGTTGAGGCATGCAAGCTTCAAAGTACTGAAAGGGTTGTTCCTAGGTCGACTTCTTGGATAATGAGCTGAAGTCAACAAGAAGTGGCCTATCGTAGGAGGGCATTAATGAATCCCACATCTACGACATAGAAGGAAGAAAATGATTTTGTGGAGGTGAAAACAATCTGATGATACAAGGTTTAGGGTGGTGGTCATGAAAGAATGAAGCATGAGGTATTGCAATGGATGAGACATGAGCTGGGTTGGTGAATTCTCTGAGCGACTTCTCTTGAACGTTTCGGTGACACTGAAATGGATTGGTAGCATTAACCCCAAAAGTGGATGGTACGGTGGACCAATGGTGATATGACTGGTGAACGGAATAACCCAACCTGACTCAATCATGGTGATGGAGTGAAAGTGTCATGTTTAAGAGTGACCTGCTACCAATAAAGTTTCTTCAAGTTTTCTTCCCAATTTTCCCCAGTCATTTTTGACCAATACCTCTTTATTTTTTCAAGCTTGAGGAGGATAACATATGCTTGTTCTATAATTTTCCCTTCAGGAAAACCCGTTGCTATGTTTTAACGAGCCTAGCGACAGTGAAACTTGCTCTTGTTTGCATGGACAAGTTTGTCACTATTGTTTCAACAAGTTTAACGACAAGGATAACTTGGTTCTTTTCAATTTTAGGGAGTCTGAAAAGAGACAGAAAGGAAACTCCAATATTAATTTTCGTAATATAATCCCTTAATTTCGAAAAAGTATAGAACAATGCGAAAGGGATGAGTTTTCGATATTTTTAACGAGCCGAACAAGACAAATGCTAGATCTTTTTGTGGAATAATCCCTTAGGTCCAAAAAGATTAAAATGTAGAGGAGGGATGGCGCTTCGAATCACTTTAACAAGCTGGAGAGGCTAATTGCTCGGTAATCTTTTCATATTTTACGAGTTAGATGCAAAGAGCTTAAAGGAGACTCATTTTTTGAGGAACAAGTGATGTTTTCAGATAGTAGCTGGTTCCAGGTAATGTTTGGAACTTTTTCAATTACGACAACGTAAAGAAGATGGCTAATAGGATCACTCATCGCAGTTGTTCCTCAAAAGGGGTAAACAATCAAATGGAGGCATATGATCGGCTAAAAAAGAGTGGAGGTGATGGTAAGAACACGACCAAGGCTCAAAGGCTGATAATAATGCAATCATAATGGTTATTTATCAGAGGTGGGTTCATTTTTTAATGAGCTTAAACTCTGGTGGAACATATTCTCATTGCTAGGTTTATTTTCTAACGAGCTTGAACTTCGCATAAAATTGTTCGTGATAATGGTCATTGATATTCGATTCACCGTTAACACTATGTTCTTTTGACGGTCATACTACCTGTTCAATTTCTCCATCAAACTAATTAGAAATGAGAATACATGCTTGAAAAATGAGTTAAAAACTAATACCCTACTTCAATTACGTGAGAAGTAACTTAAAAGTAGATTTTTACCCCTCATTTTACTATTTCATTTGGATTTGTGATTGTTGGAGCTCTGGAGGTGTTTTCCCCCTTGATTTTCATCATCTGATTCTGGGAGATTCTGTGGATGATTTTCGGTGCCATCTGGACCAGGTAGGAGCTAAACTTGAGCTCTTCAATTGCATTCTTTCCTTTCTGAATTCTGAGCATGTTTTCCTGCTTTTCTGAGCCTCTAGGGTTTGAACATTTCGTTCTTCCCCCATCGCACCAAGTATACATCGATGGCATGAACGTGAGCATGAAGAAGAGGACATGGTTGCCTTACATAATCTAGGTATGGTAACTGCATTATGGAACTGTGGCTTTCTCAAGTTCTTCCGCATATCTAGCATGAGGCAAAAAACCAACTTGTTGCAATATTTCCTTGATGCATGGGACCCTACCAACCAAGTGTTCCAGATTAGAGGCAAATCCATCCCCTTGACTATTGAGGACATCTACTTCTTGACCAATTTATGGAGGTGTGGTGCCCCTCTCTCACTATCAGGTTCCGGTCCATGGGGGTGAATCTGTGAGGGATTATATTCGAATTGCTGTAGAGAAGGATCTCAGTTGAGAAGGTAAGGCAACATCAGTATCCGAGATGTCACCGACCGGTCCTTGAGGACTATTTTATTCACCTTTGCTAGATTAGCTGGTATCATGGCCATTCACTTGTCCAATAGGTCCTCTATGCAGTATGCCTTGGAATGCCTCGAACCCAAGGTATTCAACTCGTTTGATGCAGTACTTCCAGTGATAAAAGAACAACTTGCCAAGGTGAAAAACGGAAGATCCAAGAACTTTGGATATGGTTCTATCCTGGCCACTTTCTCCTTGGAGAAGATCCCACTGATACAGCCACAATACATTTCACTTGGCCTACCACCACCGATTGAGCCGCGGATGTAGAGATGGGTTGACCTTATGGCTAGACATGCTAGTCAATCGCAGGTTTCATTCTCTAATGCTTTCTTCGAGTGGTTCAACCATCAGTAGATGGTTTATGCCAAGTGTCCGTATGCCAGGATGGATTTCTGGGGTGACCCAGATTTGGTGCTACCGGCTGGCGAGCAGTGGGGTGTCATAGGTAAAAATCTCTAACCATGTCTCTGTTTATTGCCTTTATAATGTTCTTGTGCTTTTCAAATGTTTATCAAGACTAATCAAAACTCATGTGCTCATGCAGATATCGGGCCAGTGCGACCAGCAGTGCACCTAAGAGCAGTAGCTGCCGTCCCAGTAGGAGAGGCTGTAGGGAGGGTCATCCTTCGCGATCTGGATGTAGCCGAGACTCTTGCAGTGTTGCAGGATCAGATCGAGGGTCTCACCCTCGGTATTCCGGATGTGAGGACCAATGAGCTGCCTCTGAGATTACAGCGGCATACCACTGGCGTGCCGAGCCGATGGACTAGGCTCTTATTCATGATTGCATAGGCAATGACTTGTTATCACCAGCACCATTAGGCTAGGGTGCCCCCTTGAATTTTGAGTTTTTGGGTCATATGACCGATTTTGTCCTGGACACAGAACACTATGTGAAAACTATGAACAGTTATATATATTTTTGATTTTCGGAGCTTTATTTTGGTTAAGTTATATGATCCTGATGAAAATATTGATGAAATGCTTTTTCTTTTACAAATGTTGCAAATGTCTATCTAACACATAATTTGCTAATGAATTAGTTAATTTGTTTAAGTTTCTGGAAATATGTTGATATTGAATAGAATCAAACTGCCTTTCCAAAATCTTGACCCTTAGGAACATACGATAGATAGCTGGATTCCGAATGGAATATATGTCGGTAAGCTGTAGAATGACGAGTTGTGAGTCTAGCCTAATGACAAGTTGGCGTATGCCATGAGCAATGACATCAGATATGAGTTCTATCAACGCGCTATATTCAGTGATGTTGTTCGTCAATAGACTAATACACACCCCTCTGAAACTCACTAACTCGTCGCTTGGATCAAAGATGGCCCAAGATGCAGAAGATAGGTTCAGCGTACTACGACTTGCTCCGTTGGCGTATCCAACAAATGATTCCAATAGGTTCGACATTGTAACAAAATTCAAAAGTGGATTACCTAAGTAAAGCGATCACTCTTAATGAAAACAAAAGTGTAACAAAAGCATATGAAGAGGTTACTACGCTGATTCAAGCATAGTAACGCTTAAGGTACAACCCATTTTGGGGTTGCGATAGTGAAATCCCATTGTAATCTACTAGCTCGTAGGCTCCTTTTGAGAAAACAGGCTTAACAATATAGGGACCCATCCACAAAGACTCGAACTTTCCTGCTCCCAATTTATCGGATTCTTGATCGTAAAGCAAGACCAAGTCACCTTCGGAGAAAATGCGGGGTTTGACATTCTTGTCAAATTGTGCTTTGACTCAATTCTTATGTGCTTCATTAGCCAAGGCAGCATCACGACAGGTTTCATCCAGTTGGATTAATTCTAAGAAACGAGCCTCTTCCTCTGAAGTTCCGGGGAGGAGGTCAACTATGAGCTTGAGAGACGAAATTTTGCACTGAACTGGTAAGATCACTTCCAAGCCATACACAAGCTAAAATGGTGTAAACCCAGTCGCATTTCTCACCGATTTCTGGTATGCCCACAAGGCTGAGTACAGGATTAGGTGCCAACTCCATTTATAGACTCCAATCATCCTTTGCAGCATGTGCTTCAGGACTTCGTTGATTGCCTCAACTTGCCCATTAGCTTGCGGATAGTACGGGGTAGAGCTATCATGGGACAGTCCTAGTTTGGCAGCCAATTCAACGATCATGTGATTATGAAAATACGATCCATGACCTGTAACTATAGCTTTTGGAACTCCGAATCTAGAGACTACATGATTGAAAAAGAAAAGAGCAGTCGTTTCGCTGATGTTCTTTAATGTAGGCATCGCCTCAGCCCATTTCATAAAATAGTCATCTGCGACTATGATATACCCATGCCCCCCGGCCAGGGTGGGGTTAATTTTCATGAAATCTATGCCCCATTTGGTGAATGGCCCAACATCAACTACTGGCTGCAGAGGTGCGGGTGGTATTCTAGTTTTACGGTCGAAGATTTGACAAGCATGGCAACTTCTGACTGCGGTTATGCAATCCTTGTACATTGTTGGCCAGAAGTATCCTACTTGTAAAATATTTTGTGCCGTAGCATAACCAGATTGATGCCCCCCACATGCACTTGAATGACAATCATTCAAGACTTTTTTGGCCTCCTCATGGGTGAGGCACTTTCGCAGAACTGTATCGATACCACAACGGTAAAGTGTAGCACTGACGATCATGTGGTTTTTTGCTTGGTATCGAGTACGTCGTTGTTTTGAGCGAGAGGTATTAGACCTATATGTTTGGGTTTGGAGATAGATGATTATATCTCCATACCATGGATCACTTGAAGATATCAGAAACAAAGATTCATCCACGATTGTTGCTTTGGATGTTGAATCATTGGACAATGATGGGAAATCACGTAGTAACTCCACAAAATCCTGAGCTTTCTTTGATTTGGATTTTACGAATTCCATATCAAACTCTTGCAAAATTGCTATCCACTTCAAATATTTTCCCCCAAGCAACTGTTGCGACAAGATGTAAGTCGTTGGGTTGCAATCTGACAAAATGGTAGTTTTTCGAAAGAGAGCATAGTGTCGAAATCTCTATATTGCTTGAATAGTTGCGAGACCCAGCTTTTCAACATAGGAGTACTTGATTTCTATATCATTTAAGTTTCAACTTAAATAATAGACAGGATGTTCGATTCCATTGTCTTCTTGAACTAAGACCATTGTGATGGTCGTATTCACCGCAGCCAGATACAGGTTAAAGTCTCTTTGATAATCAAGAGCGTACATTAATGATGCTTTTATTAGAGATTCCTTTAGAGCATCAAAGGAAGCTTGTGCAACCTGATCCCAGTTGAAGGGTACTTCTTTTTTGAACAGACGCGTATAACCTTTAGCAAGTTCGACGTAACTTGGAATGAACCTCCTTAGAAAGTTTTCTTTCCCTTGGAGTCTCTAAATCTGAAGCAAATTTGAAGGTGGAGGCAGATTGATGATTGCCTAAACCTTGCACAGGTCGAGGCGAATTCCGTCCTTTGAAACTACAAAACCAAGTAAATGACCAAAATTGACATGAAACACACACTTGTGCGGATTGAGTCTTATTTTGTAGTGTCGGCAACGTAGAAATATTGCTCTCAAATGCTGCGGATGATCGGTCCACTTTCGTGAATGAGCTGTAAGATCATCAAGGTATGGTTGAACAATGTTCTTGATGTCATGGAAGGCATAATTCATAGCCCTCTGGAAAGTTGCCCCTGTGTTCTTTAAACCAAAAGGTAGTTTACGGTACATGAATGTGCCCCACGGACAAATAAATGCAGTCTTTGACTAGTCCTGTGGGCGGATATTTATTTGATTATACCCAAAAAATCCATCCATAAACGAAAAGATTTCGCATCCGGCGCATTCATTAATTATCTGGTTGATGAAGGGTGTAGGGTAGTTGTCCTTTGGAGAAGCTTGATTTACATCACTGTAATCGACGCACATTCTAACCATTCCTTGCTTTTTCATCACAGGAACAATCTTTGATACCCAATTAGTTAGAGGAACCAGGTAAATGAAACCAGCATGGAGAAGTTTTTTAACTTCTGCCTTGATGGCAACGACTTCTTTGGGTGCACCTGCTAAAGCCGCTATCTTACTGGTTTGACATCTGGATACATCTTAATTTCGTGTTCAACTATGCTCGAGTCAATGCCTGGAATTTCTTCAAATGACCATGCAAAGACATCTCTGAACTCACAAAAGAGAGCGTAATATACTTCCAGTTCTAAAGAAGAACAAGATTTGCCGACATGAATATTCTCTACAACATCTAGTTTGGTTGAGATATTTATGGCAATAGTTTCTTCAATATTGGACAGATTTCTCTCGGAATCCACCGTATTTACAGTATTTGATAGAAAATAAAAAACTAAAGGATGATTAAGGTCGCTAAAGAAATCTTCGTTGTAATCTGGAAGATGGGAACGATGGTCGTAATCTCCCCATGGTGTCCCCTCTATGATCATTGACTGAACAATTCCTTCATCTGTAGAATGTACATGCGACCACGGATCTGAAGAGGTACCATACTCCTTAGACCTATCTATCCAAACGCTTGATGAGCATTGATTTGGATTTTCGTCCCACGCTGAGAACATTGATTTCTACAATATTTCTATTGGGCTTGGAGGCAATACCTGGTGATGATCCATGCTAGCATCGTGTTCGGACATCTTCTGAATAGAAGATACCATATTATAGGTTCCCACTGTGGCACCTTCCGCCAGGTTGTTTGAAGGTGTTAGGGCAAAGGTACCCATCAATGTAGGGTATTTTAGCAAGCCTACTCCGATATTTTGAAGCAACTGAGAGCTTTCTTGGATCATTGGGATGCTTCCCATAACTTGTGAACTGTTGGGGAGAAAGGTTTGCTGGTCAACGATTGTAATTCCTCCTTGAAAAGGAAATGCAATCTTTCTAAAGTATTTTGACACAATAGCGGCCATAGCATAAATCCAAGGCCTTCCTAGTAGGATGTTATAATCGAGATTTCCATCGATAACTTCAACATCAATTTCTATTGTTTTGCCCCCCAGTTCAACTTGTAAGTTACTCAAAATCTCTTATGGAGTGTATGTTAATCGATCAAGTTCTTTTAACGTCGTTGATGATTGCGATAAGGGTGGTGATCCTAAAGTTTTCCAGCAACTCATTGACATAATACATGTATATGCCCCCTCATCAATATTTGTTCGATGAACAGTTTTTTTGAGGGCTTTCAATTGAATGAGGAAAGCGAGTTCAGCTGGTAATTGAGGTTCATATCCTTTATGATTAAAGGCCACAAGATCAGAATCCGCTGGGTCAATCCTACCTATCGCTGATAATAGAGCCTGCTTTTGGGATGGGCAATTTTGCAGTACTTCAAGTGTCGACATAGCGGACAACGATTGGGCCAGGTCCTCTACTATATTGTAATTATGTGCTGCTCTGGCATGTGGATTAAATGTCAATTTGTGTACTACTCCCTTTGGCGGCTTTATCGTTAGCTCAGGAATGATGGGTGGCACAACTTCGGTCGAGGTTGTTTTCAAACTACTATGTTGATCAGTAGCCTTGTTTTTCGACAGCTATGGATTCCCGTAATGTTTATTCCTTATCGATATCAAAGCATCATTTTGCTGTTTTGAAATAGAAAACATAGGAACTTGGGATGGGGAAGCATTTTCGTTAGCAACCAAATTGGTTCTTGGGTTTGGAAATGGGTCAGTCAATACTGCTGAAGTTCTTGAATTCTTAAGGATTTTCTTAACTTTCTCTTTATATGGACAATCTCTCGTCTAATGGTCCTCATTGCATATGAGGCATGGTTGACTAGGTTTCTTTTTCCCAGAAGGGTTTGCAGAAGATTTTCCAGGGGACGAATTGTCTTGTTTCTTCTTTTTTCTTTTCCCTTTCTTCTTGCCCCCTGGCTGCTTCATTTCTTTGCCTTTTTCGGTCGACACGGCATTAACTTCCAAGGCTAGAAGTTATTCATTTGCATTTTAACCAGAAGCCTTACGGGCTTTCTTAGATGCGGCCTTTGTGGATTTCATGATGGTCGTACCTATCATGCCACTGTGTTACAGGGAAAAGTGTCTACTCAGAACTGCTTAACCCACTAAGGTGTGACAGCTACCTTAGAAACAAACAGAGTAAAGCTACTTTCATTTTTCCTTTATGAAGTATAGATGGAGAGGAACAGAAAGACCAACCTTTGTCTTACGCTAATCTCCTGATTTGATTCCTCTCTTCCTTCATAGTCTTTCACTACTTGTTCCCTTGCACGCCCAGCTTCACAAAGTACTTGTAAGATCACAGTAGCATAGCACTATACAAAGACATGGATCTATAATCATAAACAATCTAGGATCAGATGTAAATTGACCATACAAATGCAGCAAACATAAATGACACAAGAGTATGGAGGAAAACTTGAATAGCTTTTATTGATAAACAAGAAAGAGCCAAGAGGAGTTACAACCAGTTGTTCTGACCCAGCATCAACCTCTCAGCAAGGAAGCCCCTCTTCACCTCATACAAAGCTTAGATCACCCAACAATCTGATGTTTGTCTCAAGAAACCAACAACAATTCCTTACAATATGCAAAATTCCAGCCTCTGGATCTCTGGGATGAGGGATCCATATATAGATATCTGTAAGGGGGATGAGTCAGCTTGTGATTTGATTAGTGTCTTCTCTCTGATAGTTCTTGCTTCCACTTGGAGATTGATGGTCTCTTACTCATCCTTGGTCGAATTCAGAGAGGCAAGTGTCACAGGAGAAGTTTCTAGAAGCTTCCATTGCCTCTCCACCTCGCAGAATGACACTGCCATTTGTCATTTCTCGCCCATCGCACCCCATAGAAGGGGTTTTTGAAATGCAACACACCCACACAGTGTACTTAGGTAAGATGCAATGCACTTGGCCAGTGGAGCAGCTGAAATGATCCTGTTTTGACCAATTCTGAGCAGTTTTTCATGGAGAACTTCTGGGAGAAGCTGTAATATGTTGACCTTGTTCCTTTAGGGGTTAGAACAACACTTTTAGGGACTTAGGAGCCCTTGGTTTATGGACATTTCATGCTTGGGGTTGTAGTGCCAAAAAATGTCTATAACAGATGCCCCCTAAAGCATGAGGTCATTAATCTTTTGATGTCGGGTGAAATGCTTTATTATGAGGATTCGAAGTTCTTTCAAGCTAGGAGGAGACCTGTAATAAGATACAATACAATACATTATTTTCATAATATTTTCATGATCTAGCTCAGGCGGGCATTCCCATGCTCAACTTTATAAATTCATTTTCATGTACATAGGACAGACAATCGTCTGAGTCTAGATTGATGATTCTGATAGAGCCATCATCCCTTTGATTGGATGATTATCTGTGCAGCAATGATGTACATTTGATATTTTTATTTTCCTGAATGTATATCGCAGCTCGGATGGATGAAACTAGATCCGTGGTCTTCAATCTCGTTCGATCTTCACTCGAAGTACAAGTCTATCCATGTGAGAAATGTTCTGAAGTCGAACATGGAAAGACATCGCCTGATTACCAGCCAATGATGTAGGCTGTTAACAGGCGCGAGAGGAATCACCGATAATGATAATGACCCTCAAGTTACTACAGTACAATTCACGTGGTGTGAATAAAGGACTTGGCATCAAACACCATGCAAAATCTTTCAGTCGAAGGTCATTGATGTAAACCTGTCGCCGGAAGTGAGAAACTTGCCATTGAGGCATGCAAGCTTCAAAGTACTGAATGGGGTGTTCCTAGATCAACTTCTTGGATAATGAGCTGATGTCGACAAGAAGCGCTCCGTCATAGGAGGGCCTTAATGAATCCCACATCAATGACACAGAACGGAGCAAATGATTTTAATGGAGGTGAAAACGATCTAGTGATATAAGGTTCAGGGTGGCAGTCATGAAAGAATGGAGTATAAATGTATTGTAGTGGGTGAGACACAGGTGAATTCTCTGAATGACTTCTCTTGAACATATCGACAACACTGACGTGATGGATTGGTAGCATTAACCCCAAATGTGGATGGTATGATGGGACCATGGTGATGTGACCGGTGAATGAAACAACCCAACCCGACTTGGATGCAGAGTGAAAGTGTCATGTTCAAGAGCGAATTGCTACCATAAAATTTATTTCAAGTTTTCTTCCCAATTTTTCCCCAGTCATTGCTGACTAGTACCTCTTTATTTTTATCAAGCTTGAGGAGGATGACATATGCTTGTTCTATAATTTTCCCTTGGGGCAAACCCATCGCTATGTTTTAATGAGCCTAGCGATAGTGAAACTCGTTCTCGTCTATAGACAAGTTTGTCGCTATTAAAATTTTAACGAGTTTAACGACAAAGATAACTCGGTCCTTTTCAATTTTAGAGAGTCTGAAAAGGAACTTAAAGGAAACTCCAAAATTCCTTTTTCATCATCTAATCCCTTAAGTCCGAAAAAGTATAAAACAATACAGAAGGGATGGATTTTCGATACTTTTAACGAGCCGAACAATAAAAGCGCTCGATCTTTTTGTCTAATAATCCCTCAGGTCCAAAAAGATTAAAATTTAGAGGAGGGATAGCACTTCCGGTCCCTTTAACGAGCTGGAGAGGCCAATGGCTCAGCAATCTTTTCATATTTTACGGGTCAGTTGAAAAGAGCTTAAAGGAGACTCGTCTTTTGAGGAACGAGTGATAAAATGGCTAGCAACTGATTCTAGGTAAGGTTTGGAATTTTCCAATCATGGCAGTGTTACAAGGATGGCTAATGAGATCACTCTTCGCAGATGTTCCTCAAAATGGGTAAACAATCAAATGGAGGTGAATGATCGGCCAATGCAAAAGTGGAGGTGATGGTGCAAACACGACCAAGGCTTTAAAGGCTGAAGTATTACATTCACGATGGTTATTTACCGGAA
The DNA here is from genome assembly GCA_031772625.1 of Pinus tabuliformis. NCBI lineage: Eukaryota > Viridiplantae > Streptophyta > Pinopsida > Pinales > Pinaceae > Pinus > Pinus tabuliformis. The sequence goes on from CM062807.1 coordinate 126,467,226, forward strand.
ATTGGTTCATTTTTTAATGAGCTTAAACGCGGGGGGAAACATTTTCTCATGGCTTATGTTTATTTTTTAACGAGCTTGAACTATGTGCTAAAACTGCTCGATTAATCCAGTCATATAATAAGAATGTCTCATTTAAAAACAACAATTTTTAGAGTTTTGCCCCACATCCTTTCTTTATGCAAGTTAGGAAACGACCAATCCTACGATTTTAAAGGGTTAGAGGACCTACAAATTTTAAAAATAAATAGTCGCTCTTTGCTTGCATGCCCCCAGGTATAAAACAGAGTTTCAAGGTTACCTCTTCTTCTTTCCGTTAAAACATTTGTTTTACCAGGAGAGGTCTACCTCTTACAGGTTACCAAAGATTGTCCTATTTACAGCGTAAACAAAACACTTCTTCGGCGATGTTTATCGAAATAAACAAAGGTGAGTGACAATGCCTGCCAACACACATAACTTTGACAAGAGAATCTTATTCCAGTCCAACTCCCTCTTCCAATCACGGACGGGAGTACGGAGGTCATATACTCCCGCGGAAACCTACCCTATACCTGAAGTTTTCCTGCCGAAGCAGACCAGGGTGCATGCCCCCTGGGTTTCAGTCATGTCCCCCGAATCACTCGCGCTGATCGGGGGGACGAACTGGATATTGAGACATTTATTACGTGAAAAGACCATTCAGGGATGGTATATAACTATTTGCTATGCGTGAATCAGGGAATGAAAGCTGGTCTACGAGCTTGACCACTCTTCCTTCGTGCGGAAAACAAATTACTCTAAAGAGTGAGGTGACAATCGCTCCCATGCAATAAATATAGTCTCGCCCAAGGAGTAGATTATAATCCAGGGGTCCTTGGACTACCATTATGTTCATTTGAACGATTTTCCCTCTCAATGTTATTGGCACATCTGGAAGGATCTCTAACGGTTGACTGGTTCCTTTATCAAATCCTGTTAGATTTCTTATCTCAGGCAAAAGCGATGGCGAACCAAGCGCTTTCCAAGCAGTCGAGGAAAGGATAATCACAGAAGCCCCTTCATCTATGATGGTACCAGCCATAACCATTCTGTATATTTGAACAATGATTCAGAATGGTATACTAGCTGGTAAACGGGGTCTGCCTAGTTGATTCCAATCAAAGGAGACAACTAGGTTGCTTGGAGGTGGGACCGAATAGACGGCTGGGTATGACTCTGACGAACTTCCTTCCCGCGGTAAAGGAATGGGTAAATTTCCCCCATGTCCATTGGAGTCTGCGCTTACAAAAAGAATTTGGACGGTGTCATCCTTGTTCTCTTCGGTGACTGTATCATCTGAAGATGGAACCTCTGAAGGCAAGACCGGGTCAACTGTCGCCTCGAACTTTTGACTTTCGTCTGGTATGGGTTCAGATGGTTTATATTCAATGATAGATGCTTCAGCCGACCACCTGAGCGGGCCAGTCAGATTTTCAACTAGTGACGGACTCAGCAAGAGTTTTTTATATCTAGGAGAAAGTCGTAACGGTGAAACCGGACGATCGTCCAAAACTCTTTTAGCCTCGTCTAAGAAGGGACAACAGTGGATGGCATGATTTCCTTCACATAGTTTACAAGGAAATATATATTTTCCTTTTTGTCCTGGGGCTTCACTTTCACGAGTCGACGGTGTGTTTTCAACATGATCATCAGAGGTTGACGACACCGGGTTGTGCAAACGAGGAGACTAGTCCCTTAAGATCCGAGGGATGCAAGGACAATCTCTATGATAGTGGTCTCCTTTGCAAATGACACATGGCGATTTAGGCCTGGTCGGTACAGTGTGTGGATTTTCGCTAGACGACGCTCGTTTGCCCACATTTGCTTTTGGCTCCTTCTTCTTCTTCTCTTTCTTCTTCTTTTCCTTCTTCTTCTCAGGTACTTGACTTTTGGCTTTACCAACCCCATCAAGCGAAGAGGAAGGAGGAGAGGAAGAATTAGAGGAAGTAGAAGGTTGGTGGGTAACTCTGGACTCGTCTTGTTGCTGATTCGATTGTTCAGGAATTGCGGTGTTCTGAACAACAGAGGTTGAGAAGAACCATACAGGCAAGCCAATTGTCAGTCCTAGAAGCGAAAATGTGGCCATATGGGGTGCACCAACATCTTCCCAAGAGGAGAAGGGACTAGGATTTCCTCCAAGGGGAATTCCTTGGTTGGTGGATTCCATTTTTTCAACCCAAGATAAACGTAGGAAAGGGTAATGAATATTCCATTTAAAATAAATTTTAGATGCTTTGACACAAGTTGTTTTTTCAATTTTTAAGAGTCGAGAAAAAACAAAAGATGACTCTAGTCTCCTTCGATTTTTAATGAGCCTGAAGTGACAAGTGCTCAGATGGACCTTTTCTGTTAAAGAGTCTGAAAAGGAACGAAGGGGACTGCTTTGGAAATCTAGGTAGAGGGATTACCAAACCAATTGCAAAACTGCAGAATACTTTTTATGGTACGGCAGTCAATCTTCCCGAATGCTGTGTTTAGTGCATTGCGATCAATAGGGCGGCAGACACGACTTCCTATGGATAAAGGATTAAGCCTATTGGGGTCTCCCAAAATATACTCGACGGTATGTGGGAGCACAGGTCCGTACTAGTACTTATCGTCTCAAAGTGGAGGAATCACCCAACCATCAGTGAGAACAACAGTTACCAGGCTTTACGACGCCAGAATACGTCTCTAGCCTAGACTTCTAAATGTTGTGCATTAAGTTCCAAAGCGTTGTTAGATTCATTGAATTTATTTTATGGTTGATCTTGTTTATGAAGTTTGCCTTTCAGGTTCACCGCGAGATGTAGATGTAATTCCTAAAATGCAATCTAAGATGATAAACAATCTTTTTATCTTCTTTGTGCAATGAAAATCCTAGCTACTAAGGAAAGAAAGATAGAATCTTTTCACCAAGAGCAAAGAGCACACTCTAAATGCACTTTCCTAAATCAAACCAATCAGACTGTCTATATGCAAATGCACATGCATGTATTTGTTTTCGACTTTCTTAGTGTATGAATGATAAAAAGAAAGTTGATGCACAAATCTGAATTTCTTTTCAAGTGACAAATATCAACAAGTTTCTTTTCGAACTCAAAAAATGGAGACGATCAAAACATCTTACGATTTTGAAATGAATACTTGTTTTTGACACTAGAAAATTACAAATTCAGACCAAAAACAATAGTAACAGGATAATCGACTATCAACAACAATCAAACTCTTTCCTATGATCGAAATCGACACTTGCGATAGTTTCAAATCAAAGGACGACAATATGATTATGCTACTTTTGCAAAGGAGAACTGAAAATGACTCAACAAACACACAAAAAAATTTACAATTCTTTGGTACAAAGGAGGCGGAATAACAGCAAGGAAAAGGGGTTTCAAATAGACATATACTGATCACAGGCAGCAAAATTCAGGAATAGAACCGGAAAGAATGAATCACGGAAACCAAAACTTCACAAAGCCTAATCTGATCAGCGCACCTGTAACACAGGGAATTTGAAATGCAGTACACCTTCTCCACTCCAAAAGTGTGCTGAAGTTCAGATTCTCTGAACAGTAACTGCGTTGGGCCAGAAACGAGACTCTGTTTGGGTTCCGAGTCATAGTTTGCAGTTTAGCTCATGGGTTTTGGCCGAGCAAAAGGTAATCAGTAACTCAACAATCTGGGGTGGATCTAAGGAGGATCTAAGAGCTATCGCAAGGGCAATCAGAGAGTTTGTGAATCAGTTGTTTAAATCATAAACAGATCCAGTAGATGGAATGAAGTAGCATTTATCTACTTTTCATTTGCTACGGCAAATGCAGTTCGAATGCTACCTGTAAGTTTATGAAATAGACAACAAGGAAGATAAACAAACAAACTAATTCATCCCCAGTGGAGTCGCCATTTTGTTACAGGGAAAAGTGTCTACTCATAACTGCTTAACCCACTAAGGTGTGACAGCTGCCTTAGAAACAAACAAAGTAAAGCTACTTTCGTTTTTCCTTTATGAAGTATAGATAGAGAGGAACAGAAAGACCAACCTATGTCTTACGCTAATCTTTTGATTTGATTCCTCTCTTCCTTGATAGTCTTTCGCTACTTGTTCCCTTGCACGCCCAGCTTCACAAAGTACCTGTAAGATCACAGTAGCATAGCAATATAGAAAGACATGGATCTATAATCATAAACAATCTAGGATTAGATGTAAATTGACCATACAAATGCAGCAAACATAAATGACACAAGAGTATGGAGGAAAACTTGAATAGCTTTTATTGATAAACAAGAAAGAGCCAAGAGGAGTTACAACCAGTTGTTCTGACCCAGCATCAACCTCTCAGCAAGGAATCCCCTCTTCACCTCATACAAAGCTTAGATCACCCAACAATCTGATGTTTGTCTCAAGAAACCAACAACAATTCCTTACAATATGCAAAATTCTAGCCTCTGGATCTCTGGGATGAGGGATCCATATATAGATATCTGTAAGGGGGATGAGTCAGCTTGTGATTTGATTAGTGTCTTCTCTCTGATAGTTCTTGCTTCCACTTGGAGATTGATGGTCTCTTGCTCATCCTTGGTTGAATTCAGAGAGGCAAGTGTCACAGGAGAAGTTTCTGGAAGCTTCCATTGCCTCTCCACCTCGCTGAATGACACTGCCATTTGTCATTTCTCTCCCATCGCACCCCATAGAAGGGATTTTTGAAATGCAACGCACCCACACAATGTACTTCGGTAAGATGCAACACACTTGGCCAGTGGAGCAGCTGAAATGATCCTATTTTGACTAATTCTGAGCAGTTTTTCATGGAGAACTTCTGGGAGAAGCTGTAATCTATTGACCTTGTTCCTTTAGGGGTTAGAACAACACTTTTAGGGACTTAGGAGCCCTTGGTTTATGAACATTTCATGCTTGGGGTTGTAGTGCCCAAAAATTTCTATAACACATTGCTGGCATGAGAGTCTTTTTTTTATTTAGGAGGAGGAGGAACGAAAAACTCTGGTCTAGGAGCATCAGCGATTTTGTCATAGAGCATGCTAGACTGAGTATAGATCAAGTCTAGATATTGCACATGAGCAATCACTTTCTCTTCAGTGACAACTCCTCCCTTTGCCACATCTTCTATAATAGAAGGTAACAATGACTTAATAAACCATTCAGCTTGCAGCTAATCAGGAACATATGTTTTTACCATTCTACGATGACACCACCACTCATGAATATGATCAGATATGTGAGTGGCCGTCGTCTATTTGAAATTGGTAAGAAGCTCTGTTCCTGTTTTGTACCTTATTGGTAACTGAAAATGGGTTAAGAAGGTGGTGGCAAGGGTGTCGAAGTTATTGAATGAAGCTCTAGGCAATTTGATGTACCATTTTGCTGCCAGACTAGTTAACATTTGCTGAAAAAGGCGAAGCCTAATCGAATCATCATTTAGAGTGTTGGCAGAACACCATAGATGAAAGGTCATCACATGATTCGATGGATCTCCACCTAGATTTCCATTGAATTTTGGAATATATGACAGAAGTTTATGAGGAATCGTCGGCCACCAAGGGGCATAAGCAATTGGATCATTTGTTAGCTGATTTAGATCTAGTAACTCTAAAGTTGCCACGAAGGGAAACTGTTGATTCAGGTTCGGCGAAGCATACCCAAGATAAGATGGGATCGCTTGAGCAGTGGGTATTTGCATACCAGCATAATGTATTTGATGCTGATAACTTTGATAAGGTTGCTGAGCATAACCATTTTGAGATGATTGATGATAACCATTTCGAATATACAGCTGCCCATTACTGGCAAAGTTTTGTTTCTCAGGTCCTTGGTAAGCTTTCTGGAATTGCGGTTGTTGATGTTGCACCAACCATAGTTGTGAAACCATTTGATGTTGTCTAATACTGGATGTTTGACCAAGATGAGGGGCAATAGTACCTGTTTGAGCCTGAGTCGCACCAGTTAAGGAGCCACCAATCGGTGATTGTGGTTGCATCGTGGAGACAAGAGGCTATTGTATTACGACCTGAGAAACTTGAGGTTGGCATACAACAGGAAACACTTGTACTTGCGACATCATCACAATAGCTGGTGTAGTGGGGATATTCGACACAGGTTGACTTGGTTGCATTGAGTATACAACTCTTGGTTTTTGAGGCGGTATTGGCACCCAACCGCTGGATGTGATTCCAATTTGACCCGAATTCAATTGTGAACTCTCATATGTGTTGGGGGGAAAAGTATCTAATGCAGAATGCCTCTATCCCACTCTGAAGGTGATAGTACTTCAGCAACAACTGAATGCAAAGCTATTCAAAGTTTCTTCTTTATGAGATGAGAGAGGGAAGAAAAGGATGATCTACTAACCGTTATCTTGTGCTAATAGTCGATCCAGTCTTCACTCCTTGCTGCTTTCTCCTAGCTCCTTGCCCTTTCACCGGCCCAGCTACACACAGATCCTGTAAAAGCACAAGAAGAGGAAACTACAAGAAGCATACATCCATAATCGATTATAGGATTAGCATAAATCAAATATACAAGCATCTATTCATCATAAAGACACATGCATATAGAAGAACCTCAAATATTTTATTGATAATAGAAGTAAAGTTCTGAGAGAGTTACAACCACAATGGGCCCAATCCAGCAACACCTCCCAGCTGAAAGAAATCTCCTCTTCACCTCCTTCAAGCAAAACACCCAATAGCTCTATACACAAACCAACAGCACTTCCTTGCTTGCACAAAATTCCAGCCCCCCTAGACCTCATGAGAGAGCTCTATATATAGGAGATTTGGAGAAAGGATGAGTCAGCTTGAGGCTGGCATAAAGCTGACTAGTGTCCTCTCCCACTTTAGTTAATCTTCAGTTCTTGAGTCCACTTGGAGAATCTTGCTTCCACTTGGAGATCAAGACCCTCTTACTCATCATAGGGCAAATTCCTTGAACCAAGTGTCAGTTTGGAAGCTTCCTGGGCAGTTGACACCTTGCAGAATGACTGTGCCACTTGGCCAATCTCGCCCAGCACAGGTAGCCTTCATTGATTTTGACCTTCAGCGCAGGTACAAGGAGGAGCAGTTGACATTCAGTGCAGATGCTCAGTGGAGCAGCTGACATGATCCAGAAATAGCTTGTTTTTGAGTGTTTTCAGGTGGAGAACTGATTTTCAGTGCTGTGGTTTGCTGACCTTGTTCCTCTAAGGGTAAGAACAACATGTTTAGGGACTTTGGATCCCTCAGATTATTGACATTTTATGCTCCATGTTGTAAGGCACAAAAATGTCTATAACAGTTGCCCCCTAAAGTATGAGGTCGTTTATCGGGTGAAATGCTTTATCAGGAGGATCCGAAGTTCATTCAATCGCTGAGAGGTGCCCTGTAATAAAATACAATACAATACATTATTTTTCATTCTGCTTTCATGATCTAGCTGAGGCGGGCATTCCCATGCTCAGCTTTATAAATTCATTTTGGTACATAGAACAGACGATCGTCTGATGGTAGACTGATAATTCTCTGCTGAAATTATCATCCTTTGAGTAGGATGATCATCTGCTGCAATGATGTACATAACAAATGTCTTTATATTTCCTGAATATATATCGCAGCCCGGATGGATGAAACTAGATCCGGGGTCTTGAATCTCGTTCGTTCTTCACTCTAAGTACAAGTCGATCCATGTGAGAATTACGCTGAAGTCGAACATGGAAAGACATCGCTTGATTACCGGTCAATAATGTAAACCGTTAACAAGCGCGAGAGGAATCACCAATAATGACAATGACCCTCAAGGTACTGCAGTACAATTCACGTGGTGTGAATAAAGGACTTGGTGTCGAACACCACGCAAAATCTTCTGGTCGAAGGTCATTGATGTATACCTGTCGCCGAAAGTGAGAAACTTGCCATTGAGGCATGCAAGCTTCAAAGTACTGGGGGGGTGTTCCTAGATCAACTTCTTGGATAATGAGCTGAAGTCGACAAGAAGCGATCCGTCAAAGGAGGGCCTTAATGAATCCCACATCAGTGACACGGAACGGAGCTAATGAATTTAGTGGAGGTGAAAACAATCTGTGAAATATGATTCAGGGTGGCGATCATGGGTGGATGAAGGATAATGTATGGCAGTGGATGGGACACGGTTGACTCTTTCTGAACACATCTCTTGAACATATAACGACACTGATGTGATGGATCGGTAGCATTACCCCAAATACGGATGGTTTGGCGAAGACCATGGTGATGAGACCAGTGAATGAAACAACCCAACCCGATGTGATACGGAGGACAAAGTGTCATGTTCAAGAGCGACTTGCTACCATCAAGGTTTTGAGGTTCTCCCAATTTTTCCCCAGTCATTTCTGACCAGTACCTCTTTATTTTTGTCAAGCTTGAGGAGGATAACATATGCTTGTTCTATAACCTGCCCTTCGGGCAAGCCCATCGCTATGTTTTAACGAGCCTAGCGATAGGGAAACTCGTTCTCCTCTAAAGACAAGTTTGTCGCTATTTAATCATTTTAACGAGTCTAACGACAAGGAAAACTCGGTCCTTTTCATTTTTAGAGAGTCTGAAAAAGGTACAGAAAGTTAACTCCAAAATTCCTTTTTCGTCATCTAATCCCTTAAGTCCGAAAAAGTATAAAACAATACAGAAGGGATGAATTTTCGATAACTTTAACGAGCCGAATAAAAAAAGCGCTCGACCTTTTTGTGCAATAATCCCTCAGGTCCAAAAAGATTAAAATCTAGAAGAGGGATAGCTCTTCCGGTCGTTTAACGAGTTGGAAGGCCAAAACTCGGCAAACTTTTCATATTTTACGAGTCAATTGAAAAGAGCTCAAAGAAGACTCGTCTTTTGAGGAACGAGTGATAAACGGGGATAGCAGCAGATTCCAGGTACAGGTTGGAATTCTCCAATCACGGCAGTGTCACAAGGATGGCTAAGTGAAATCACTCTTCGCAGCTGTTCCTCAAAATGGGTAAACAATCATATGGAGGTGAACGATTGGCCAAATGGAATGGAGGTGGCAGGTGCAAAACACGACCAAGGCTTTTTATGGCTAATAAATTTACGATCACAATGGTTATTTACTGAGATGGGTTCATTTTTTAATGAGCTTGAATGTGCCAAAACACTGCTCAAAAGCTTATGTTTATTTTTTAACGAGCATGAACTATGACGCTAAAACTTCTCGGATCTCGCTTTTCTATTTTTTAACGAGCATAAATTCCACGGTAAAACTGCTCGAATTGTGGTCAAATTTTTGATTTTTTACCATTACTAGCTTTTCTCTTTTCAAATGTAGCACTGTATTTTCAATTGCTGCAACAAACTATGTTAGAAATGGATAATATTTGCATGAAAATGAGATTATAACCCTAATATTTCACTTTGTACTATGTAAAAAGCCATTAAAAGGTGTTTTTACCTCTCATTTACCATTTCATTTGCATTTGGTTTGTTGGAGCTCTGGAGGTGCCTCTTCCCCCTTGATTTTCACCAGCTGATTCCGGGAGATTCTGCGGACGATTTTCGGCGCCGTCTAGACCAGGTAGGAGCTGGACCCTAGCTCTTTCTTTTCATGGTTTCCTTTTCCTGTTTTTTGCCTGTTTTCCAGTCTTTCTGAGCCCCTGGGGTTTTGCCAGGGCGCCCTAGGATCAGCGCAGGTTTCCCTTTCGAAACCTGCGCTGAAGGTCAAGCTGCCTTAAGGCAGCCTGACCCTCAGCGCAAGTGGGAGACTTCCTGCCTGCGCTGGGCTCAAAAGGACTGAGTTTTAAGGTTATTTTTGATGAATTTTTCGCCAGTTTTTCATCAAATCAGGAACTCATTCTCTCTCTTGTTTGCTTTGCAGGGTGACTTGAGCAAAATGTCCCTTACATGGCGAGAACGAGAACATGAAGAGGAGGACATGATTGCAAGATTGTTATCCGTGAGATCACTGATCGGGCTCTCAGGTCCATTCTGTTTACCATTGGTAGGATGGCCGGTAGCGCAGCTTTACATGTTGCCAACAGGTCCTATATGCAGTACGCCTTGGAGTGTCTCCAACCGAAAGTATTCAATTGGTGTGATGCAGTACTTGTTCAGATGAAAAGTCAATTGACCAAGATAAAGGATGGGAAGCTGAAGAACTTCGGATTTGGTTCTATTCTGACTGCCTTTGCCTTGGAGAAATCCCACTGATGCAGCCTCAGTACATCATACTTGATTTGCCTTCCCCAACCGAGCCACGCATGCAGAGGTGGGTTGACCACATGTCTAGGCATGCAGGTCAACCTCAGATTACTTTTACTGAGGCCTTCTTTAGGTGGTTCGAGCGCCAGGAGATGGCGTTTTCTGAGTATCCATATGTGGGCATGGATTTCCGAGGTGATCCGGATTTGGTGTTACCGGATGGCGAGCAGTGGGGTACCATTGGTAAAACTCTTTGACCATATTACTGTTTATTGTTCTTACTCATAATGTTGCTATGCTTTATTCTGTCAAGACTTTTAATTGTACTCTTGGGTGCATGCAGATATTGGTCCTGTTCGTCCAGCAGTTCGTCCGAGATCGCCAGCTACTGCCCCAGCAGGGGAGCCTGCTAGGAGAGTTGTTATTCGCGATCTTGACGACACTGAGACCCTTACAGCTGTGCAGGAGCAGGTTGAGAGCCTTACTCGTGGCCTTCTGGATGTACAGATTGACGAGTTACCTTTACAGATGCAGCGGCATACCATTGGTGTGCCTAGACGATGGACTCGTCTCTTGCGCATGATTGCACAGGCCGTGACGTACTATCATGAGCACCACTAGGCTAGGGTGCCCCCTAGCATCTTTTTGAGTTCTTAGGTCATATGACCAATTTTGTCTTGGTTACAGAACATTATGTATGAACTTATATAAACAGCTTATATATTTTGATTTTCGGGTTTTATTCTGGTTGATTTATGTGATCCATATGTACAATTTTTGATGATGTGTCCTTTTTATAAATGTTGCAAATGTCTATCTAACACATAGTTTGCTAATGAGTTAGTTGATGTGTTTAAGTTTCTTGAAATATGTTGATATTGAATTGAATCAAATCGTCTTTCCAAGATCTTAACCCTTAGGAACATGTGATAAATAGCTGGATTGCGAACAAAATATATACCATTGAGTTGTAGTATTACGAGCTGTGAGTCTAGCCTGACAATTAGTCGGCGTATGCCATGTGTGATGGCATCAGAGAGTAGTTCTATCAACGCGCTATACTCAGCGATGTTATTCGTCGATTGCCCAATACAAACTCCTCTGAAACTTACTAACTCGCCGCTTGGATCAAAAATGGCCCAGGCTGCGGAGGACAGGTTCTGCGAACTACGACTCGCTCCGTCGGCATACCCAACACATGTCTCTAGAAGGTTCGACATCTGCAACGGAAAAAGGTGGATCACTCGACCAGAACAAACACTTTAGCGAAAACAAAATACAACAAAAGCATGTCGGTTACTATTAAGCATAGTAATGCTTGAGGTACAACCCGTTGCGGGACTGCGCCAGTGGAATTCCATCGTAATCCATTAACTCATAGGCTCCTTTTGCTAACACCCTTTTAACAATATAGGGGCCCATCCATAAGGACTTGAATTTACCTGCTCCCAATTTATCGGATTCTTGGTCATAAAGCAAGACCAAATCACCTTCTGAGAAGACACGGGGTTTGACATTTTTGTCAAACTGAGCTTTGACTCGTTTCTTATGAGCTTCGTTAGCCAAAGCGGCGTCACGACGGGTTTCATCCAACTGGATTAATTCCAAGAAACGAGCCTCTTCTTCTGAAGTTCTGGGGAGGAGGTCGATTGCGAGTTTAAGCGACGAAATTTCGCACTGGATTGGTAAGACTGCTTCCAGGCCATACACCAGTTGAAAAGGTGTGAACCCGGTTGCGTTCTTTACCGAGGTTTGGTAATCCCACAAAGCCGAGTACAGGATTAGGTGCCATCTTCTTTTATGAACCCCGATCATCCTTTGCAACATACACTTCAGGACCTTGTTGATTGCCTCAACTTGTCCGTTGGCTTGCGGATAATATGGGGTAGAGCTGTCGTGAGATAGCCCTAGCTTGGCAGCTAATTCGACCATCATGTGATTGCGAAAATGCGACCCATGATCTGTAACTATAGCCTGTGGTATGCCGAACCTGGCGACTACATGATTGAAAAAGAAAAGGGCAGCTGTTTCACCAGTGTTATCCAATGTAGGCATCGCCTCGGCCCATTTGGTAAAATAGTCAACAGAGACTATAATATACCCATGCCCCCCGGTCGAGGTGGGGTTACATTACATGAAATCGATGCCCCACTTGGCGAAGGGCCCAACAGCAACTATAGGCTGTAAGGGTGTGGGTGGTCGTCTGGTTTTGCTATCAAAGATTTGACAAGCATGGCAACTTCTGACTGCTGTTATGCAATCTTTGAACATGGTTGGCCAGAAGTATCCTGCTCGTAAGATTCTTTGTGCTGTTGCATATCCAGACTGATGCCCCCCACACGCGCCTAAATGACAATCATTCAGGGCTTTTTCGGCCTCCTCATGGGTAAGGCACCTCCTCAGAACTGTATCGACACCACGACGGTAAAGTGTATCACCGACAATCATGTAGTCTTTTGCTTGGTATCGTATACGTTTTTGTTCTGAGTGAGAGGTGTTAGACCTAAATTTTTGGGTTTGGAGATAAACTATGATATCTCCATACCACTCATCACTTACAGATATCAGAAACAAACTTTCGTCCACGATTGAATCTTCCGATGTTTCATCGTTGGACAACGATGGGAGATCGCATAATAATTCTGCGAAAACTAGAGCTTTCTTTGATTTGGATTTTACAAATTCCAGATCAAACTCTTGAAGGATCGCTATCCATTTTGAATATTTGCCCCCCAGCAACTGTCGCGACAGTATATAAGTCATGGGGTTGCAATCTAACAGGATGGTAGTTTTCCGAAAGAGGACATAATGTCGAAACCTTTGAATCGCTTGAACAACTGCAAGCGCTAGTTTTTCAACATAAGAATATTTACTTTCTATATCGTTTAAGTTTTTACTTAAATAATAGATAGGATGTTCAATTCCATTGACTTCTTGTACTAAAACCATCGCAATGGTTGTATCTGCTGCAGCTAGATACAGGTTAAAATCTCTTTGATAGTCCGGGGCGTACATTAATGATGCTTTTACTAGACAATCTTTCAGAGCATCAAAAGAAGCTTGCGCTACTTGGTCCCAGACAAAAGGTACATCCTTTTTCAATAAACGAGTATAACCTTTAGCAAGTTCTGCGTAATTTGGAATGAACCTCCTCAGAAAGTTTGCTTTCCCTTGGAGTTTCTGAATCTGAAGCAAATTTGAAGGTGGAGGCAAATTAATGATTGCCTGAACCTTACAAGGGTCGAGACGAATCCCATCTTTAGAGACTACAAAGCCAAGTAGACGACCAGAACCGACGCAAAACACACATTTGTGTGGATTGAGTCTTATCTTGTAGTGTCGGCAACGTAGAAATATTAATCTTAAATGCTGCGGATGATCAGTCTGCTTTCGCGAATGAGCCGGAAGATCGTCGAGATAAGGTTGAACGATGTTCTTGATGTCATGGAAGGCATAATTCATCGCCCTCTGAAACGTCGCCCCTGCGTTCTTTAAACCAAAGGGTAATTTTCGATAAGCGAATGTGCCCCACGGACAAATAAATGCAGTCTTTGACTGGTCCTGTAGGCGGATATTTATTTGATTATACCCGGAAAATCCATCCATAAATGAAAAGATTTCACATCCGGCGCATTCATCAATTATCTGGTCGATGAAGGGTGTAGGGTAGTTGTCCTTCGGACAAGCTTGGTTTACATCCCTATAATCGACACACACTCTAATCGTCCCTTGTTTTTTCATAACAGGGACAATATTCGATACCCAATCGGTTAGCGGAACTGGGTAGATGAATCCAGCATGGAGGAGTTTTTCAACTTCCGCCTTAATGGCAGCGGCTTTCTTCGGGTGCACTTGCCGAAGTCGTTGCCTTACTGCTTTGACATCAGGATACATTTTAATTTCATGTTCAACGATACTCGAGTCAATGCCTGGCATTTCATCATATGACCATGCAAAGACATCTCTAAATTCGCGAAAAAGAGCGTTATATATTTCCAGTTCTGAAGGGGAACAACCTTTGCCGACATAAATATTCTCTACAACATCTGTTTTAGTCGAGATATTTATGGCTATAGTCTCTTCAATATTGGATAGGTTTCGCTCGGAATCCACCGTGTTTACAGTATTCGTTAGGAACTCAAATACTGAAGGGTGATAGAGGTCACTTTGAGTATCTTCTTCATATTCCGGAAGAAGGGAACGATGGTGGTGATCATTCCATGGTGCCCCCTTAATCATCATTGATTGTAAGATTCCTTCGTCAGTCCCATGTACTTTCGACCAAGGATCTAATGGGGTTCCATATTCTCTAGATCTATCTACCCAAACGCTTGACGAGCGTTGATTTGGGTTTGCCTTCCATGCTTGAAACATTGATTGCTACAATATTTTTAAAGGGCTTGGGGGCAAAACCATTGAATGATCCATGTTGACCTTCGTGGAAGATATCATGTTGCAGGTTGCTACAAACAGTACATTTCCTATATAAATAGGAGGTGGTAGCGCGAAAGTTCCCATCAATGTGGGGTCTTTCAATAATCCTACTCCGATATCTTGAATTGAATGGTTACTCTCATGGATCATGGGAATGCTTCCTGTAACTTGTGAACCATTAGGGAGGAAATTCTGTTGGTCGACGATCATAATCCCTCCTTCAAACGGGAATGCGATCTTCCTAAAATAAGTCGACACGATAGCCGCCATGGCATAAATCCATGGTCTACCCAGCAGGATGTTATAGTCAAGATTTCCATCAATGACTTCTACATCAATTTCTACTGTCTTTCCTCCTAGTTCAACTTTCAAGTTATTAAGGATACCGTAAGGGGTATAATTCCTTCCATCGAAGGCTTTTAATGTCGTCGAAGATCGCGACAAGGTTGGAGATCCTAAAGTTTTCCAGCAACTCATTGACATAATACATGTCGAGGCTCCCTCATCAATTATCGTTCTGTGAACAGTTTTGTTGAGTGCTTTCACTTGAATAAGGAAAGCTAGCTGAGCTGGTAACTGAGGATCATATCCCTTGTGATCAAAGGATACAAGATTGGAGTCTTTAGGATCAACCCCACCAATTGCCGATAACAATGCCTGCCTTTGGGTCGGACAATTTTGTAGCACTTCAAGAGTCGACATAGCGGATGGCGATTGGGCCAAATCTTCCACTATATTATAATGCTGCGCCGCTCTGGCGCGAGGATTAAATGTCGACTTATGTACTACACCCTTTGGCGGTTTTATTGTTAATTCAGGGATGGTGGGCGTTACAACTTCCGTCGAAGTTGTTGTCGAACTACTTGGTTGATCTTTACCTTTTTCGTTCGACACCTGAGGATTCCCATAATCTTTGTTCCTTGTCGAAATCAAAGCATCATTCTGCTGTTTCGAAACTGACAACATAAGGACTTGCGACGGGGAAGCATTTCCACTATCAACCAGATTTTAACCTGGGTTGGGAAATGGATCAGTTAAC
The DNA here is from genome assembly GCA_031772625.1 of Pinus tabuliformis. NCBI lineage: Eukaryota > Viridiplantae > Streptophyta > Pinopsida > Pinales > Pinaceae > Pinus > Pinus tabuliformis. The sequence goes on from CM062807.1 coordinate 126,482,872, forward strand.
ACAGCTGATGTTTGTGAACTTTTAAAGAACCTCTTTAACTCAGCTTTGAATGGGCAATTCTTTGTGTTATGATCCTTATCATCACATATTAGGCATGGATAATTTTGTTTCCCTTTGCCAGGAGGGTTTGAAGAATTTTTTCCAGGGGATGACTCACCCTGTCTATTCTTCTTCCCTTTGTTTTGTTTCTTCTTGCTTCCTGGTTGATTGGTTTCTTTGCCCTTATCTTCCGATACGGTATTTACTTCCGAAGCAAGAATTTCTTCTTTTGCATTTTGATCCGAATTCTTACGGGCTTTCTTTGACGAAGCCTTTATCGATTTCGCGTTTGTTGTGCCAATCACGCCATCACCGGCATGAGAGTCACTATTTGATTTAGGAGGTGGAGGAATTGAAAACTCTGGTCTAGGGGTGTCAGGTATTTTGTCATAGAGCATGCCGGACTGAGTATAAACTAAGTCCAAATACTGTGCACGAGCAATTACTTGCTCCTCTGTTATGACTCCCCCCTTGGCCACATCTTCCGTAATGGCCGGAAGTAACGACTTTATAAACCATTCAGCTAACAGCTGATCGGGAACATATGTTTTCACCATCCTACGACGATGACGCCACTCATGTATATGATCAGATATATGGGTAGCAGTTGTCTGTTTGAAGTTGGTTAATATTTCTGTTCCCGTTTCATACCTTATCGGTAATTGAAAGTGGGTTAAGAAAGTCGTGGCTAGGGAACTAAAGTTGTCGAAAGAGGCTCTTGGCAATTCAATATACCATTTAGCCGCTGGACCTGTCAATGTCCTCTGAAAAAGGTGAAGTCTTATCGAATCGTCGTTAAGGGTGTTCGATGAACACCACAGATGAAAAGTCATCACGTGATTCGACGGGTCTTCACCTGGATTTCCATTGAATTTAGGAATGTCAAATGGAAGTTTATGAGGAATCGTTGGCCACCAAGGGGTATAAGCAATCGGATCGTTGGTTAAACGGTGTAAATCAGGTAACTCTAAAGTTGCCACGAATGGTAACTGCTGATTCAGGTTAGGCGAAGCGTAACCAGGGTATGATGGAATCGCTTGAGCAGTAGGTCTTTGCATACCAGCATAATGTAATTGATGTTGGTATGATTGATACGGTTGGTGGACTTGACCACTGTAAAGTGGTTGGTTTTGACCGTTTTGGATATACGGTTGTCCACTATTCGCAAAGATCTGCTGTTCAGAACCTTGGTACACTTGCTGGAACTGCGGTTGTTCGTATTGTACAAGCCATGGTTGTGACGCCACGTTCTGTTGTGCCATGCTAACCATTGGACCAAGGTGTGGGGTAATTGTACCCATTTGTACTTGTGTCATCCCACCAGTTGGCGATTGTGGTTGCGACCCATGGTCAAGCGACTGTTGCATTACAACCTGAGGTTGACATGTAACAGGCATCGCTTGAACTTGCGACACGGTTACAATAGCCGGGGTGGTTGGGATGTTTGTCACAGGTACACACTGTTGCATAGAATATACAATCCTTGGTTGTTGAGGTAGCATAGGTACCCAACTACTTGATGCAATTCCACTATAACCAGAATACTGTTGAGAACTGCCATATGGATATCCTCCTGGAGGGGGTAATGAAAGGGCGTACTGCCCTCCATATGGTAGCAATCCGGAACTCAGAGGGATTGTTAATCTTTGAGGACTAGATGGCCCAAATTGACCTCCATGAGGATCAATCTGTCGAGTTTCAACATAAGAATTACCGGGTATTACTCCGGATGAACAAACTGGAATAGACCATACTGTCGAAGTAGTCCCTTGGTGGACTCCTTCTAGCTGTTGGGAGCTAGTTGGGACAGCTAGTATGCCGGCAAACATCGTTGGAGTGACGGTAGGGGCTTCTGCTGTCGCTGTGTCATTTGACACAGTCCTAGATGATGACGGTTGTTTAGACATTTTAAGTCTATCCAATAGATTGCCTAGCGATTCTACAGGGACTTCCACTTGTGGTGTATTAACTTCTGATGAAGGAAAGAGAGTGACCCCTACTCCAAAATGAGTTTGAGTACTTGCTTGCGGATCCTCTGCAATTTCCTCTATCGCAATCAAACCCGGTGGAAGAGGAAGACCGTCAGGTCCGTAAAATATTTCTGGTGCCGAAGAAGTGGTTGTTTCGACAGCGACAGTTGTTTGGGGAACAAAACTTTCTGGACCGGTTACAGATGGAACTGGTTCAGTTACACAAGTATTTGCCCCCAGACCAGGATCAGTATTATTGTCCTTCTGTGGCTGTTGAACTTCTTCTATAGAGGCAGGGTTTCCAGAAATGTTAGGAGTAACCGGAACCTCGGATGCAGTTGGAACACTTGTTCTAATTTTCAAAGGAGATTTTGAACCGGTTAAACGAGTTCGCTTTGCCCGTACTGTTTTCGATTCCGGGGACAAAGACGGTTGACTCGCAAGCCTCCGCGAACGATGGATTTTCAATTGACTTTCTTCCATGATTGCGGATTACTCGATCAACTAAAATATTAAAAGGGGAAATTTGTGTTTCTGAATTGAATGAATTTTATTAGACGCTTTTAGACACAACTTGCTTTTTCACTTTTTAAGAGTCGAGAAAAAGCTAAAGATGACTCTAGTCCCCTTCGATGTATTAATGAGCCCGAAGTGAAAAATGCTCGGTTGGACTTTTTCAGTTATAGAGTTTGAAAAAGGCCAAAAGAAACTGCTCTGGAGATCTAGGCAGAGGGTGTGCCAAACCTTTCGCAAAACCACAGAATACGTTTTACGGTACGGGTGGTCGATCTTCGTGAATGCTGTGTTCACTGCATTGCGATCAGTAGGGCGGCCGACACGGTTTCATATTGGATAAAGGCTTTATTCCTATAGGGGTCTCCCAATATATACGCGATGGTACGTGGGAGCACAAGTCCGTATTAGTGCCACCGACTCTCAGGAGGAATCACCCACCTTCGTCGAGATCGACAGTCACTATGTTTAACGACGCCTGAACACGTCTCTAGCTTAGACCTCTAGATGTTTGCGTTATGTTTCAAAGCGTTGTTAGGTTCATTCAATATATTTTAAGTTGATCTTTTTAAATTTTGCCTTTCAAGGTTCACCACGAGATGTATTGATACAAATTCCTAAATGCAGTCTAAGATGAGAAGCAAGCTTTTCAAATCTTTTCGACTTATGAAAATCTTAACTACTGAGGGAAAAGAGAGACAAAATCTTTTCACACAGATCAAAGAGCACTCACTAATGCACTTTTTCCCTAAATCAACATACAAACTTAATGCAAAATGAAAAGATGCAAGTATTTCTTTTCTCTTCCTTAATGTTTGATGAAAAACAAAAAGAAAGCTGTTGTATAATTTCGAATTCAATTTCAAGCGAAAGTAAACAAGTTTGTCCAAAATCAAAAGACACCTTACGATTCACTTGTTTCGACACTTAGAAATATATAAATTCAAACCATATAACGAAAGCGACAAACTCAATCAGCTATGAACAACAAATAAACTAACTCTTAAGATCAAAATGACACTTTATCACAGGTCTAGATCTAAGAGGCCACAGCAAGACTAGTTCACTTTCGTTATGGGAAACTGTAAATGACACAAGAAATACAAAAGAACAAATACAGTTTCTTTATACAACTGAGGCGGAATAATGACAAAGGAAGATGGTTTCAGATAGACCCACTGACTGGCAACAAACAGCAAAAACAATAGTGAAAACAAGGCAAGACACAGCAGGAAACCCCAGTAACTCAAGCCAAGACTGGTCCAGCGCAGGTGTAACACTGCCTGTTTGACCTTCAGCGCAGGTAGCCCCTTCGGGAACTACGCTGAAATGCAGACTGCCTTTGTACAGCCTGCAATGAAGAACGAGACTTTCGTCCGTCTTGGTTTCCGGGTCACAGATTGCTCAAAAATTCACAGTTTTTGCTCAAATCAGAAGCTATCAGTCAAGGACACACTAAGGGATGTAAAGGAGGATGAAAAGCTATCACTAAGAGATTATTAGAGTCCTTGTGGATCAGCTCTTCAAATCATAAACTTGCCCAGAAACTGAGCTAGAGTAGCTGCCCTCTACTTTGTGTTTGATGGATTCAAACACAGTTCGATTCGGTACTCCCTTTGTTTATGAAATGAATAGAAAAAAACCACAAACAACCAACAAGATACGCTCCCCAGTGGAGTCGCCAATTTGTTGGGGGGAAAAGTATCTAATGCAGAATGCCTCTATCCCACTCTGAAGGTAATAGTACTTCAGCAACAACTGAATGCAAAGCTATTCAAAGTTTCTTCTTTATGAGATGAGAGAGGGAAGAAAAGGATGATCTACTAACCGTTATCTTGCGCTAATAGTCGATCCAGTCTTCACTCCTTGCTGCTTGCTCCTAGCTCCTTGCCCTTTCACCGGCCCAGCTACACACAGATCCTGTAAAAGCACAAGAAGAGGAAACTACAAGAAGCATACATCCATAATCGATTATAGGATTAGCATAAATCAAATATACAAGCATCTATTCATCATAAAGACACATGCATATAGAAGAACCTCAAATACTTTATTGATAATAGAAGTAAAGTTCTGAGAGAGTTACAACCATAATGGGCCCAATCCAGCAACACCTCCCAGCTGAAAGAAATCTCCTCTTCACCTCCTTCAAGCAAAACACCCAATAGCTCTATACACAAACCAACAGCACTTCCTTGCTTGCACAAAATTCCAGCCCCCCTAGACCTCATGAGAGAGCTCTATATATAGGAGATTTGGAGAAAGGATGAGTCAGCTTGAGGCTGGCATAAAGCTGACTAGTGTCCTCTCCCACTTTAGTTAATCTTCAGTTCTTGAGTCCACTTGGAGAATCTTGCTTCCACTTGGAGATCAAGACCCTCTTACTCATCATAGGGCAAATTCCTTGAACCAAGTGTCAGTTTGGAAGCTTCCTGGGCAGTTGACACCTTGCAGAATGACTGTGCCACTTGGCCAATCTCGCCCAGCGCAGGTAGCCTTCATTGATTTTGACCTTCAGCGCAGGTACAAGGAGGAGCAGTTGACATTCAGTGCAGATGCTCAGTGGAGCAGCTGACATGATCCAGAAATAGCTTGTTTTTGAGTGTTTTCAGGTGGAGAACTGATTTTCAGTGCTGTGGTTTGCTGACCTTGTTCCTCTAAGGGTAAGAACAACATGTTTAGGGACTTTGGATCCCTCAGATTGTTGACATTTCATGCTCCATGTTGTAAGGCACAAAAATTTCTATAACAATATGGCTGTTCTCCTAGAGAGAAAAATGAAAGGGCATACTGCCCCCCACACGGCGGAAATCCAGTGCTCAAAGGAAATATTGGCCTTTGGAGACTGGACTGCCCAAATTGATACTGTTGTGAAGGATCAATTTGGTGAGTCTCAACATAAGAAATTCCAGATATTATTTCGGGCGAACAAACGGGAATAGACCATACTGTCGAAATAGTCCCTGGGTGGACTGCCTCTAGCGGTTGAGAGCTAGTTGGGACAGATGGTATACCAGCGAACATTGTCAGAGTGGCAGTAGAAGGCTTTGCTACCACTATATCAGATGACACAGTGATGTCGATGGTTGTCCAGACATATCGAGTCTATCCAAAAGAGTTCATAGCGATTCTATAGGAACTTGAAATGAAGGGGTATTAACTTCTGAAGTAGAAGGATATAGGTGGATCCCAGTTCCAAAATGTGATGGAGTACTAGATGGAAGATCCTCCTAATCTCTTCTATAGCAATCAATCCAGGTGGAAGAGGTAGACCGTCAGGTTCGTAAAATATTTTTGGTGCCGAAGAAGGTATAGATTCTGCAGCGACAGATGTTGGAGGTGTAAAACCTTCCGAATCAACCCTAGATGGAGATGGTTCAGGAATAGAAGTGTTTACTGTTACACTAGGATTAGTTCTAATGTCCTATTGTAACTGCAGAACTTCTTCTATAAAGGTAGGGATACCAGAAGTAGTTGGAGTAACTAGAGTCTCCGAGGATGTTGAAACACAAGCTTCAAACAAACCAGGAGAGTTTGCCCCAGTTAAACGAGTCCACTTGGCCTGGAATGGTTTCATTCTCGGAGTCAAAGATGGCTGACTCGTTAGTCTCCACGAACGATGGGGTTTTGATTGACTTTCTTCTACGATTTCAGATTACTTGATCAACTCAAAATAAAATGGGAGAATTTTATTTCAAATTAGATGAATTTTAGACGCTTTGACACAACTTTCTCTTTCAATTTTCAAGAGTCGAGAGAAAGCTAAAGATGACTCTAGTCGCCTTCGATTTTTAATGAGCCTGAAGTGACAAGTGCTCAAATGGACCTTTTCCTTTAAGGAGTCTGAAAAGGAATGAAAGAGACTACTTTGGAAATATAGACAGAGGGATTACCAAACCAATCACAAAACTGTAGAATACTTTTTACAGTATGGCAGTCAATCTTCCCGAATGATGTGTTCAGTGCGTTGCGATCGATAGGGCGACAGACATGGCTTCCTAAGGATAAAGGATATAGCCTATTGTTGTCTCCCAATATATACTCGACGGTACGTGGGAGCACAAGTCCATACTGGCACTTGTCATCTTAAAGTGGAGGAATCACCCAACCTACGATGAAAGCGACAGTTACCAGGCTTTACAACGTCAGAATACGTCTCTAGCATAGACTTCTAGATGTTGTGCGTTAGGTTCCAAAGTGGTTTTGTGTTCATTGAATTTATTTTACAGTTGATCTTTCTTAAGAAGTTTGCCTTTAAGGTTCACCGCATAATGTAGATATACAACTCCTAAATATGAAATCTAAGATGATAAACAGTCGTTTACTCTTCTTTTTGCAATGAAAATCCTAGCTACCAAGGAAAGAGAAGCGAAATTCTTTCAACATAGAGCATAGATCACACACTAGATGCACTGTCCTAAATCAAAATCAACAAGCAGTCTAAATGCAAATGCACATGCATGTATTTTTTTTCCACTTTCTTAATGTGTGAATGACAAAAATAATGCTAAGTACAAATTTGAATTATCTCTTCTTTCAAAGTGACAGTACTAACAATTTTCTTTTCAAAAAACGAAAGGAAGACAAGAATGACACTTTGCGATTTTGAACTGAAAACTACTTTAGACACTTGAAATACTATTAATTCAAATCAAATACAAGGGTAACAGTGTAATCAACTATTAGAAAGAGGAGGATTATTTTCTTTGACTGAAAACAACACTTGCGACACTTTCAAATCAAAAGACGACATTTCGATTAAGCTACTTTTTGTAAAGGAGAACTGTAAATGGCGAAAAATACAAAAAAACATTCACAATTATTTGTACAATGGAGGCTGAATAATGCAATGGAAGGGGGTTTCAATAGTGGTATACTAATCATAGACAGTAAAATTCCTAAATAAAGCTGAATACAGTGAAGAAAAAACCAAAATCTGGAGGCAGAAACAGTCTTATCTGATAATTGCACCTGTAACACAGGGGAACATGGATGCATCCCACCTACTGCACACGGGAGGTGCGATGCATCCAGTCTGCCAAAAGGAGACAGTGTGATGGTCCAGGGACGAGACTTTAACATTTTTTTTGGTCACAGTTTGCAGCTTAGTTCAGGGATTTAGGCTGAGCTAATGATAGTCAGTAAACCCAAAGTATAGGGGCTGATATAATGAGGTTACTTGAGCTACCGCCAGGGCACTTAGGATGTTTGCAAGTTGGTTGTTCAGTTTATAAACAAAACCTGGAGATGGACTGAAGCAACATTGATCTACTTTGCACTTGCATAGCAAATACAGTTCGAAGGCTAGCTGGCTTAACTTTAGGCTTCGTCTGTAGTTTATAAAGAAAACAAATATAAACAAGCAAACAAGCTATTCGCTCCCCAGCGGAGTCTCCATTTTGTTATCGGGAAAACTAATGTCTATTTAGAGCTGCTAGTCCCACTAAGATGGGTAGCTATCTTAGAAACAAAAAAACTAAAGTAACTTGTGTTTTCATTTACGAGAGATAGATGAGAAAGAAGAAGGGAGTACCAACCTCAGTCTTTTGCTTGACCCCTTGCTTGTTCCCTTTCCCCTTTGACTGAATTTCACCACTCCTTCTTTACTTGTCCTGCTTCAAAGAGCACCTGTAGAGTCAAAGCAGCATAATACCATCAAAGCATAGAGATCTATAACCATAAAAAATATAGGATCAGATGTATATTAACCATATAAATGCATATATCAATACAAGATTCAAAGATATACAAGAATATGGAGGAAAACTCAAATAGCTTTATTGATAGAAGTAGTAGAAGAGAGGATTACAACCCATTGGTCTAACCCAGTGCCATCCTCCCAGCATGAAAGCCCTCTTCACCTCATACAAAGCAAGATCACCCAACAATGTCTTCAAAGAGAAACCAATAACGCTTCCTTGCAAATTACAAAATTCCAGCCTTTGGATCTCTGGGATGAGGGATCCATATATAGATGTTTGCAGGGGGGTGAGTTAGCTTTTGGGATTTTGATTAGTGTCATATCTCTAATAGTTCTTGTTTCCACTTGGATATTTCATGATCTCTTACTCATCCCTGAGCGAATTCAAAGAGGAAAGTGTCAAATGAGCAGCTTCTAGAAGATTCTCAAGGTCCCCACCTAGCAAACTACTTCTACCATTTGTCCGCTCTCAAACCCTACAGAAGGGCTTTCTAGTATGCATCACACTTTTTGCATGTGGTAGGAGAGATGCATTGAACCCTTAGCACTGAGCAGTCTGTGTGGTCCAGTTTTGACCAGTTCTGAGTAGTTTTTCATGGAGAACTTCTGGGAGATGATGTAATCAACTAACCTTTCTCCTTTAGGGTATGAAACAACACTTTTAGGGACTTAGAAGCCCTTGGTTTATGTACATATGTGATTGGGGTTGTAGTGCCAAAATATGTCTATAACCCTTATGCCTCCTCTACTCATATATCTTTGATCCCATAGCAAACCCTAGCTCAATGGGAGAGAAATTTAGGGTTTAGTGTAAGAAAAACAGGGGATTTGGGAAATCTATAAGAATGAAGGGAAATAAAGGGATAGGGGGCTTCTAAATTCTAAGGAATATTTTGGGAGGTAGGGAGGGATGTTAGGAAGTAGGGGAAAGTGAAATTTCTAGGATTGAGTGAGGGGAAGAGGTCCAAAAGGGTGAAAAAAAGACCTAGCCTAGAAAAGTGTAAAATTGTAGCAATAGGGTAGGGTTTGTGGGAAAATGGTGATTTTGAGGGATAGGAGTGATCGAAAGTATTTAGGAAGGTATATTAAGGATAGGGGAAGTCACATGAGCAACATGATATAATTTTTCTTGATAGTTTTACCATGGAGGTCATTAAACCAAGAAAAATGCCCTCAAAACCCTAGGTGAGGGAAATGAGCTTTCCAAGAAAAACTGAGAGACAAATATGGTAAACACATGGCCACTTACTTGGATTTGATGTAATGCAACTAGAATTTGTTGATGAAAGATTATGAAATGATGATTTTGGAACCCTAAAACCTAATGGAGACCTTGGAAACCCTAAAACTTAATGGGAACCTTGGCTGAATGAAATCATCACAAAAATGAGTATGATAATGAAGAAAACTCATGACTGAAGTACACTCAACACAAAGGTGATATAAGCCAGCAAGGAACAAAAATTATTTAAAAGGATTGGAGACAAACTTGAGACTACATCCAATGACCAAATTTTTACATGATGACCTATTGGAATGACAAAAATTTCATTGTGGGACCCTAACAAGACATGATAAGAGGCCATTTGATCACTGGTGATAGGATGTGAAGAGTAACACTAACATTCGATCTAGCTGGGGATGGAAGCTCCTTGGAAGTGTCAAGCACATCGTAAACCAAGTAGCCTTATCCATTGGGCATGGAGTCAAAAACCATTCAAAAGACCAAACTTAATATTGCAAACCGACTGACAAACTGAATTGTAGACTAACTACAAACTTAACTGGAAGATACTACTGAAAAAGATGCTTAGAATTGAGCTTATTCATCAAACCTACTCTAACTAATCCATACATCACCAGATCAAGTGAAATTGAATAGCCAATGCCACCACGTAACCATTTTGTCTGTTAGATGAATTCTCGGCAGGTGCTTTCTTATGAGAAAGAAGGGGGAATTACTGAAAGAAAACTCCCACGGAAACTTGTAAACAGATTGAATCTTAATGAAATTGCAAAGTATGAGCCCTCTAGCTGACCTCAAGAATGCTGTAAAAGGATCTTCATAGGAATACATATTGATTACTAGACCATCTAATATATTACTGCTCTACTCTAGGCAGTCTTCATAACATGAATGTGAACTTTCATCTTTATCCTTACTTTCCTGATATGACTACAAATTTTCGGATGAACTTTCTACTGAGACTCCTCCTAAACATGAAAATCAAGATAGCTGCCCAATCACATTTTTATCACCTCTGTTTTGAAGCTCATTTCCAGCTAATGGAGAAAAACTTTTACTACAAATATCATCTAAACACCAGCCATTGGATCACGAAAAACTCGGGAAGTCTACTGCAACCTATTACCTATTGGTTCAAATGAGACCTCACAATTTTCTATAAGCTGCTCATTCTTAATTGCAGATATACTATGACAATTTCCCTTCAAAAATTGAAATGTTTCAAAGAATAATGGTAAAGACTTTTCCTTTATCATTTGATCATATATCTCAGTTTCCAAGTCTTCATTTGCAACCTGACATTCAATGGCATTCGGGGGTTGAAAATTCATTACACTCTTGATTTTCAAGATCAAAAGTTAACGACTATTGATTATTGCATAAAATTGTCTCTGATGAAATGAAATGAAGCAAAACCAATAGCAACGATCCTTCACTTACTTCAAATTTTTCTACACTTTCCTCTTCACTACCATAGCTAATATGCTTCCGTTGATCACTATATTCGAGCTGCTGAAACTGAATTTCCTCCTCCCACAAATTAGCTGCTGATTGGTCTACAAGATTTGCTTTTTCTTGGAGAACATAATCATCGTCATATTGATCAAACTTTAGCAAATCATCAATATAAAGAATATCATCAAGCATACATGTCAGATCAACAGATCTCTTGTCTACTAGTTGATCTATAAAACAATCATTATCATATCTATGACAACTGGGACAAGAAAGAAAATTTTTTGCACTGCCCACTTTTTTTTCTTCAATCAACAAGCCATGGTCCTAAACATCATACTCATTCCTTGTGATGATTTTCTTTATCATCTCTACCACTACACTTACCAAAATGTCAAACTTTACCTCTAATGATGTCGAGTGCTCTGCATCTATGTTCTCCCTCTCTTCTACCTTCAACTCTGCCCTTCTAATCAACATATTAGCATCTACATCTACTGCACTATTCTACTTTTTTCAAGTGTTGCAAGGTTCCTTTCTCTTAACTGAAACTCCATTTCTAGATCAAAGGCTTTCAGATAATGCAAGAGAGCTGAGCCAGGAGGAGGTTTTATATTAGGAGACATCGAACAATAGACTTGGTTAATCTGGCAGAAAACTATTGTATTATCTCCCCTGGCTGTCTTTTTAGATGGTTATACTCTTCTAGAATCAAGAAATGGTTCTCTTTGACCACCCACATGTCGAGGAAAACTTTGACAAATTGCGGGAAATCTAACATGCTCGAAGTAGGAAGGTTTTTGAACCAACTCTTGACATTTCCTTGCAAAGGAAGAGAAAAAAAAACTAATATTGACATCCTCTTAATCAACTTCAAAAAGGTCGAGGAAAGTCTCAAAATTCTGCATATGTCTCTGAACAGTGACGTTGTTAAATTCACCATGAAACCTTGGTAGATATAGGTAATCATTTTCAGGGAAATCATGGAATATAGGAGGTAAAATCAGAGGCTTATATATATTCAGGACTATAGAAGGTGTAAGACTATGTGCACTAGCTGTAGGATCAGTTTTACTCTCTTTAGGCTCATCAACTCGAAAAGCATATGCACAAGTTTTAGGTAAGAGGTCATGATATTGATCAACATCAAAGGGAAATGAGATATTTACACTCTTCAAATAGGTATAATCAAATATAGGACTTTGATAACCTTTTTCATACAACAATCTCTGGAAAAATTTGAGGATGGTTTCAAGAAAGGAGAAGAAGTATTTTACAAAAAAGTAAATTACATCTCGAATGAAATTCCACTTACAAGACCTGACTATTGCATATGATCCTTCCATATTCCTATTGGCAAGGTTGATCATCGAGTGGAGTCTTAAAATTTAGTTGATTGGATTTGGCATAAATGTTTTATAATCTAGATTCCTTTGACAATGAAGTCACTAGGTAATAAAAAAAATTCAAAACCTTTGGATTCTTCACCAGTGGAGTCTTTAAATAAATCTAAACTATGTGGAGTCACCAGGTGAAAGATGCACAATATTTCTATGTCTGATCACTATTCACTATCAACAATCAGATCTGATCTTTGTCGTTATTTCCTAGGAAAGATATATCACTCGTTTCCCCGACAAAGACACCAAAAATGTTATCCCTTAAAAATTTAGTTAAGGACACCGTAGACCAAGTAGCCTTATCCATTTGGCATGGAGTAAAAAACCATTCAAAATACCAAACTCAATATTGCAAATTGAATGATAAATTGAACTCTAGACTAACTGCAAACTTTACTGGAAGATACTACTAAAAAAGATGCTCAGAATTGAGATTATTCATCACACCTACTTTAATTGATCCATACATCACCAGATCAAGTGAAATTGAACAGCCAATGCCACCATGTAGGCATTTTGTCTGCTAGATGAATTCTCGATAGGTGCTTGCTTATGAGAAAGAAGGGGGAACTATTAAAAGGAAACTCACACGAAAACTTGTAAACATATTGAATCTTATTGAAATTGCAAAGTATGAGCCCACCAATTGACCTCAAGAATGCTAAAAAAGGATCTTCATAGGAATACATATTGATTTCCAGACCATCGAATATATTATTGCTCTACTCTAGGAAGTCTTCATAGCATGAATGTGAACTTTCATCTTTATCCTTACTTTCCTGATATGACTGCAAATTTTCAGATGAACTTTCTGCTAAGACACCTCCTGAACAAGAGAATCAAGCCAGTTGCCCAATGAAATTTTTATCACCTCCATTTTTAAGCTCATTTCCAGATAATGGGGAAAAACTTTGACTACGAATATCATCTAAAACACCAGCTATTGGATCATGAAAAACTCAGGAAGTCTACTCCAACCTATTACATAGTGGTTCTAATGAGACCTCATAATTTTCTATAAGGTGCTCATTCTCAATTGTAGATATACTATGAAAATTTCCCTTCAAGACCTGAAATTTTTCAAAGCATAATGGTAAATAATTTTCCTACATCATTTGATCATATCTCATTTTCCAAGTCTTCATCTGCAACCTGACATTCAATGGCATCCGGGGACTGTAAATTTGGATCTAAGGAGTCTTGATCAAGGATTTCATTGCCCTGTTGATTGTCAATATGAAAACTTAATTACTGCTGATTGTTGATTGCATAAAGGCTGTCTTCGATGAACTGTAATGAAGCAAAACAAATAGGCAAGGATCCTTCACTTACTTCCAAAGTTTCTGTACTTTCCTCCTCACTACCATAACTAATATGCATTGGTTGATCACTGTATTCAAGCTGCTGAAATTGAAATTCCTCCTCCCACAAATCAACTGTTGATTGGTCTTCAGGATTTGATTCTGTTTGGAGAATATAATCATCATGATTTTGATCAAACTTAGGCAAATCATGAATATAAAGAATATCATCAAGCATACATGTCAGATCAACAGATCTCTCCTCTGCAAGCTAATCTATAAACCAATCATTATCAGATCTATGAAAACTGGGATAAGAAAGAAAATGTTATGGATCACCCACTTGTTTTTCTTCAATCAACGAGCCATGGTCCTAAACATCATACTCACTTCTTGTGATGATTTTATACATAATCTCTTCCACTGCACTTACCAAAATGTTGAGATTTACCTCTAATGATGTTGAGTGCTCTGCATCTATGTTCTCTCTCTCTTCTGCCTTCAAATCTGCCCTTTTGATCAATAGATTAGCCTCTACATCTACTGGAATATTCTACATCTTTTCAAGTGTTGCAAGGTTCATTTCTCTCAGCTGAAACTCTATTTCTAGATCAAAGGCAATCTGATAATGTAAGAAAGTTGAGGCAGGAGGAGGTCTTATATTAGCAGGTAGCGCATAATAGACTTGGTTAAATTTGGCAGAAAACTATTGTACTATCCCCCTTGGCTGTCTTTTCAGCTAGTTATACTCTTCTAGAATCAAGAAAGGGTTCTCTTTGACCACGCACTTGTTGAGGAAAACTTTGAAGAACAGTGGGAAATCTGAGATGCTCGCAAAAGGCAGGTTGTTGAATGAACTCTTGAATTTGCCTTGCAAAGAAAGAGCAAACAACCTAATAATGACATCCTCTTCATCAACTTCAAAAAGGTTGAGGAAAGTCTCAAAATTTTGCATATGTCTCTCAACAATGATGTTGTTACATTCACCATCAAATGTTGGCAATAGCTAATGATTTTTAGGGAAAGAATGGAATATAGGGGGTAAAATCATAGGCTTATATTTATCCGGGATTGTAGAAGGTGTAAGACTCTATACACTAATTGTAGGATCAGTTTAAGTCTCTTTATGCTCATCAACTCGAAAATGACATGCACAAGTTTTAGGTAGGAGGTCGTGATCTTGATCAACATCAAAGGGAAATTCAGTATTTATACTCTTCAAATAGGTAGAGTCAAATACATGACATTTATCCTCTTTTTCATACAACAAACTCTAGAAAACTTTCAAGGCAATTTTAGGAAAGGAGGATAAGTATTTTACAAGAAAGTAAATTACATATTGAATGAAAATCCATTTTGAGTACTTGACATTTGTGTATGATTGTTCCATATTCCTACTAGCAAGGTTGATCATCAACTAGAACCTTCAAATCCAGTTGAATGGATTCAGCATAAATGTTTTGTAATCTAGATTCCTTTGACAATGGAGTTGCCAGGTAATAGAAAAAAACTCAGAACCTTTGGATACTTCACTAGTGGAGTTTTTAAATCAATTTGAACTATGTGGAGTTGCTAGGTGAAAGATGCACAACACTTCTATGTCTGATCACTGTTCACCATCTACAATCAGATCTGATCTTTGTCATTCTTTACCAAGGAAGATATATCACTCATTTCCCCAACAATGACACCAAAATTTGTATCCCCTACAATGTCTTAGGCTGAGGAGGAAATTGAGAGAGGTAACCTCGAACCACATTCAGCTCAGTAGCTATCCCTACTGAACCAGAGAGGGATATCTCTAAGGATTTGTCAATGAATAACTGAAAAGAAATGGATTTTAGGCTAGATGTAAAAGTATTGTTAGAGTATTTGAAAATTTAGGGTTTTTAGGTTTGTTGGACTAAGGATGAGAGCAGGCTATTAGGTCAAGGTATCAAGTGTGCAGTAATAGGCATAAAGAGGATCTAGATAACAACGTGTTGTGATGAACTTAAGACTTAGTCAATGTAGTATAGGTATGATAGTTTAATAAATCTAAATGAGCATGTATTAGCATGAATTCATTAATCTTAGAAGAAGAGAAACACAAGCATGATTTTCCACATAAACAGAGCTTTGAATCTAGGAATTTTGCATATATAACTGTAAGGAAAACTATAAGAAGAAAGAAAAGAATGCAAGGAGGGATGATATCATCAATAAGAAATGATATGAAAGGAATATAACACCACAAACTAACTAAACAAGTATTCCTAAAAAATAGCTGCAATTGATCCTTGATTACCTGTATGAAAACATAAGATACAAGTCTCACCACAAAATTCCAACGCTTCTCACTAAATGAGAAAATCATACATATAGACTCAAGACAACCATATCCCAACCTTCAAGGGTTGAATCCCTAAGTGGTGGAATGGTTCCCAAGAATCTCTCAACCAATAAGAGAGAGTAAGAAGGTTAAACACAAACTATTCTTTTAGACATTGATTTGAGTTTTTCCACCTTTATGAGGGTCAATTAAGTACAAAACCAACCTATCATGCTAATTAATTCAATAATTACATCATCATGTCCTTAAAATATCAAAATTACATCATAAGACCTAGATCTTGCAAAAATGAAGTGAAAAAGACAGCTACAGGTATATGCGTAGCGCATTTGGCTATAATCGTTGTGCCATATTGAAATAAGATTTTGTAAGCCTTCTAGAAGTCAAATTTGAAAAGGAAGAGAACGGTCAACGAAACTTTTCTATCTAGTTTCAAAACAACTTTAATGTTTGGAAATGGACCATGGAAAGACCTTCAAAATTTGATTTTCCCAAGGTGACTCTATAAGCGCAATGCATGCTTCAGAATAGTGGGAGAAAGTGACTTTTTCACTTCTTTTTTGGATTTTTGTCACAACCAGTTTGTTGAAATGCTTCAAAAAGAAGATACCTAAGATCCTTAGGGAAATATCTATCCAAGGATATAAAGTTTTTAGCATTTTTAGCTCTGAGATGAAAGTGTAGTGGCAAGGTGTTGCGCTTATGGTAGGGTCAAAATTCTGGGTTTTTCAATGCAAATAGGGCTCAAAAATGAAGTTATATATATTCAACCAGAAGTGTTTTTTGAAAACTGAGAGAGGTTTTTGTAGATAAGGATGTTTTTAAAAACCACCTCTCTCATTTTTGTGAAATTAATTTACATTTTCTTGTAATATGTACAACAAAATAATGGCTAAAACAGAAACTTTAGCTTGAAATTTTTTAATTTTCTAACATAGGTCTCAATTAAGGTTGCATATCTCCCAATATATGATACCTGTGTAAACAATGAAGGATTTTTTTTCTTCCTTGCTGTATTATTAACAAAACCCTCTTTAAATTTTTTGAAATTCTTCTCCATTTGGTCAGAACCATGCTTTGAAGAAAAACTAGCCCTATGTGTGGAAAATGATTTGTCCCTTGGAATGATCTCTTGAAAAATGATACTTGTTGATAAGACCTCCCTTATTCCTCCTCTGCTAAGATATCTTTGATCACATAGCAAGCCCTAGCTCAATGGGAGAGAAAATTAGGATTTAATGTAGGCAAAACAAGGGATTTGGGAAATTTATAATAAAGAAGGGAAATAAAGGGGATAGGGGGCTTCTAAATTCTTAGGAAACTTTTGGGAGGTAGGGAGGGATATTAGGAAGTAGGGGAAAGTGGAATTTCAAGAATTGAGTGAGGGGAATGGGTCCAAAAGGGCGAAACACAGGCCTATCTTGGAAAGGTGTAAAATTGTAGCAATAGGCCAGGGTTTGCGGGAAAATTGTGATTTTGAGGGATAGGAGTGATCGAAAGTGTTTAGGAAGGTATATTAAGGATAGGGGAAGGTGTATGAGCATCACGACACAAGTTTTGTTAATATTTTTAACACGGAGGTCATGAAACCAAGAAAAATGCCCTCAAAACCCTAGGAGAGGGAAATGAGCTATCCAAACAAAACTGAGAGACAAATATGGTGAACACGTGGCCACTTACTTGGATTTTGATGTAACGAAACCTAAAGTTGATGATGAAATCTTATGAAATGATGATTTGGGAACCCTAAAACCTAATGGAGACCTTGGAAACCCTAAACCTTAATGGGAACCTTGACTGCATGAAATCATGATAAAAATGAATATGATGATGAAGAAAACTCATGACTGAAGTACACTCAACACAAAGGTGATATGAGCCAACAAGGAAGAAAAATTATTTAAAAGGATTGGACACGAACCTAAGATTACATCCAGTGACCAAATTTTTGCATGATGACCTAATGGAATGACAAAAATTTGACTGTGGGACCCTAACAAGACATGATAAGAGCCCATTTGATCACTAGTGACAAGATGTAAAGACTGACACTAACATTGGCTCCAGCTCGGGATGGTAGCTCCCTTGAGGTGTCAAGAACACCATAGACCAAGTAGCCTTATCCATTTGGCATGAAGTCAAAAACCATTCAAAAGACCAAACTCAATATTGCAAATTGACTAACAAACTGAACTATAGACTAACTGCAAACTTTACTGAAAGATAATACTAAAAAAGATGCTCAGAATTGAGCTTATTCATCACACCTACTATAACTAATCCATACATCACCTGATAAAGTGAAATGGAACAACCAATGCAACCGTGTAATAATTTTGTCTACTTGTTGAATTCTCCATAGGTGCTTGCTTATGAGCAAGAAGAGAGAACTACTGAAAGGGAACTCCCACAAAAACTTGTAAACACATTGAATCTTAATGAAATTTCAAAGTATGAGCCCACTAGCTGACCTCAAGAGTGCTACAAAAGGATCTTCATAGGAATATATATTGATTTCCATCCCACCTAATATATTACTTCTCTGCTCTAAGCACTCTTCATAATATGAATGTTAACTTTCATCTTTATCCTTACTTTCTTGATATGACTGCAAATTTGTGTATGAGCTTTGTACTGATACTCTTGCTAAACAAAACATTGAAGCCAGCTACCCAATCAAATTTTTATCACCTCTATTTTGAAGCTCATTGCCAACTAATGGAGAAAAACTTTGACTACAAATATTATTTAAAACACCATATATTGGATCATGAAAAACTCAAGAAGACTGCTACAACCTATTACATATTGGACCTTGGTTCCAAAGATACCTCATAATTTTCTATTAGGTGCTTTTTCTTAATTGAAGACATATTGTTACACAAAAATATCATCACCATGATTATTTGCAGTCAGTATGGGTCTATCATCACTTGTACTGTCCTCCTAAGCTAGTCCCAGACCTCAGCTCTTCAAGTCAAGCTTTGAAAATGAGAAAAAGACATTGAAAATCAACAAAGCTCTGGTTCTGCACTTTCTCTCACTATTGCCTGTGGCCCCGCACCTCCTGTTTACAAAAACTACAAACCTGCCCGCTCTGTCCCTAAAGGAGTGAGTGCGGACCCCTGTGAAAGTCAAAAAGGCGCAAGTTTATTCTAAAAAAACTCACTTTGGGTTAATTCTAGATGATTCTAGAAGGAATTTTGACGTGGATTGGCTGCTCTTAGGTGGTTCATGCATACCAAAAGAGAAGGAGCTAATCCCTTGATGAGAGGAGCTATCCCTTTGAAGGAGGACCTAGTAACTTCCCTCCATTGCACTATAAATTAAGGCATTGGGATGGTTGCTAGAGAGGTGAACATTTTTGAAGGTAAATTCTGGTGGAATTGAGACTTCCTAGTTAAGCTTGAGAGGAGAGATCACATACCTTTTTGGCTTCATTGGGAAGAGAGTGAAACTTGTCAAAGTAGAGGAGACTTCTTGTTGGACCCTGGGAGGAGCTTGTACAGTGTCAAGGCACAGGTTGTAAAGTTCTTCTTTTGATTTGAATTAATACAATCAGATTCATTTTTCTCAACAAATTGTCTTATGTCATTTGTTTCATGAATTCCTTGACTTTCATGTTAAATATGTTTTATGATATTGGCTTTTCAGGTGCTATTTAATTTGTTTGCTTGTTTGTGTTTGCAGATTCGTGACAAGGGAGCTCACTTGGATCAAAGGAGCAAGGCTTCCACAAACTTGCATTGGACCCAAGGTAGGCCTAAAACACTTATTTGCCTTTGTTTATAAATGAATATTTAGAGAAAGATAGTCTGTGATTGGCTTGCTTGTCACTAGGTCTCTTTAGATTCTAGGAAGGTCTATCTTGTATGCAAGATTGACTCATTCCGTGCGACAAAATGGCGACTCCACTGGGGACTTGATTTTTTCCTTGTTTTTACTTTGACCTGAGAAACTGTGTTTTTGTTTCTGTTTTTGGCTTGTTGTGTGTGGACTTAGGTAGAATTAGTAGATCCAGGGTTTTTTTTGTTTTTCATAACTTTGGGAGAGGACCGCACCCTAGGCTTCTGACACAGTGTGTACTTATCCGCACTTTTCCTTTTAGCACAGAGCGGTACCACACCTGTGTTAACTCTGGGCCTGCGACCCTGTCAAAATTTTGGAAAACCTAAGATTTTCTCTATTAGTCAGCTTAGTTTTTATTTAGAAGTTATTATTCCCTTCCCAGACCTGCATATAACCTGTCAGAAGCTTTCCTTAGGTTGATTTCATTGGTGTTAGGGTTTTAGGTGAAATTCCTAGAAGTGTTGCTTGTTGGGTTTGTTTTTTCATTTTGGTCTTGTAGTAGCTTTGAGCTTAGAATCTGTAGGAACCTCAGATCACCTTGGTTTCTACCAGCCTTCTTATGAGTCTGACCATTTGTGAAATATACCTTTGTTGAGGAATCCACCTTGTGTTTTCTCTTTACAAAACTTCGAAAATCTTGTGTTTAAAAGTTTGGATTTCATTTTTAAAGAAGAAAACAAAATTGGTTGTTTTTGACTGATTTATGATTCTGCATAAATTGGTCCTTCGTTTACATCTAGCTAAGTAAAACATCCTTAAAAAATACATCTTGTAAGCTTTGACTTCAAATAGGTTTTTATAATTTATAGATCTCAAAGTTAGTCGTTTGCATAGTTTTGAGTGTTTTATAAAAAATAAAAAATCTCTTTTGGAAAAAGTTTGTTTTTGTAGTGGTTGAGTGTTTTGAAAAAGAAAAGGGAAATTTTTGTGAAAGTAACAAGTTGTCTCATTTTGAGTGCATTGGAAAGGAAAAAAGCTCTTCTTTTAATTTGTTTGTTAAGAAATATTTGTGTTTACAAGTATTTGCATTCTCAAACTCTTTCCTAGCTAGAAGTTCATTGAAGGGAAAAGATTGTTTAATCATCTTAAGTGCATTTTTAGTGATTTTGAGTCGAGTCTTCATACCACGAGTTTCATCTCCGCACCTCTTGACTTAAACAAAAACAAATAAAAATAACGCTTAAAGTAAAATTCATCTAGTAATATTTTATTTCTAGGGCTTTGATACACCAACATAGCTTAGGCTAGTGTCTTGGAGTAGGAGAGTAATTAACTCTCCAAGACAGTAAAAACAAACAAGTAGCTATATCTTGTGGTAGGGAAGAAATCCAATTGTTGCATTTATGCTCTGGGAAAGCTCCTCTTAAAGGAGAAGCACGATATCGTGTTCGAACCAGTGTGGGAATCAATCCTTCTTCATTGGGAACGACGTCAGATATTCACGTATTAAAAACGGTAAACCTCGGATTAACCATTTTCGAGGAGCCTGGGGTCACTTGTTAGTAAATCTTGGATTATGTCAAGGAGCCTTCAAGGGGATTGAGCTTGCTACTCTACCCTTGCATGCGTATCGGATCGTAGACTCTTCCCCTAGGTATATTTGTTTCAGTTGGTAACCTTAGTGACCATATTCCTTAGGATTCTTCCTAAGGTGACAGTGGTGGGAAGATCCCACTGTACCTGGAGCAGACGTTGGCTAGACTCACTTGGATTTTCTGGGGGGTTCTCCTCATTCGAGACGGTTAAGTGGAGGAGCTTTTGCCAGTATATTCATTAAGCAGGTTGCCGGGGTAACTGTTCCAACCGCCATTTCTGTATTGAACTCTGCGACGTTGGATTTCATCACCAACTAGTGTTTTCAGTATGGAAAGTTATTGTTTGTGTGTGTTTGATCTCCTAGATTCTTTAGGCGTGTGATTCAAATTTTTTGGTTCTTTAGAGGCTTTCGGTGGTTTTCATTGAGATTTTACTTTGTTTGCGTGTGAAGTAGTTAAATTTTTTTAATAGTGGCTGAATTACTAAGGAAGTCCCATAGACTTCGGGGCCAACCTCCTGAGTTTTCACCAAGCCGGCCTGAAGGATTAAGAGTCCTCGTAACTCCTAGAGACAGTAGAGTTGGGTCTCCTGAAGAAGGAGAGTCTTCTTTGGTGGTACATCCTGATTTTCAAGCTTTAGTAGCAGATTATAATCCACAATCAGTGTCTGTTTCCGAAGTTACTTCTAGCTTTTCATCTACTAGTGATATAGGTGAGGAACCTAAAATATCCAAACCTGAAAGTGAATTTGCTGCTACTCCAACATCGGGGTTTGCTTCTCTAGCTTCTAGTGGTCCTGGTTCACCTAGGGTAAAAAGAATAATTACCCAAAATATTCCTTCTGGACTTATAGCTATCGAAGAACTTGCTACTCCGGAAGAAGAAGTAGGCATCCCTATCCCTAAAAATCATCCTGCTATTGAACTAAGGGAGCGTGAATCAATTTTTTATAGTCCACCTAGGAGCAGTGCTTGGTATCTTTCTTTAACTAATTTCTTAGAAAACCCAGGGTTAAGCTTTTCACCACCTCGTGTTCCTTATCACCCAACACCTAGAGGTTACTATCCTCCATTAAATATGTCAAGACAGTCGTCCATGTTTACTCAATCGCCCGAATCCTTTTTGTACGACGGTCCTTCTGTTCCCTCTGGGTATTAGTCACTTTCTGGTACTTTTTCGGGAGCATCTCCTCAACCCAGTGAACAAGGATGATTAACTGGAAGCAATGGTACTAAGCCGTTGAGCGTAGAAGATATTCTCATGATGTCAGGTACTATTCCCAATCCTCAAACTCAAGGTGGCCAGTTACCGCCTGGGGGGCAACCTCAAAATCCTCAATTATCGCCTGGGGGTAACCTCAAGGTACCCAATTTGCGCCTAGGCGGCAACCTCAAGGACAGTACATACCTACGGGACAGTACGTTCCTCAAGGTCAACCCCAGACTCAATATGTACCCAAAGGTCAACCCCAGTATCCATATGTACCTCAAGGTCAACCCCAGTATCAGTACGTGCCTCAAGGGTATCAACCCCAAGGTCAGTACTCGAACCAAGGTTTCCAACCACCCTCCAGTCAATCATATGTATAAGGAACGGGAAACATACCTTTGAATTATCAATCCTATCCTCAACCTGGTTATGGTCCTCAATATTCTCAACCTATTATGGGTCCGTACCCTGGAATGAATTTAGTGTGGGATCCATCACAAACTTAACAGGTCTTGCAACAGAATGTATAGTTGTCATCTCAAACTGGACAACCGTTAGTTTCTGGTACACCCCAGCAACCTGTCCAGTCTTCTATTCAAACTTCTGTACCTTTGGTAGTTTCTCAGCTTGGGCCTAGTATGCCTCGTACTCCACCTCAAACGACTGCTGCAACTGCCGCAACATCTGTTCAACCTACTATTATGGACATTTTTGTGCCTTACAGCATAGAGCATGAAATTTCAATAATCTGAGGGATACAAAGTCCCTAAACATGTTGTTCCTACCCCTAGAGGAACAAGGTCAGCAAACCACAGCACTTCAGATCAGTTCTCCACTGAAAAATACTCAAAAACAGGTCAATTTTGGATCAAAGCAACTGCTCCACTGAGCATCTGCGCTGAATGTCAACTGCTCCATGGTGTACCTGCGCTGAATGTCAACTTCATCAAAGGATACCTGCGCTGAGCGAGTTTGGACATGTGGAGGAATCTTTCCTCAATGTGTGAGTGCCCAGGAAGCTTCCAAAATGACACTTGGATCAAAAGATTCGCCTAATGATGAGTAAAGAGGTTCTAAAACTCCAAGTGGAAGGTAGAATCTCCGAGTGGACTCAAGAACTAAAGAACAATTGGGGTTGAAGAGGACAACAGTCACACATCAAGCTGACTTATCTTCACTCCAAAACTCTATATAAGCATCTCATCCCATGGGATCTGGAGGCCGGAATTTTGTGCAAAGAATTGCTGTTGGTTTACAGTTGAGAGTATTGGGTGATTGCTTGAGGGAAGTGAAGAGGAGATTTCTTTCCGTCGGGAAGGTGATGCTGGATTGGGCCTCTTATGGTTGTATCACCGCCTGAACCTTACTTTCTTCCATTAATAAAGCATTTGAGGTTCTTCTATTCGCATGTGTTTCAATGATGTATTGTCTTACTTGCGTATTTGATTTATGCTAATCCTTGAATCAATTATGAATGCATGCTTCTTGTAGTTTCCCTTTCTCGTCTTCTTTGCAGGATCTTGTGTAGCTGGGCCCATGAGAAGACAAGGAGCTGGGAGCAAGCAGCAAAGAGAGAAGATTGGATTGACCATTTGCGCAAGACATCGGTAAGTGGATCTCTTCCTTTCCTCTTTTGCATGTCATAAAGAAGTAATCTTAGATAGCTTTGCTTTGACTGTTGCTAAGGAACTATCACCCTTAGAGTGGGATAGGGTCATTCCGTGTTGGATACTTTTCCCCACAACAGACTGGCGACTCCGCTGGGGATCGTGTCTTTTTGGTAGCTTGTGTTTCTTGCTATTCATTTCCTAAACAAAGGGAGTATCGAATCGAACTGCATTCGAATCCTTCGAAGGCAAAGTAGAGGGAAGCTACTCTAGCTCAGTTCTGGGCGTGTTTATGATTTGAAGAGCTGATCCACAAGGACTCTTATTAGCTCTTTGTGATAGTGTTCATCTTCCTTTAATCATCCTCTAGTGTATACCTGGTTGATAGCCTCTGATTTGGCCTAAAACAGTTGATTTTTGAGCAATCTGTGACCCGGAACCAAAGAGAGACGAGAGTTTTCTCTTCAGTGCAGTTGCAGTGAAGGCTACCTGCGCTGCAACGCAGGTCCCGAAGGGGCTACCTGCACTAAATATCAAACTGACAGTGTCTTACCTGCGCTGAACTAGTTTTGCATTGTGCAACTGGGGTTCCCTGCCTTCTGTTGCCCAGTTTTCAGCATTGTTTTTGCAGCCTGTTGTCAACCTGTATACCCATCTGAAACTATCTTTCTTTGCCATCATTCCGCCTCAGTTGTGTGAAGAAACCGTGATTGTTCTTATTGTATTTCTTACTTTCATTCACAGTTTCCCGTAGCGAAAGTGAACTAGTCTTGCTGTGGCCTCTTGGATATAGACCTGTGATAAAGTGTCGTTGTGATTCTAAGAGCTAGTTTATTGCTGTTCATAGCTGCTTGAGCATTTGCTTTCGTTATATGGTTCGGATTTCAGTATTTCTTGTGTTGAAACGAGTGAATCTTAAGGTGTTCTTTTGATTATTGGACAAAAGCTTGTTTGCTTTCACTTGAAATTGAATTCGAAATCATACAACAGCTTTCTTTTTGTAATACATCAACATTAAGGAAGAAGAAAAGAACTACTTGCATTGTGCATGTACATTTTGACAGTTTGCATGTCGATTTAGGAAATTGCATCAGTGTGTGCTCTATGATCTGTTTGAAAAGATGATGTCTTTCTTTTCCCTCAGTAGTTAAGATTTTCATAAGTTGAAAGAATTGAAAAAGCTTGCTTATCATTCTTAGACTGCATTTAGGAGTTGTATCATACATCACGTGGTGATCCATAAAGGCAAACTGCTAAGCAAGATCAACCTAAAACGAACTGAATTTACATAACAACGCTTTGAAACATAACGAAACACAGTAGAGGTCTAGGTAGAGACGTGTTCCGGTGTCGTTAAACATAGTGACTATCGATCTCTACGAAGGTGGGTGATTCCTCCTGAGGGACGATAGCACTAATATGGACTTGTGCTCCCGCGTACCGTCACGTATATTGGGAGACCCCTATAGGAACAAAGCCTTTATCCATAGCAAGCCGTGTCGGCCGCCCTACTGATCGCGATGCAGTGAACACAGCATTCACGAAGATCGACCACTCGTACCGTAAAACGTATTCTGTGGTTTCGCGAAAGGTTTGGCACACCCTCTGCCTAGAACTCCAGAGTAGTTTCTTTTGGCCTTTTTCAAACTCTATAACTGAAAAAGTCCATCCGAGCATTTGTCACTTCAGGCTCGTTAATACATCAAAGGAGACTAGAGTCATCTTTAGCTTTTTCTCGACTCTTAAAAAGTGAAAAAGCAAGTTGTGTCTAAAGCATCGTCATATAAAATTCATTTTAAACGGAACATAATTACCCCTTATTCCTGCGTTGATCTTGAGGTTGAGAACATGGAACACACCAACTAAGGGATTCCACATGATGGGAACCCTAGCCCTTTCTCCTCTTGGGGAGAAGTTGGTGCGCCCTACATGGCCACGTTTTCGCTTCCAGGGCTGACAATTGGCCTGCCAGTTTGGCTATTCTCAACCTCTGTAGTTCAGAACACCACGGTTCCTGAACAGTCAAATCAACAGTTAGACCAGTCTAGAGCTGCCCTCCAACCTTCCACTTCTTTTAAGTCTTCCTCCGATCCTTCCCCTTCGAAAGGTAGAGCCGCTGAGAGTAGAGCTCCCACGGAGAAGAAGGAGACCAATCTTCGCTCTTCAAAAGGTAGAGCCGCCAAAAGCAGAGCTCCCACGGAGAAGAAGGAGACCGATCTTCCCTCTTCGAAAGGTAGAGCCGCCGAAAGCAGAGCTCCCGTGGAGAAGAAGAAGGAGAAGAAGAAGAAGGAAAAGAAGCAGAAGGAGCCAAAGGCGGCTGGGGGCAAGCAAAAGACATCTAACCAAAATCCACACACAGCACAGACCGGGCCTGGGTCGCCATGTGTCATATGCGAAGGAGACCACTTCCACCGTGATTGTCCCAGTATTCCCCGAATACTAAGGGACTGGTCCCCTCATTTGCACAGCTCAGAAGCATCAACCTCTGACAGCCAGGTTGAATGCTTACCATCGACCAGCGAAAGTGAAGGTTCTAGACAACGAAGGGGAATGAGATTCCCCTGCGAACTGTGTGAAGGCAATCACACCCTCCGCCGTTGTCCCTTTTTAGACGAAGCAAAGAGAGTTTTGGAAGATCAACCGGTTGTACCGTTGCTACTTCCTCCTGGATACCAAAAACTCGCGCCAAGTCCTTCGTTGGTTGAAAATACAGCTGCCCCGCTCGTGAGGCCAGCTGAAATGTCAGTCACTGAAAAGGAACCTACTGAATCCGGACCGGACGAAAGTCCAAAGGTCGAAACGGCAGTTGACCCGGTTCTCCCTTCAGAAGTTTCGTCTTCAAATGACACCGTCACTGAAGATTCATCTTCGGCTGACACCCTCACCGAAGAGAGTAAGGATGACACCATCCAGATTCTTTTCATCAACACCGATTCTGATGAACATCAGGGCAATGCACCAACTCCTTTATCGCCGGAAGGAGCATCGTCAGGATCATATCCGGCCATATATTCGGTCCCACCACCAAGCAACCTGGTTGTGTCCTTTGATTGGAACCAACTAGGCAGACCCCGGTTACCGGCCAGTATACCATTCAGAATTATAGTCCAAATATACAAAATGGTGATGGCTGGAACTATCATTGATGAAGGGGCATCTATGAGTATCCTATCCTCTACTGCTTGGAAAGCACTGGGTTGCCCGGCGCTTTTTCCTGAGATAAGGAATCTCTCGGGTTTCGATAGGGGAACCAGTCGACCGTTAGGGATTTTACCTAATGTGCCTATTACCTTGAAAGGGAAGGTTGTCAAGATGAACTTGATGGTCGTCCAAGGACCCTTGGATTATAGCCTACTCCTTGGACGAGACTACATATATTGCATGGAAGCAATAGTCTCCTCACTCTTTCGAATAATGTGTTTTCCACACGAAGGAAGAATGGTCAAGCTCGTAGACCAACTTTCATTTCCAGGATCACGCATCGCAAATAGTCGTGTACCTATCCTGAATGGTCTATTCAATCAAGAAAGGTCTCCACCTCCAGTTCTTCTTCCTGATGAGCACGAGTGATTCGGGAAAGTAAGGCTGGAACCCAGGGGGCATGCATCCTGGTCTGCTTTGGGCAGAGAAAAACCTGGGAATAAAGTAGAATTTCCGCGGGAGAATATGACTAGTCCGTACCCCATCCCCTCCTTCATCTTTGTGAATCTTCCTCTGATCCTTCCTCTTCAAAAGGTAGAAGCCGCTAAAAGCAGAGCTCCCGTGAAGAAAAAGAAGAAAGAAAGAGCCGGCAAGAAAGTCCAGCTCTCATGAAGAAGTAAGGGGCAGTTAGGAAGTGGGGTTGTTCTGGAAAAAGATTCTTTTGTTAAAGTTAAGTGTTTGGCGGAGCATCGTCATTCACCGTTGTCTAGGTCGATAGGCATCGCCAAAGAAAGATTTCTGTTTGGAAGGACTAACAGAACAATCTTTGGGTAACCTGAAAGAGGTAGGCCTCACCCGTTAAAAACAGGGTTTTTGACGGATAAGTAGGGGCGGCCTTGAAATTAGACTTTATACCTGGGGGCATGCAAACCTCTTGGAATGCAAGCACGGGCGGCTTTTTAGTTTTTAGGTCCGTAGGTCTAACCCCTCTAACTCGTAGGATTGGTCGATACCCAGCTTGCATAAAGGGAGGATATGGAGCAAAGCGTAGTGAGATGAAGCTCCTTAAAAAATAGCGAGCTCTAGGAGACCTTCCTACTTTATGACTGGAAAAAACGAGCAGTTTTGGCAACGTTCATGCTCGTTAAAAAATAAATGCAGAACCGAACAGTTTTAACGCGGAATTCATGCTCGTTAAAAAATAAACATAAGCATGTGAGCAAGCTTCCTCCAGAGTTCGAGCTCATTCAGAAAAAATGAACCTGTAAATAACCATTTGAGACCGTAAATTCATCAGCCATAAAAAGCCTTGGTCGTGTTTGCACCGTCACCTCCACTTTTTCATTTGGCCGATCATTCACATCCACTTGATTGTTTACCTATTTTGAGGAACAGCTGCGAAGAGTGATTTCACCTAGCCATCCTTGTGACACTGCCGTGATTGGAAAATTCCAACCTGTACCTGGAATCTGCTGCTATCCCTGTTTATCACTCGTTCCTCAAAATACGAGTCTTCTTTGAGCTCTTTTCACTGACTCGTAAAATATGAAAAGTTTGCCGAGTTTTGGCCTTCCAGACCGTTAAAAGGACCGGAAGAGCTATCCCTCCTCTAGATTTTAATCTTTTTGGACCTGAGGGATTATTGCACAAAAAGATCGAGCGCTTGTCTAGTTCAGCTCGATAAAGCTATCGAGCATTCATCCCTTCTGTATTGTTTTACACTTTTTCGGACTTAAGGGATTAGATGACGAAAAAGGACCTTTGGAGTTAACTTTATGTACCCTTTTTAGACTCTCTAAAAATGAAAAGGACCGAGTTGTCTTTGTCGCTAGGCTCGTTAAAAATACTGAATAGCGACAAACTTGTCTTTAGACGAGAACGAGTTTCCCTATCGCTAGGCTCATTAAAATATAGCGATGGGCTTGCCCGAAGGGCAGGTTATAGAACAAGCATATGTTACCCTCCTCAAGCTTGACAAAAATAAAGAGGTACTGGTCAGAAATGACTGGGGAAAAATTGGGAGAACCTCAAAGCTTAATGGTAGCAAGTCGCTCTTGAACATGACACTTTTGCTTCCGTAAAAACATCGGGTTGGGTTGTTTTCATTCACCGGTCCCTTCACCATGGTCTCGCCATACCATCCACATTTGGGGTAATGCTACCGATCCATCACATCAGTGTCGTTATATGTTCAAGAGAGGTCATTCAGAGAGTGTCAACCGGGTCCCATCCACTGCCATACATCATCTTTCATCCTTTCATGGCCGCCACCCTGAATCATATTTCACAGATCGTTTTCACCATCATCACAATTACTAGCTCCGTTCCGTGTCACTGATGTGGGATTCATTAAGGCCCTCCTTTGACAGATCGCTTCTTGTCGACATCAGCTCATTATCCAAGAAGTTGATCTAGGAACACCCCCTCAGTACTTTGAAGCTTGCATGCCTCAATGGCAAGTTTCTCACTTCCGGCGACAGGTATACATTAATGACCTTCGACCGGGAGACTTTGCATGGTGTTCGATGCCAAATCCTATATTCATGCCACGTGAATTGTGCTGCAGTACCTTGAGGGTCATCATCATTATCGGTGATTCCTCTCGCGCTTGTTAACAGTTTACATCATTGACTGGTAATCAAGCGATGTCTTTCCATGTTCGACTCCAATAAATTCTCACATGGATCGACCTGTACTTAGAGTGAAGATCGGACAAGTTTGAAGACCCCGGATCTAGTTTCATCCATCCGGGCTGCGACATATATTCAGGAGATAAAGACATAGACATGTGCAACAGATGATCATCCTACTAAAAGGATGATAATTTAAGCAGAGAATTATCAGTCTACTATCAGACGATCGCCTGTCTATGTACAGAAAATGTATTTATAAAGCTGAGCATGGGAAATGCCCGCATCAGCTAGATCATGAAGGCAGTATGAAAAATAATGTATTGTCTTGTATTTTGTTACAGGTCACCTCCCGACGATTGAATGAACTTCGGATCCTCCTAATAAAGCATTTCACCCGATAAACGACCTCATACTTTAGGGGACAACTGTTATGGACATTTTTGTGCCTTACAGCATAGAGCATGAAATGTCAATAATCTGAGGGATCCAAAGTCCCTAAACATGTTGTTCCTACCCCTAGAGGAACAAGGTCAGCAAACCACAGCACTTCAGATCAGTTCTCCACTGAAAAACACTCAAAAACAGGTCAATTTTGGATCAAAGCAACTACTCCACTGAGCATCTGCGCTGAATGTCAACTGCTCCATGGTGTACCTGCGCTGAATGTCAACTTCATCAAAGGCTACCTGCGCTGAGCGAGTTTGGACATGTGGAGGAATGTTTCCTCAATGTGTGAGTGCCCAGGAAGCTTCCAAAATGACACTTAGATCAAAAGATTCGCCTAATGATGAGTAAAGAGGTTCTAAAACTCCAAGTGGAAGGTAGAATCTCCGAGTGGACTCAAGAACTAAAGAACAACTGGGGTTGAAGAGGACAACAGTCACACATCAAGCTGACTTATCTTCACTCCAAAACTCTATATAAGGATCTCATCCCATGGGATCTGGAGGCCGGAATTTTGTGTAAAGAATTGCTGTTGGTTTACAGTTGAGAGTATTGGGTGATTGCTTGAGGGAGGTGAAGAGGAGATTTCTTTCCGTTGGGAAGGTGATGCTGGATTGGGCCTCTTATGGTTGTATCACCGCCTGAACCTTACTTTCTTCCACTAATAAAGCATTTGAGGTTCTTCTATTCGCATGTGTTTCAATGATGTATTGTCATACTTGCGTATTTGATTTATGCTAATCCTTGAATCAATTATGAATGCATGCTTCTTGTAGTTTCCCTTTCTCGTCTTGTTTGCAGGATCTTGTGTAGCTAGGCCCGTGAGAAGACAAGGAGCTGGGAGCAAGCAACAAAGAGAGAAGATTGGATCGACCATTTGCGCAAGACATCGGTAAGTGGATCTCTTCCTTTCCTCTTTTGCATGTCATAAAGAAGTAATCTTAGATAGCTTTGCTTTGACTGTTGCTAAGGAACTATCACCCTTAGAGTGGGATAGGGTCATTCCGTGTTGGATACTTTTCCCCACAACACCTACCCCACCTACTTCTAGAGTATTGATAGCTCCAGTTTCTACTATTCCTGTATCTACTCCTCAGACATCTTTACCTCCGTCTGGATCTACGATTCAAACTTTGGTTCAGATGCCTGTAGGACAACCTAGTTCAAGTATGGTTGTCACAAGTCAACCACAATTTACTTATGAACCGTACCAAGGACAGTACCAATTCAGTCCTACTATGCAGCAACGAGTCTATCAGTATCAACCATACCCTGGGTACACATATCAACAACCTCAACAACCCCAGTACGGTCCGGTTAATCCTGGTTTTCTGGGAGGATACAATATCCCAAATGCAATTCCTATTCCTAGTTACCCTGGATATCCTCCTCCTGGGGCTGGTCTCATGACCCAGAGTTTTAGGGACCCTAATCGTCAGTTACCCTTTATCGCAACTTTGGACTTGCCTGACTTGTCGCGCCTAACAAATGATCCCATTAATTATCTTCTGTTTTGGCCCCCAATGCTGAATAAGTTGCCTAGTGATATTCCTAAGTTTGAAGGCAAATCAGGAGAGGACCCGTCGAACCATGTGATGACTTATCACCTCTAGTGTGTGTCTAACTCCATTTCAGATGATTCAATCCATCTAAGGCTTTTCCAGCGCACTCTAATTGGTTTCGCGGTCAAGTGGTACATTGAGTTACCGCGAGGCACTTTTTATAATTTTAGTCAGTTAGCTACCTCGTTTTTAACTCATTTTCAGTTGCTAGTCAGATATGACAATGGCACGGAATTACTAAATTCATTAAAGCAATCGGCGTCCACCTACATTTCAGATCACATTCATGAATGGAGACGTCGACGGCGTTTAGTGAAGGTTTTTATTCTGGATCAGATCTTGGCTGAATGGTTTGTAAAATCTTTGTTACCAAAGATCACTGAAGATGTAACTAAGGCCGGAGTTGTTATTGAGGAGAAAGTAATTGCTCAAGCACAGTACCTTGAATTGATCTATACTCAGTGAGGTATGTTACACGAGAAAATCCCCGATCTTCCCAAGCAAAATCAAATCGCTACAGCTCCATCGGGGTCTCATGCCGCTGATGGTATGATTGGTACGATTAACACTAAAAGTAAGAAGAAGTCTTCCAAGAATTCTTCTCCTATCATAACCTTTCCTGATTCCCCGCCAGGAGATTCTTCCATGGAGATTTCCACCGATATTCACGTTGTAGAGTCATCTACAGCTAAATCAAAATCTGGTGGCAAGAAGAAAGGGAAGAAGAAGAATAAAACAGACAAAAATTCAAAAGAGAAACCTGAAAAATCGGAATCCAATGATGAAAAATGCAAACCTCGTTATCCTTGTCTCATTTGTGACGAAGAACATTTTACAAGAGATTGCCCTCATCGTGTAGAGGTTGCGAAGATTGTCAAAGGTTCCCAAACGCCTGCTGTTTTGAAGGATCCTTTTCCAAGTCAAGACAGTAAGATGATAGGTTCTTCCTCGAGTGCCAATGAAGAACCCATACTGATGATGTCCCATGTTAGGATTGTGACTCGATCACATGATTATGGTAGTAAAATTCCTGTTGATGGTAAAGAAGCAGAATCTTCTCATTCTAACCCATCAACCTCAGCTCCCAGTTCTGATCCACTACAGATCGAGAAACCTAATCCAGACTTGGTAATCAAACCGCCCGCCAAGGGTATACTTCGAAAGTCAGCTTTCAATCCACATGCGAGAGTGGCTCAAAACTATAACATTGTTGATGATTTAGCTATTTCACCCTCAGTAATGTTGGCTTTGGAAGTGCTACAATCATGTCCAGCAAAATGTAAATTACTTTTGTCGGCTATAGGAGCTGTTGATGTTCAAGACTCAAACCTAATAATTTTTGATCTAGAAAATAGTACACCGCGCTTACCTCATCAAATGGCTTTCCAGGTTCCAGTGATAGTAAAAAATAGGCCTATTCATCAGACTGTGATTGATGAGGGAGCCTCAACGTGTATTATGTCAATACAGTGTTGGAGATCGCTTGGTTCTCCTTCGCTAAATCAATCCCCGAAGATTCTAAAGGTCTTTGATGGCCGTGGGTTTCATCCTTTTGGCATTCTACAGGATTTACCTATAGGGGTTGAAGGAAAAACCGTTAATCTAGATGTGGAGGTGGTTGATGCCCCTCTAGATTACAACCTTCTCTTATGTCGTAGTTGGTCTTACGCTATGACAGCGGTCGTTTCATCGGTCTTTCGGGTTATAAAGTTTCCTCATAATGGGAAGATCGTAACAATAGACAAGCTGGCTTACTTTTCATCTGACCCAACCTCTTCTGAAAGTATTTAGCATGTCAGTAAAACAACTATCCCGTATAAGCATGTTGTAGTAGGACTAGTTAAAGATGTCGGTTTACTGGGAACTTTTCCTTTTCCTCCGATCAATACATCGTCTTCATTTGCAACCATTCATATGATTTTGTCAGACACCATTGTTTATGATGATCCTTGGATCGTTCCTTCTGAATCTGAGATAGACTCATTTGGTGATGTTATGCCTTTGAGTCCATATAAAATTGCGTATGAGGCCGTGCAATCGTTTACCGACCCATCTTCAACTAGAATTGACTTAATGAATGTGGTCCGTGAGGAATCACTTTTCACATCAAGCTTGGATTCAGTCACGTTTTCTGAACTTGTTCACTCTGATGAGCAAATTCGTGAAATCCTATGTCTAGATTATTTACCATGGGAAGATCTCCATCACAGATCTTCATTCTTACCCGAGAATGATCATTTTGAAAATGATTTTTCATCAATTTTTACGACTGAATATGTCAAGGAACCTCAGAATCCAATGAAAAATCCCGATTCAGAGTTAAATTTGGGAAACATCTCTCGAACTATTCCTATTGATATTTTGCTTAAGCCTGGAATTGTTGAGAACATTCATATAGGTTCCTCGTGTACAAAAGACGAAATTCAAATATATAAGGCCCTATTTCAAGAATTCCACGACATGTTTCCCTGGTCCTATGAGGAAATGCCAGGAATTGATCCCATGATTGTTGTTCATGAAATGAAGATTTACCCGGACGCTAAACCCGTCCGGCAACATTTGCGTCAGATTCACCCAAGAAAAGCTGCTGCTATTAAAGCAGAAGTTGAAAAATTACTCAAAGCAGGTTTCATTTATCAAATCCTGTTAACGGATTGGGTATCGAATATTGTTCCGGTTAACAAAAAGCAAGGGACAATAAGAATATGTATCGATTATAGGGACATTAATCGAGCCTGTCCAAAGGACAATTACCCAACTCCCTATATCGATCAAATCATTGATTATTGTGCCGACAACGAAATATTCTCCTTCATGGATGGTTTTTCCAAATACAATCAAATCAATATTCTACCTGCTGATCAACCAAAAACGGCTTTCATTTGTCCATGGGGGACATTTTCTTATTGCAAATTACCTTTTGGGCTCAAAAATGCCGGAGAAACTTTTCAAAGGGCCATGCCTTATGCGTTTCATGACATCAAGCACATTTTGCAACCCTATCTCAATGATTTTCCTACTCATTCATTACATCGAGCTGATCACCTCATCCATTTACGAGCAATCTTTATGACGTGTAGGCATTATCGGATTCGGTTAAATCCACACAAATGTGTTTTCTGTATAGAAACGGGTCGAATGCTAGGGTTTTTTGTTTCGAAATCCGGCATTCGCATCGATCCCTCAAAGGTCGAAGCTATTGTAAAATTACCTCCTCCTTCGAGTCTTCGCCAACTCCAGAGTTTGCAAGGGAAAGCATACTTTTTACAACGATTCATTCCTAACTACGCCGAGGTTACTAAGGGTTTTACCCAGTTGTTGAAACAGAATACTCCATTCTATTGGGATGAGATAGCTCAGAAATCTTTTTATGCACTAAAACATGCGTTAACCCATGCACAGTTATTGCATCCTCCCAACTACAACCAGGATTACTTCTTGTATCACGCCGCCTCTCATTCCACCATTGGAATGGTCTTAGTTCAGGAAGATGAATTCGGTACTGAACATGTGATATATTACCTTAGTCTAACTTTAAATCCAACTGAGCTAAAATACTCACATGTGGAGAAATTGGCATTGGCAGCTGTTCAAACTGTCCAACGTTTTCGTCACTACATTTTACTACGTAAAACTACAGTAATTTCTGATTGCAACCCTATGATATACATTTTGACCAAGCAATTACTAGGGGGAAAGTACTCTAAATGGATTGTTATCCTACATGAGTTCAACTTGGAATTTGAGAAATCTAATTCTAAGAAATCTTTAGCTTTTGCAGAGTTAATGTGTGACTTCCCACGTGCTGACACAGAAACTGTGGCGGAGGAACCCATTGCGGATGAATCCTTGTTTCTCATCATCACTTTAGATCCGTGGTATGGGGATATCATCGTTTATCTCCAGACCCAATCCTTTCGGCCAGAAATTTCAAGGTCAAAACATCGAAAAATACGATTCCAGACCCAACAATTCAAGATTATTGGAGATACTCTTTATCGCCATGGGGCGGACTCTGTTTTTCGACGTTGTTTAACTCAAGAGGAAGCTGAAAGGGTTCTCAATGACTGTCACTCTGGAGCGTGTGGTGGTCATATGTCTGGGTATTCCATAGCCCAAAAGATATTGCGCGTTGGCTACTTCTGGACGTCTTTGTTTAAAGATTGTATTAACGCGGTCCGAAAATGCCACAACTACCAAATTTTTGATCGAAAGATGCGCACTCCACCTGCTCCTCTCCACCCTATAATTGTCGTTGGTCCTTTTGCCAAATGGGGTATCGATTTTATGACATGTAACCCTCACTCGGCCAAGGGGCATGCGTATATTATCCTTGCGGTAGATTATTTTACCAAATGGGCCGAGGCGATGCCTACATTTGAGGTAGACGGCAAGACAACTGCAATTTTCGTGTTCAATCATATAATTGCTAGGTTTGGTGTCCCACAAGCGATTATCACTGATCATGGGTGTCATTTTCGAAACGTTATGATGACTGAACTTACAGGCCAGCTTGGTTTGCGTCACGATAGTTCAACTCCTTATTATCCACAAGCTAATGGTCTGGTTGAATCCATCAACAAAATTTTAGTCATCATGATCCGACGAATCATTGGGATTCATCGGTTGAATTGGCATAACATGCTATTTTCAGCGCTTTGGGCATATCGTACCTTAGTAAAAACATCAACAGGGTTCACTCCTTTCCAACTAGTTTATGGTCTGGAAGCTGTGTTCCCCGTTGAATGCGAAATCCCGTCATTGCAAATGGCCATCGAGTTACTTCCAGCCACTTCCAAAGAGTAGAAACGTTTGTTATACTTGGCTCAATTAGATGAGAATCGACGTGATGCTGCATTGGCGATCGAGACTCACACAAAACGTATGAAAGCTCAGTATGATCGAAATGTGACCCCTCGAAATTTTTCGGAAGGAGATCTAGTCTTAGTTTACGATCAAGCTAATGATAAATTAGGCGCTGGAAAATTTGTTCCTATGTGGCATGGTCCCTATGTTGTCAAGCAAAAGCTAGCAAAAGGGGCCTATGAATTGGTAGACTTTGACGGGGACTCTTTAGGTAAACGCAGAAATGGTCTTTACCTGAAAAGGTATTATGCTTAAAGAATAGGTATGGAGAATTTTTAGTTAGGATAGCTTTTCATCTGTATGCACAAGCTCTAATTTTTCATCTGTATGCACAAGCTCTAATTTTTCATTCTTCTTTTCTTTCCCAACTCTGAGAAATCTGACTCTCTTCTGTTTTCCATAAATGCAATTCTCACAGAAGTCCAAATCAACATTCTTCAAACCCAGCAACAAATTCCTTGAGTGAAGAATCTTCATCCCCTTTTCACTCATGTGTCCGAGCCTATGATGCCATAATGCTGCATCTGCTCCTTTGGAAGTTAAAGCATTAACAATGTTAGAAATACCATTGCATAAATACAATGTACCAACCTTTTCGCCTTTTGCTATTACCAGGGCTCCTTTGGTGACCTTCCAAGCTTTATCTGTGAAAGTTGTCACACAACCTTCACCGCCTAACTGCCCTATTGAAATCAGATTTTTCTTTAGATCTAGAACATGCCTTGCCTCCTTTAATAGCCATTGGTTTCCATTCTGCTATTTTACAAGAACCTTACCCATTCCAACGATTTTACAGGGTTTATCATCACCCAGACGAACTTGTCCAAAATCTCCTTGAACATAGTCATGAAAGTATTTCTTATCAGGTGTGGCATGGAATGAAGCCCCTGAATCTACCACCCAGGAATCAACAATATTTTCGAAAGAAAGAATCAAAGCATCTTGTAACACCTCACCTGTCACATTTGCTTCATGATTGTTTTGTTGTTGTGCATCTCCTTCTTTTCCCTTCCGAGATCTACAGTCTTTCTTTAGGTGTCCTTTCTTTCCACATTTCCATCACACTATCCCCGATCTGGACTTGGATCTACCTTTCCTTGATTTACTGCGATATCCTGAGCTCTTTCCTCTTTCCATTTTTCTTCCTCTAGATTCTGCACTCAAAGCATTTCCCGATGTCTCACTGGAGCTTTTCCATCGCATTTCCTCGCTAAGGACAGGACCGACAACATCATAAAACTTTAAAGTACTAGATCCAAAAATGGAGTTACTAATGGCCATTACCAAACCATTCCAACTTTCTGGTAATGAGCACAAGAATAACAGAGCTCTAACTTCATCATCAAAGTTTACCCCTATAGAACTTAACTGACTTGTAACTATATTAAAATCATTTAAATGGTTTGCAACAGATCCACCTTCCGACATATTCATATTAAATAACCGTTTCATAAGAAATACCTTGTTTTAGGCCGAGGGTTTTTCATATAGTTTTGAAAATGTCTGCATCAAACCCTCTATCGTGGTTTCCTTCGAAATGTTAAAGGCGACTGATGCAGCAAGGCACAATCGTATTGTTCCGAGTGCCTTTCTATCGAGAAGGTTCCATTCTTTGTCTTTCATACCTGTCAGAATCTTTGTTTTTCCGCCCAATGGTAGGTATAGATCTTTCTGATACAGATAATCTTCCATCTGCATCTTCCACAACGAGAAGTTTTGGCCATTAAATTTCTCGACCCTAAACTTACCATCTTCTGCCATTGCTCCCACTCGAACCAGGAACCCTTCTTTCCTGCGAGTTTATCAGCCAAATAGACCTTCGGCTCTGATACCAGTTGTTAGAAAATTTTATATTACGGAGCAATGGAACACATAAAACATTGCAGAAATATAAACACAGAAAATGCACAAAACAAGAGAGACACAGATATACGTGGTTCACCTAGTTTGGGCTACATCCACCCCGAATAGCCAGTCCTTCCTTTCTATTATCCAACAAAATGAAGAGACACAACCTACAGCAAACCTACTGTAATATCCTCTGTTTTCTCTCACAGTCTCACTTCTCTGTTTCTCGCTCACAGAATACACATCTATCACATAGCCTCAAATACAATACCCTCATACAAAGAGAGGGGTTGCCTTCTAGGGCAAGAAAACCCTAAACTAAACATAAGTTCTACCGTCAGATCATCCGCCTAGTGAACAACCCAGATTAACTAGAAATTACTATACTTTTACAAGGCAATTTTACAGTTGTTTTTAGCTTCAGGGGCGCTGCCCCCCAAACCCCCGTCCAGGGGGGGCACTCCCAAAGGTCACAGCCGCCCCCCCTGGACCCCCCCTGCAGCGAATATTTTACGGGTGGCAATTTCGAACTGGGGTCCTATGTGGCGATACCTTTGAATATAGAAGATAATCAGGCTCCACATCCAACAATTATCCCTTTGAAGGAGGGCTTTATCCCTTTGAAGGAGGACCTAGTAACTTCCCTCCATTGCACTATAAATTAAGGCATTGTGCTGGTTTCTAGAGAGGTTAGAAGCTGAACATTTTTGAGGGTAAATGCTGGTGGAATTGAGACTTCCTAGTTAAGCTTGAGAGGAGAGATCACATACCTTTTTGGCTTCATTGGGAAGAGAGTGAAACTTGTCAAAGTAGAGGAGACTTCTTGTTGGACCCTGGGAGGAGCTTGTACAACGTCAAGGCACAGGTTGTAAAGTTCTTCTTTTGATGTGAATTAATACAATCAGATTCATTTTTCTCAACAAATTGTCTTATGTCATTTGTTTCATGAATTCCTTGACTTTCATGTTAAATATGTTTTATGATATTGTTTTTTCAGGTGCTATTTAATTTGTTTGCTTGTTTTTGTTTACAGATTCGCGACAATGGAGCTCACTTGGATCAAAGGAGCGAGGTTTCCACAAACTTGTATTGGACCCAAGGTAGGCCTAAAACACTTTTTTGCCTTTGTTTATAAATGCATATTTAGAGAAATATAGTTTGTGATTGGCTTGCTTGTCACTAGGTCTCTTTAGATTCTAGGAAGGTCTATCTTGTCCGCAAGATCGACTCATTCCATGTGACACATACTATGAAAATTTCCCTTCAAAAACTGAAATGTTTCAAAGCATAATGGTAAAGAATATTCCTGCATCATTTGGTCATATATCTCAGTTTCCAAGTCTTCATCTGCAACCTGACATTGAATGGAATTTGGGGGCTACAAATGTGGATCTGAGGAGTCTTAATCAAGGATTTCATTGCCCTCTTA
The DNA here is from genome assembly GCA_031772625.1 of Pinus tabuliformis. Lineage (NCBI taxonomy): Eukaryota > Viridiplantae > Streptophyta > Pinopsida > Pinales > Pinaceae > Pinus > Pinus tabuliformis. The sequence goes on from CM062807.1 coordinate 126,522,952, forward strand.
ATTGTCAAGATCAAAACTTAATTACTACTAATTTCTGATTGCATAAAATTTGTCTCTGATTAACTAAAATGAAGAAAAAAAAATTCGGAAAAGATCATTCACTTCCAAAACTTTTTCACTTTCCTCCTCACTACCATCTCTGATATGCATCAGTGTATCACTATATTTGAGCTACTGAAACTGAACTTACTCCTCCCACAAATGAGTTGCTAAATGGTCTGCAAGATTTGCTTCTGTTTGGAGAACATAATCATCATCATACTGATTAGACTTAGGCAAATCATCAATATAAAGAATATTATCAAGCATACATTTCAAATCAACCGATATCTCCTTTACAAGCTGATCTATAAAACAATCATTATCAAATCTATGACAACTAGGATAAGAAAGAAATTTTTTTGGATCGCCCACTTGTTTTTCTTCAATCAGCGAGTCATGGTCCTGAACGTCATACTCATTCCTTGTGATGTTTTTCTGTATCATCTCTTCGATTGCACTTACCAAAATGTCAAGCTTTACCTCTGATGATGTCAAGTGATCTACATCTATCTTCTCCCTCTCTTTTGCCTTCAACTCTACCCTTCTAATCAACAGATTATCCTGTACATCAACTGCACTATTCTCCATCTTTTCAAGTGTTGCAAGGTTCTTTTCTCTCAGCTGAAATTCCACTTCCTGATCAAAGGGTTTCAGATAATGTAAGAGAGATGAGCCAGGAGGAGGTCTTATATTAGCAGGCATCGAACAATGAACTTGGTTAAATCTTGTAGAAAGCTATTGTATTGTCTCCCATGGTTGTCTTTTCAGTTGGTTATACTCTTCTAGAATCAGGAAATGGTTTCCTTTGACCACCCACTTGTTGAGGAAAAGTTTGGCAAACTCTGGGAAATTTGAGATGCTCGTAGCAGGTAGGTTTTTGAACCACCTCTTGACTTTTTTTCCTTCCAAAGAGAGAGAAAACAACCTAATACTGACATCCTCTTTATCAACTAAAAAAAGGTCAAGGAAAGTCTTAAAATTCTGCATGTCTCTCAACAGTGATCTTGTTACATTCACCATCAAACCTTGGCAGATATAGATAATGATTTTTAGGGAAAGCATGGAATATGGGAGGTAAAATCAGAGGCTTATATCTATCCGGGGCTGTAGAAGGTGTAAGATGATGTATACTAGTTGTAGGATCAATTTTAGTCTCTTTAGGCTCATCAACTCGAAAAGGATATGCACAAGTTTCAGGTAAGAGGTGGTGACCTTGATAACCATCAAAGGGAAATTTGGTATTTACACTCTTCAAATAGGTAATCAAATACATGACTTTGATCACCTTTTTCATACAAAAAACTCTAGAAAACTTTCAGGACAGTTTCAGAAAAGGAGAAGATGTATTTTACAAGAAAGTAAATTACATCTAGAATGCAATTCCATTTTGAGTACCTGACTTTTGCATATGATCCTTCCATATTCCTGCTAGCAAGGTTGATAATCTAGTGGATTCTTCAAATCTAGCTCATTGGATTCTGCATAAATGTTCTGTAATATGGATTCCTTTGAAAATGGAGTCACCAGGTAATAAAAAAACTTAGAACCTTTGTATTCTTCACCAGTGCAGTCTTTAAATCAATATGAACTATGTGGAGTCTCCAAGTGAAAGATGCACAACCTTTCTGTGTCTAATCACTTTTCAGCATTAGCAATCAAATATGATATTTTTTGTTCTTTCCTAGGGAAGATATATCACTTGTTTCTCCGGCAATGATGCCAAAAATGTTATCCCCTACAATGTACTAGGCTGAGTAGGAAATCAAAAGAGGTAACCTAGAACCACTTTTAATTAAATAGCTAGCCCTACTAACCTAGAGAGGGATCTCTCTAAGGATTTGTCAATGAATAATTGAAAATAAATGGATTTTAGGCTAAATGTATAAGTCTTGTTTGAGTATTTGAAAATTCAGGGTTTTTAGGTTTGTTGGACTAAGGAGGAGAGAAGCCAATTAGGTCAAGGTATCAAGTGTGCAGTAACAGGTATAAAGAAGAGCTAGATAACAATGTGTTGTGGTGAAATTAAGATTTAGTCAATTTAGTATAGGACTAAGAGTTTAAAAAAACATAATGAGCATGTATTAGCATGAATTCATTAATCTTAGAAGAAGAGAAACACAAGCATGATTTTCCACATAAACAGAGCTTTGAATCTAAGAATTCTGCCTATATGACTGTAAGGAAAACCATAAGAAGAAAGTGAAACACGCAAAGAGAGATGAATTCATCAATAAGAAACTGATATGAAAGGAAAATAACACCACTAACTCACTGAACAAGTATTCCTGAAAAATAGCTGCAACTTCTCCTTGATTAGCTGTATGAAAACATAAGATACAAGTCTCTCCACAAAAGTCCAACACTTCTCACTGAATGAGAAACCATACATAAAGACTCAAAACAACCATATCCCAACCTTTAGGGGTCGAATCCCTAAGTGGTGGAATAGTTACCAAGAATCTCTCAACCAACAAGAGAGAGTAAGAAGGTTAAACACAAACTCTTCCTTTAGATTTTTATTTGTGTTTTGCCAACTTTATGAGGCTTAGTTAAGCACAAAAACGACCTATCAGGCTAATTAATTCAATAATTACATCATCAAGTCCTTAAAATATCGAAATTACATCATATAACCAATATCTGGTGAAAATAAAGTGAAAAAGATAGCTACAGGTATAAGCGTAGCACATTTTTCTATAAGCGTAGCACATTTGTCCATAAGCGTAGCACCATCTTGCAAGTAGATTTCAGAAGCCTTCTGGAAGTCAAATTTGAAAAGTAAGAGAATGGTCAACTATAATTTGTTTTCTAGTTTATAGAACCACTTTATTTTTTTGAAATAAACCATGGGAAGGCCTTCAAACATTGGCTCTCCCGAGGTGGCTCTATAAGCGAAGAGCTTGGTTCAAAATAGTGGCAGAAAGTGAATTTTTCACCTTATTTTTGGATTTTTCTCCTAACCAGTTTATTGACATGCTTCAAAATGTGGATATATGAGATTCTTAGGGAAATATCTATCTAGGGATATAAATTTTTTAGCATTTGGAGCTTTGAGATAAAAGCGTAGTGCCAAGGCACTGCACTATGGCAGGGTCAAAATTCTGGGTTTTTCTGTGAAAAAAGGGCTCACAGATGAAGTGATATCTCTCTAACGATAACTATTTTATGAAAATGAGAGATATTTTGTAGATAGTGACGTTTTTACAAAAAACCTTTCTCATTTTCTGGAAATTAATTTTCATTTTCTCGTAATCCGTGCCACAAAATAATGACTGAAATAGAAAGATTAACTTTAAATTTTTTTATTTTCTGACATAGTTCTCCATGAAAGTTTCATATCTCCAAATATGATACCTTTGTAAAACCTAAAGGTGTTTTTTCTTCCTTGGTATATTATTAGCAAAAACCTCTTTAACTTTTGTGAAATTTATCTCCATTTGGTCAGAACTATCCTTTGAATAAAAACTGGCCCTATGTGTGGCAAATGATTTCTCCCTTGGAATGATTTCTTGAAAAATGACAGAGATATGATGTTTATGAGCTGAAATGGCCTCATACTTACTAATATTACCTCCCTTATTCCTCCTTTGCTCATATTTCTTTGATCCCATAACAAACCCTAGCTCAATGGGAGAGAAAATTAGGGTTTAGTGTAGGAAATAAAGGTGATAGGGGGCTTCTAAATTCTTAGGAAAATTTTGGGAAGTAGGGAGGGATGTTAGGAAGTAGGGGAAAGTATAATTTCAAGGGTTGAGTGAGGGGAAGGGGTCCAAAAGGGCGAAAGATAGGCCTAGCTTAGAAAAGTGTAAAATTGTAGCAATATGCTAGGGTTTGTGGGAAAATGGTAATTTTGAGGAATAGTTGTGATGAGAAGTGTTTATGAAGGTATATTAAGTATAGGGAAAGTTGTATGAGCATCATAATAATTTTTTTTTTTATATTTTTACCATTGATGTCATGAAACCAAGAAAAATGCCCTCAAAACCCTAGGAGAGGGAAATGAGCTTCCCAAACAAAACTGAGTGGTCATGTGTTTACCATATGGGCATGGAGTCAAAAACCATTTAGAATACTAAAATCAATATTGCAAACTGACTGAAAAACTAAAATATAGACTAACTACAAACTTTACTGGAAGATACTACTGAAAACGATGCTCAGAATTGAGCTTATTCATCATACCTACTCTAATTGATCCTTACATCACTTGATCAAGTGAAATGGAATAAGCAACACAACCATGTAAGAATTTTTTCTGCTAGTTGAATTCTCTGCATGTGCTTTCATATGAGAAAGAAATAAGAACTACTAAAAGGAAACTCCCATGAAACTTGTAAACAGATTGAATCTTAATGAAATTGTAAAGTATGAGCCCACCGGCTAACCTCAAGAATGCTGCAAAAGGATCTTCATAGGAATATATATTGATTTCCATCACATCTAATATATTACTTCTTTGCTCTATGCAATCTTCATAACGTGAATCTGAACTTTCATCTTTACCCTTACTTTCTTGATATGACTGCAAATTTTCGGATGAACTTTGTACTGAGACTCCTGCTGAACAAGACAATGAAGCTAGTTGCTCAATCAAATTTTTATCACCTTTGTTTTGAATCTCATTTCTAGCTAATGGAGAAAAAATTTGACTACAGATATCATCTAAAACACCAATGATTGGATCATGAAAAACTTGGGAAGACTGCTGCAACTTGTTACATATTGGTTCCAATGAGATCTCATAATTTTCTATAAGGTTCTCATTCTTAATTGCAAATATACTATGAAAATTTCCCTTCAAAAACTGAAATGTCTCAACAGTGATGTTGTCTCAAAATTCTGCATATGTCTCTCAACATTGATGTTACATTCACCATCAAACCTTGGCAGATATAGGTAATGATTTTCATGGAAAGGATGGAATATTGGAGTTAAAATTATAGCCTTATATCTATTCAGGAATGTAGAAGGTGTAAGACTATGTACACTAGTTGTAGGATCAATTTTAGTTTCTTTAGGCTCATAAACTCGAAAAGGATATGCACAAGTTTCAGGTAAGAGGTCATGATCTTGACAAACATCAAAGGAAAATTCGATATTTACACTCTTCATATACGCAGAATCTAATACAGGACTTTGATCATCTTTTTCACACAACAAACTCTGGAAAACTTCAGGACAGTTTCAAGAATGGAGAAGAAGTATTTTACAAGAAAGTAAATTACATATTGAATGCAATTCCATTTTGATTTCCTAACTTTTGTGTATGATCCTTCTATATTCCTATTGGGAAGCTTGATCATACAGTGGAATCTTCAAATGTAGTTGATTGGATTCAGCATAAATGTTTTGTAATATGGATTCCTTCTACAATAGAGTTGCAAGGTAATAAAAAAAACTTGGAACCTTTGCATTCTTCGCCAGTGGAGTCTTTAAATTAATTTGAATTATTTGCAATTCCCAGGTGAAATATGCTCAACCTTTCCATGTCTGATCATTGTTCACCATCAAGAATGAGATTAGATCTTTGTTGTTCTTTCCCAAGGAAGATATGTCACTCGTTTCCCCGACAATGGAGCGAAAAATTTTATCGCCTACAATGTCCTAGGTTGAGGAGGAATCAAAAGAGGTAAACCTCGAACCACTTTCGGTTCAGTAGCTAGCCCTACTTAACCAGAGAGGGATCTCCCTTAATATTTTTCAACGAATAAAAGAAATGGATTTAGGCTAGATGTATAAGTCTTGTTTGAGTATTTGAAAATCTAGGGTTTTTAGGTTTTCTAGACTAAGGATGAGAGCAGGCAATTAGGTCAAGGTATCAAGTGTACATTAATAGGCATTAAGAAGAGCTAGATAACAATGTGTTGAGGTGAATTTAAGATTTAGTCAATGTAGTATAGGTATGAGAGTTTAAGAAATAATAATGAGCATGTATTAGCATGAATTCATTGAATCTAAGAATTCTTCCTATATGACTGTAAGGAAAACCATAAGAAGAAAAATAAAGCATGTAAAGGGAGATTATTTCATCATTAAGAAACTGATATGAAAGGAAAATAATACCACAAACTCACTGGACAAGTATTGCTGAAAAATAGTTGCAACTGCTCCTTAATTAGTTGTATGAAAACATAAGGTACAAGTATCTCCACAAAAGTCCAACCCTTTTCACTAAATGAGAAATCATACAAATAGACTCAAAACAACCATTTGACCACCTTTAGGGGTCGAATCCCTAAGTGGTGTAACAGTTCCCAAGAATCTCTCAACCAACAAGAGAGAGTAAGAAGGTTAAACACAAACTCTTCTTTAAACTTTGATTTGAGTTTTCCAACGTTTATGAGGCTTAATTAAGCACAAGAAAACCTATCATGCTAATTAATTCAATAATTACATCATCAAGTCTTCAAAAATTGATTCTCCCATGGTGGTTCTATAAGCGCAGTGCCTGCTTCAGAATAGTGGCAGAAAGTGACTTATTCACCTCTTTTTTTTGCTTTTTCTCCTAACCAGTTTGTTGGCATGCTTAAAAAAGTAGATAGATGAGATCCTTAGGTCAATATCTATCTAGGGATATAAATTTTTTAGCATTTGGAGCTCTGATATGAAAGCATAGAGCCAAGGCACTCTACTTATGGCAGGTCAAAATTCTGGGTTTTTCTTCGAAAATAGGGCTCAAAGATGAGGTGATATCTCTCTAACCATAAGGATTTTTTTAAAAATGAGAGTGGTTTTTGTAGATATAGATGTTTGGAAAAAATAATTCTTTGATTTTCTGGATATTAATTTTCATTTGCTCATAATCTGTGCCAAAAAAAATGGCTAAAACATAAACTTTAACTTGAAATTTTTTGATTTTCTGACATAGGTCTCCATGAAAGTTGCATTTCTCCCAATAAATGATACCTGTGTAAAAAATGAAGGATTTTTTTCTTCCTTGGTGTATTATTAACAAAAACCTCTTTCACTTTTGTGAAATTCATCTCCATTTATGCAAAACCGTCCTTTGAAGAAAAACGCGTCCTATGTGTGGAAAATGATTTGTCCCTTCGAATGATTTCTTGAAAAATGATGGATAAATGATGTTCATGAGCTGAAAAATAGCCATATAATTACTGATATGACCTCCCTTATGCATCCTGTACTCATATGTCTCTGATCCCATAGCAAACCCTAGCTCAATGGGAGAGAAAATTAGGGTTTAGTGTAATCAAAACAAGGGATTTGGGCAATCTATAAGAATGAAGGGAAATAAGGGGATAGGGGGCTTCTAAATTCTAAGGAATATTTTGGGAGGTAGGGAGGGATGTTAGGAAGTAAGGGAAAGTGAAATTTATAGGATTGAGTGAGGGGAAGGGGTCCAAAAGGGTGAAACAAAGGCCTAGCCTAAAAAAGTGTAAAATTGTAGCAATAGGGTAGGGTTTGTGGGAAAATGGTGATTTTGAGAGATAGGAATGATAGAAAGTATTTAGGAAGGTATATTAAGGATAGGGGAAGGTGTATGAGCAACAAGATATAAGCTTTATTGATAGATTTACCATGGAGGTCATGAAACCAAGAAAAATGCCCTGAAAACCCTAGGAGAGGGAAATGAGCTTTCCAAGCAAAACTGAGAGACAAATACGGTAACCACATGGCACTTACTTGGATTTGATGTAATGCAACTAGAAGTTGATGATGAAAGATTATGAAATGATGATTTGGGAACCCTAAAACCTAATGGAGACCTTGGAAACCCTAAAACTTAATGGGAACCTTGGCTGAATAAAATCATGATAAAAATGAGTATGATAATGAAGACAAATCATGACTAAAGTACACTGAGCACAAAGGTGATATAAGCCAGCAAGGAATACAAATTATTTAAAAGGATTGGAGACAAACCTAAGACTACATCCAATGACCAAATTTTTACATGATGACCTATTGGAATGAGAAAAATCTGACCATGGGACCCTAACAAGACATGATAAGAGCCTATTTGATCACTGGTGATAGGATGCAAAGACTGACACTAACATTCGATCTAGTTGGGAATGGAAGCTCCTTGGAAGTGTCAAGCACACCATAGACCAAGTAGCCTTATCCATTGGGCATGGAGTCAAAAACCATTCAAGAGACCAAACTCAATATTGCAAACTGACTAATAAACTAAACTGTAGACAAACTACAAACTTTACTGGAAGATACTACTAAAAAAGATGCTCATAATTGATCTTATTCATCACGCCTACTCTAACTAATCCATACATCACCAGATCAAGTGAAATTGAACAGCCAATGCCACCATGTAACCATTTTGTCTGCTAGATGAATTCTCGGCAGGTGCTTGCTTATGAGAAAGAAGGGGGAATTACTGAAAGGAAATTCCCACGAAAACTTGTAAACAGATTGAATCTTAATGAAATTGCAAAGTATGAGCCTGCTAGCTGACCTCAAGAATGCTGAAAAAGGATCTTCATAGGAATACATATTGATTACCATACCATCTAATATTACTGCTCTACTCTAGGCAGTCTTCATAACATGAATGTGAAATTTCATCTTTATCCTTACTTTCCTAATATGACTGCAATTTTTTAGATGAACTTTCTACTAAGACTCCTCTTGAACAAGACAATCAAGCCAGCTGCCCAATCACATTTTTATCACCTCTGTTTTGAAGCTAATTGCCAGCTAATGGAGAAAAAATCTGACTACGAATATCATCTAAAACACCAGCTATTGGATCATGAAAAACTCAGGAAGTCTACTGCAACCTATTATATATTGGTTCTAATGAGACCTCATAATTTTCTATAAGCTACTCATTCTTAATTGCAGATATACTATGAAAATTTCCCTTCAAAAACTGAAATGTTTCAAAGCATAAAGGTAAAGAACTTTCCTTTATCATTTGATCATATATATCAATTTCCAAGTCTTCATTTGCAACCTGACATTCAATGGCATTCGGGGGTTGCAAATTTGGATTTGAGGAGTCTTGATCAAGGATTTCATTATGCTCTTGATTTTCAAGACCAAAACTTAACGAATATTGATTTCTAATTGCATAAAAGTTGTCTATGATGAAATGAAATGAAGAAAAACAAATAGCAATGATCCTTCACTTATTTCCAAATTTTCTACACTTTCGACCTCACTACCATAGTTGATATGAATTGGTTGATCACTGTATTCGAGCTGCTAAAACTGAATTTACTCCTCCCCCAAATTAGCTGTTGATTGGTCTACAAGATTTGCTTTTTTTTGGAGAACATAATAATCGTCATACTGATCCAACTTAAGAAAAGCATCAATATAAAGAATATCATCAAGCATACATGTCAGATCAACAAATCTCTTCCCTGCTAGCTGATCTATAAAACATTCATAATCATATCTATGATAACTGGGATAAGAAAGAAAATGTTTTACATCGCCCACTTTTTTTTCTTCAATCAACAACCCATGGTCTTGAACATCATACGCATTCATTGTGATGCTTTTATGTATCATCTCTACCACTACACTTACCAAAATTTTGAACTTTACCTCTAATGAGGTCGAGTGCTCTGCATCTATGTTCTCCCTCTCTTCTGCCTTCAACTCTACCCTTCTGATCAACATATTAGCGTCTACATCTACTACACTATTCTGCATTTTTTCAAGTGTTGCAAGGTTCCTTTCTCTTAGCTAAAACTCCATTTCCAGATCAAAGGCTTTCGGATAATGCAAGAGAGCTGAGCCAGGATGAGGTCTTATATTAGGAGGCATCTAACAATAGACTTGGTTAAATCTAGTGGAAAACTATTGTATTATCTCCCCTGGCTGTCTTTTCAGATGGTTATACTCTTCTAGAATCAATAAATGGTTCTCTTTGACCACCCACATGTCGAGGAAAACTTTGACGAATTACAGGAAATATGACATGCTCGAAGCAGGCAAGTTTTTGAACCAACTCTTGACTTTCACTTGCAAAGAAAGAGAAAAAAACCTAATATTGACATCCTCTTCATCAACTTCAAAAAGGTCGAGGAAAGTCTCAAAATTCTACATATGTCTTTCAGCAATGATGTTGTTACATTCACCATCAAACCTTGGCAGATATAGGTAATGATTTTTAGGGAAATCATGGAATATAGGAGGTAAAATGAGAGGCTTATATCTATTCGGGACTGTAGAAGGTGTAAGACTATGTGCTATAGCTGTAGGATCAGTTTAAGTCTCTTTAGGCTCATAAACTCGAAAAGGATATGCACAAGTTTTAGGTAAGAGGTTGTGATCTTGATCAACATCAAAGGGAAATTAGATATTTACACTCTTCTAATAGGCATAATCAAATACAGGACTTTGATAATCTTTTTCATACAACAAACTCTAGAAAACTTTGAGGATGGTTTCAAGAAAAGAGAAGAAGTATTTTACAAAAATGTAAATTACATCTTGAGTGCAATTCCATTTTCAAGACCTGACTTTTGCATATGATCCTTCCATATTCCTACTGGCAAGGTTGATCATAGAGTGGAATCTTAAAATTTAGTTGATTGGATTCGGCATAAATGTTTTGTAATTTTGATTCCTTTGACAATGGAGTCGCCAGGTAATAAAAAATTCAGAACCTTTGGATTCTTTACCAGTGGAGTCTTTAAATCAATATAAACTATGTGGAGTCGCCAGGTGAAAGATGCACAACCTTTCTATGTCTGATCACTGTTCACCATCAACAATCAGTCTGATCTCTATCTTTCTTTCCTAGGAACGATATATCACTCATTTCCCCAACAACGACACCAAAAATGTTATCCCCTATAGATTTAGTCAAGGACACCGTAGACAAAGTAGCCTTATCCATTTGGCGTGGAGTCAAAACCAATTCAAAATACCAAACTCAATATTGCAAATCGACTTATAAACTGAACTGTAGACTAATTGAAAACTTTACTAGAAGATACTACCACAAAAGATGCTCAAAATTGAGCTTATTCATCACACCTACTTTAACTAATTCATACATCACCAGATCAAGTGAAATTGAATAGCCAATGCCACCATGTAGGCATTTTGTCTGCTAGATGAATTCTCGACAGGTGCTTGCTTATGAGAAAGAAAGGAAAACTATTGAAAGGAAACTCCCATGAAAACTTGCAAACATATTGAATCTTATTTAAATTGCAAAGTATGAGCCCACCAGCTAACCTCAAGAATGCTGCAAAAGGATCTTCATAGGAATACATATTGATTTTCCCACGACCAAACCTCCATGTGAATGAAACCCTCCAGTCGCTCCCACAATAAGACCTCTATGTGAATGAAACCCTCCAATCACTCCCATAAGCTTGGAAAGGAGAGACTACAGTCTTTTTTAGCCAATTTTTTAAGGCTAGTATCTAGATCGATGCCCAGAACTTGATGATACTTTCCAAGATAATAAATGACACCAAGATAAAGCCTCTAACATAAAACATGACCAATGAATTGACCTAACCAAGCCTAACCATGACAAATATTTCATTGAACACATTGTGAACATGTAATGTACAGACTATAAATGCATATCTAAACATAAGGGTCTAATAATTATCAGAAGGTCACCAAGAAGGTCTATAACCTTCTCATAATAGTTACAATAACATCTATTAGGTCATCCATTCAATAACCATTCATTTAGAAATAAAAACATTTTAAGATACATAACTAAAATATGTCATGAAACCATGCTTATAACTACCATATAACCAAAATAATATTAGTAACAGAACAACAATCAAGTCCACACAATAAGTACATTTACTCATAAAATACAAGGGGAAAAGAACTATTATTAACATATGTAAAATCCAACCAAGTCAGGGACTTCCTCGTACCACCTTCAAAGTTCCGCATGCATCTTCTTCTCTGTTACACAGTCCCTTGAGCGACCCCTCCCTTGGCAAGGTTTCCTTCCATCAAAAGGTCCAAAAACAAAGCCATATCCATACCTAGACACCATCATATTGGTCATAGAATTCTCATGGAAATAAATGGATACTATTGGGCACAAGTGTCCCATAATGGTCTTGCTCTTGAAGTGCTTTACCAACATACTGTTGCATGTTCCAATTTCTTTTGTTATGGCTTATAATTATTGCAATCAATTTCAACCACCCAAACCAGGCATTTTCCATGCTTTCTTTTACCAAGCACATAATTCCCATTATAGCCAAAACGAATTGAAATAAACTCAAATCATACCTCATCGGTGGCCCATCAATAAGGTACGCTCACAATTCTGTTTACGTCTTGTCACAACAAGTAAAAATAGATGTTTGATCAAATCATCATATATAAACAAATCACATCCACTTACTCAAAGCAAAACTATCATAATCAAAATCATAGATCACATGTAACAATCATAAATTAGAATCATAGATCACATCCATAATAAGAATGAAATAAAATACTTATACTTATCCTTTAATTGGTCCTTTGCTTCTACATTTGTCCTTTGTCCTTTTCGTACACACACCAGATTGGTTGCCACACCCAAAAAACACCTAGTGACTTTTCTTCTCTTCAATCATGTACAAATACACATAGTGTACACCACACACATACAAACACATGTGACATACAACACATACACCTACACCTGGTGTAGAACGCAACACATACACGTATACTTGATGTACAACACCACACAATACATACACCTATACCTTATGTACAATACCACATAATACATACACCTACTATGAGTGTAACATGAAACATAATACATACACCTACACCTGGTGTACACAAAAGACAATGAATACACATGTCACAATATCACAACTACACAATGCACATACGTAGTACCACATGTACACAACACAACATGAACTACATGCGCACAGTACCACATGTACACTAGTATCACATGTACAACATGTACACAATACCACCTGTATACAACACAAACTCCACAATGTGTGCATAGCACCACATGTACACAACACCACCTGCACAACGTGTACACAACAACACATGCATGACATATACACAACACCACCTACACAATGTGTACAAAACACCATGTGAACACAACACCACATGTATAATCATGCACACAACACCACATGTACATAGCACCATATGTACAACATGCACATCACGCCATATGTACACAAAAACACATATTCAACGTGTAGAACACCATATGTACACAACACTAGATATCTAACATGCACAAATCACCATTTATACACAACAATGCATAAAAAAAATGTACACAATGGCATATTTACATAGCACTGCATAATGAACATGTTCACAACACCATATATGCAATAGGAACAAAACACTATATGTACATATTACCATGTATTGAACATGCACACAAAATCATCTGTACATAACACTACAGAAACAACATACACACAAAATCATATATACACAACACCACATGTACAAAACATCATAGGTACAATATGTAGAACATGTACAACATATACAAAACAATAGTACCACATGTCCAGATACCACACTGTCTCTACTAGGAAACGTTACTTCTAGTGCCTTTCTGATATCCATGGTTGTCCCAGCATGCCACAAATCTCACTTCTTTCATCCCGCTTATGTATTCCTCAACATTATTTATCCATAACATAAACATATACTTAGTATAGTAGCATAATATCAATTCATGTCTAGATGATACTATCCTCATAAATATGTGAAGGTTATTCTTTACACTTGACTTCTCATAATACGAGGAGCCTCTTCATGCCATTCACCTTCATAAGAAATCATTCCTCCACAAGAATGATCTCCGACGACCTTGTCAGACAATAAAATACATATGTGCATATATACATATAAACATTAGCATAAAACAATCATGATCTCTCCTTGTTAGACAAAAACACACATACATACATGTATACATATAAAGACATCAGCATAATCATGATCACAACATAATTACCATATATCATAAGGTCAAGATTAAGAGAACTCCCTTTATCCATGCACAACATGCACAACATTGAGAACAATAGTTCCCAACTTAGCCAAGGCATCTGATGCCTCAAATCCATTTACTTTACCTTTCTTGATTACCTTTCTCATGACTATCCTACCACCATCCACTTACCTCAATGGACCCAACCAATCCAACTAAATGTCATACTCTTTCCTTCAATTTCCTATATGCATGCACTGAGCTTCATCTGGGTCATAAATTACCTATTGGGTTTCATTCAGCTATCCCCGAGCTCCATTAAGTTCCTCCCTCCCAAACAATTCCTAAGGCCCTAAAAACACAAAAGGAAAGAACAAGAAACAAACAAGTAGAAAACCATGAAAAACTAATAGAAATATGAAATCACAAATAAGGTACCATGGCCATGCTCCAGACACAAAAAAAACTGCATATCAACTACAAGAAATAAAAAAAACACCAAAAGCAGAAGACTAGCAAAAAATACCATGACTCAATGCCCATGGTTTCCCAATTCTTCCAAGGGAAAATTCAATTTGAGCCTTGCATCATTCTACAATAAAAGAATAACTATCACTGCATAAATAAATAAACAATATACCAATTACCTTACCTTATTGTGCCAAGCATGCTGCCTTGTAACTAGACACATACATATATCATATCTCGAGGGCCTCCAATTCCTTGATGAATCCATCAATAATTGGAGACCATATATTGTACCTGTCAAACACATGTTCATGAATATAACACATATCCACATAACGCCAGACAAAGTCAAGGTTAATAAGACTGCCAATATTCATGAAAAGTACTCATTTGTTTGGAATTGTGGTTTCCAAACACATCAGAAGGAATTATCACCCAATTCCTTTATTTTACCTTTTACGTTGTTGCAATTGAGTCTTACTATGTACTGTCACATCACTCAACTTTTAGTTATATAAAAAAATCAAAGATTACCTTGTCATGATAATACCATGCATGTTTCCCTGAAGTTGTTCACACATGTCAACCACTTGTTCCAAAGATCAATATATCGTGTCTATTAATTTTAAATCAACCTTTACCAATACTAATAGCCATGTCATAATGAAGTAACAATCACTAGTGATAATACTACAAATAACACCCTATTTGACTCACGTGTGTCTCAACTGTCTCAGCACACATTGAGTTAGTACAACCATCTTAAAACAATATTATCACTTCATGTGATCTTATAGACACATACTCATATCATGCCACTAATAAAACATTAAAACAACCTGTAAACATAACATGTTATATAAAACAAATTGACCACATAATCAAAGTCGTACCTCAATGTTTCTTAGGGGAGGCTATCACATTTTCACAAGCTAGTCTGAATTAGTATGACACAATATCATAAGTATATGAACTCATATCTGAATATCATAACTATAACCATCTGTCAAAATCTATTTTAGAATGGTACATATAACATCAAGATCTTAAATTCAATGACCATAATCATCATGCACATGACCATGATGCTTATAACAACATGTTACTACCATTCATGGCTATCCAACCCATGTGCATATGACCACACTGATAAAATAACATCTATCATGCATGTAACCATAAAAATGATAGAATGACATGCATGTACATAGCCATAATGCTCATACTAACCATTAACTGACATGCGTACATGCCCAACATACAAAATTGTGTGATGGTCTCCTTTTACCCTGAGGTCCAATGTTGTAATCTCACTTTGATGATTTGCATTTCCTGCTCTATCTTAGCCAACACATCAACATCATGTTATACCAACAACCTCATGATGACACATGACCACAAAAATGACAATAATAATGGATGCATATTGAACACAGAAAACTAACATGCATAATGAACAAATATAAAACCAACATGCATTCATGAAAAACACATCCTAATAACAACATCATCAACCTCTACATGAAAAAAAAACTATAACAATGACCACCACCATTCATACATAACAAGAACATAAAGAACCTTCATGCATGCATGAAAAACACATTCCCCCGATCCAGTTCAAGCACTGAACCATGCTTTGATACCACTCTGTAACACCCTCCTCCAACATTTACCAGAGCTAATCAGTCCACCATGGAAAACATGTGATGAAGAGTTACTACCATATGGTTCAAATTGCTTAGTGAAGTTAAGGAAGTCAAACCGATGAAAAAACACTTTGCAAGCCTCCGTCGGGTGCTACAGGACCCCCAAGAGCTAATCCACCACTTTAGGTGCCCAACCCCTTAGTTAACCTGACCTTTGATTGAACTAAACCCCCAGTCACTCCCATGACAAGGCCTCCATGCAATTGAAACCCTCTAGTCACTCCCACAAGCCTGCAAGGGAGAGACTGTAGTATTTTTCAACTAGTTCTGTCCCAAAGACAATGAGATTTAAGCCATATTTTCACGGATAGTCTCCAAACCAATGCTAAGAACTTGATGATACTTTCCAAAGATGATAAATCTCGGCAAGACAAATCCACCAGCATAAAATTTGAACAAGGACTTGAACAAACAAATCCTAACCATGACATACATTTCATCAAACACATTGTGAACATGTAATCTATAGGCTCTAAATGCATATCTTAACATAAGGTTCTAATACTTATTAAAAAAATAATCAAGAAGGTCTAGTACCTTCTCATAATAGCGACAATAACATCTATTACATCCTACATTAAATAGCCATTCAATTACCAATTAAAACATGTTAAGAGCCTTAAGTAAAATCTCTCATGAGACCATGTTTATAATCAACATATAAGCAGAATACTATTATTGATAGAACAACCATTAAAGCCACATAATATCAAGTATAGCTAATCATAAAATATAATAGGAAAGAAATTTTTATCGACATGTGTAATATCCAACTAAGTCAGGGACATCCACGTACCACCCGACTGTAGAATTGGCTGAACCAAATATTTCTTTCCATTCACCTGTGTTCCATATTCCAAGCATGAATGTGGGACCACAACAAAACCAACAAGAGAATCCTCAGGCTTTACCATTTATCCCTTCATCACTAATCAAGGGGTTCCTAGAAAAAAATAATGAACATGAACTTCAGGATTTACCGTAATCCCGCCATATACCGATTAAGGGATAAATAGGCCCTAAACAAGTATGGATGCTTCAAGACCTCTCCACCTAAACCATGATGAATTTTTTTGTCTCCACCTCTAGGTTTTACCATGTATCCCGACATTAATAGTCAAGGGATTCCTAAACCCAACAAGATATCTACCCTTTAGGTTTTATCATGTATCCCTCAATTACCATTGAACGGATTCCTAGGCCCAACAAGGGTATTCACAACCATGCTTTACCTTGTATCACGCCAAGGGATTTATAGTCCTTGTGATTTTCCTAAGACCACCCGACTCAGTTTGAAAACCATCTCAAAATCCAACTCAACCAAGTAAGAGAAATAAATCACACCATGGTTATCTTGAAATGGGAAGGCGAGGTTGAAAACCACTATAACACTTGGAAAAACACATGCCAATGATAACAAGAGAACCAAATACACCCATGCATGTACCATGCATGCCCAAACTAGCAAGGAAATCATACGTGCAACTCGATACTTGCAAGTAATCCTGTTGTATCCGCTTGATCCCGCTCTTCCTTGATTGATATTTGCTTCCCTTTACTTTGTTATCCTTCCTTAACCTTCCTTCCTCCAATGCTAGAGTGCTCCAAGAATTCTTTGAGTGTGCAAAAGTATGAGAGAGTAGAGAGAATAGAGAGGGAACTCCAAAATTGGACTAAAAAAAGCCATGAACTAATCCTCATAAGCCATTTTATCATTCAAGCCTCTACTTAATTCATTTTCGTTCATTTTTCCTTCAATTTACTCCTCACATATAACCTATGACCTTTCAATTTCCTTTTCTCCTATTTTCCATTATTTTCATCAATACAATGCCAATTGATGCCTCTTGACTTTCCAAATCCTTTTCCAATTACCCCTTAGCCATAACAAACCAAGTGAATGCCCTCTTGGATGTTTTCCCACCATTCATCTTGGAATACTTGTCCCGTGACCTTGGTCTTGTATTTTTTTACACAGAAATTCAACCAGGGATGTTACAACACATCATCCTAGTAGATAAACACCGACGAGTGAATAAATAGACACATAATGAAAATATTTGGATTTTTGGGGCTATGGGCTAAGTGCCTACACATGGCCCCACGTAACAGGTGAAAACCTAGGGCACATAAATAAAGAGCCATGGAGGCTCTTGGAAAAGCTAAGCGTTAGCCTTTGAGCTAAGGCTTAGTCACCTCACATAGAGGCATGATGAACGAGGCAAAGCTCTTAACACAGGGGAAAATACCCCCGACGAGAATTAAAAGGACTTAGTGCTTGGGGACTAAGCCATTGGTCATGGAGACTAAGTATTATGGTGACAAGATAGGTAAGGGGTCGAAGAAAAAGAGCTTGAACGAAGAAATGGAACTATCGATTTTGGCAGTTAAAGCCAAATTAAACTATAGATAAAAATAGTAGGCATACTGGTAAATTCTGTAAAATGTCATAATGCATAAAAATGGCATAAAAACTCAGTTTAAGTAGAAGAAATGGTAGAGAAGGTTATTTTAACTTGGAGATGAATCCTAGAACAAGAAACACAGTTCAAAAGATAGAAGAAGTAGGACAAATGAAAAAAAAAGGCTTCGTGCAAAAAATTCAAAGAAAAAGATAACAAAAAGGAAAATCTATAAAAGTAGGCCTAAGCAAGTAGAATAAACATATGAGTTTTTGAGACAGAGATTCTGGTGTAACGAGGTGTTGGTATGGTGCTTTCAATGATCAAAATATTGTTGAAGTTGTTCGTGTTTGAGGGATTCACGTATTTTTAAAAGCAGAGGAGGCATTCATGTTTCTAAGTGTCATAATGGATGAAAGATGGAACAATGAGTGTCAAAAACAAGTTGTAGCTTGTTGATTAGAGGTTGGTGCCCATTCTAGTGGGTGTTGGAGAATAGGTGGGGTTGTAGCTCCATTCAGTTATAGATGATAAATTAGGAAGTTGTAGCTTCCTCTTGGTTGTAGCCAAAATTTTGTAATTTCAAGTTGTATCTTTCCTCATTAATAAAATGGAGAATAAATTATGAAGTTATCTCTTCTTTGCATGATTCCATTGATTACTGAAAATTTTACTTATTGTTGAAAGTAGTTTTTACTGTCTTATTATGAAAATAAATTTCAATTGGCAAATTGTTACAATACTAATTCACCCCCCCGTCAGTATTGTCCTAGCTTCAAACAATTGGTATCAGAGCTAGTTACTTCTGATCAATCTAACAGTTGGAAGAAATATCAAGGATAATGGTGAACCAGGAAGCAAGATGTACCAATAAGGAACCTATGTTTAGTGGAAAAAACTATGAGTTCTGGAATGTGGGTATGAAGACCTATCTTCAATCACTTGGAGATGATCTATGGGATGTTTTGGAAGAAGAATATAAAATACCCCCAGCATTGGTAACCAAAGATCAAAAGTTGGAGTTCACATGCAATGTTAAAGCAATGCATTCCCCACTTTTTGGCCTACCTAAATATGGGCTTTTCGATGTGATGGATTGCACATCTGCCAAAGTTATCTAGGAGAATACTAGAAACTACTATGATGATGGAAACAAGATAAAGAAATCTAAAATCCAAGGTTTTAGGTTGCAATTTGAATCTCTTAGCATGCATGATGATGAGGAGATTGAAAAGTATTTTTTAAGAGTTGATGAATTTTTGAACACCATAGGAGGGCTCGATGAGAGGTTTAATCCCAAGGTATCATCCATTGAAGAAATGGAAAATATGAGCACTCTCACTCTAGATCAATTCCTTGGAATAGTCACTACCAATGAGATGAGGATTTTTAAAGGAAAGTCTTCAACCAAAGAATCAATCTTCAAATTAGAAAATAAGTGCTAGGATGAGCATGTAGGCACATGCTATGAATGAGATGAAGAAGAAGCTAAATCAAATATCAGGAAAGTATAAATGGGCAAGTATAAAGGTAAGTTTCCCTTTAAATGTTTTAATTGTGGCAAAATTGGTCATTATGCATTAGAGTGTCCTGAAAAGAAGAAAAATGAGTATGATCCTAAAGAAAATTTTAAGAAAGTTCAGAAGGATAGAAAGAAGGTTAATAAGAGAGGACTATATGCTCAAGATGAGATCTCTTAAGAAAATAAAACTAAACAATACTTAGATGAGGGAAGAGATGATGAGAGCCCTAAGTAATTCATGCTAATGGCCATTGTAAATCTTCATGTCGAGGCTATTAACTCTAATATTGAATAAGGAGAAGTCAACCTTGAAGGAGAACCGGTAAGTGCTCTTGAAGAAATAGAAGGGTTCAGGAAGAAAAATAAAATTAAGAAGGAGTCTTTATTAAATGATAAGGTTTATGTTGTTGACCCATTTCTTCTACAATTAGAAGAAAGTAATAAAATCCAAGAAACTTTGAAACAACAATTGAATGAAATTTTTTAAATATGTGAGAATCTAGAAGGATAAATAATACTACTGAAGAAGGAGGTGGAGAAGGCCAAAACATAGCTCAGTTCAATCATAAATTGGGAAAGGGGACTGAATATTTGAATGAGATATTGGAAGCACAGAGACCCTCCTCAAATTGAACTATCCTAGCTATGAAGTTGAGTCCAACATCGTAGTAGAACTCAAAGGAAAAGGAGAAATTACCTTTGTTTCTCCAACAAAATATGGGCCCACATAGTAGTAAGAGACAGTTACTTAACAAAATAGAAATAAATATCAGCAAAGGGAGTACACTATCCATGCAAATCAAACTTTCCAATATTTTACTCAGTGCAGAAGGCAACCATCTAGGTACAACGATGTCTTTTCGAGATTTTGTTTCAAATGCACCGACTATGGTCACAAAGCAACAAACTTTAGAGTGGATATCTCCTATAGAAAACTAAGGACAAATAGAAGAAGCAGACTGAGGTATAATAATTCCCTTTCTCCACTAAATTATCAAGTTATATTTTTTAAATTCCCAAACTTTGGACATATAGTAATCAATTGCAGACTCAAGAAAAAAATGATTGGACTAGTTATTGAGAAAATTGTACAACAACCCAAATTCTCGAAAGAGAAAAAGGAATCAAAGCAATGTGATATTGATTTGTGTCCACACAATGGTGGGAGCCATTGATATGTGGACTATGCCTATTCCAGGCACATGATAGGAGACAAAATAAAGTTTCTCACTTGGAAGCTAGTTGAGAAAGGTAATGTTACTTTTGGTAATAATGCTCTAGGAAAAGTAATTGCGAAAGGAGTGGTTAGTCTCTCAAATGGAAAAGGTAAAGGTAAGAAAATTTTATATGTTGATGGGATCAACCACAACCTACTAAGTGTGTCTCAGATGTGTGATCAACGATATGATGTGGTTTTTAAAGGCAATAATTGTCAAATCAAGTCCAAAGGAATAAGTGAAATAGTTGTTGAAGTTGTAAGAACAGATAACAATGTCTATGTGGTGAAGGAGAAGACAAAAAAGTGTTGTTTGTTTAAGACAAATGAGAGTTGGTTATGGCACAAAAGGCTTGGACACCTGAACTTTGACTAGATTGTTAAGCTGAGCAAGAAAAATGTAGTCAAATACTTGCCCAAGCTTTCAAAACCATAGAGAATTGTTTATAAAGCATGCCAATTAGGAAAGAAAGCTCAATATTCTTTCAAGGAAAACGAAAACATTTCAAAAAAACTATTACAGTTGGTACACATGGATTTGTGTGAACCATATAGAATGCAGTCACCCACCAGTAAGCTACACTTCATGTTAATCAATGACTTCAACAGGATGATATGGTTTGCATTCCTTAGAGAGGAATTTGAAGCTTTTGAAAATTTCAAGGAGTTCAAAGTCATGGTTGAGAATGACACAAATTGCAAAATCAAAATCACCAAGTCAGACAATTTGATGAATTTCGTAACACAAATGGCATCAAGAGACAATTTACCATAGTAGAGACTCCCCAGCAAAATGGTGTTGCAAAGAGAGGAAAGAACCTAGTGCAACAGTTAGCGAGAGATATGATGATGAAAAAGAATGTTTAGAAAAGTTTTTAGGCAGGGTAAATTCATACAACAATGATTATTCTCAGAAAGCCTCATTTTTGACCTAACAATGACAAAAATCTTGATGACTTGTGGTGTGGTAGATTAGCAACATTCAAACACTTCAAAAACAATTGCAGCATATGCTACATCAAGAGAAATGATCAGAAACTTAAGAAATTTGGTGCGAGAGCGAATGAAGGAATTTTTTTAGGTTATTCACACAACAATAAAGGATACAAATGCTACAACAAAGTCAACAAAGGGATTATTGACTATATTGATGTGAAGGTGGATGAGAACAATTATCAAGAAGAGAAACAACGCAAAATAAATAGCATTGATGACCCAGTAAGCATTGATGAAAATAATGAAGCAACTATAGAAGAAAGTGAGGAAGAACCCTCTTATCCTCGAGGTAGAGATCTGATATGGTATGCACAAAAACACCACCCAACTGATCAAATTGTCGGTGAATTAAATTTTTGAGTATAGACAAGAAACGTTGATCAATTCCCCTAAGCATGCACATGTTTCCATGGTTTCCATGAAGGAACAAAAGGTTATTAGTCGAGATCAACATTAGCTAAAGGGAATGAATGAATAATTGGATCGGATAGAGAAAAACCAGAGTTGGGAACCTGTTCCAAGACCTACAAACAAGAATCTCATTGGCCCAAAGTGGGTATTTAATAATAAGT
This sequence comes from Pinus tabuliformis, assembly GCA_031772625.1. NCBI lineage: Eukaryota > Viridiplantae > Streptophyta > Pinopsida > Pinales > Pinaceae > Pinus > Pinus tabuliformis. The sequence continues at coordinate 126,545,785 of CM062807.1, forward strand.
TGAATGATCGTGGAGAAGTGGTAAGAAAAAAGAGTAGGTTGGTATGCAAATACAATGCTAAAATAGAACGCTTGGATTTTGATGAAACTTTTCCTCCTATTGCTAGATTAGAAGAAATTAGATTTTTTTTGCATAATTTGCTTGTTTTAAAAAATTTAAAATTTATAATATGGATGTCAAATATTCTTTCCTCAATGGAGAGCTACAAGAGGACGTTTATATAGATAAGCCATAAGGTTTTCAGCTAACATAGAAACAAGTTTTTTTTGGTAATAAAAGAGTCATCAAATATTTGAAAATTAGAAGCACATTTTTTCTCTAATAGTTGTGTCCAACCATCGAAGATAAAATAAAACAACAAAATCACCTTGAAAGTAAGAATAATTTTAACTAAAATAGTGAAGTCCCCTTGCTCAACATTTAAAAGGGAAACCTTGGCTTACCCTATCAAAGATTATATGTACATGATGCAACAATTGGAACTAGTTCAACATTTTCAAGCACTTCAAAGTTTGAATGTAACATAAAGCTTCCCATATTGGGCATATACATGCCTATTTAAGTTCCATGGTTTGTGTTCTTATTTGAATTTGAATACAATGAAATTTGAAAAACAATCAGCAAAGAAAATAGACACAATAAATTCTCTCATTTATATAGTAAATATGTCTCCTAAAGAGAGTATAAACATATAAAATCATATGCCATATCTCAATAAGTAAGAGATGTTATTTAGTGGAGGCTAATATACATTATCCCATCAATAATTATAATTAAGTTACTATAAAATTATAAGATAAAGGGTAAAAATTTACAATGAAAAGTTTATGTTTTTCGTATACAAAAGATATGGTATAATATTATAACATTAATTATTAGTTATATATACCAAGCTAGATCCATCTTAACTCTATATCTACCAAGCATGAGGGGATCAAATCTCCTTTCACTCCAAAATATGCTTGCATATTAAAAGATTGGATCCCTCTTGATAGTTGGTAGACCCTAAGATAAGATGGATATAAGCTGGTCTAATTATAATTATTAACTTTATTTTATTGTTTCAATTTCAATTTTAATTTATTTTGACCTGGTGAGAATGTTAAATATGACATTAAAACATCTCCATCATATTGAGCCTCAAGATATTTATGTTTTTTTATTGTGGCCCAGTATGAAAGAGATGTTATAAAGTCCTTTCTTGTCCTATCCTGTGATATATTTTGACTCAATTAAATTCCATAAAAATAAAATAGAATAAAATTAAAAAAATATTTGTCCTAGTATGAGAGAGATGTAATTTTTAACATTTAGAATGAGTCAAATAACATATATAAAGATAAATTAATTAATAAACAAAATTAAGTTAAATTAAATTAAAAAAACTAACGATTATAATTGACTGTGTGTAATTACACCAAAATAAAATAATAAAACAAGAAATAATAATATAAAAATAAAAAGAGGATAAAAAAATAGAATTATTTAATTAAAATAAAATAGTCAATTTAACATCATGTAAACATTTGGATTCAATGTTTTCACAACCCATGGTTTTTACCGATGGTATTCTTATCATGTAGCTTATTTTAAGGCATACAATTTTAATGAATTTTCCATGCAAAATAATAACCAATGTCAATTTGTAGTGCCCAAAATGATTCTTTTTGCATGAGAGTTATAGAAAGATACAAAAGTTTCATAGAGGGATTCAGTAATTAGGATATAAAAATAAAATAATAAAACATGAAATAATAATATAAAAATAAAATAAAATTATTTTTTTTAGGGCCTAAATGTTCTATTATTTCTAAAAAATAGTAGATTTTATACTTAGAAAGACCCTTTCTCTCCCAACCTCAGCCCAATGCAACATCTAAGGAAAATTTTCCACAATTTACATAAAGACCATAAACTAGCCATGGAGATAACCCAAAAGGCAAAAAAAATGAACATAAAACCAACTAACATCACAGAATTAGAGGTACATTTGGTGCATGACCAACACTAGAATAACAAGATGATCAAAATCTGAATGGGTGGGAAACTCCACATGGGAGAGATGTGCCTCCAAGTCATCTAAAGAGTGGTTGGTGTGCCTTTGGCCCCTTCACAAAGCAGCCACGTGATCAATGATGTCCCATATCTTGAGCTTGCCATAGAATAAAATTTACAAATCAATAGGCTGAGGCCCAAACCTTATTCCCTCAATTCGGCCTAATCCATTTTCAATTTCTTTTAGAACTATCAACAAAGCATGCAGACCAAGTTTAGTGATTGTCCTTATTGCAGAGTTAAGGAAGCAAGGTTGATCAGTTACATATGCAGGTGCATTCTCATATAAGTTTGCTTTCATTGTAATATAGACACCAGCTTTCCCCATCATGCTCAAAGCTCTATTGAAATTTTCAACTCTGTTTCCAACATTGCTGCCCAAATAAATGACCACTACCTCCATCTGGGAGTGAAATTCAATGCAAGATTCATAGGCTGATGAGTATGCAAAGGAATCCCAAGAAGAAGACACCCGCCCCAAAGATGCAAAATATAGATCCAGAGAAAATTGTTTCAATGAAGGATTCATGAAAATGGTTTATTTGCTCATTTGCATTAGCTTAGACCAACTACCTAACATGCAGGTGAAATTCAGTGCTAATATCTAGCGCATACATACATATAGAAAGAGTGTGTGTGCACCCCTACTGCAAGAGGCTCTAGCATAGAGAATGAATTTGATATACGCTTGCATGTGGAAGAGGCTCTATTACTCAGATTCTAATTTTTAAGTTTATCTTGATATTACTGTCTGGTCATTAATGAAACTTGAAAGTGGTTCCTATCTTATATAGAATATACAAATGTCCAACAAATAAAATCACATGGAAGGGAAATTAATGAAAGAAATGAATTTATTATGAGGGAGAAGACTTACCAACATTCTCAAAATCCCACAGACTGATTCCTCCAAAGCCAAGTTTGATTCCTCTATAAAAGAATTGAGTCTTCATCTAAATTATCTACACTTGAAGATGATGGGAATAATGGTCAACTTTCAACCCACAAAAGTTGTGTGTTAGCATCTACTATCAGCTTGTTAAGAAAAAACCCAAGTTTCCATAGCTTTAGATGCCAAACCTATTGCATCCTCTGTGCCCCCAATATCCATAATTTAATCTATCAATCTAAATCTCTGTATTAAAAATCTTTCCCTTCTCCAAAAATTATTATTTCCTCGGGCACTTGACATTCCTTGTTTTTTTTTCTTTATATTGCTCAGAATTTTGGCAACTTTACTTGTTGAAATAACTTGGGAGATATAAGGACAGAGGTTGCAAAAAACTGATACTCCAAAGAAAACAAGCTGATTTTGTGACCAAAATTCATAATATTCAATTGAAACTCTAACAAATCTTGGAGCCTTCACCCATAAGAACACATCAAAGTTGTTTGTTGCTTCTTCTATCTCCTCTAAATCAAGTGAGTGGTACTATGGAAGATGAAGTGAACCTAGTTTCATTGCTTGAGATAAACACTTTGCATTGACAAGTAATTATGATGATATGTTGGTCGAAGTAGATTCTATCACTAGTTTTCTTGATTTCTTAATTGCCTTATTATACGTGACTTTCTAAGCAACACCAAAACCACACAAAGAATTAAGGATATAACTCAATCAAATTTGAATGGTTGTTCCCTAGCCTAGTGTTCATCATTTGTTGACTATTGTCTTTATTATGGTGTGAAATCCAATATAGGGCTTCCCCTGCCTCCTTGATGAGTCTCTCTTCTTTTGCTATTGAAAACACAGAGAAGATATTACATAGATCTCTCTTCTCTTTGCAAGAATCATTAACATGTCTATATTCAGAATTTGTAGATGAGGTTTGGATCTTGAACTCTTACCTCCTTTGATCAGGATGCATCATCATCAACAATGTGCTCCTCTACAACTCCATATGCATACCCAAAAAATTATGGATCAAATGTTTCACCACCTATCGTATTAGAAAATTTAAGAACCTACAAAACCAATCCCAAAATTGGAGAAAATGTTTAACAATGACTCGTGAGCAAGAGAATGCATTATCTGGGAGCATCTCCTAGGTAATATCCTTCCATAAACTATAGATATGTTGTGGGACAATGCATTTCTATTATCATCATCTACTATTCATAACTAATCAGAGAGATATACACGCCATATGTATGCAGTTTGCTCCACTTTGAGTCTTATATCTAAAGTGGAGCAAACTACATACATGTGGCATGTATATCCCTCTGATTAGTTATGAACAGTAGATGATGATAATAGCAATGCATTTCCCCACAACATATCTATACTTTAAAAGTAATGCTTAGTGCTTTGCAAGCAAAATGTTTATCTGCTTATGAGCAACAATTTCAAATATTTGAGAATGCAGATTTCCATAGTTCATCATATTAACCTTTTAGAGTTTAACATGTGGAGTTTTGAAATAAATTAAATTATGTTTAGAAATCCACAGTTTCAGACACATTGAAAATCCAGAAAGTCCCTCACAATATTCCTCCACGCGTGCAAATATGATTGATCACTAAACTTTCCTATTCAACAAGTATCATGCAGTTTGCTCCACTTTGAGTCTTATATCTATAAGTGGAGCAAACAGCATACATATGGCATGTATATCCCTCTGATTAGTTATGAACAATAGATGATAATAATAGAAATGCATTTCCCCACAAAATATCTATAGTTTAAAAGTAATGCTTAGTGCTTTGCAAGCAAAATGTTTATCTACTTATGAGAAACAATTTCAAATATTTGAGAATGCAGATTTCCACAGTTCATCATATTAACTTTTTAAAGTTTGACATGTGGAGTTTTGAAATCCACAGTTTCAGACAAATTAAAAATCCAAAAATTCCCTCACAATATGCCTCCAAGAATGCGAATATGATTGATCACTGAACTTTCCTATTCAAGCAGTACCGTAGTTTTAAAAACCGTCTAGTCTAAACTAGAAACTAGCCAAACCAGCCAGTCAGATAGGCCCAAATAACAAACTGGTAGAGAAACCCTTTAGATTCCAGTTCAAATCTTGGTTAGATAGGTGATAGTTTTAAAACTATGAGTGATATCCAATCGCTCTTAAATTTTTAGGATATGACAAGTTCAAAAACTAAGAATAGCAAGTACCAACAATAATTCCAAATATTAATATAATTATCAATGCACAATTTCAAATGAATTAGAAACCCCAAATATCATTTGAATTTGCCTTGAAACATGCAACTATGACTAGTTAACTGAATCTTTCCATTCAAGTGCTTTCCAGTTGCTCTTGAATACTTAGGATATGAGTAATTCAATAACTACGAATGGCCAATGTTGAACATCCAAAGACCAAATCTTAAACAAAAGAAAATCTAGTTTGGAACATATCTAGAAACGTGCTCCAGACTCTATCAATTACACTTCCAAGCTATGTCAAATTAAAAGATATTGTTGTGCAAAGGCACTAGGACTCTGCCAAATTATGTCCTCATTCAGCACTTCTAGACAAGCAATATTGATGAGTTCAAAAGATGTTCTTTAAGGAAAGTATAGCACATGACAATTTCAATAAACATTTTAAGGCCTTCATCGATCCCGAAATGACAAAACAACTCAATATTGGAAATGCCTCTTTAGAACAGATTAGACATTAATCATGTGCAATAGATGGTGATATGAGACACAACGACATAAATTTCAAACTCAAAATTAAATCAGAACTATGACAATTTCAAGACTATAGCCAACAGAGACTTGCTAGTAGACAATAATGTCATTGTCAGCTACCAATCCAAGAAGGTCTACAAGCAGAGTGTTATGAAACTAGCTCAAGAAAAGATAGAAAAGATAGATCAACGCCTTAGAATTCAGCCTCTTCGAGGGGGCAACCTCCTTTACATTACATAAATGAACAATTCTTGGATGATACAAATGACAAAACCTCCTTTCTATATATAGGAGTCTAAGGAGTCACAATATAATCCAGCTGACCTAACAATAATAATATAAAGCCACAAAAATAACAATAGAGGGATTCTATGGGGCACAAAAATAACAATATGGGGGTAATAGGGGCACAACAATATAAATAAGGGGTATAACTACAATAGTAATGGGGTAATCACTAGTATTATAGGGACCCAACATGCCCCTCTCCTTCAAAAAAGTGTTGTCCTCAACGCTTGAGTAGTTCTGGATACTTCTGCATAAAATTCTCATCCTTCCATGTGGAATCTTCAGCGGATAAGTTCTTCCACTTGATAAGATACTCTGAAATTGATCGATTTCGTAGCTGTCGAGTTCTTGTTTCTGTGACTGCTTCCGGTTCCAATATAATTTTTCCTTCCTCGTCAAGTTCTGGCAATATTGTTTGAATTGGGAGCTTGTCACCTATAACCTTCTTTAAACATGAAACATGGAAAACTGGGTGCAATCGAGAAGCTGCAGGAAGCTCCAATTTGTATGCCATAGTACCAATCTTTTGCAACACCTTGTACGGACCATAATACTTTGGTGATAATTTATTATCCTTCTTAGCTTGCTTTAGGGACATTTGCTTATATGGTTGTAGCCGTAGGAATACCCAATCACCTACATCAAAACTTCTTTCACTGCGATGTTGATCTGCCTGTTGTTTCATTCTATTTTGTGCCAACACGAGGTTATCCTTTAAGAGTTGGAGGACTTGTTGTTGATGTTCGATGTGATGTTCCACTGCCTGAACCTTAGAATTTTCTCTTAAATATGATGTGATGGATGGTGGTTGATACCCATAAAGTGCCATAAATGGGGTCATTTTTGTTGCTGTATGGAAGGAAGTGTTATACCACCATTCAGCCAGAGGCAACCATTTGACCCATTGTGTCTGTTTATCAGATACAAAGCAACGAAGATATCCTTCCAAACATTTGTTTACTATCTCAGTTTGCCCATCAGATTGAGGATGATAAGATGAGCTATGAGCTAACTGAGTACCAAGACAAGAAAATAATTCTGTCCAAAAATTTCCAGTGAAAATGGGATCTCTGTCACTTACAATAATCTTTGGGTTTCCATGTAGCTTTTGAACTGTTTCCATAAATGCAGTAGAAACTGTACTGGCTTTAAATGGATGTGATAATGCACAAAAGTGTGCATACTTGGTAAGTCTGTCAACTACCACCATGATGACACTCTTTCCCTCAGACTTGGGTAAACCTGTGATAAAATCCATTGAAACCTCCTCCCAACGTTGGCTTGGAATGGATAAAGGTTGTAATAGACCTGGTGTCTTAATTGTTTCAACTTTATTTTGTTGGCAAACCAAACATTCCGCCACAAACTTTTGAATATCTGATTTAAGGCCATCCCAAAAAAATTCCTTCTTAACCCTGTGGTAAGTTTTTAAAAATCCTGAGTGCCCTCCTAAGGGAGAAGTGTGCAATTCCATAAGAATCTTTTGTTTTAGCTGGGAATTCTTACAGAGGTATAAGCGATCTTTGTACCATAACGAATCATTTTTCCAGCTAAATGTATCAGAAGTACTGGAATCTTGTTGTAGCTTTCGAATAAGTGCCCACACTTCTTCGTCATTCTTCCATTCCTCCCTTGCTTCGTTTATCCAATCTGGTTGGATAATAGAAATGGCACACAACAATGCTTCCACATCCTCATCCTTTCTTGAGAGTGCATCTGCCACCACATTTTGCTTCCCTTTTTTGTAGATGATTTCAAAGTCATAACCCAACATCTTTGTGACCCACTTTTGTTGCTCTTCAGAGGATAATCTTTGTTCTAAAAAGTATTTAAGGCTATCATGATCCTTTTTTACCTTGAAGTGTCTTCCCATTAGGTAGGGTCGCCATTTCTTAAGTGCATGGAGTATTGCCAACATTTCCTTCTCATAAATAGCTTTGCTTAAAAACTTTCCCTTGATTGGACGACTTTCAAAAGCAATGGGTCTTTCATCTTGCATTAGAACAACACCAATTCCATTTCCTGAAGCATCACATTCCACAATAAAGGTTTTTGTGAAGTCCGGTGTAGCTAAGACCGGTGCTTGGCACATTGCCTCTTTAAGATGTTCAAAGGCCTTTGTTGCTTCCGGAGTCCATGAAAATGAATCTTTCTTCAATAATGTTGTTAGAGGTGCTGCTATTCTCCCATAATTCTTAACAAACTTGCGATAATACCCTGTCAACCCAAGAAATCCTCGCAGATGCTTTATGGATGTGGGGATTTTCCATTCCTTAATGGCTTTAATTTTGCTAGGGTCTACCTTAACTCCTTCATGAGATACAATATGACCCAAATATTCCACCTCCTGGACTCCAAAGAAACATTTGGATCTTTTTGCATATAATTGTTTCTCCTCCAATAGTTGTAGCACCCTGTCAACATGTTCAACATGATCCTTCCAAGACTTGCTGTAGATTAGTATATCATCAAAAAATACTAACACAAATTTTCTAAGGAATGGTTTGAAAATTGAATTCATCAAACCTTGAAATGTTGAAGGTGCATTGGTAAGGCCAAAAGGCATGACCAAAAATTCATAATGACCCTCATGAGTTCTAAATGTTGTTTTCGGAATGTCTTCAATCTTCATTCTGATTTGATGATATCCCGAACGAAGATCCAACTTGGTGAAGTAAATTGATCCATGCAATTCATCCAGTAATTCATCAATAACAGGAATGGGGAACTTATCTTTAATAGTGAGCTTGTTGAGCTCCCTATAATCTGGACACATGCGCCATGATCCATCCTTCTTGTGCACCAATACTACTGGAGCTGAGAAAGAACTTTGACTCGGTTGAATTATACCAGCCTCTAGCATTTCTGCAACCATACGTTCAATTTCACTTTTTTGGACATAGGGATATCTGTACGGCCTGATGTTTGGAGGAACACTTCCTGGAATCAGATGAATAGCATGATCATGATCACGCATAGGTGGGAGACCTTTTGGAGTCTCAAATACCTTGGAATGATTGTCCAGGACTTTTTGGAGATCTGGAGAAATAGATGATTCCAATGTGGAAACATCTAGCGAACATAATTGTGCAATTACACCTCTTTGCTCCTTTTTTAGAAGCTTTGTCATGCCATTAGAGCTGATTATCTTTCCTGGTTTCCCTGCAATACCCCTTAATTCAACTTCCTTTCCTTCCGTAGAAAATTTGATGAAAAGTTCTTGAAAATTAAAAGCTATTGTACCCAAGGATTGTAGCCATTGGACTCCTAGTACAACATCAGCACCTCCCATTGGAATGGAAAGCATTGGGCTAGTCAATACATATTCTCCCATGGATAGCTTGATATTATGGCACTTTCCAGAGCAATTTATTGTTCCTCCATTTGCAATCATCACTTGACACTCTGGTGCTGGATATAGGAAGCAATTCAATTCTTTTGCTACCCTACAATGAATAAAATTGTGGGTGCTTCCTGAATCAATCAACACTATTACCTTTTTCTTCTTGATTTGTCCTTCTATCTTGATGGTTTGAGGAGTGGTAATTCCCGCCAATGCATTACAAGATATGGTCGGATTTATTTGTTCTTCATCTAGGCTTTGTTCCTGGAGTATATCTTCTTCTTTTGACCTTTCTTGCTCCTTTTCTTCTTCCTCTTCACAATCTATGTAGAATAATTTCTTCTCAGCACACTTATGACCTTTAGTGTATTTGCTATCACAACTGTAACAAAGCCCTTTTGCTCTTTTTTCTTCCAATTGTTGTGGTGTCAACCTTATAGGTTGTGGAAGACTATGGGCAACAACACTTCCGTCTTTATAGTTGTGAGTGGTATGCTTCCTGGTTGCCATAATTTTGCTTTCCATTTTTCTTGCTAACCTGAATGCCTTCTCTAATGAATCAGGTTCCCAAAGGCGAACATCATGTTGGATATTATCCTTTAAAGACCCTATGAACACATCAATCCTATGCTCCTCTGGAATATCTTTTACCCTTATGTTCAATTTTTGGAACTCCTCAATGTGCTCCATTACTGAACCCTTTTGTTTGAGACTTATCAATTGGCTAAAAAAAGTGTTGCTTTTTGTATCTTCATAATGTGCTATCAATTCTTCCGTAAAAATTGCCCAAGTGATAAATTGTTTACGAGAGAAAAGCCATTGATACCATACAAACTGATTTGGTTCCAAATATACAGTTGCCATACGTACCTTTTGTGTGTTTTGCACATTATTGAGATCGAAGAATTGCTCCATCTGTAATATCCATGTGGCGGGATCCTTGCCATCAAACTTCCTCATATCGATTTTTGGAATATGGTGATTCTTTGATCCAACATTAGCATCTATGGAATCATGATTAACATTTCTTTTGTTCTCATCATGAGTTTCCTTTACTACCTTTTCACCATTAGTGACCCTTTCTTGTAGCAACTTCTTCAATTCTTCCATGTATGTCTTCAAATCTATCTTCAAATCTGCCATGTCTCTCTTCAAATCTGTCTTTGAATAATCCATCTTAGCTTCCATGCCCTTTATCTTAGATTCCACGCCATTTATCTTAGATTCCACGCCACTTATCTTAGCTTCTGTTAGCTTTTGTGAGCGTGACATTTGTTGCACTTGTTCTTGTAATTTTGATATATCATGTAGCATTTCTTCCTCTTCTTCATGAGTCATGCTAGAGCTTTCAGGTTCCTTACTAGGTGTTTGCATTTTCTTTCCTCGGGGCATCAGTTACCGATAATAATGCTTTACTATGTCCTTTGAATTTTGTTAAACCAAGCTTACACAAAAATTTTAAAAAAAAACTACACACCTTTTTTCACTTTATAGAAGCCTGATATTGAATCTGATGTATCTCTGTAATTTTAGATCATCCAGTTCTGAAATTTCTACCTGTAGTAGCCTTCTGTGTCCTCTTTCCAATGCCACAAGTCTGAGCCAAATTGGATTCTCCAAGGAAGCGTTATGTGAAATCTCCCATAGTGACTTGCTTTTAGACTAGTTCAGTATAGCGAACTTGTACGACGTACCCCACATCACTGTTTCAACCTTTGAATCTAAAACACACACACAAGAAACTACAGTCCGTCCTCTTTCTATACCTTCTTACAAAATTTCAATCCGATGCCCAGAGAGAAAGTTATGACGATTTTCCTCAGGTCACCTGTTTTGAATGTAATTCAGGAGTCTGCAAAAAGACCAACTTCCTCAGATCATATCTCTGCAAATATCGTGCAAAAAGCTCTGAAATTTGGACCCAAGGTTCAACGCGAGTTCTTCTCAAATGGGTTTTTTTTGCGACTTCTGAAACGTCACAGAAAAAAAGTTATAGCGAAAATGCCATGATGACCTGTTTGGAGCAGCGAAACCCTAGAATCCAAAGCTCTGATACCAAATGTTATGAAACCAGCTCAAGAAAAGATAGAAAAGATAGATCAATGCCTTAGAATTCAGCCTCTTCGAGGGGGCAACCTCCTTTACATTACATAAATTAAAAATTCTTGGATGATACAAATGACAAAACCTCCTTTCTATATATAGGAGTCTAAGGAGTCACAATATAATCCAGCCAACCTAACAATAATAATATAAAGCCACAAAAATAACAATAGAGGGATTCTATGGGGCACAGAAATAACAATATGGGGGTAATAGGGGCACAACAATATAAATAAGGGGTATAACTACAATAGTAATGGGGTAATCACTAGTATTATAGGGACCCAACACAGAGCAAGAACAAAGGGTCACTCCCAGAAATTCTAATGGGGTATTTTGAGCGTATGTGATGAAACATTGAGCTTGCCATAGAACAAAATTTCCAAATAAATAGGCCGAGGTCCATACCTTATGCCCTCAGTGTGGAATAATCCCTTTTCAATTTCTTTTAGAACTGTCAACAAGGCATGCAAACCAAGTTTTGTGATTGCCCTTATTGAGCCAAATGGGGTAGCAAGCTAAGTGTGCTTGAGCCAGAGGAGATCTGGGATGGGTGACCTCCCGGGAAGTCCTGGTTACCGAGTGCAAGCCCCGGAAGTGATGATTGACGCTATGTGATTTATTTCACTAGTTTCAATCCCACTTCTTCACCCCTCTGAGCATCACCCGATGCAATGAGTGCTAAGTGAACTATCCAAATCATGAGAAATTAGTCACTTACGACTACATCTCATGGAAATGGTCATACGTGGATGACTTACTTAACGCAGTTGAATCCCAAAAATGATATCTAATATAATGCACTGCGTAATCCCCCTATACTTAAATTCAAAAAGAGTGAAGGGATCTCTACTTGAATGGTTCATGAGGCACAATACTTGCTAAGGTTTTGCAAATGGGGTAGCAAGATAAGTGGGCTTTATTGTGGGGAAAACTCCACAGTTAAGCGCGCTTGAGCCAGAGGAGATCTGGGATGGGTGACCTCCCGGGAAGTCCTGGTTACCGGGTGCAAGCCCCAGAAGTGATGATTGACGCTATGTATTTATTTCACTAGTTTCAATCCCACTTCTTCATCCCTGTGAGCATCACTCGATGCAATGAGTGCTAAGTGAACTATTCAAATCATGAGAAATTACTCACTTACGACTACATCTCATGGAAATGGTCATACGTGGATGACTTACTTAACGCAGTTGAATCCCAAAAATGATATCTAATATTTTGATGTTACTATCTGGTCATTAATGAAACTTGGAAGTGGTTCCTATCTTATATAGAATATACAAATGCCAAACAAATAAAATCACATGGAAGGGAAATTAATGAAAGAAATGAATTTATTATGAGGGAGAAGACTTACCAGCATTCTGGGAACCCCACAGATTGATTCCTCCAAAGCCAAGTTTGAATCCTCTACAAAAGAAGCAGGGGCTAACTCCAAGCCTCATATTGAGACGAGTTTCATCAAACCCAAATAACCCTCAGGTTGGATTCCTCCCTATGTTAATCAGATGCCCATGACATAAATAAAGAACACAAATTAACCATCTCAACCAGAATAGCAATGGTGTGTTAAACAGAAGAAACAAGAATGGGATTGGTTATTGAAGTCTCTGACTGGCTTCAAGCAACTAAGGAAACAATTCCATTTACAATTTGATAGAATCCTAGAGAATGGTAGGAAAACACTCAAAAAATACTACTATCAAAACCTTATAATGCCCAAAATCTACATTAATTGTCATACCTGCCAATTGGGTTGTCCCCTTCTCAACTCTCTCATGAAAACTCTTGCAACAACTTGTCACATGATTACACATGTAATTGACAAGACCACTTCTCCATTGCTTAAACTCTGAAAATCACCGTAAATTATGAGAAGAGGCTTCCAAGTGGATAAAACCAGGTGGAATGGACAATTTAAACCTAATATTGAAGGGAAGATGAAGCCACTTAGTAATATCGTCTTTCGATGTTTCTTTTGCGGGACCCAATTGAAATTTTTTGGAGCAGTTTGGCCTCCTGGAATTCAATATTCCAACATTGTTGACCTCTAGGTATCTTGAAGTGACACTATTCCATAATGTTATCCTTTGTAAAGTGAGATTTTGCAGATATCTTTAAGCGTGTTCCAGAAGGAAGATCCTGCAAATTACTTTTGGCTATTACCTATGCTGAAGGATTCAAGTGTCTTCCTCGGTGTGGGAAGCCCTTGAATTGCAGAAAAACCGGAGGACCTACAGGTAGGGCAAGACAAGAAACAGAGAATTAGCGAGATTAAACAAAACAAAAAAAAGAATGTTCATATACCTAATGTGTAAATCGTTAAAAGACTGTTAACCCATCAACAAAAATTAGGCTTACTCGCACCCTGTGAAACTAGATTCTGGATGGTATTCAGGTAGCAGTTGGTAGTAGCAATGGATAGGCAAGATGAGAGACCATTTCATTGTAACATCATGGCCAAGAGGCGAGAAATAGCCACCGAGGAGGAAACCCTAACTGAATTAGGGTTTTGCAAGTTTTGCAGAGCATTTTCATGGAGGTTGGCATCAAACAACCGAGTTGTTCTTCATGGTGTCCGGTAATGAACAGGGTTACAATTAGATGCAACCACAGAACTGACTTGAAAGAACTGTAAATGCGACTATGGTTATAATAGTGAAAATCAAGATTTAATTGATTTCAGTTAGTAGTATCTAATGGTGGAAAAACATTTAATCGTCTAACAATGGATCTGATGGTCAGGACTATGACAGAAAGGAAGTTAGGGGAGTTGATTCCAGAGGGGAACACCTTACAGCATAATTATTTAATTAAAATAAAATAATCAATTTAACCTTATGAAATATTTTGACTCGTGATTATCACAGCTCATGGTTTTGTCTCATGGTTTTTTCCTATGGTATTCTTCTCTATTGTAGCTTATTTAAAGGCATAATATTCTAATGAATTTTTCACACAAAAATAACTAATTTCCAATTTGTTGTGCCAATTTTTCATATTTTTATGTGAGAGCTATATATAGACACACAAAATTCATAGAGAAATTTAGGGATTAGGACCTTGAGTTGTCTATTATTGGTAAGGGTAAGCCTTCCCCTAGAGAACACTATAAAAAGTTTTTAAAAATAATTAGATAAAAAAAAAATCATTATAATTTCTTTTCTAAAAGTAGAATAAAATCGAAAGTTATTTTATCTTTGTTTTTATTTTTTCAAATTATTTTTTGAATCCTTTACGAAAGATTTGTGAAAATAAAAGAAAATTCATAGCCAAAGAGACCTATTTTTTGTATTAGAGTTTCTTATAGGAAAAGTTTTCACATAAAAGTAGGAAACTCATTTTAATGATTTTGTTTGTGTATCTATTGTGATTATGTATGAAAAAATAGGCTTTACTTTGTATATTTATTATTTCCCTCAAGAAAAAAAGGAAATTTTTGATAAATCATTTCTCATTATAATTCTTATTTTTTTTTAATGGGAGTTTTTTTCTTTATCCAGTTTCAATGATTTTGATTGACTTATCTATAGTCTTTATGTTTGAAAAATTAGGATTTATTTTTGTATCAAAATTTATATGGAGAGTTTAAAAGAAAAGTAATTAGGGAATCTCATTTCAATGATTTTGATTTGTATATCTATAGGCTTTATGTCTAAAAAATTAGGCTTTATTTTTGCATATTTATTGTTTTCCTCTAGCATGAGTGTTTTAATGGAAACCAAACATCAATTTGTTGTGCCAAATTTGAGATTTGAATCCTCTTTGTGTAAGAGTTATATATAGACAGAAGATTCACAAAGGGATTCACGAATTAGGACCTTGAGCTTTCAATCTAATAAGTGGATATTATTGGTAAAGGTAAGCATTCCTATGAAGAACACCCAATTACACTTTATTTTTGTATTATTGTCTTATAGGAAAAGGTTTTAAAGGAAATTAGGGAAAATTTGAGATCCTTTTTCATTATAATTTCTGAATTTAAATAAAAAAAATAAAAACAAAAGTTATTTTCTCTTTATTTTATTTTTATTTTAAATTTTGGTGACATTTTTCCCTATAATATAATTTTAAAATTTTTGGAAATGGTGTGAGGAAATAAAAGAAAAATCTTAGACCAAAAATACCTCTATTTATTGTTGTCCACCTGCATTAAAATGTCTTTTCTGAAATTGTATTAACTTCTTCCTTTAAAGTTGTGAATAACACTTATGCTCAAAAAGTAACTTTTTATTTAACTTTTTATTTTTGTATTAGCATCTTGTAGGCAAAGTTAAGAAAAAAAACACGAAATCTTATTTTAATGATTTTGATTTATGTATTTATAATCATTACGTTGGAACATTATAGTTTACTTTTATATAATTATCGATTATGAAAAACTTTCTTTAAGTTTAATCTTCAAGAGATTTGATACCTCTCAACACTTATAGATCTAAATTTAATATGATCTCCACATTTATTTAATTTTATTTTTAAAATAATTTAAGCGAGGTGCAAACATTTGCTTAAGTTTAATCTTTAAGAGATTTGATACTCCTCAAGCTTATAGATCCAAATTTAATATGATCTCCACTAGTTTTATTTTTTTTGTTTTATTTTATTTTATTTTGACATAGTCAAAATGTTAAACAAAACATTACAACATCTCTATAATATTAGACTAGAGAGTACCTCTTGGTGCAATAAGTGTTATTTATATAACATTATTAAATTATTTATTATACACAAATTAGTTATATAATATTCTTAATTTTTTTAAGACATAATTGTTATATTATTATATTTTTATTGCATTATATATCATTATACTTGATATTTTAGATATGTAATACATATATATTTTTAATTAATTAAATACGATATATAATAATATATTTTATATATAATTATTTTTATTAATAAAATGGAGAAGATAAGAGAAATGCATAATATACATATCATACGTTATAAATTAACATTCATTTTAGTTTAGAAATTAAGATAATAATTCCGCAATAAATACATAAAAAATTAGTATTTACAGTAAGTCTTATTTTACCATGGATATTATTAACATCTAAATAGGATTTGTCACTATACTATGGGGTATTACCATGGGTCCTCAATACCACATGACGAAAACAAAAACTTATTTCAAAATAATTAATTTTATAAATATTTTATTTAAATTTAAATTTATAGAAAATTTAAATTAAAAACTAATACTTACAATAAACTTACCATATAACAAGATTATTGACCATGAGAATATTCACCCTCATTTTACCATGAATATTATTAACTTGTAAATAGGTTTTGCTACAATACCATGGGCCAAACACAACGGCTTGTCAATACCACTTGCTAGAAAACCATAAAGCATTTCAAAATCAAAATATTTACAGATATTTTATTTTAGTTTGTAGTATTGTGAATGTTATAAACATTTGCACATGGGTTCAATTAAAGCCCATTATTTAGAGATGGCTTATATATATCACTTGCCAAAAAATGATTACACACTTCAAAATCAAAATATTTTATTTTAATTTGTATTAGTGTAAATGTTAGTATACATTTTCACATGGGTTCAATTAAAGCCCATTATGTAGATATTTTGTAATGTGGTAGAAACATTTAACATCCTGTTGATGCCTCTAAAATCCTAGTAGAAACATTGGGGATAACCACCTCGACCGGACCTTAGCACAACTCCTTTTCCGTTTGGTATGGTGGCTCCGACTGGATATTATGGGACCAGTTTCCCATATAACGAATGGTTTGATGGATGGTTGTTTTATAATCTATAATAAAGATGATAAGTTCTTTAACCTATAACTCAAAAATATACAAATATACTTATCTAACCCGGGTAATGTATTAACAATGTGATTTCTGATTATTCCTAACAAACAAATAGTCATATAGATGAATCAATGATCGATAGAAAGATGCATTCATAGATAATGATTACTTTGTTTAAGAAATTAAACAAAGTAATTATAAAAACATATCGCATTAATTTATATCGCTCACATATATCTTTAAAGTATAACAATTCTAAATCCTCAGAAATTACATGATTAAGAATTGTTTGAAGAGCATACATATATAAACAATAGCAACTTTTAAAAGAAATGCTTCATCACATAAGGAGACAAGTCAAAAGAACAGTGATAGAAATACCACATGCATTTGAGTCTTTCTAACGTAAATAACACTCCGATTCCACTTTCTTATTTGAGAAAACTTCGAGGAGATACAAAAGTGGAGGTCTTGAAAAATTTTCTTCACAAAAATGTAGAACATTGATCCACTACTGATAAAAATATATTCACAAGTACAAAAGTGTAACTTCTCAAGTCAAGTTTTATACCAATTGAGGACCCTTTCTTAAAAGACATGAAAGGGTTTAAATAATAAAAGAAAAACAAACTATCAATAAAAATCACTTTGAGTTATTGAAATTGCAAATATGAAAATATGGGATTTGATTTATGAAAATAGCAGTGCAATAGCCTTCGAACCGATTCATTGTATCTACTTCTTCTCTTGCACTCACAGCTAACAAATTGAGAACATTTCCTGAATTTTTGGAGGATGAATCAGCCTGGAATGTAGTTGACCTGTGTATGTGGCATCTGAAAGCTCGGTAACCATGTGATTGACAGCGTTGACAAGGAATTTGGTGGCCATCTGTTGGTTGTGCGGCTTGACTAGGAAGAACGAAAATGCATCCCAAGTAAAGTTTTTCACTTTGCCGATTTTTTCTTCTCTCCTAGCCAGATCCTGTCTCCATTGATTTTCTAGCGCTTTTGCCTTTGGGAGCTTTCCTGGGGAGCAATCAAAGATCAAGTTAGCTCCATATAAGCTGTCATTTACCAACTCAATCACATTGTTCATTGTACTCCTGGCTCTGGAAGTAGCTCTTTTGGCCTTTATTAACTGTGATTGCCACTCCGAAAACAAGATTTCTTTGTGTGATTCTTGGATTTTTGGTATATTAGTAACCATGCCTTCTTATATACTTTGCCAAGAGAGAAATCTTGTGACCTTATCATCTGTGTTTTCAAGTTCTAACCTGGTGTCAACTGCCTGTTAAATAAGTGATGCAGTGATGATGCACAATGGTTCAACCAATGATATTTTATGGAAAAGGATATTCAGTTGCCGAGATAAGGATTTAGTCACTTCCAGGGCTTCTTTCTTTAATTCATCAATCTTTGCATATCTTTTGAATTTCTCTACCTGTAATTGCAGCTGTGCGATTTGTTCTTCTTTGGCCTTCTTTTCTTGCTGAAGTGCCACTTGAAGCTTGCTGAGTTCTTGAGACAAATTTTGTTGTTTCTGGAGAGCTTGCTAATTGATCTTTTGTTTCTCCAAATTTAACTGTTCTTTTAGTTGCTCATTCTATTGTTTTTTCTCCGCTAGCTATTGCTGAAGCTGACTGATCTTCTACTGTTCCACTGCCGTTTTCTCTTCAAGTTGGGTGATCCTTAGATCCTTTTCTTTGATTAGTTGGCTAACTTCGGAGGCCTTGTCCATTGTAGCGGCTATATAGGCACCTGAATATTGAGATAACTTAGTTAAATCCTCAGAAGGACTGACTTCTAAGTCTTTCTATACCACATTCATAAGTTCAGCTTAAGGAGTTGAGAATGGTCCCTGGTCAATTTTCCTCTTTTTCCTCTATCTTTTGATAACAACCCTATGCTTTAGACTGTAAAATGCATCCAGGGGTGGTATTTTTTCAACCTTCAATACAATCTCTTCGGAAGGATTCTCTGGAATTATTTCAATATCATGCTGAGTGTTAACTATGCCAAATACCCCATAAATTGTAATACTAGTAACAATAGGCTCCTATGTTGCAGGCGATTTTG
The DNA here is from genome assembly GCA_031772625.1 of Pinus tabuliformis. Classification (NCBI taxonomy): domain Eukaryota; kingdom Viridiplantae; phylum Streptophyta; class Pinopsida; order Pinales; family Pinaceae; genus Pinus; species Pinus tabuliformis. Next base: position 126,565,091 of record CM062807.1, read on the forward strand.
GTATAATGATGTTTTGGGAGTCATTTTGGTTCTTGATCTGCTGATCAAATTACTCCTGTTCCTTGATTAAGTTGGCATTAATATGCACATCGGTATCTAGAAGCTCACTAGTCTTTTCATTTGTCTGCTCCTTTTCGAGAATCTTCTTAGTAGCGTGTTCTTCACTTTGGCCTTCTTGCTGCACCTTAGGGGCAGTGTTTAATAAATCCAAAGGTAGTGTTTGTAACCTCTGTGTCATCAACTGCATAAACTTATCTATCTCCCCTACTCCAATTTGATCCCTACTAGATGTTTTACCTGTGAAAACAACTCAGCCGAAGCGAACAAGTGATCATAGTCATCTTTCTCATATTCAAATTTCACAAGTTTCACCTTAGTGGTAAAGTTTTAAGCCACTTCGTTTGGGTCATATTGTCTCTTAGGGATGATTGCTAACTTTAGAAATTTTATTTTCTTCGCTTCTTTCTCAGCATGTTTGAAATCATGTAGTGAGTAAGTACCACATCATAGGGGAAATGTAGGCCACATTTGTTTCTTGGACTCTTTGAGGTTCCTGGACATTCCTTTCTCGGTTATCTGGTAATCTATTTCTCTAGCCAATAGCTTATCAAGAATGTACAATGGGAGAACATGTTGATCTGTGGTGCTGCCAAAAATTCTGACATAGATGAACTTTTCTTCACTGAACAAACTACCAATTGATGTTAGGTCAATGTTGGCCTCATTGGACAACTGAGGAGAAGGTCTGTTGAATATGACTTGATGGATGGGTAAAACAAAACCATGGTAAATTATATATATATGATCTTTATAATGGGCCTTCCACAAATACTTATGATAAATGTGAATAGGAGTTGGGTCTTGCGAAGTCCATTTCCAACCTAGAATGGGGAAGTCAGAATTGAAACAGATGGTATCCATAATGTAGGCGCTCATATAGAATGGGGGTATTATCTAGGTAGTTACATACCTATTTCTTCTATAATCAAGGATTTGGTTGGCCATTTTATTTGATAAAATGGTTTCCCAATCCATGATAAAAGAGTTAATTATTGCTTCCATTAAAGGCACCATTTCTATGGAAAATCTAGTTGAATCAAAGGCTCCAAATAGTCTACATATCATAGCACCAGCATAGGAATAGGGAGATGCTAATGAGTCCTGGAGTACATACCAGAGGATTCATGCTTATGCTTTTTTCAGAAATGTCTCCATTGCTTGATAGGGTCCGACTTTACCTCATTCTCCTTTGCGAAAGCTTCTAAAAATGCCTTGTTGTAATATTTCTTGGGATCCGACAAATGATACATCTTCTTGACACATTTTTCCTTGAATGTTCCCGACATCCTTCCATTCATTGTAAAGAATGTTCTATCGGTTATGTTGATACTTTCTGTTACCCATATCACCAGGTCATTGTATGGTAAAACTTTCACACGGGCTGCTATTTTGTGGAGGAAGGAGCTAGCTAAATCCTTAAGAATATTTTCTGATTTATCACTTGAATCAGTCATTCCTCCTTCTTCTTCAATTTTCGTTGGATCTTAGGCTTCGAGTAGATTATATATGCCCTCCCATGAAGTCTTGCCAAGGCCTAGACTGGTAGTATCATCTATTAGCACCAACTTTGTTGGTTCATCTTTCGCTATGACAGGGACCTTTACATTCCGAGATTTCTTAGACATTTTTGCTGGATTGATGATTTCAGATTAGCTCTCCAAAATGAGACAGAAGGACGTAACAGTAGAAAAGCTTGTTAAATGTTAATACACAATGCACAAGACTAACAACAATTAAGCGTAATAAATGTTATAGACCTATGATATATTAAGCCACCATAGATGAAATCCTTGAAGGATTCAACCATAAGTACTTCTTAATGATTTCCCTGTAACTTCCAATGTGAAACTTTAATGCCATGATGATATGTTGCATCACAAATTTATAACGATCCTTTTTAGAATGGGTATCGTGCCTTCCTGATCGGTGATTAGCGATAATCACATATCGCAGATCAGGAGTTACAAGTGCCATGCTTAAATGGTTCCTCTACATGGTTGCGATTGTGATCAGTGGTGAGTTGTCATAGGGAGGAGACATGCTTTTAAATTTTCTTTATAATTGGCTTATAACTTTAAATCACACATGTTCGTAATACTTCATGTTTTGCCTTTATTGAAAGCACGCTATACGATAATGAAATCACATCGGAATATTTCAAAGGATCTTTTGGGATGTGTCTTATGATTTCAGCAATGCATGATTACGATCAGCTTATCGCATCGGAGGTTTTCCATGGAACACTTGGGACATTTTCTTAACGAGTAGCGATATGCGATTTCTAATAGAGTTATTGCATCGGTGGATCTCAATGGAACACTTTATGTCAACCATTGAGATAAAGGATGTGCGTGATGTGACAATTCGCTTTTATAATTATTTCCTTTGATAAATCTTTTTACGATAAGGTTTTATTATGACTCAAATTGGATTGGATTTTCTTAAAAGGACTTCCATGCGTTCAAAAGTTTTGCAAGTTGAAATTGCGATCTAACCCACCCAAAAAGAAAATTTTTATATGACTTATTATAAAAAATTATTTTCAAATGTTTTATTGATTTTATTTATATTCTAAACGGGACCCATTTCTTATTAAAGTCTTGTATGAAAATTTTTGAAATGGGGAGGGTTGTTGTATAGCACAACTGTTAGCGATTCACTGGGAGAAACAATTATCTCTAAAAAATAATGCAATATCTAAAACTTTCTTAGTTTGAAAACAATTGTGGATAAAGAAAACCATCTAAGAATAACTAAATATAAATTAACTCTAAAATTTTTTTTGCAATTTCTTTTACAATCCCTTGAAAATAAAAACATTTTTGGTTTCTTCAAGCATTGATTGGTTGATAAAGATAAAGTAGGGGGCTTCTCCAACTTAGCTTTTAAATTTACTCTTTTGGCACAGGTAGTGACTCTGCTGCCAACAAACATATATAGTCTCGACAGGGTTACCTTTTGACCATTAATCATTCATTGTCCCATCCATCTAAAAGTATGACTTTTGAAAGATAAATCCATAAAGATATGTTTACACATATATTTTTTTTAGTTTATATTCTTTTAAGTTTTTAAGATAAAAATCCATTGTCCTGGTTTGGGAGCCAGCTTATAACAATGTCATTCACTGGTTGTAATTGAACTAAACAAGCTTGCTCATAATAAGACCCCTGTCTTATGATTATAAGCCATTACCTTGTTTTCATATGCAGTATTGGTAATGTCAGTTTAATTAGTTCCCTATGATCATGGTAAGCAGGCTCATGATGAGACCACTTATCTTTTATATTAGACATATTTTAGAATTACACTCTAAAAAATCATAAACTTAGTGGATGGGGTGAATGAATTTCTCCTTAAGAGTTTATGGATGAATTTTTTAGAGCTATGGATGCTAAGATTGGAAAAGTATTTAACTTTTATGAATAACTTTTCTTGACTTTATAAAAATTAGAATGATTTATAGTATTTTCAAGGTTTTGGAAGATTTTACAAACTTTAAAGAGGTTCTCAGAGTTTCATGTTTTATTCAACTTTCCAAAACTGTAATTATTTCCTTAAAAGTTTCCACCTATTGGAAGCAAGTATTCACAATATTCTCTCAAAGAACATTTCAATAGTAAAAAGGCCAAGGGAATACTATTTACGACATTATTTTCTAAAATAAACAAACTTGTGTAAAGAATATTTACAGGTAAGAAGGGGTTACCTCCTTAAGAAAAACATTTCTTTAAGATAAGCCCATTCATAGGAAGAGAATCTCTCTTTGTTGTTAATTCTTGTAGTATGAACATTGATGAGCCTATCTTTTCAATTATTTGAAATGGTCCAAGCCACATCTTTTGAAATTTGGTATGTTTACCTTTGTCTTCATGTGCTTTGTCCCATTTCAACACGAGATCACCAATTTCTAATGTTTTTGAGCCAATAGAACTTGCATCAAAAGAAGATTTAATGACTTGTTAATGTTTAGCATGAATAATTTTGGCCTTTTCTCTTTCTTCATCTAATTTCATGATTTGATCAAATCTTAATTGGATAGAGGAAGAAGGATTTTCTTTAATAAATTGTACTAGGGCTAGAGATGGGAGTGCTATGTTTGAAGGTATTATAACCTCTTTCCCATACACTAAGTTAAAAGGAGAAGTACCTATTGAGGCCTTCTGAGTTATGCGATCTGCCCATAATGCAAATATTAAATAATTATGCCAATTCTTTTGATTTTGATCAACATTTCTTTTAATAATCTTAATGATATTCTTATTAATTGACTCTGCCAAACCATTATCTTGAGGATAGTAATTTGCAGAATATTTTAATTTAAAACCTCTCTTAAGAGAAAATTCAACTATACTACTCCCAGAAAAATAAGATGAATTATCAAAAATAAGGGAATTAGGTACACCAAACCTGGTAATGATGAATTGATCAATCAATTCAATGATTGCATTAGAATTGGCTACCTTTAATAGAATTGCTTCTACCCACTTTTTGAAGTAGTCCATGGATGTAAGGATGTATCTGTGTTGCTTGGAAGAATGTGGAACAATCTCTCATATGATATCAAGCCCCCATTATTCAAATGGTTGCTCAGTGTTTACTGGTTGTAAAGGAAAGATTGGTTTCCTTTGTCTCCCACTAGTAGTTTGGCATATATTGCATTTCTTGACATAATCATGGGCATATTTAAACAAAGTGGGCCAATAATATCCAGCATGTATTATCTTGTGAGCTGTAGTATCTCCTCCAAAATGTCCACCTGCTGGACCATCATGTAATTCCTGCAAAACCTTTTGTGCTTCAGGTTTTTCAAGGCATCTTAATAAAATTGAATCATAATTTCTTCTAAATAACAGATCATCAATGATTTTGAAGTGTTCTTCTTTTGATCTTAAGTCACGTTTGTTTCTGTAACTAAAATTAGGGGGAGCATATCCATTTTTCAAGTAAAAGATCAGATCAACATACTGACATTCAGAATTTATGATACTTATCTCGTTCACTTAAAGAATATTATTTGAAGCTTCATGTTCTATAATATTAGAAGCTCATGCTAATAACCTAAAAAAACATTGTCCTCTCACAATTTTTGCTGGTTTAATATCAATCTCATACCCTTGTAAAGCTGTTACCCAGTTAACTATTTTTTCTCCTACTTCCCTTTGCACTAGAAATTGCCTCACTACGAGGAATGGGACTATTACTTTTGTGTGTGTTTTTAGGAGAAATGGTCTAAAGTGTTTGATAGATTTAAACACATCAAAATCTTGTTTTTCTACTTTAGAATAGTTAACTTCACAACCCTGCAAATTGGAACTAAAAAAGGATATAGGTGCTTCTACTTGTTGATCATTGATTTGGGTTAAAACAATAACATAAGATGTTTTAGTGGCCAAAGTATACAAATAAAATGATTAGAAAAATTGGGAGTATCCAATGCAGGAGCATTAATGATTGCATGTTTGATTAAGTCAAAGGCTTCTTTTTCTTTATGTCCCCATTTGAAAAATGATTTTTTCTTAATCATAGTTTGTAAAGGTAAGACTATATGAGAAAAATCACGAACAAATCTTTTTATGAAATTTATCTGTAACAAAAATGATTGCATTGACTTCTTGTTATATGGGAAAGGAATATCAGAAATCTCATTTATCCTGTCAGGATCAATATATATTCCATCTTTAGATACAATAAACCCTAAGAGTTTGCCTTCATTAAGAGAAAACAATGATTTCTTGGGATTTAGAGAAATCCCATACCTTTTACATCATTCAAAGATCTATTTTAAATCATGTAGATGATTGGCCTTTTTCTTGGAAAAGACAGTTATGTCATCTAAGTAAACAACAACTGACCTATTGATCAAACCTTTGAAGGCTATATCCATGGCTCATTGGAAAGTAGCTCCAACATTTATCAAATGAAAAGGCATTTTCTGATAAGCATACGTTCCCCATTTAGTTTTGAATGTAGTTTTTAGAGTATCATCTGAATGCACCAATATCTGATTATATCTTGAAAATCCATCAAGAAAGGACATTAACTCTAAACCAGCTACTCATTGAAGTATCCGTTCCATTGTTGGTAATGGGAAATTATCTTTTTGACATGCCTTATTGAAATTTCTAAAATCTATGCAAATCCTAATATCACCATTCTCTTTCTTACAGGTACCAAGTTTGAAACCCATTTAGAATGTCTGACACAGAACATTATTTTAGCTTTCAGAATTTTATTCAACTCTGCTTTGATTTGACTTTCCAGATTTGGGTGAATTTTCCTTAACTTTTGTTGTATAGGTTTCTCATCAGAAATCATTGGAATTGTGTGTTGAATGATAGAAGTATCATAAGTTCTTAGATATTCATAATTCTAAGAAAAAACATTTTTGTATTTGTTTAATAATCTGATGAAAGAAAATCTTTCTTCTTATGTGATTTCAAGTCCTAGATTGAAATTTTGTGGTTTGGCCTGAGTGCCAAGATTTACTAATTCAAACCTTAAAGTAGAACTTTGAAGTTTTGCATTAGTGACCTTTTTGAATCTATCTTTGATATCATAGAGATCTTCTACCTTGACCGCATATTTAGGAATAGAATTCTCATTTAGTCTTTATTTTAGTTGAAGATCATGATCGCTTTCATTGATAATCTAATCATCATAAGATTTTTTAGAAGTCAAGAAATTTAGGATGTCTTCATCATGATTAAATACCCACTAATTGGTGACATTGTCTGAGATAGATGGCCGAAAAATAAATTCAATTGAAAACCTATCTGGACTATAATCCTTAAATGGAAGGAACTTAGAAGCAACATTAGCCAATAAATTGGCTATTGCATTTTGAGATCTAGGAACAGGAGAAACATTGAATGCCAGAAAATGAGTTATGAGATCTTGAACAAGGGATTGATAATGTTTGAGATGTCCTGAGAGACAATGGATAATGTTCCTTACTTGTTTGATGACAATTTCGGAATCACCAAATACTTTCAGATATTGAATATTCAGGCCTATTTCTTTATAGAGCCCTTGAATCAATGCCTCATATTCTGCAGTGTTATTGGTACACTCAAATTCTAGTTTACATGATAGCATAGTTTTTTCCCCTTCTGTACTAACTAAAATACACCCCGCTCCTGCACCGTCATTGGATTTTGATCCATCAAAATATAAAGACAAAAATAAAGGCTAATCTACAGATTTATTTACCAATTCATCAGTAATACTAGCACAACTTGAGGTATTAGTATGAGATAATTTTTCAATTTGCGATGCAATACTATTAACAGGAAAAGGCAATTGTTGAGCATTAAAATTTCCAAAGAATGACTCAGCTGAGTAATTTCTGAGAATGTTGTTATTAAAAGCTATAGGTTGGTTTTGTTATTCAAAATCCATTACTATATGAGTCATGTGTTTTTCTCTATCTATTTTGATTTGATTTGGTTTCCCTTTATAGGGAAGCCACACGTGAGTCCAATTAGTGGAAATGTAACCATGGAGTTTCTGAGACCAATCCCTACTTAGAATTAAACCACAAAACTCAGGGATGTCAACAATCAATATATAAATTCTTTGAGCTACTCTGGGATCAACCAATAACCTAATAGTAACTAGATTAATATCTCCTAAAAATTGCACTTTAGTCTGATCTAATTGAACAATATGAATTGTAGATTTTTGGGGTTGAATGTTTAATTTGGAGCAAACTGAGGCTGGAATTATGTTTGATGAAGCCCCTAAATCTATCAGGCAGTTATGAAAATTTCTATTATAGATCTCATAAGTCAAGAGAAAAGGAGGAGTATGAGAATTAGACCTATCTCTAATCAAAATAGCATCAGTAGCATCTACTTTATCCGATGGTCGCTTACCTGATCCTTTAGCTGCCTTGGATAATACACTAGTTAGAAGAGGAGAAGAAGGTACCACATTCAATTATTTCAGTAACAACTTCTATTTGATGTTTGAGCTTGCTAAGTTCATGTAAAGAAATATTTGCTTGAGTCTTCTTCATGTCTTCCATGATGTTATAATCCATAGAGTCGGAAACTACTAACGTTTTAGATGATGATGGAGGATTAGAGGATGATGGTTGATTTTGGGTAGGCACAACTGGAGTTTTATTCATGGGAGCTTTGTCTTTAGTAACAAGGCTTGAATTTTTCTTCTTTGGATTTTTTTGAATAGGCTCTACTGCATTTTTACTTCTGGTATTTACCGGGAGAGCTTCTTGTTCACTTTCATTATCAGAGTTGGGCAAGATAAAGTCCCACATTCCATGACATTCAACTATTTCATCTTCTTCTGTTTCCTCCGATGATAAAACTATGTCTTCATCTTCATCGTCATCTAGATCTGATTCCACATTAGATATAGCATTAGGTGGTTTAGGGTCAGTTGATTGGTTTCTTCTAAATTTTCTAAATGGTTTTTTAGTAGAAGTTTCAACTATCTACTTTTTTAGTTCCACCATTTCATTGGACCTAGTTTTCAGAACCTTTTGTAAACTTTCCATGTCATATGGGTCTTTAACTGCTTTCTTTTTTGAATCATCTTTGAATGTAACCTTTTTGGATTTTCTTTGTTTAAGAGTGTTTTTATTTTCCAAAGCAATGATACATTTTTCAACATCGATCACTTCCTTCATATTTTCTGCTAATGTGGGTTTCGCATCCCTATCAACAAAGATGGCTATGTTTGAAGGCAAGGCCGAGATATAGCATTCACTTTGGATTTCTTGAATAGGCTTGGATGTTGTAGGAATTTTATTCAGTAGTTTATTAAATCTAGAGTTGAAGTCTTTGATGGGTTCCTTTGATTCATATTTCAGATTGGAGAGATCATTGATCAAAGTCGTTGTGGACCTATCATATCCAAACTTGGTTAAAAATTGCTCCTGAAAAGCATCCCAACTATTGATGGATCCTGGTGGTAATGAAAAATACCACCATCCAGTTGCTCCTTGTAGACTGTATGGAAATAGCATAACAACAACGTCTCCTTCTGTTACCCCATTCAAGTTTATTGATAACATAAAATTGTTTATATGTTCCTCTGCTAATATGCCAATGTCAGGATTAAATTTTGGTAACCATTTTTCACGATGGGTTGGTAATTGACTCAAAGGTACAGGAATTGTGATAGCTCCTGGATTGGTCCATGGCCTTCTTTGAGGTTGTGCCATTTTTTCACTAACGGTAGAAGAAGGTGAGAAGGCAATTGAAAGTGATTGGGTAGAGGATGTTGGAGTACCTGTACCCTTTTAGACTATGATTTACAGTTGTGAAACAGATGGATGACTCTGTAATGGTTTAGATGGAATGGATGATGATGAGGAAAGAATTTCACTGTCAGACTGTAAAAGTGTTTTCCTAGCTCTTTTCGACTTGGCATATGAAATTCAGTTGGTGGAATACCAAGCTTTTCACTCTGTGCTCTAGTAAGAGGTTGGGATGGAATATATTGCAAAGTCACACTACCTTGGGATAACTCAGACTGTTCTTGGGATATCGAAAACCCTTGGAGTTTATGAATCAAGGATTGTACTTCAGGGGGTTCAAGAGAAGAATTGTTAGGTGTGTTTAAGGTTTCAGTAATGGGTGTTGTATTTTCCATTTCGACTTCTCGCTTAAAAATAGGAGATTTAGAATGTGAAGTGTTGTGGGAGATGGTGAGGGAGTTTTACTCTTAGAATGGCCTATGGATTTGGATTCACTCACCATTCACAATTCATGCTCTCCTTCTAGCGCCAAAAATGTTGATGCCTCTAAAATCCTAACACCAACATTGGGGATAACCACCTGGTCCGGACCTTAGTACAACTCCTTTTCCATTTGGTATGGTAGCTTTGACTGGATATTATGGGACCAGTTTCCCATATAATGAATGGTTTGATGGAAGATTGTTTTATAATGTATAATAAAGATGATAAATTCTTTAACCTATAACTCAAAAATATACAAATATACTTATCTAACCTGGGTAATGTATTAACAATGCGATTTATGATTATTCCTAATATAAAAATAATCATATAGATGAATTATTGATCGATAAAAAGATTCATTCATAGATAATGATTACTCTTTTTAAGAAATTAAACAAAGTAATTATAAAAAAATATTGCATTAATGTATATCACTAACATATATCTTTAAAGTATAACAATTCTAAATCTTCAGAAATGACATGGTTAAGAATTGTTTGAAGAGCATACATATATCAACAATAGAAACTTTTAAAAGGAATGCTTCATCACATAAGGAAAAAAGACAAAAGAACAGTGATAGAAATACCGCATGCATTTGAGTCTTTCCAATGTAAATAACACTCTGATTCCACTTCTTATTTGAGAAAACTTTGAGGAGATACAAAAGTGCAGGTCTTGAAAAAGTTTCTTCACAAAAAAGTAGAACCTTGATCCACTACCGATAAAAATATATTCAGAAGTAAGAAAGTGTAACTTCTCAAGTCAAGTTTTATACCAATTGAGGACCCTTTCTTAAAAGACATGAAATGGTTTAAATAATAAAATAAAAACAAATTGTCAATGAAAATCGCTTTGAGCTGTTGAAACTGCAAACATTAAAATATGGGATTTGATTATGAAAATAACAATGCGATAGCCTTTGAACTAATTCATTGTATCTACTTCTTCTCTTGCACTTGTAGCTGACAAATTGAGAGCACTTCCTGAATTTCTAAAGGATGACTCAGCCTGGAATGTAGTTAACCTGTTTATGTGGTATCTAAAAGCTCGGGAACCATGCGATTGACAACATCAACTAGGAAGAACCAAAATGCATCCCAAGTCAAAATTTTCACTTCGTTGATTTGTTCTTCTTTGCTAGCTAGATTGTGTATCCATTGATTCTCTAGCGCTTTTGCCTTCGGGAGCTTTCTTGGGGAGTAATCTTAGATCAAATTAGCTCCACATAAGCTGTCATTTACCAACTCGATCACACTGCTCATTATAGCCCTGGCTCTGGAAGTAACTCTTTTGGCCTTTATTAACTGTGATTGCCACTCCGAAAACAAGATTTATTTGTGCCATTCTTGGATTTTTTGTAGATTAGCAACCATGCCTTCTTCTATACTTTTCCAAGAGAGAAATCTAGTGACATTATCATCTACGTTTCCAAATTCTAACCTGGTGTCAACTGCCTATTCAATGAGTGATGCAGTGATGATGCACAATCGGTCAACCAATGATATTTTATGGCAAAGGATATTCAGTTGTCGAGTTAAGGCTTTAGTCACTTCCAGGGATTCTTTCTTGAATTCATCAATCTTCAAATATCCTTTGAATTTCTCTACCTGTAATTGCAGTTGTGTGATTTGTTCTTCTTTGGCCTTCTTTTCCTGTTGAATTGCCACTTGAAGCTTGCTGAGTTCTTGAGACAACTTTTGTTGTTTCTGGAGAGCCTATTGATTGATATTTTGTTTCTCGAGATTTAACTATTCTTTCAGTTTCTCATTATGTTGTTTTTGCTCCGCTAGCTATTGCTCAAGCTGATCGATCTTCTGCTATTCCACTGTCGTTTTCTCTTCAAGTTGGGTGATAGTTAAATCCTTTTCTTTGATCAGTTGGACTTCGGAGGCCTTGTCCATTGTAGCGGTCGTATAAGCACCTGCATATTGAGATAACTTAGTTAAATCCTCAGAAGGATTGACTTCTGAGTCTTCCAATACCACATTCATTAGTTCAACTTGAGGAGTTGAGAATGATCCCTGGTCAATTTTCCTCTTTTTTCTCTGTCTTTTGACTGCAACCCTATGCTTTGGACTGTAAAATAAATCCAGGGGTGGTATTTCCTCAACCTTCAATACAATCTCTTCGAAAGTATTCTCTGGAATTATTTCAATATCATGTTGAGTGTTAATTGTGTTGGCTGCCCTTTCAATTGTAATACTAGTAACAATAGGCTCGTGTGCTGCGAGCGATTTTGGTATAATGATGTTTTCGGATTTATTATGGCTCTTGAACTATTGATCAAATTTCTCCCATTCCTTAATTAAGTTGGCATCAATATGCACATTAGTATCTGGGAGCTCGTTGGTCTTTTCATTTGTCTGCTCCTTTCAGGAATCTTCCCACTAACTTGTTCTTCACTATGGCCTTCTTGCCACACCATAGGGGTAGTGTTCAATACATCCAGAGTTAGTCTTTGTAACCTATGTGTCCTGAACTGCATAAACTTATCTATTTCACCTGCTCCCAATCTGATCCCTACTAGATGTTTTACCTATGAAAACGACTCAGCCGAAGCGAACAAGTCATCATAGTCATATTTCTCATGTTCAAATTTGGAAACTTTCACCTGAGTGGTAAAGTTATAAGCCACTTCGTTTGGGTCATACTCTCTCTTAGGGATGACTGTTAACTTCAAAATTTTTATCTTCTTTGCTTCCTTCTCAGCATGTTTGAAATCATGCAGTGAGTAAGTATCACAATGGAGGGGAAATGTAGACCACATTTCTTTCTTGGACTCTTTAAGGTTCCTAGACATTCCTTTCTTTGTTATTTGGTAAGCTATTTCTTTGGCCAATAGCTTATCAAGAATGTACAATGGGAGAACATGTGGATCTGTGGTGCTACCAAAAAGTCTGACATAAGTGAACTTTTCTTCACTGAACCAACTATTGATTGATGTTACGTCAATGCTTGCCTCATCGGATAACCAAGGAGAAGGTATGTTGAATATGGCCTGATAGACGGGTAAAACAAAACCATGGCAAATTTTATATATATGATCTTTATAATGGGAGTTCCACAAATACTTATGATAAATTTGAATAGGAGTTGGGTCTTGAGGAGTCCAATTCCAAACTAGAATGGGGAATTCAGAATTGAAATAGATCGTATCCATAATGTAGGTGCTCATATAGAATGGGGGTATTATCCAAGTAGTTACATACCTATTTCTTTTATAATCAAGGATTTGGTTGGCCATTTTATCTGATAAAATAGTTTCCTAATCCATGATAAAAGAGTTAATTGCTACTTCCATTAAAGGCACAATTTCTATGGAAAATCTAGCTGAATCGGAGGCTCCAAAGAGTCTACATATCATAGCACCAGCATAGCAATAGGGAGATGCTAAGGATTCCACGGAGTACATACCAAAGGATTCATGCTCATTCTTATTTGGGAAATGTCTCCATTACTTGATATGGTCTGACTCTACCTCGTTCTCCTTAGCAAAAGATTCTAAAAATTCCTCCTTGTAATGTTTCTCGGGGTCCGAAAAATGATACATCTTCTGCCTTGAATGTCCTTAACATCCTTCCATCGGTTGTAAAGAATGTTCTATCAGTTATGTTGATACTTTCTATTACCCATCTCACCAGGTCATTGTATGGTAACACTTTGGCATGGGATGCTATTTTGTGGAGGAAGGAGTTGGCTAAATCCTTAAGAGTATTTTCTGATTTATCACTTGAATCAACCATTCCTTCTTCTTATTCAATTTCGGTTGGATCCTCAGCTTCGAGTAGATTATATATGCGCTCCCATGAAGTCTTGCCAAGGCCTAGACAGGTAGTATTAGCTACCAGAACCAACTTTGTTGGTTCATCTTTTTCTATGACGGGGACCTTTATTTTCCGAGATTTCTTAGACATCTTTTTTTGGACTGATGATTTCAGATTAGCTCTGCAAAATGAAACAGAAGGACGCAACAGTAGAAAAACTTGTTAAATGCTAATACACAGTGCACAAGACTAACAACAATTAAGCGTAATAGATGCTACGGATCTATGATGTATTAAGCCACCATGGATGAAATCCATGAAGGATTGAACCATATGTGCTTCTTAATGATTTCCCCGTAACTTCCAACGTGAAACTTTAATGTCGTGATGGTATGTCGCATCACAAATTTATAACAGTCCTTTTTAGAATGGGTATTGTGACTTCCCGATTAGTGATTAGCGATAATTGCATATCATAGATTGAGAGTTAAAAGTTCCATGCTTAAATGGTTCCTCTAGAAGGTTGTGATTGCGATCAGTGGTGAGTTGGCATGGGGAGGTGACATGATTTTAAATTTTCTTTATAATTGACTTATAATTTTAAATCGCACATGTTCGTAATACTTCATGTTTTTCCTTTGTTGAACGCGCACTATACGATAATGAAATCGTATCGGAAGATTTCAAAGGAGCTTTTGGGATATGTCTTATGATTTTAGTGATGCGCGATTGCGATCGGCTTATCGCATCAAAGGTTTTCCATGGAAAACTTGGGACATTTTCTTAACAAGTAGCGATATGTGATTTCTAATAGAGTTATCGCATCAGCGAATCTCAATGGAACACTTTAAGTCCATCGTTGAGATAAAGGATGTGTGCGATGCGACAATTCGCTTTTATAATTATTTCCTTTGATAAAGCTTTTTACGATAAGGTTTTACTACGACTCAAATCAAATCAGATTTTCTTAAAAGGACTTCCATGGGTTTAAAAGTTTTGCAAATTATGATTGCGATCTAACCTAGCCCAAAAGAAAATTTTTATATGACCTATTATAAAAATTTATTTTCAAGTGTTTTATTGATTTTATTTATATTCTAAAGGGGACCCATTTCTTATTAAAGTCTTATATGAAAATTTTTGAAATGGGGAGGGTTGTTGTATAGCACAACACATCCCCAGAATATTTTAAAATAATCTTAATAGCATAAACAAATTAAAGTTGAAATTTATTTTCAAAGTAGTTATGTATTGTTTTGAATTTAATTAAATTCATTAATTAAAAAGAATGTTACCAAGTCATATGAAATGACCTATGACATTTTGTAACATGTGATGGTATTGGGCCATGGTATTATAAAATATATGATATTTGTGATTATATTATATTATTATTTTATTTATATAATATAGTTAAATTAATAGACGGAATAGTTTTTTTGAAATTGTTTTTTAATTAAATCAATTTTAATCAAAACCTAATAAAAATTTTGAATTACTTATTTCAATAATATTATTATTATATCACTTAAAAAGTATAGTTTAACCATTTTCACTAAGATGATTGAAATATGTCATGCAATATGAATTTTCACACATTAAGTCACTTTGACCATATCTCCTTAAATAATTAATAAGTTATTTTTATTTATTAAATACTTTAACCATTTTTCTTAATTAATCTAATTAAGTTTTAAGTTTTTTAATTAAAGAATTTTTTTTTTACTATTTAGTAAAATTTTCCGTTAATTTGGTATAATAAAATATTATTATAAAAATTGGTATAATGCAAATTACTTGAAAAATGGAAGGGTTGTTTTGGAATTTGTTATTTTTAGGTCAATTTTAATTAAAATCTACTAAAAAAAATTAATGCCTATTACAATGATATTATTATATTAATTAATTTGCTAGAGATAATAATATTATTATATTAATTAGCTATACTTAACTATTATAATATTATTATTATATTAATTAATTTGTTAGAGACAATAATATTATTATATTACTTAGCTAGAATGGTATAATATTATCTTATTTTATTTTATATTAATTAGTTATGTAATATTGTTATTTCTTAAAATGGTATTAGTAAATACTTATACCCAATTGCTGGTCTACTTTATTATTTCTTTTCCTTATTAACGAAAAGAAATATCCGAGTATCCTCGCAAAAGT
Organism: Pinus tabuliformis; assembly: GCA_031772625.1. NCBI lineage: Eukaryota > Viridiplantae > Streptophyta > Pinopsida > Pinales > Pinaceae > Pinus > Pinus tabuliformis. The sequence goes on from CM062807.1 coordinate 126,580,811, forward strand.
ATATGGGACTAGGACAACAATGGGAGCCTCTCTATCTCAGAGCCCGAATCCAAATCAGATGGGCCTTGGCAAAAGAAAAACACCTTCTCCTCCACCTACAGGTCCAGGGAGAGGCTCTGACCACCTTACGACAAAACCCTACACAGCAGAAGATCAAGTGAGGCAGAGTGGCCTCTGTCCGCAGCAGCAGCAGAAACAAAGTGTGAAGGGCCTACCCAGTCGGTAGACGAAATGAAGCCGGAGGGGCATCCCTCTAAAGCCCAAGCCCCTAGAGTTCGTTTGCGCCATGCCTGCAAAGAAGCTAGGAGGGCTTTGGGATTCAAATGTTTAGGATTTTTTCAGAACGCACAGTGGAAGGGACCAAAGCAATCAGAGAGCTCACCAGACATTTGGGCCACTGAAATGCAAGCTCAGTGAATATTGAATTGAAGCAACAACAGGATGTTACTATCTGTGAAGTGGAAGGCAGCAGCTGCCGGAAACGAACAGGTTGGTGAGACAGACGCAATAGAGTTGAGCCTATAAGTAATCGTAACTTAACCTCTTGTTATACGGACTTTACTTTGTTACCGAAGTTTCTGAAGTTTTTGGGTATGTGTTATGTTTTATCTAATCCAACTATATTTAAGTATTGTATATAGGTTTGTGTGATCTATAATTTTTGTATTTAGGTTTCTGTGATCCATAATGAATTAAGTACAATTTTTTTCGAACTAAGTTTATCATTTAGTTCCAATAATAAACCACATTTGTTGATTCTAAAAATCTTTACCAAAAATATCTCTTATGTAATTTCTACTCAAAAACTTTACTTAATTCATAAACAATTGTCAAACTTGTTTTTATAAAAACTACATAATTTTTTTTAATTTCAACATAAATTGCAATCTTTTTGTGCAATTTTCTTGACCCACAGAAATATATGGTTTAATATATAATCCTTCATTGTTTCAGAGTATTATTATTTGTACAAAAACTACATAATTTTTTTTAATTTCAACATAAATTGCAATCTTTTTGTGCAATTTTCTTGACCCACAGAAATATATGGTTTAATATATAATCCTTCATTGTTTCAGAGTATTATTATTTGTCTTTGTTTGAATGGTATATCTAGTTTTTAGATATTTTGATTCTTTGATTGTATGTTCAGATGTATATCGATGGATGGATTAATGTATTTGAAATTTAAAAAAATATTATTTTTAATTGATTTTTAATATTTTATTTAATCTAAATAAATTTAAAATAAAATATTGTATAATTGATTTAAAATATATATTTTATTTATTTATTTTTAGTATCATAAATATTATTTTTTTATATCTATTATTTAAAATTCATTTTTAATTTTTTTTTTTTTTTTAATCTTAGCAGGATTTTCTTATTTTCCATATTATGTCTAATAACCCAAGATCCATGGCCGTTTGACCTATCCTAGGTTGACAAATTTATAACATTTTTATTTTAATATATTAATATATAATATTATTTTTTACCTTAAAGTAACCTTGTAAGAATCTGACAATTTGGAGTCAGTAATTTCATTACGGAATTTAATTCTCTTATTCATTAATGTAATATTTAGTAGTCCAATTTTAATAAACAATCAATCAGATTTCTTTTTAATGTGCTAACGTTAATTGGTATTAACTATTTAAAAAAGATAACTTTGATTTTATAACTTCAGGTTTACAGTCTTCTTATATCATTTAACTTTCCTTTTCTTTATAACTTTGATATTATCATCATTTGCTTATATTTTTTTTAACATTTTTTCCTTCTGCTCTGTAAAATTAAGTCACTTTTTGTATGTATATGGTTGATAAAAATAGAGTTGAGGGCTGTGTGATGAGGTGTAATCCATTGTTTCATTGATTCTGTCATTAACGGATCTGGCTTCGATAGAAGTTACTTTTTGTTTCAATTCTTTTAGTTCTTCTTTAATTTTAATATCTGTACAATTACAATATTTCTTCTGTATTTTTCTTAATTTCAAATCGAATTAAACAGACACGAGTATATTATTATGCAATATATAATAATTCATTGTTTCTCACTATTATCTTTCTTTGAATGGTATATCCAGTTTTTAGATATTTTGATTCTTTGATGGCGTTTTCAGTTTTCAGATATATATGAATGGATTATTTTGAAATTATATATATATATATAATTTATTTATTTTTTTAAGTATTTTATTTAATGTAAAGTAATTGAAAATTAAATATTATGTAATTTTTTTTAATACAGTAAATACTGTATTTTTTCATACATAGTTTAATATTAATTGTATGTCACACTTCCACATTTACATAAAAATTAAAATTAAAATAAAAATTAAAAAATTACTAATTGTAATTTAGATTAAGGCACACAAAGATTTATGACATGATTGTAAGATATTTACAATGTATTGTTTATAAGGTAACGTGCATAGATATCAGAGTTAGGCTGACTTTCATATGCAATAATTCTTTGGAATAATTGAGAATGTACAAGTGATTTTCTTTTTAAATTCAAATTATTCTCGGTTTTAGCTAACCATGGATTTGGTTTGCAAATTTATTATGTATTAATGGTAGACCTGGCAAGAGCATGCTTCATCCTCTCTACTCCTTTCCTCGTGTCGAAGCTCGAGCTCGGATTCGATGGCTGTGTTTTGATCTTGAAATCTTCAACACTCTTTCTGCTCGCAAAGTGATTCACTGTTCACCTTTGCTCTTTGGTTCTCAGCTCTGCTACGAGGGTTTTGCTTCAGGTGAGTTCGGCTCTGCTACCAAGGTTTCGCTTCATGAGGGTTTGTATAGCGCCTAGGGTAACATGGCTTTGGCAAAGACTCCCAAGGTAGATGGATTCGCATCCCAGGTAAGCAAGTTATATGGTTTGTTTTCCTTTGACATATTTAGTTCATCGACTGCTTTCTTTCATTGACATATTTCCGAATCTGGTTGTAGGTCACGCGGAAGGAGTCATGAGGTGCTCAGAGTTCACCATGGTAGGTTTCGCGGAACCTGCTTCCGACCTACTTCTCCAATGATCTAATGGATTACAGGTATGTCATGTCTAGCCTTGTTCTACAATATTAACAAGGGATTCAATGATTGATTTGGTGCTTAATGTTTATGGAGATTTGGAGTATGATGCTAGGGGTTTCCATATCCATAATTGTGTAAGTGGCCTGTTCAATTTTTGGACCAAGGTTTTGGTCTGAGATTGAGCCTACCATAGAAAATCATTATGATAACAGCATAAATGCCTTTGTTTGAGATGTTTACACAAAACTCTGTTCTTTCAAAGTTTTTTTCGGTGGAAGGTATGTATTGTCTTGTAGTTTATTCATTCAGTCTCCTTTTAAATTGTTTCAGGGTTTTATGCTCCCAATTTCTGGAAACTCGATAGAAGGTGAGAGTCCCTTCTCTGGTGTTCTATTGTTTGGCATGTGAAGCTTGTAGCTATGGTTATCCGAGTTCTTTTTTCTTTAAAACTGCAATTTAATTGGGTATTCTCTGTTCTGCACCTTCCCGAGTTCTAGGAAGTGATGCATACAAGAAGCTGGGTTATTTTTAAGTTCTGTTATATCAAATATGTAATATTTGGGACTCTGGGTTATGTTTAAGTTCCGTTAATTTCCAAATGTATAATATTTGAGGTATTGGGTTCATGTTTAAGTTCTGTCATTTCCAAATATACAATGTTGGAGGCACTTCATTTCACCTTTCTTTTAGTTCTTATATGTACCAATCTTGTACCTAGAAGTTTGTCATTTCCAAATATACAATGTTGGAGACAGTTCATTTCACCTTTCTTTTAGTTCTTATATGTACCAATCTTGTACCGAGAAGTTTATCTGCTTGTGATATATGTTTTTGTATGGTTTCCGCGGCTACACTTGTTATATGAATATATTATGCTCATTGGTAACATGCTTGCACAGTAGCTTCTTTCTAAGGATTTCAAATTTCCACTATTCGATGTACATTATTCCTCTTCTTGGGTTTTATTTGCCAATCTTATGAAATGTAAAAAAAAGAGAAGGGTTTACAGTGATTCTTTTAATTTGGAATATAAACAAACTTTTCCTATTGCTTCTACATATACCATCACTCAGTTTTTTTTCTTTTTGTTTGCAAGGAATTATTCATTCACTCTTCCTTCTCATAACTAGTTAGACATAGTTCTATTTATCGTTATGTTGTGCATGTTCAATTCTAATTGTGTTTATGCTATGCATGTTTAGTTCTATTTATCATTATGATGTGCATGTTTAATTCTAATTGCATTTATGCTATGCATGTTTAGTTCTACTTTTTTCCTCTCTAGCAAAAGAACACAATAAAGATTATCTTCCTCAATGTGTACCTAAATGCCTAGACTCTATTTATGTAGGAATATTTTGGCTCTAAGTTTAAGATATTCCTGTACAACATTCATTTCAGACATTAACCGCTACCAAATCTGAATATTCCATAAAACAACTTACATCAAATATATTATACCAGGTTACCTACCTGAACTACTATAATAAAGAATAAATTTTAACTATTGAAGTCACCTCTGCTATTTATAGATTTCAATCCTCCCAACCATGAGACTTGATGTCAGCTCCAAGTCTCCCCCCGAGCTTGCTCACAAGACCAATGTCTTCTTGCAAGTTTTCGCATCACCAAAATTAACTTCTCTTACTATCTGACCTCACAACATGGTTCCTCCTCCCTCTTTCCATGCCCCCTCCTCACGGCTTTCATTGGAGCATTCATAATGAAGGAGGTAGTTAGGGTTTTCTTGGAAACTGACTTCACTAACTTCATTTTTGTGAAAAGTTACAAGAATTGTTAACACTCAAACAATTTTTTCTCTTTAATAATTAACACACATTAAATACTTAATTCAAATAATAATCATAAAATCCATTTTTCTTTTTACTACGGTAAAATAAAATATTTACAGTTTTCTGAGGACATTACATCTCTCCCCTGAAATCAAAGATCCACTCGTAAATAGTCCTATAAATGCTTCTTTCATGAGTTGTTCATTCTCGCACATGGCTTCGTCCAGCCCAAAGTGCTACCATTTCAATTTAACCCTGGGTGATAGCTCGTTTCCATAACATTACTTCTTTCTCATCGAGTATAACTAAAGGCTCGACTAAAAATTCTCCTCCGAGTTCAACTTGAAAAAGCAGTAACTTGAATCATTTTTCCATTATCATTAAAGTTTTATTTGTCTTACTTAAGAACCTTTCTTACCTGTATATCTTGCCAACTGATTATGTGTTTAGGATCATAAACATATCTTTTCAATACAGACACATGGAAAACATTGTGTACTCGAATCTGGCTGGGTATGGTGAGTTGGTATTCCATTGGCCCAAACCTTGCCAAAATTTGAAATGGACAACAAAACCGGGGTGCTAACTTAGCACACCCACTCCATTGTAACATATAGATGATCTCCTACTTAGAATTCTCTGAAATTCCTTTTTCGATCGGCAAAGTTCTTTTTCCTATCTTGGGCAGCCTTTAAGTTAGAATGTACCTTCTTAACCATTTCTTCCATTTCTTTTAACATCTCAGGTCCCAACATTAGCTTGTCCTTTGGTCCCCCCCAATTGGATGGTGTGCGACACTTACGTCCGTACAAAACTTCAAATGGGCTCATTTGTAAGGAGTTATGGTAGCCATTATTATAATAAAAATTGACTAGATCTAAGTAATCTTCCCATTTAGATGGTTTTTGCATTACATATGTTCTTAACATATCTTCCACTACCTGATTCAATCGTTCTGTCAACCCGTCCGTTAGAGGATGATAGGCGGTAATGAGGTTTAACTGAGTACCCGACCCTTCAAAAGGGTCTTCTAGAATGCTAATGTAAACTTTACCTCACGATTAGAAATTATAGTTTTTTGCAGCCCATGTAATCTAAAAATATTTTGCATGAAAATATTGGCAATTTGCACCACCCTCAAGGTGGATTGTACTGGTATAAAATGAGCTGATTTGCTTAATTTGTCTACTACCACCATTATTGAATCATTTTTCCTTTTGGATTTGGGTAGTCCTGTGATAAAATCAAGGGAGATGGTCTCCCACTTCCACTCCGGAATTGGTAATGGGTGCAGTAACCCAGCCGGATGCTCATGTTCTATTTTAACTTGCTGACATTCCCAGCAGCGTGTGAAATATTTTGATACATCTTTCTTCATACAGTGCCAATAGTAATCCTTTTGGAGTGTCACAATTAGCTTTTGGTATCCTGGGTGTCGTGCATAGGGACTTTTATGATATTCATCCATAATCAAGTTTTTAATGTTATTTTGGTTAGGCACATATAATCTTTTCATATAATTCAGCATACTTGCAGAATCAATTTCATATCCTAGCTGATATTCATGGTTGTTTGTATTTTGAGCTTGTTGTTCAAACTGCTTAATTAAAGTTCCTACTCCAGTGCTTCTTTAATTAATTTTTCGAAGGTAGTTCACACTTTGTTGTAAGAAATTTCATAAAGATAATGTACCTTTTGACTCAAAGTGTCAGCTACCTAGTTCTCCTTTCCCTTCAGATGTTTGATCTCGAAATCAAATCCACTTAGAAAATATACCCACCGGGCTTGTCTAGCATTTAAAGTGGGCTTCTTGAAGTAATTAGTCAAGCTGTGATGATCAGTCATTAAAAGAAACTTCCTACCCATCAAATAGTGACACCACATTTTTAATGCATGAATGACGGTTGTCAATTCTAAGTCGTAGGCGGAATATTTCTTCTTGTGTTCCTTCAATTTCCTGGACTCATAGGTGATTACCCTCCCATTTTGCATTAAAAATCCATGTACCCCTTCCTTGCTGGCATCTATACACACTAGGTAGTCCTTGCTTAGATCTGCTACGCTTAAAATTGGCATAGTGGTGAGCAGATGCTTAAGCTGCTTAAAGCTCTTTTGACATTCTGCTGTCCATTTAAAAGTTTTTCCCTTTTTCTGTAGGGAGGTAATAGGATAGGCCACCCTAGAGAATCCTTCAACAAATCGTCTATAGTATCCTGCCAGTCCCATGAAAGATCTTATATCTGCTACATCTTTTGGTACTGGCCATTCCATTATGGTCTTTATCTTTTTGGGGTCTACAATGATTCCATCCTTGGTAATAATGTGGCCTAAGTACTCAATCTGTTCTTTAAAAAAATCACACTTGTTGAATTTAGCATACAGTTGATGTTCTCAAAGAGTCTGCAACACTATCCTGAGGTGCTCCTTATGTTCTTCAATATTCCAAGAATAAATCAGTATGTCATCAATAAAGATTAATACAAATTTATCTAAATACTAATGAAATATATTGTTCATTAGACACATAAAGGTTACGAGGGCATTGGTTAGCCCGAAGGGTAACACTACAAACTCGTAGTGTCCATAGCGGGTCCTAAAAGCGGTTTTAGCTATGTCTTCCTCCCTGATTCTAATCTGGTGGTATCCTGATCGTAGATCAATTTTTGAAAATATTGTCACCCCTTTCACTTGATCAAATAGTTCATCTATGCAAGGCAAAGGGTACTTGTTCTTAATAGTCAACTTATTCAGCTGACGATAGTCCATACACATACGTAGGGTCCCATCCTTCTTTTTGACGAATAGTATGGGGGCTCCCCAAGGCGACACACTGGGGAAGATGTAATTTTTATCCAACAACTCATGTAATTGCATTTTTAGTTCCGTCAGTTTTGATGTACTCATATGATAAGGAGCTCGGGACACCAGGGCTACTCCTTGCACTAGTTCAATGGTGAAGTCTATGTCTCTCTTTGAAGGAAGCCCTGGTATCTCTTCAAGAAATACATCTTTAAAATTCTCTATTAGAGGGATACTTTCCAGGGAAACAGACTTGTCCTTTGAGTTGGCATAACCAACCTGAATAACATAAATCTGGCATCCTTTTTTGATGCACTTTGCTAGTTGAGAGGTGGTTATTGGTCGTAATTTTAGTGGTATCAAAATGCCTTGTATCTCCTGTTTGTCTCATTGCTCATTCATGTAACCTATATTTTTTTGTTTTATAGTTTATAAGAGACCAGCACTTTCCCATCCAGTCCATGCATATCAAGACATCATACGATCCTAGGGGAAGTATGTTTAGATCTGCCACCAAAGGTTGACCTGCTATTTCCAAAGGACAATTATTGGCCTTGGCCAACACACGTCTCTTTTCCCCTATTGCTAGCTGTACTAACCAGGGGTTTTTAAACTTGATAGCTTGTAAATTACATTGCTCAACTATCTTAGGAATAACATAACTTAACATAGCTCCAAGATCAATTAAAATAGATACAATATGATCTAAGATTTTACGTTCGAATTCCACCATAGTCAGTTGGTATTGTGCCTGATGATCTTCAAGGGTGGCATTGATTTTTGGAATACTACGGGTTATGTCTCCTACCGTAGATGCCTCATGAATGTGTGAAATCAATTCAGTGCCTTTACAGTTAGGACAGTTCTTAATGTAATGTGTCCCTCCACATCCCCAAAATTATACTGGGGGTCTAGCTGTTGCTTCGATTTCAATTCTGCCTGTTTGCTCACTGGGTTTGGGTTCATGGGGAGGTCTAAATCTGGACTGATTTCTATGCATATTTTTGTTAATCTGACCCCTGGGAGGTCCTTTGCTGATATTGCCTTGGTTTCCCTTATTTCCAACAAACTTATTTCCCTTCTTGTCAGTCCATTTCTTTCCCATCACTTCTCCTTTCTATTTTCCTTGTTGATAGCATATCCTGGCCTTCTGTATGACCTCATCCATAGTTTTTAGGTTATCGAACTCAATTTTATCTTTCATGAACAATGGTAAACTACTAACAAATCGCTACACTTTTTCGTTCTATTCCGTATGTAAGGAACATACCGAAGTAAGGAGGTAAATCTAGTAATAAACTCATCGATTGTTTGTTGTCCAAGCCACAAGTCATGGAACTCTTTTGCCTTCTCATCGTAGAATCACTTAGTTAAATATATTTCTTTAAAGTATCTCTAAAAATTTTCCTAGGTTTTGGATTTAAGACATCTGTGGTTTATATCTTTTGACTTAGTTACCGAGAATCCATATTAAAAACCATTTTCTGTCAACGTTTCAAATCCCAACCAGGATTCATCATCAAGACCTTAGTTACTGGAAAATTCACAGTAAAAACCATTTTCTGTCAACGTTTCAAATCCCATCCGGATCCATCATCAGGACCTTAGTTATTGAAGAATCCACAGTAAAAACCATTTTATGCCAACATTTAAAATCCCAACCGGGATCCATCATCGGGACCTTAGTTACCGGAGAATCCATAGTAAAATCCATTTTCCATCAACGTTTCAAATCCCAACCAGGATCCTATGTTATATTTTGTTCATTTACCACTCGTATAGTTTTTACCTCTTCCCACCATAAGGTGGCCTTCCCTTGCAGCTGGAAAATGGCCAAATGAGCCTTTAAGTTGTGGTCATATTCGTATAACTGAAAATATTTATTCATGGTAAGAAGCCAAGCTTTAGTTTCCTCCTCTACTTCCCCATCAAAGAGTGGCAACTTTATTTTCTAGGAGTCCCCTTGTAGTTCTTTCCTCTGCCTCTTCGACATTTTATGCTGGAAGGTATTATCTGACTTTTCCTCTTGATTTTCTTTCCCTCCCTCTGTTTCCACATACTCAGTTCGATACTCTTGTTCTCCTGACATATGTCCATGTTCTGGACTAGGAATCAGCTAACATTGATTTTTCTTATCTAACAGACTTTTCATAATCTTTTCCTATTCCATCATTAACCTTTCATTGTCAGCCTATAGTCGGGCCATTTCGTTCTTTAATTCATGCACAGTCTCCAATATTGTAGGATTTGTGTTGCGAGGTTCTTCTCCTAATTGTACCCATACTTCACGGTTAGTTTCAGGAAAAGTTGCAGGTCCTAGGATTATCATGTTTCTGTGAGGAGCATTGTCTGTCCTTCTCATGTTCTTCTTTTGTTGAACTATTGTACATGCACAAGACTATCAGTTAACAATAATTGTATTTACTTACCTGTTCGGCTCTAGAGGCCTCAGTTTGGTAACCTTGGCTCTGATACCACTTGTCACACATCCAAATTCACATAAATATATTAAAAAAAATTTACTAATTGTAATTTCGATTAAGGCATGGAAGGTTCACGACATGATTGTAATATATTTACAATGTATTGGCTATAAGGTAATGTACATAGATATGAGAGTTAGGTTGACTTTCGTATGCAATAATTCCTTCGAATAATCGAGACCTCATAGGGATATAATGCACAAGCAATTTCCTTTTTAAATTCAAATCATTCTCGGCTTTAGCTACACACAGATTTGGTTTTCAAATTTATTATGTATTAATGGTTATGCTCTGCTACGGAGATGTGGCAAGAGCAGGCTTCATCTATTCACCTAGTTGCCCACCAGCTATACTCCTTTCCTCGTTCCTCTCGCTTCATCGATGGTGTGGAAGCTTAGGCTCCAATCCAATGGATGTGATTCATTCTTGAAATCTTCAACACTGTTTCTGTTGGTGAAGTGATTCATTGCTCATCTCCACTTTTTGATTCTTGACTCTACTACCAGGGTTTTACTTTAGGTGAGTTTAGCTTTGCTACCAGGGTTTCGATTCATGAGGGTTTGTATAGCACCAAGGGTATCATGGCTCTGGCAAAGACTCCCAAAGTAGAGGGATTCGCTTCCCAAGTGCAGTGAGAACCAGGCAAGTTATATGGTTTATTTTCCTTGACATTACATTTAGTTCATCGACTGCTGGCTTTCATTGACATATTGTTGATTTTGGTTGTAGGTCACACGAAAGTAGTCATGAGGTGCTCAGAGTTCACCATAGTGGGTTTCATGGAACCTAATTCCAACCTCCTACTCCAATCTCTATTGGATTACAGGTATGTCATGTCAAGCCACGTTTTACAATATTAACAGAGTAGGGGATTGAATGATTGATTCGGTGCTTAATGTTCTCAAACAATTGGAGTATGCTGTTGAGGGTTTCCATATCCATAATGGTGTAAGTGGCCTGTTGAATTCTGGACCAAGGGTTTGTTTTGAGATTGAGCCTACCATAGAGAATCACTATGATAACAAGGTAAATGCCTTTGTTTGAGATGTTTACACAAAACTCTATCCTTTCTAAGTTTTTTAGATGGAATCCTTGTATCTTCTTGTATTCTATTTGTTGAACCTCATTTTAAATTGTTTCAGGGTTTTATGCTGCCAATTCCTCGAAACTCGATAGAAGGCCAAAGTCCCTTCTCTGTGGCACTTCTAGGTGTTCTGTTGTCTAGCATGTGAAGCTTGTAGCTATAGATGTCCCAGTTTTTTTTTCTAACTGTAATTTAATTAGGTATTCTCAGTTCTGCACCTTCTCCACTTCTCAAAAGTGATGCATACGAGAAGTTGGGTTGTTTTTAAGTTCCGTTATATCAAATATGTAATATTTAGGACTTTGGGTCATGTTTAAGTTCTGTTAATTTCCAAATGTATAATATTAGAGGTATTGGGTTCATTTTTAAGTTTATGTCATTTCCAAATATACAATGTTGGAGATACTTCATTTCACCCTTATTTTAGTTCATATATGCACCAATCTCATACCGAGAAGTTTATCTGCTTGCGATATATGTTTTTGCATGGTTTCCATGGCTACACTTGTTATATGAATATATTATGCTCATTGGTAACATGCTTGCACTATAGCTTCTTTCTAAGGATTTCAAGTTTCCACTATTCGATGTACATTATTCCTCTTCTTAGGTTTTATTTGCCAATCTCAGGAAATGTAAAAAAAAAGAGAAGGGTTTACAATGATTCTTTTAATTTGGAAGTTAAACAAAGTTTTCCTATTGCTTCTACATATACCATCATTCAATTTTCTCTGTTTTCTTTCTTTTTGTTTGCAAGGAATTATTCATTCACTCTTCCTTCTCATAACTAGCTAGACATTGCTCTATTTATCATTATGTTGTGCATGTTCAATTCTAATTGCATTTATGCTATGCATGTTTAGTTCTATTTATCGTTATGTTGTGCATGTTTAATTCTAATTGCATTTATGCTATGCATGTTTAGTTCTATTTTTCCTCTCTAGCAGAAGAACAAAATAAAGACTATCTTCCTGAGTCTGTACCTAAATGCCCAAACTCTATTTATGTAGGAATATTTTGCCTCTAAGTTTCAGATATTCCTGTACAACATTCATTTCAGACATTAACCTCTACCAAATCTGAACATTCGATAAAACAACTTACATCAAATAGATTATACCAGGTTATTTACCTACCTGAACTACTATAATAAAGAAGAAATTTCAACTATTGAAGTCACCTCTGTTATTTACAGATTTCAATCCTCCCAACCATGAGACTTGCCATCAGGTCCAAGTCTCCCCCTGAGCTTGCTCACAAGACCAATGTCTTCCTGCAAGTTTTTTCACATAGTGCTTTCGCTATTTGGTCATCACCAGACTTAGCTTCTCTTACCATCTGACCTCTCAGCACAGTTCCTCCTCCCTCTCTCCATGCCCCCTCCTCAAGGCTTTCCTTGGAGCATTCATAATCAGGGAGGTAGTTAGGGTTTTCTTGGCAACTTCCTTCCCTAACTTCCTTGTTATGAAAAGTTACAAGATTTGTTAATACTCAAACATTTTTCTCTCTTTAATAATTAACACACATTAAATACTTAATTCAAATAATAATCATAATATCTAGTTTTGTTTTTACTGCAGTAAAATAAAATATTTACAGTTTTCTCGGGACATTACAATTTAAAACATTTTTTTAAATTATTATATAAAGTTTTATTTTAAATTAATCATATAAGAAGAGATATTGATATCATACTTTGGAGTTAGTGATTTTATTATAATATTTAATTTTCTAATTTCTTACTAAAATATCATAATTTCTTTTTAAATTTAGTTGTCCAATTTCAATAAACAATTAATAAGTTTTCTTTTTAATTTAACAACATTAATTTTGTCTTGGAACTAACCATTTAAAAAAGATAGTTTTAGGTTAATAATTTTATGATATCATTTAACTTTTATACTATTTATTACTTAATAGCACATTCTATAGTTTACTATGAGGGACATGTATAATTCTTTCTTTACTCAACCTTACTTTGACACATGTGACACCCCCGGTAAAAGAATTGAAAATAAACTCATTATAATTACCACAATAAAATTGTATCCTTAGGATTAGGATAATTTTATGATAATCGAAACTTTAATTTCACTAAGAAATTATGTTGTTCTATTATGAAGCAGATATGATATCTTAAGGGATGCCTAAAGTGTCTCACATACTGAATTGGGTACATGATTATGGACAAACGGTTGCCGCCCTAACTTCTCCTTGAGAATGAATTCTCAAATATGGAAACAGAGAGGGTAAAGGTACCTGAGGTGACGAGTGAGGAGAATTATCCTTGGGAATGAATTCTTAAATATGGAAATTCTCAAATATGGAAACAGAGAGGGTAAAGGTACTTGAGGTGATGGTGACGGGTTAGAAGACTTATCCTTGGGAATGGATTCTAAAATATGGAAACGAAGAGGGTAAAGGTACCTGAGGTGACGAGTGAGGAGAGGAGATAGAGAAAAATAAAATTGACCAACGTAATCATCGAACAGAGAAAATAAAAGTAACAAGCGTAATCATCGATGTGTGCTAAAGAGTCAGGCATATTTCACTAAGGCTAGCTGGACTAAGTCTGGTTAGGACCAAATAGTCATAGAGAAACTATCTATGTTGTTACATTCTACTGTTGTTGTGAGGGTTGTGAGGGTGAAGTTGTGGAGCTTGGACACATTAGACTGCAGATAAGTACTTCAAGAAACTCATAAGTACAAATCGATATTGAGTTGTTTTTTTTTAATAGGTACTGTATTATGTATTTGCATGAACTAATATCTATAACAGGATTAAGTTTGAATGAGAAAGCTGTAAATTCAAAAGAAATATGAAAGAAATTACATAGGCAAGGTTGGCTTTTGAATTAGATCAGAAAAGGTCTATTACGTTATTAAAACTCCAGCAACCAAGACTGAGATAATTTTGGCACGGTTATGACCGAAAAATAAAACTAGTAAGACTCGATTAGTTATTTGGACTAGCTAAGGGGAATAGTTCTGAAGGTCGGTAAATTCCAAAAGAAGTTAGTTGTATGACCCCAAGAACTCAGGTAATAAGTAGTGAATGAACACTGTAAATACTTTCATTTTACTCTAATAAACAGACAAAAGAAAGAGATTAAATATGGATCTAAACAAGGGAATATTTTATTATACCCACATGTAACTATTAACCCATTTTTTAAAAGAATATTGTTGAAATTGTAACCATCATTTCGTAATAAATATCATAATAACAAGTTACTGTAAAATGCCCAGCAAAAAAAACATAGTCTCATTAACCAACTCTATGTAGCACAATAAAGGTGTTGTAAAAACTCGGTAAAAATAAGAAAAACTTACAACACTGTTTAACAAAAAAATTTCAATTCATAACTAGTAACCGAGTACATAAAATAAAAAACCCGAAGCTACATAAACTCTTCTTGAGTTTACATTTATCAGTGGAACAAAAGGGCATGTAAATAGAACCATGCGATGGAAAAGCCTCCACGATTAAGCTATCCATTAGTCATTCCAAAAAATAGAATTGTGGAGACAAAGCCTTCATAATTAAAAGTATCCATTACAGTCATAAAAAAATTGAAATCTTATAAAACCTCGAGGTAACCAACACAGTTATTCTCAGAAATTATGGGAGCCACTAAGCCTAAATGTTAAAATTGGCAACCATGGAAAAACTTCATGTGGGTCATCTTATTCATGGCTGATAATATTTTTATTAGATTCCTCTCGTCGAGAGGTGTAGGATTGATATAAAGATCATCCAATTCCGATAAGTATTCATGGAGATATGAATTTATTTTGATTATGTAATTATTATCAATCCGACCTACAACACATGTAGGCTCAGAAGCCCAACAGTCACATCTATTCAAACACCAACATTGTGTACAAATATAAGAGGAATTTTCCTCATTTGCACACACACTTCTCATCACATCTCTCTCTCTCTCTACTGCATAGAAATGAGTCTCTTCTCTACTGCACAGAAATGGGTCTCTCTCTCACACATGTGAAGCCGTAAACTGCTGAAACTAAAGCTGCAACTGCAGAAGTAAAGATTGACCTACGTGGCCTAGAAGATCTCCTCATTGGAATTGTGCTATAGGTTCATCTGAACCTCCTCTGAAAGCCGTAACTTTTGGTGGTGGAATGAAGTCAATCCGACGAACGGTTTGCAAGATATCGACTGCCCTAGTTTGAAGCCGGAAACTGTTGAAACTGAAGCTGCAACTACAGAAGTAAAGATTGACCTGCGTGGCCTAGAATATCTCTTCATCTGAACTACATTGTAGGTTCATCTAAACCTCCTCTGGAAGCCGCAACTTTTTGTGGCGGAATGAAGTCAATCCGACGGTCGGTTTGTGAGATATCGTCTGCCCTAGTTTGATAATGAAGCCGCTAATGCTGATGCTACTGATATAGGGTTTGCTACTGCTGATATGAATAAGATTTATTGTACTATTTCTCTCTGCTGAATTAATGAAGATAAAAGAAGATTTGATCAAAGGGTTTCCCCACACACTGTGGGGTTTGTCCCTGGCTAGCCGCCACATCTTGTGTCTCTTGTCTTGGCTTGTTTTCTGTCGATTGTTTAATGTTCTATCTGCACTTTACTTTATGTACATGTGATTGCTAATCTGTGGAATATAATAAGAAAAGGAAGTAAACTGTTATAAGCATAGAACATACCATAACTTAACACTAAACCCCTCGACCCCATAATAATCATGAAAAGCTTCTAGACTTTAATGGACAAATAGTCGAGTACCTAGCAGTTTGCAGAGAGGCCAAATCTCAAGCACAAGTGATAAGGTCCCCTCATAAATATATACCAAAGGTGGGTTTGGAATACAAGAAGGATTCACTAGCATTAGTAATAGAACTCATAAAACAAATTATTTCTCAAATAGAGAAAAAAAACAACTTACTAAGAAAGTCGTATGTCTCATAGGATTACCATTTCAGAGGTGGCGAAACAGAAGAGCTTGTCTTGCATGTTGAAAATATCTCCTCTGGAACTGGACTTAATCCCCTTTCCTACTATTTCATGAGCCAACATTAGTGAATAGTAAAGAACAATGAATAGAATAGCATAATGCTTAAAAAATATGATGACATACTGAATTGATAAGACCTGGCACTAGGGCTTCAAGTTGGTGAGCGTAACCATGAAGAGGCTTGAGGCATTGAACGAGGTCATATATTGTTTCGGAGAGGGTTTCCAATCTCTATAGTAGCCGGGAAAAATGAGCAACAAACAATGAGCTTTGCAAGGGTAGTTGGATAACCCTAAACCTAAACAATCTCCACCGTGAGATGGGCACCTCCAAGCTAAACACTTAATGTGAGTTTCACAAGGGTAGTTACATAACCCTTAACCCAAACAATCTCCACTATCAGATGTGCACCTCCATGTTGAACCATTAATGTGAGTTCCTACTCCCGAAACGAACAAGTGTAGGGCTAACATCAATGCTAAACGCTTAATGTGAGTTCCCACTCCTTAAACGAATAAGTGTAGGGCTACCATGAATTTTGAGAACGTTATAGCTAGATTGGGTTCATCGATGGATATCATTAAATTTAAAAGTCCAATTAACTTAAATATCCTATAATGTTTGCATCTCCCGGATATTAAGAATGGTACTCAATCCCAAATATAATTATTAACATTTAAATTGCGAAAAGACAGAAAATGAGTGCTATTCATAATTCCAAAGATATTATAGAACAATGAAAACATATTATAAAAAAAAGTGCTAATGATTTTAGAGAGGGGCGTGACAAGTGGTATTAGATCCATGGTTTCAAAATTGTGGCCTCTCGGTTATCTAGGAAATAACAATAGTTTTGTTGATTCACACTGAAAGTGTGATGAGGGAAAAAGGGACAGAATGTGAAGGACAAGACTTACTCCAGTAAGATGTGCGACTGGAGCAAGCTCAATACCCCACTTGGAAACTAATCAAGAGATGTGGGTATAGTTGGGGAGGAGTTGCGTAAAACCAACACTGCCATTCTGGAGATTATGCAAGGGTTGAAGAATGAGATGGCCACATTGCAATGAAAGGCTGATGCAAGAATAGGAGAAGATTATGAAAAGTTTGTCTAACAGACAAAACCATTGACCACGATTCCCAACCCTAAACATGAGAACATGACTGGTGATCAAGAATTCAAGAGTGAACGTTCGAAAACTAAAGGAGGTGAAGAAAACCAAGAAGAAGAGTCAGAAATTGTATCGGATCATAAAAAATGAATGACAAAAAATCAAGTTACAAGGAGAATTTTGAAAAATAAAATGCCCCCCTCTTTGATGATGAACAAGAGGAGGCTGTTGAAGCCTGCCTTATTAATATGAATAATTATTTTCAATTGTATGAATATGATCACAATTTATAAGCTCGATTACCGATTTATCAGTTACAAGGAAAAGCCACCTTGTGGTGGGAAGAGGTGAAAAATGTATGTGAAGTGAATGAACAAAATGTAACTTGGGAAAAATTCCAAACATATTTTAAGGAAAAGTACTTAACTAAAATATTTTATGACGAGAATGCAAAAGAGTTTTAGGACCTTCGACTAGGACAATTGACCATGGATGAATTTATAACGAAATTCACATCCTTGCTGCCATATGTACCCTAAATACTACAAGAAGAAGAAAAGGTACAAATATTTATAAACAATTTTCCTTTATTTATGAAAGAGCATCTAGAATTTGACAATCCAAAAACCACAGATGAAGTCATAAGGAAAGCTCGTATATGTTATCATCAAACCAGGAAGAAAGGAGATGGAGGAAATATATAGAGTGATAAAAGGGAGTTAATCTTCCACCAGGTAGTAAAGGAAACAATACCATCATTAACAAAGGACCTTACAAAGGACAACAAACCAGAAATGTCAACAAAAATCAGTCAAGGTTTAAAATCCCAAATGAATCTAAGCCAAATGAGCAATCAAATAAGAGTAAAGTGGAGATAGTTGTAAGACCCTAGTGTAGTGTTCAAGATGTGGGGGATCACACTATGGTAAAAATTATCCATACCACAAAGGAGGTGATCCAGTTGCGCAGATCTAAGAAACATCAATAGTAGGAGACACGGCAAGGAGTGTTCCAAAAATCAATGCTGCTCTCGAGGATCATCAAGCGGAGTACGAGCCTACAATGATATAGTTCAAAGGTAAGAACTTTGACTGAACTGTAGCTATTTTGATTGATCCAGGAACTATTTTGAGTTACTTAAGTCCCAAAGTGGTTGAACAATGTTTCTTACAAGCTTTTAAATTTAAGAACCCTTTGCTAGTATAACTCGCCACATGAGAAAAGAGGACGGTATTGGCTAAAGTCAGTTGTTTCCCTCTAAAGCTAGCAGGTCAATCCATCATGGAATATTTGAATGTCTTACCTTTAGGATCTTATGATGTCCTAATAGGTATGGACTGGAAAAGACAAAAATATCAATTATGTTAACGAAGAGAGAAAAAGGCATGGAATTTAGGGCATTCGAAGACCACTAAAAATAAGACTTGTAAGAGCTTCTCAGTTAGGAAGATGTATACGAAAAGGATGCCAAATTTATGCCATATAAGTAGGATGCTAAAAATCAAAGTAAAAATCTGTTACCTTAGAAAATATACATGTAGTAAAAAAATTTCCAGATGTATTTCTTGAGGAGATTCTTGGAATACCTCCAAAAGAGATATATAGATTTTACCATCGAGCTGATTCTCAGAGTTGCACCAGTATCTCGAGCTCCATATCACATGGGCATACTAGAACTAATGGAACTAAAGATGCAACTACATGAACTACTTGATAAGAAGTATATTCACCCAACTGTATCACCTTAGGGAGCTCCTGTACTCTTCATTAAGAAGAAAGATGGAATTTTACGTTTATGCATAGATTATAGGCAGCTGAACAAATTGACAGTCAAGAATAAATACCCCTTACCCCGCATTGATGAATTATTCGACCATCTGAAGGGAGCTACTGCATTTTCAAAGAATGATCTTTGTTCGGGGTACCATAAAATTAGAATAAAAGAAGAGGATGTATCCAAAACAACCTTTCTGACTCGCTATGGGCATTACGAGTTCGTTGTATTGTCATTTGGATTGACTAATGCACCCGCGATTTTTATGTGTTTGATGAACAATGTTTTTCATGAATATTTGGATACATTTTTGCTGATTTTCATGGAATTTAATAATATACTCTTGAAATGTAGAAAAACATAAGGAGAACTTACGAATTGTCCTACAAACCTTAAGGAAGCATCAGTTGTACGCTAAATATAGAAAATGTGATTTCTTTAAAGAGCAGATTCGTTATTTAGGACATATCGTTACCAAGGATGTAATTGTTGTGGAACCAGAAAAAGTAAAGACCATAATGGAATGGCCGATACCAAAGAATGTAGCTAATATAAGATCATTCATGGGTCTAGCTGAATGTTATAGGAGGTTTGTTAAAGGATTTTCTAGAGTGGCATATCCCATTAGCTCCTTGCAAAAGAAAGGGAAAACTTTTACATGGACAATAGACTATCAAGAAAGTTTTGATCGATTAAAGTAGTTGCTTGCCACCACACCTATTTTAAGCATTGCAGACCCAAATAAAGAGTGTTTCATTTGTACAAATGCTAGCAAGGAAGGAGTAGGGGGCGTGCTAATTCAAGAAGGCAGAGAAGAAGGATTTTTCTTATGACATTGAGCTGGTAACAATTATCCATGCATTCAAAATTTGGCAACATTATTTATTTGGTGAGAAATTCTGGTTGATAACATATCATCATAGGTTAACTAATTATTTCAGGCAACCTACCTTAAATGTGAAACAAAGTCGTTGGATTGATTTTACGAGTGAATTTTGATTTGTCATCATCATAGTTTAATTAATTATTTCAGGAACCTACCTTAAATGAGAGACAAAGTCGTTGGATTGCTTTTATGAGTGAATTTGATTTTCAAATCGAACACTTGAAAGGAAAGGAGAACTGAGTTACAAATGCCTTGAGTCAGAAAGTGAATTGTATTTATGAAGTCTCTTTTAGTGAATTTTATACCACTTTTAAGGAGAAGATTAAACAGGACCAGAGCAAGATCCTAAATACAATTTTTTAAGGTGGCAAGATCAAAATTTGAACAATAGCAAACATCAATGAGAATATGAGATAAATAAAAAATAAATGTTGATTTATCATGGAAGAATGTATGTACCTATTCAGAAAAATATTAAACAACTAATTCTGGACGAGTACCCTAAAAATCCCTATGTAGCCCATCCTCAGTATAAAAAATTAATCATTGCACTTCGAAAGGAATATTTTTGGCCCAGTATGAAGAAAGAAGTTACTGAGTACCTATCTCACTGTTTGGAATGTTGGCAAGTAAAATCAGAGCACCAACACCTATTTAAACTACTCCACCCACTACCTATTCTGGAATGGAAGTGGGAAACCTTTTCCATCGATTTTATTACAGGATTACCTAAGTCTAAAAGTCATAATGACTCAATAATGGTCGTAGTTGACAAGTTGAGCAAGTCTACTCGTTTCATACATTTACAGTCTACCTTCAAGGCCATACAAATTGCCAATATATTTATGAAAGAAATTTTTAGACTACACAGAATACCAAAGGCTATAATTTCAGATTGAGATGTGAAATTCACATATTCATTCTAGAAATCCTTGTTTGAAGGTTTGGGCACACAGTTATACTTTAGCATGACTCAGTCTAACGTAAAATCAGATAGTGAAAGACATGCTACGAATGTATATAATTCAACAACCATCTAGGAGCCACTAAGCCTAAACCCCTAGACACTAAGATAATCATGAAAATCTTCTAGACTCTGATTGCCAAACAACCGAGTACCTAGTTGTTTACAAAAAGGCCAAAGATCGAGCACAAGAGATAAGGTCTCCTCATACATATGTACCAGATTTGGGTTTGGACAACAAGAAGGATTCACCAGCATTAGTAAAGGAACTCATAAAACAAATTATTTCTCAGAAAAATAAAAAATTAAAGACTTACTAAGAAAGTTGTATGTCTCAAAGGATTACCATTGCAGAGGTGGCAGAATATAAGATCCCATCTTTAATGTTGAAAATATCTCCTGTGGAATTGCACTTAATCCCCTTTCATGCTATTTCATGAGCCAACATTTGAGAATAGTAAATAACGATGAACAAAATAACATAAATCTTAAAAATAATGATGACATATTGAACTGATAGGACCTAGAGGTAGGGCTTAAATCTGGTGAGGGTGACCATGAAGAGGCTAGAGGAATTGAACGAGGTCTCGTATCATTGCAGAGAGGGTTTCCAATCTCTACAGTAGCTAGCGCAAATGAGCAACCTACAATGAGCTTCACAAGGATAGTTGCATAACCCTAAACCCGAACAATCTCCACCGTCAGATGGGTACCTCCATCCTGAACACTTGATGTGAGTTCCCACTCCCGAGAGGATTAGGTGTAGGGCTACCATGAATTTCCAGAATGTTATCACTCGATTGGGTTCATGAGCGAATATCATTAGATTTAAAAGTCCAATCAACAAAAATCTCACGTAATGTTTGCATCTCTCGGAGATTAACAATCGTTTACTCAATCCGAAATGTAATTATTAACATTTAAATTTTGAAAATATAGAAAATGAGTGCTATTCATAATTCCAAAGATAATAATAATAATAATAATAATTAGGCCGATAGGCCTTCCTATGCATCAACAATAGTCAAAACTTTTAGCCTGCTCCATTGGATCAGGGGAGACACTTTCAACCATTGATTTGAAGTCCCGCGCATAGCATCTGGCAAGCATGCACTGCACTTTGACTACTTTTTCCAAATATAGGTTGAGTTGCCTTCTTTTCACCTCTGAGTTCTGATGTCCATTGAACCTGGCCCTGTTTCAGATTGCCACTAGGGGAACACCTCCGATTTCTGATGTCCATTGAACCTGGCCCTGTTATGCTAAAACTCTGATCAGATTGCCACTGGGGGAAATTTTAGCAGATCCTATTTCCGAAACTGGGTTGTCACCCAATATCAATCTTTCAAGAGGGTTGGAGGTGCAACATTTAGCAAGGGCTTCAATCGAGGATTAGGAACCTTTTCAGCCGGTGGTTTAGCTTTTGGAGTTGTAGAATTATCCTTGTGTTCTGGAAAATTGGAGCCTGTGATGATTACCATTAGCATATTTATTGCAGGTATTATTCATGGATCCGTTTTTGATTTAGGTGTTTTTGTCTATGAAATCTTCATGCTGAAAAATCTGTCTAACCAACCATGTTACTGCTCAAATTGTTTTAGGGTCAGTGGCCACGTTTGCTAAACTATATCCAAAGATGAAACCTTACGAATATGGTTTTAGAGTATTCTTGATAACATTCTGTTTCGTAATGGTGTCCGGCTATAAAACTGGGGAGTTCATTCACACAGCAATAAACCGATTTATCCTCATCCTTCTTGGTGCTGCTATTTCTTTAGTAGTTAACACAAGTATTTACCCAATTTGGGCAGGCGAGGATCTACACAAGCTGATAGTGAAAAATTTCGTGGGCGTCAAAAAGTCCCTTGAAGGTCAGGGTTTTAAACACGGCTTGCAATTTTAGTAGCTAACCATTTTTTAGAAAAGTTTGTTGTATCATCCCACTTGTTTCTGAAAATACTTTTACAGGATGCATTGATGGGTACCTTTCAAGATTTGAGCTTGAAAGAGTTCCCTCAAAAATTCTTCCATGTCAGGCTATTAATGATCCAGTGTACAATGGCTATAGATTGGCTGTGGTCTCTGCCACTGAAGAGGAAACTCTAGTATGCTACATGATTTGAATCATAGACACCCTAGTGCTCACCGTTTTAAGTTTTAACTTTCTCATGTCAGTGTACGTGGTTAAAGCATTCTAAAACTTTCAAGAAGGTTTTTCCAGTTGGGAGCCACCTCATGGCCATTATAAAATGATGAAGTATCCCTGGAAGCAGTATGTTAAAGTTGGAGGAGCATTGAGACATTGTGCATACATGGTTATGGCATTGCATGGATGTTTACTCTCCGAGATACAGATTAGTTTTCGAGCACCAGGAGAACCTAAAGCTACATTTTTTTCAAAACTGAATTCTCATAGTCCACTGTGAGAGGTGATTTTACCTTGAAGCTTTTACGTTAATACCCGTAGAATTATTTAATCACTCCACTTTGTCTTGGGTACATCTTAATATGGCTATTTTTGAATATTTCTCTTATTTGTACCGTCGTTATTTGTCTATTGCAGTTAGAGTACTCTAAACATGAAAATGATATCTCTGGATGTGGATCTTTAGAATTTACTTTATTTTCCTGTTGCAGTTCTCTAAAAAAGATGTAGATCTTTAGAATTTACTTTATTTGCCTGTTGCAGTTCTCTAAACAAGATGCAGATCTTTAGTATTTTCTTATATTATATGAGAAGGATTGCATAGATAAAGTGTATGCGGCAACAAGGGTTTTTGTCCTATTAAGAATTTAGAAGGATAAAGATATTAAGCATTTAGGGGGATAATGAAAACAATGGACAAATGTATCAATGTTCTGTTATTACATTTATTTCTTTAATATCCCTTTTACAATAAATGCATTTTTAACCAAGAAAACTCCGGAGGGCTGCAGTTTCAGTTATCCATCTATGAAGACACCTTGTTCTATCTGTTAACCTAAATATCACTCAATAACGTTTTCTTTTTGATGCAGTTTCAATTATCCATCTATGAAGGCACCTTGTTCTATCTGTTAATGTAAAGGTCACCCAATAGCGTTTTCTTTTTGCTTTAGTTTCAGTTATCCATTTATGAAGACAAGTTGTTCTTTCTGTTAATGTAAAGGTCACCCAATAGCGTTTTCTTTTTGTTGTTGGAGAAGAAAGCATATCATTTTAGGACAAACTGGTTCATGTTTGTTATTTGATTGTTTCTATTTGTATAGTGATTTGATTATTACAATTTTATGAAGACATAAATACTTTATCCTTTTAAATTTGAAATTGTGATTTCCAAAGAGGAAAAAAACATTTGAATTTGAAATTGTGATTTCCAAAAGGGAAAAAAGCATTTAAATTTGAAATTTTGATTTCCACAGAGAAAAAGAAAACATATTCTTACCTTTTAGGCCCACTCTAACTATACTACCTTCATGAAAAGGTAATTTCAAGAAAAATGCTTGAGAGATGGTTATTCATTCAAACAATCCCTCCTTTTCTTTTGCCCAATATGCAATCGCAATGAAATGTTAGCACTAATATACTAGGCCCTTAGGCTGTAATATTCCCTATTTTTATTTATTTAAATTCCTAGAATTTTTTTTTTTATGAATTTCATTTAGAAAAAGCACACAATAATTTTTTCCCAAGAATTTAACAAATTTAAATAAATTATAGAGCCAATAATCACAAAGCTTGTAGACAAA
Organism: Pinus tabuliformis; assembly: GCA_031772625.1. NCBI lineage: Eukaryota > Viridiplantae > Streptophyta > Pinopsida > Pinales > Pinaceae > Pinus > Pinus tabuliformis. The sequence continues at coordinate 126,605,469 of CM062807.1, forward strand.
TTCCATTGCAAACCCCAGCTACTTATTTATAATTTTGAGAGGGAAATTATATCAAATTTTATTTTGAAAGGAAACTTGACAAATAAATAAGTTGGTGTTATTAGGTCCTCTTCAGAAACCTCCTTTGGCTGGATTCCTTGGACTGCAATGTGTGTTGTTTTAGCCTTAACACTCCAAAATCTCATCCTTTCTCACTAAGTGCCAATGAAGAACTTGAAGTGGTTCTCCCTCTTGACTAGCTAGGTGGATGTTTCACCACTGAAACTAATTACCACCAGCTAGTGTGTATGGTTCCAACACCAAAACTAATATCTCCACAAGGATTTCACCTCACACAATAAGCTACTAGAGCTCCAATATCAATTCATCAAATATCCAGTCATCTACCAATCAACTCCCTTCTTTTTTTTAATAGTTTTCTCCATCCAAATACCATGGGTCATCTTTTAATAATAAAGTGACTTTGTATGTCTTGATTCTTAATTAAATCAAAAGTCACTTAATAATCCCTTTTTAATTTAATTACTCACTATCACCTTTAGGATGACATTAAGTAATTCAATTAATTGACTCCTCTTTTCTGTTCTCGAAAAGGGACATTACAGTCCTCCCTTCCTGAGATATCTTGTCCCAAGCAATCCAATTCTGTATTCCTGGGTCCCAAACGAACCTGGAGAATCGCTACTACATACATTCTAGAATCTGTATGCCTAGTCCAATTCCTCGATCCTAAAGCCACATTGGGAATTGACACTCCCATTGCCTGAAAACTCCCTGTTCCCATATTCAAACCGAGCAAGAAACTATCCACAAGCATTCCTTACTATCCTATCATAATGAATTGTCTTCCTCCCTTGAAAAATTTGAAGCCCCAAGGAGCCAAGCAGTTGAACTACTTTCTTAGCAGATCTTGCATTTCCACTGTCAACCATAAAAAAATAATGAACTTGAAGAGGAAATAGCTTAAGTATCATTTTCCTGCACTCCGTTCTTTCTCAAGGACATCCCTTTCCTTTATTTCATCGGATGCCTCACTGCCAATTTTCTCTTCTTGTAATCCTACCTTTTCCTTCCTTAGCTTTTCAAAAAGTGCAACTGCAGAAGAAAGTGCTGATGTGGGCTTGGAGAGATTGGTTGGAATGGTTCACATTCAGGTCTTGGAGAAACAAGGATAACAACAAAAAATTGATGAGCTGCTACATGTGTTTGAATGACAGGGTGCAACATGGTCAGTAAAAGTTGGTGAAATAGAGCAGCTGGAAAGCCCAACTGTATATATGACTAATCAATTACAAAAGTTATTATCTGAGAAAGAATCAACATGGCTCCATTTATGGCCCTTGCTGTAACTGGCACAACTGAAACCTTCTTCAATATTGTAGCCATCATATCAAATACTGGTCCAGGATCTCCATCCTTTTTCATGAGTTCCATTGCATATGTCAGAACAACTAATGGGACTGTGTTAATATCCTCTACTCCATTTCCTCTAACCTCACAAGGCGGAGCAACTTTAAGCACCTTGTTACAATAATGAGCCAAGAGAGCCAACCAATTGCATTCTGTTGGGTCCCTATAATACTAGTAATTACCCCATTACTATTGTAGTTATACCCCTTATTTATATTGTTGTGCCCCTATTACCCCCATATTGTTATTTCTGTGCCCCATAGAATCCCTCAATTATTATTTTTTTGGCTTTATATTATTATTGTTAGGTCGGCTGGATTATATTGTGACTCCTTAGACTCCTATATATAGAAAGGAGGTTTTGTCATTTGTATCATCCAAGAATTGTTCATTTATGTTATGTGAAGGAGGTTGCCCACTCGAAGAAGCTGAATTCTAAGGCGTTGATCTCTCTTTTCTATCTTTTCTTGAGTTGGTTTCATAACATTTGGTATCAGAGCTTTGGATTCTAGGGTTTCGCTGCTCCAAACAGGTCATCGTGGCATTTTCGCTATAACTTTTTTTCTGTGACGTTTCAGAAGTCGCAAAAAAAACCCATTTGAGAAGAAACCTTGCTGAAACCTGGGTCCTAATTTCAGAGCTTTTCGTGCAATATTTTCGAAGATATTATTTGAGGAAGTTGGTCTTTTTGCAGACTCCTGAATTACACTCAAAACAGGTGACCTGGGGAAAATCGTCATAACTTTCTTTCTGAGCATCGGATTGAAATTTCGTAAGAAGGTACAGAAAGAGGATGGACTGTAGTTTTCTTTTATATATTTTTCAGATTCAAAGGTTGAAACAGTGACACGTGGCACTTCGTACAAGTTCTCTCTAATGAACTAGTATATAATCAGGTCACTACGAGAGATTGTGCATAACGCTTTCTTGGAGAATCCAATTTGGATCAGACTAGTGGCATTGGAAAGAGGACATAGAAGGCTACTACAGGTCACAATTTCAGAACTGGTTGATTCGAAATTATAGAGATACTTCAGATTCAATATCAGGCTTCTACAAAGTAAAAAAAAGGTGTGTAGTTTTTTTTTAATTTTTGCATAAGCTTGGTTTGAAGGAATTCAAAGGGCATAGTAAAGCATTATTATCGGTAACTGATGCCCCGAGGAAAGAAAATGCAAACACCTAGTAAGGAACCTAAAAAATCTAGCATGACTCATGAAGAAGAGGAAGAAATGCTATATGATATATCAAAATTATAAGAACAAGTGCAAAAAATGTCACGCTCACAAAAGCTAACAGATGCTAAGATAAATGGCATGGAATCTAAGATAAAGGGCATGGAAGCTCAGGTGAATGGCATGGACGCTAAAATTGATGGCATGGATGATAAGATGGAAGAATTGAAGATAAATATGAATAAGTTGCTACAAGAAACGGTCACTAAGGGTGAAAGAGTACTAAAGGAAACTCATGGTGAGAACAAAAGAAATGTTAATCATGATTCCATAGACTCTAATGTTGGATCGAAGACTCACCATGTTCCAAAAATCGATATGAGGAAGTTTGATGGCAAGGATCCCGCCACATGGATATTACAGATGGAGCAATTCTTCGATCTCAATAATGTGCAAAACACACAAAAGGTACGTATGGCAACTTTATATTTGGAAACAAATCAGTTTGTATGGTATCAATGGCTTTGTTCTCGTAAACAATTTATCACTTGGGCAATTTTTACGGAAGAATTGATAGCACATTATGAGGATACAAAAAGCAACACTTTTTTTAGCCAATTGATAAGTCTCAAACAAAAGGGTTCAATAATGGAGCACATTGAGGAGTTCCAAAAATTGAACATAAGGGTAAAAGATATTCCAGAGGAGCATAGGATTGATGTGTTCATAGGGTCTTTAAAGGATAATATCCAACATGATGTGCGCCTTTGGGAACCTGATTCATTAGAGAAGGCATTCAGGTTAGCAAGAAAAATGGAAAGCAAAATTATGGCAACTAGGAAGCTTACCATTCACAACTATAAAGACGGAAGTGTTGTTGCCCATAGTCTTCCACAACCTACAAGGTTGATACCACAAAAATTGGAAGAAAAAATAGCAAAAGGGCTTTGTTACAATTGTGATAGCAAATACAAAAAGGGTCATAAGTGTGGTGAGAAGAAATTATTCTACATAAATTGTGAAGAGGAAGAAGAAAAGGAGCAAGAAAGGTCAAAAGAAGAGGATATATTCCAGGAACAAAGCCTAGATGAAGAACAAATAAATCCAACCATATCTTGTAATGCATTGGCGGGAATTACCACTCCTCAAACCATCAAGATAGAAGAACAAATCAAGAAGAAAAAGGTAATAGTGTTGATTGGTTCAGGAAGCACCCACAATTTTATTCATTGTAGGGTAGCAAAAGAATTGAATTGCTTCCTATATCCAGCACCAGAGTGCTCTCAAGAAAGGATGAGGATATGGAAGCATTGTTGTGTGACATTTCTATTATCCAACCAGATTGGATGAACGAAGCAAAGGAGGAATGGAAGAATGACGAAGAAGTGTGGGCACTTATTCGAAAGCTACAACAAGATTCCAGTACTTCTGATACATTTAGCTGGAAAAATGATTCGTTATGGTACAAAGATCGCTTATACCTCTGTAAGAATTCCCAGCTAAAACAAAAGATTCTTATGGAATTGTACACTTCTCCCTTAGGAGGGAACTCAGGATTTTTAAAAACTTACCACAGGGTTAAGAAGGAATTTTTTTGGGATGGCCTTAAATCAGATATTCAAAAGTTTGTGGTGGAATGTTTGGTATGCCAACAAAATAAAGTTGAAACAATTAAGACACCGGGTCTATTACAACCTTTATCCATTCCATGCCAACGTTGGGAGGAGGTTTCAATGGATTTTATCACAGGTTTACCCAAGTCTGAGGGAAAGAGTGTCATCATGGTGGTAGTTGACAGACTTACCAAGTATGCACACTTTTGTGCATTATCACATCCATTTAAAGCCAGTACAGTTTCTACTACATTTATGGAAACAGTTCAAAAGCTACATGGAAACCTAAAGATTATTGTAAGTGACAGAGATCCCATTTTCACTGGAAATTTTTGGACAGAATTATTTTCTTGTCTTGGTACTCAGTTAGCTCATAGCTCATCTTATCATCCTCAATCTGATGGGCAAACTGAGATAGTAAACAAATGTTTGGAAGGATATCTGCGTTGCTTTGTATCTGATAAACAGACACAATGGGTCAAATGGTTGCCTCTGGTTGAATGGTGGTATAACACTTCCTTCCATATAGCAACAAAAATGATCCCATTTATGGCTATTTATGGGTACCAACCACCATCAATCACATCATATTTAAGAGAAAATTCTAAGGTTCAGGCAGTGGAACATCACATCGAACATCAACAACAAGTCCTCCAACTCTTAAAGGATAACCTCCTGTTGGCACAAAATAGAATGAAACAACAGGCATATCAACATCGCAGTGAAAGAAGTTTTGATGTAGGTGATTGGGTATTCCTACGGCTACAACCATATAAGCAAATGTCCCTAAAGCAAGCTAAGAAGGATAATAAATTATCACCAAAGTATTATGGTCCATACAAGGTGTTGGAAAAGATTGGTACTATGGCATACAAATTGGAGCTTCCTGCAGCTTCTCGATTGTACCCAGTTTTCCATGTTTCATGTTTAAAGAAGGTCATAGGCGACAAGCTCCCAGTTCAAACAATATTGCCAGAACTTGGCGAGGAAGGAAAAATTACATTGGAACCGGAAGCAGTCACTGAAACAAGAACTCGACAGCTACGAAATCGATCCATTTCAGAGTATCTTATCAGGTGGAAGAACTTATCCGCTGAAGATTCCACATGGGAGGATGAGAATTTTATGCAGAAGTACCCAGAACTGCTCAAGCATTGAGGACAACACTTTTTTGAAGGAGAGGGGCATGTTGGGTCCCTATAATACTAGTAATTACCCCATTACTATTGTAGTTATACACCTTATTTGTATTGTTGTGCCCCTATTACCCCCATATTGTTATTTCTGTGCCCCATAGAATCCCTCAATTATTATTTTTATGGCTTTATATTATTATTGTTAGGTCGGCTGGATTATATTGTTACTCCTTAGACTCCTATATATAGAAAGGAGGTTTTTTCATTTCTAACATCCAATAATTGTTCATTTATGTAATGTAAAGGAGGTTGCCCCCTCGAAGAGGCTGAATTCTAAGGCGTTGATCTCTCTTTTCTATCTTTTCTTGAGTTGGTTTCATAACATTACAGTTCAATTAATTCAATTAATTCTAAGTAATTCACTTAATTGACTCCTCTTTTCTGTTCTCGAAAAGGGACATTACAGTCCTCCCTTCCTGAGATATCTTGTCCCAAGCAATCCAATCCTGTATTCCTGGGTCCCAAACGAACCTGGAGAATCACTACTGCATACATTCTAGAATTTGTATGCCTAGTCCAATTCCTCGATCCTAAAGCCACATTGGGAATTGACACTCCCATTGCCTGAAAACTCCCTTTTCCCATATTCAAACCGAGCAAGAAACTATCCACAAGCATTCCTTACTATCCTATCATAATGAATTGTCTTCCTCCCTTGAAAAATTTGAAGCCCCAAGGAGCCAAGCAGTTGAACTACTTTCTTAGCAGATCTTTCATTTCCACTGTCAACCATGAAAAATAATGAACTTGAAGAGGAAATAACTTAAGTATCATTTTCCTGCACTTCGTTCTTTCTCAAGGACATCCCTTTCCTTTATTTCATCGGATGCCTCACTCCCAATTTTCTCTTCTTGTAATCCTACCTTTTCCTTCCTTAGCTTTTCAAAAAGTGCAACTGCAGAAGAAAGTTCTGATGTGGGATTGGAGAGATTGGTTGGAATGGTTCACATTCAGGTATTGGAGAAACAAGGATAACAACAAAAAATTGATGAGCTGCTACATGTGTTTGAATGATAGTGTGCAACATGGTCAGTAAAAGTTGGTGAAATAGAGCAGCTGGAAAGCCCAACTGTATATATGACTAATCAATTACAAAAGTTATTATCTGAGAAAGAATCAACATGGCTCCATTTATGGCCCTTGCTGTAACTGGCACAACTGAAACCTTCTTCAATATTGTAGCCATCATATCAAATACTGGTCTAGGATCTCCATCCTTTTTCATGAGTTCCATTTCATATGTCAGAACAACTAATGGGACTGTGTTAATATCCTCTACTCCATTTCCTCTAACCTCACAAGGCGGAGCAACTTTAAGCACCTTGTTACATTAATGAGCCAAGAGAGCCAACCAATTGCATTCTGTTGGGTCCCTATAATACTAGTAATTACCCCATTACTATTGTAGTTATACCCCTTATTTATATTGTTGTGCCCCTATTACCCCCATATTGTTATTTCTGTGCCCCATAGAATCCCTCAATTATTATTTTTGTGGCTTTATATTATTATTGTTAGGTCGGCTGGATTATATTGTGACTCCTTAGACTCCTATATATAGAAAGGAGGTTTTGTCATTTGTATCATCCAAGAATTGTTCATTTATGTAATGTAAAGGAGGTTGCCCCCTCGAAGAGGCTGAATTCTAAGGTGTTGATCTCTCTTTTCTATCTTTTCTTGAGTTGGTTTCATAACATTTGGTATTAGAGCTTTGGATTCTAGGGTTTCGCTGCTCCAAACAGGTCATCGTGGCATTTTCGCTATAACTTTTTGCCTGTGACGTTTCAGAAGTTACAAAAAAAACCCATTTGATAATAAATCGTGCGAAACCTTGGGTCCGAATTTCAGAGCGTTTCGCACTATATTTTCGGAGATATGATTTGAGGAAGTTGGTCTTTTTGCAGACTCCGGAATTACACTCAAAACAGGTGACCTGGGGAAAATCGTCATAACTTTCGTTCTGAGCATCGGATTGCAATTTCGTAAGAAGGTACAGAAAGAGGATGGACTGTAGTTTGCTTTTATATATTTTTCAGAGTCAAAGGTTGAAACAGTGACATGTGGCACTTCGTACAAGTTCGCTCTACTGAACTAGTATATAATCAGGTCACTACGGGAGATTGTGCATAACTCTTTCTTGGAGAATCCAATTTGGATCAGACTAGTGGCATTGGAAAGAGGACATAGAAGGCTACTACAGGTCACAATTTTAGAACTAGGTGATGCGAAATTACAGAGATACTTCAGATTCAATATCAGGCTTCTACAAAGTAAAAAAAAGGTGTGTAGTTTTTTTTTAATTTTTGCATAAGCTTGGTTTGAAGTAATTCAAAGGGCATAGTAAAGCATTATTATCGGTAACTGATGCCCCGAGGAAAGAAAATGCAAACACCTAGTAAGGAACCTGAAAACTCTAGCATGACTCATGAAGAAGAGGAAGAAATGCTACATGATATATCAGAATTACAAGAACAAGTGCAACAAATGTCACGCTCACAAAAGCTAACAGATGCTAAGATAAATGGCGTGGAATCTAAGATAAAGGGCATGGAAGCTCAGGTGAATGGCATGGACGCTAAAATTGATGGCATGGATGATAAGATGGAAGAATTGAAGATAAATATGAATAAGTTGCTACAAGAAACGGTCACTATGGGTGAAAGAGTACTAAAGGAAACTCATGATGAGAACAAAAGAAATGTTAATCATGATTCCATAGACTCTAATGTTGGATCGAAGACTCACCATGTTCCAAAAATCGATATGAGGAAGTTTGATGGCAAGGATCCCGCCACATGGATATTACAGATGGAGCAATTCTTCGATCTCAATAATGTGAAAAACACACAAAAGGTACGTATGGCAACTTTATATTTGGAACCAAATCAATTTGTATGGTATCAATGGCTTTGTTCTCATAAACAATTTATCACTTGGGCAATTTTTACGGAAGAATTGATAGCACATTATGAGGATACAAAAAGCAACACTTTTTTAGCCAATTGATAAGTCTCAAACAAAAGGGTTCAATAATGGAGCACATTGAGGAGTTCCAAAAATTGAACATAAGGGTAAAAGATATTCCAGAGGAGCATAGGATTGATGTGTTCATAGGGTCTTTAAAGGATAATATCCAACATGATGTGCGCCTTTGGGAACTTGATTCATTAGAGAAGGCATTCAGGTTAGCAAGAAAAATGGAGAGCAAAATTATGGAAACTAGGAAGCATACCATTCACAACTATAAAGACGGAAGTGTTGTTGCCCATAGTCTTCCACAACCTACAAGGTTGACACCACAACAATTGGAAGAAAAAATAGCAAAAGGGCTTTGTTACAATTGTGATAGCAAATACACAAAGGGTCATAAGTGTGGTGAGAAGAAATTATTATACATAGATTGTGAAGAGGAAGAAGAAAAGGAGCAAGAAAGGTCAAAAGAAGAGGATATATTCCAGGAACAAAGCCTAGATGAAAAAAAAAAAAATCCAACCATATCTTGTAATGCATTGGCGGGAATTACCACTCCTGAAACCATCAAGATAGGAGGACAAATCAAGAAGAAAAAGGTAATAGTGTTGATTGATTCAGGAAGCACCCACAATTTTATTCATTGTAGGGTAGCAAAAGAATTGAATTGCTTCCTATATCCAGCACCAGAGTGCTCTCAAGAAAGGATGAGGATATGGAAGCATTGTTGTGTGACATTTCTATTATCCAACCAGATTGGATGAACGAAGCAAAGGAGGAATGGAAGAATGACGAAGAAGTGTGGGCACTTATTCGAAAGCTACAACAAGATTCCAGTACTTCTGATACATTTAGCTGGAAAAATGATTCGTTATGGTACAAAGATCGCTTATACCTCTGTAAGAATTCCCAGCTAAAACAAAAGATTCTTATGGAATTGCACACTTCTCCCTTAGGAGGGCACTCAGGATTTTTAAAAACTTACCACAGGGTTAAGAAGGAATTTTTTTGGGATGGCCTTAAATCAGATATTCAAAAGTTTGTGGTGGAATGTTTGGTTTGCCAACAAAATAAAGTTGAAACAATTAAGACACCGGGTCTATTACAACCTTTATCCATTCCAAGCCAACGTTGGGAGGAGGTTTCAATGGATTTTATCACAGGTTTACCCAAGTCTGAGGGAAAGAGTGTCATCATGGTGGTAGTTGACAGACTTACCAAGTATGCACACTTTTGTGCATTATCACATCCATTTAAAGCCAGTACAGTTTCTACTGCATTTATGGAAACAGTTCAAAAGCTACATGGAAACCCAAAGATTATTGTAAGTGACAGAGATCCCATTTTCACTGGAAATTTTTGGACAGAATTATTTTCTTGTCTTGGTACTCAGTTAGCTCATAGCTCATCTTATCATCCTCAATCTGATGGGCAAACTGAGATAGTAAACAAATGTTTGGAAGGATATCTTCGTTGCTTTGTATCTGATAAACAAACAGAATGGGTCAAATGGTTGCCTCTGGGTCACAAATTGTTTACCATCAGGATTGACCTCTACTGCAGAAAAACCTCCCGGGTGAAAGGCGGCCGAAGAAGGCGAGAAAAAAGGGTCACTATCATCTCCTTAACTGGTCATCGTCTTTATTTTCTTTGCCACTCTCATATATGATGAACAATCCTCTAATTCAAACTGGAAAAAATTTGGGGGCGCTCTTCTAAATGCCCTTGTATTTGTAGTTGTTGTCACAGTGGTCACGTTCCTGTTGGTATGCCTTTTCTATTACAGATGCACGAAGTTTCTTCGTTTTTACATGGGTTTTGCAGCATTCGTTGTGTTGGGTTATATGGGTGGGGGCATGGCCGTGCTTTTGGTGCAAGCTCTCTCTATACCCATTGACTGCTTTACTTTTGGGGTTGTGCATTTTAATTTTGCTGTTGTGGGGGTGTTTTCTGTTTTCCTGTGCAAAGTGCCCATAATTTTCACCCAGGGTTACTTGGTACTCATAGGCATGCTTGTTGCATTCGGTTTACTATGCTCCCCGAATGGACGTCGTGGGTGCTGCTTGTTGCAATGGCAGTATATGATGTTATTGTCGTTCTCATCCCCGATGACCCTCTCAAAATTTTGGTAGAGCTCACTATTTCAAGAGATGAGGAAATCCCTACTTTGATTTACGAGGCTTGCCCTGTTATGAGAAAACCCCACATTGCAGTCCCCGAGTGTGAAAATAAAAATGTGCTTCTTCCTCGCAATTGCCCTCTAGCTACTGAAAGTGAAGAAGAAGAAGAAGAAGAAGAAGCTTTGATAAACCCTTCCCTTCCTTCATCTGTGCAAAGATTAGAAAAGCCATCCCGTAACAACAGATGGGAAACATTTGGAAGAAACTAGCAAGTTCAGGTTCGAGATCTGCATTATTGAAATCCTTGAATTCAGGATGTGATGAGAGCACTACCTCTGCTTCTGCATTGCTACCTCATGAGGATTCTATTTAGGGTTTCAGAATAGCTGTCGCAGAGGAGGAGGTGGAGGAGAGTCGTGTTCACGGAGACACAGAGACACCAGCAAAAGAGGAATCAGTTCCTCTCGTAAATCACCAGGTGAGGACTTCTTCTTCCATATATGTGAATCAACAAGTGCATTCTCTGCCATTGCCTTCTACACTATAAGGATTATTGACCCAAACTGAGAGTGATAGTGAGGGGAGGCCGCACCCAAATGGGATTGAAGATTCTACACACACAGATACATACCAACAGGATGGAATTGGGCTTTCTGCATCTGGTGCAATTAAACTTGGATTGGGTGACTTCATATTCTACACTTTATTGATTGGAAGGGCAGCTATGTATGATTACATGACAGTTTACACATACTACCTTGCCATAATAGCAGGCCTCGGTGTAACATTGATTCTGTTGGCCTTATGTCAAAAGGCTTTGCCTGCTCTCCCTGTTTCAATTTCTTTGGGTGTAATTTTTTACTTATTAACTCGTAATGGAAGCTTTCGTGGTTCAGATAATGACTCACCTTTTGCTTTTTTGATATTAGAGAAAAATAACTCCAATCCCCAAAGTTGCACTTAGCTTGAATACCCTTAAATAGACCGCTGGATATCGTGAGGCCACAAATCAACTCAGCTCTGACAAGGGAAGCCAAATTTTCTTTGTTGTAAACTTATAAATTCAGCACAAATAGCATTGAGTCTGTTGTATTCTATTCCTATCATTTCCTCGGGCAAAGAAATATACTCTGTAATTTGATTTTGTATTTGAAATTTATTGCAAGATGAAATCTATGGAAATTTGAAAACATTATTCTGATTATTTTAACAAACGACAAAGAGCGTTTAGAAGGGTAATTGCACAATGATCTAGTCCAAGAAAACAAGGTTTTCCACAAACCAATTAACTCTTCTAGAAAAATTCAACAATTCCAATTTAAAAATCCTATCGGCCTCTCTTTGTACCTTTTGGGACAATTGCTAGTAATAATAATGTCCATTTTTAAGGTCACAGCCACGCGAGACACCAAATTGGTGTATGAGACCCCCTTGCTTGTGGGACAAGGGACCCACCTCCGCGTAGTGATTTGACTGCTAAAGTCTACGATGGCATACATACTCTGCTGCCCTTTGGTTTTGAATCTGTGACCTCTTAGGAGGAAACACATGCTCTTAACCATTAGGCCCACTCAAGCTGTTAGAACAACGAACGAAAAGATACTATAAAAAAATAAATTAAAGTGCTAATGATGTTAGAGAGGGACGCGACAACACATGTCCAAAATAAAATATTATTTAACTGAAAAAATGTTTTTAAACTAAAAAATAAAAATAAAAATATACATATTTGTTAGCTTTAACCTATTTTAAAGTGAAAAGATATTTTATCCCTCTTAACATGGATTTAGGCTCATTGATAATACAACCACTTGTACATATATTTCACTCTCAATGTGAGCCATAAATAAAATATTCCAATGTCCATATAAAATAACATGATTTTATCTCAACTTTAAATAATAAAAAATAAAAACAACCTTATATTTTCACTTTTGGAAATGAGGAATTGTATAATTATTGCTACTTTTTAATCATAGAATTCTTAAAAAACGATTTAAATATCATAGTAGCTCATTTATTTTGATAAGTTTTTTATATATGTATATATAGAAATAGAAGTTTGTTAAAAGAAAAATAAATTAATATTTTGCATAATGAAATATTTCAATGCCCAAAATAAAGAAGTAATTGTAAATAAATGTTCAGTTACTTTCATGTAATAATTCATTCAATTCTTAATATAAAATTAATTTGAGGTATTTAAAACTATTAATAATAAAAAAATAATGTTGGTCATAACTAAAATATTCAATATATAGAGTTTAGCAATATGTATTTAAAAATGTGCTAATGAAAAAAACATTCTAATGTCTAGAATCTATTCATAAATAAAATATTTCAATGTCAATTATGTATGTATTATATATACCTATAAAAGATTGATTGCCTATTATATAAAGCAATTGAAAAAGCTAAATTCCTATGATTAACACATTTTAGTTAGTCTCAATATTTTACATTTTTCCCTTCTCAAATATGTATTTGGTCAATTTTGCCTAAAATAAAACAAAATAATTGTTGGAATTGTAAGCTTAAATTGTGTAATCTACACAATCTAGTTGCTCAAGGAAATTTTCAAGATTTTGAATCCATTTTGAATCTTCACTAGAGTGGTTTGGTGAACAATTTGTTTCTCCATCCTTATGGGTTCAAGCCTTCGTAGGCATATTGTAAATTATTCTTTTAATTAAAAGAAATTATTAAAGAATATAAACAAAGAAAATTAAAAAATATGGGAGGTTGCGGCTCTGAAAATAAGTAAAGGAAATTTTAGTCTCTACCTAAGAGAGGTTATGGAGGGCCTTAAATAATCTAGTTTTAGATATGGATATGGAGTTAATAGATTATTCATATGCCCTTTCTAAGGGACTGCAAATATGGTCTAACCCTTGGAGGCCTTGCCACTTTGATGCCTCTGACTCGAATCCCCTATCTTTCTTGATCTTCTTTCTTTGTACTAAGTCTCCTCCTCCCTCCATGTCATTGGCTCCATTTCTGACTGCACCTTCCTAATCCCTTGACATGCACACATCTCGTAGGTCATTTTTCTCTATTAGAACATCCCCACTAAACACCTCCCACTTCATATAATGCTTGTGTTGTAACCTCTTCAGATACGGCTTCTTGTTTTGTGCTTTCACCTTAAACTTTACCTAGTTGTTTTGTTGATCTAAGAGCCCTAGTCTTGATAACCATCCCCTACCTACTTTCCCAATTTCCTTATAACCTCCTTATCCTGGATATGGTTGGAAAGGGTGCTTCCTTGAACAATCGATCGCCCTCCCTCCAACATGCATCGAAGTCTACCTAAGAAACAAGTAAAAACTGCATGAAATAGAAGGATGAAGAAACAAACTGCATTCTAGTTATAGATATGAAGCTTAACGATATCATCAAGATGGAAGAAACTACAGTGGTATTTGTTTCACTAGAAAAAGAATGGATATGGGGGTAATGACGAGTTGGATGGAAAAAAAACTTTTCCCCTATGTTTGGATACTCACCTCGCTATATTATCCTATGAAAGACCTATATGGGATGGCTCATGTCCTCTCAAGTGGATACAGAAAGGTTGCTTTAGCACTGATAGAAATGGGGTTCATAGGCATTGTATCTTAAGAATTGGATTGTAGAGTTCAACACCTGAACTAACACCTTTCAGTGGTTCCAATTTGGGTTATGATCTTGAACCTTCGTCTACAATTCTAGTTGGAAGAAGATTTGAGAGAAATTGGAAATATATTACGTTTTTTCTATGAAACGTGTTCCTCCTACAAGAGGACTAGTTACACGGATATGGCTAGAATACATGTGGGGTTAAACTTTGCATCATGAATCTTGGATTTTATTACCATCCAATTTGGGACAAAGACCGATAAGAAGGCCCTAGACTATGGAGGAATTCCATATAGTTTTTCTTTCTACCATTCCTATGATCCTCTATAGGAATATCGAACTAGTGGAAAATTTGAAAAGAAATGGATCCATAAATCATCAAAGTTTTTTGACTCATGAAGTGTCCCCTCTCATAGCTTGGCCACTAGTGATAACAATACAAAAGGAAACACCTCTACCCGTACTTTTGGTTTGGATGGTCAAGGATCAACTCTTATGGAGACACTCTAAGGAACACCTACTAAAGCCTCAACATATACTCAAAGAGATGTAGTTCGTCCCTAAGTTGTCATCATTTATTCTTCTTTGGGTATGTTTACACCATTTCCCCAATTTTTCTTTTTCATTTCTATTAAAAATATGTATTCTCATATTTGTCTCAATTCTCTTGCTCCCTATCGAAACTCCCCAAAATTTCCTTTCCCCCTCCTTCTCTTTCCATTACTTTCATTTCTTCTTCACTGTCCTCCAATCTCTTGTCCACCATTTTGAACCCTTTTCTCTTTCTGGAGGACCAATTATTTCCCTCCACCTCTCCCCAATCCTTACCACTTCTCATAAGCATTCATATTATCTTATCCTACTTTCCTCTATTCTAACTCAGAATAGTCTATCAAAGGGAATTTTCAAAATTGAACCTCATGGAAGACTAGGAATTAGAGATGATCAATTCACTCAGGGACTTGGTTGTGGAAGAAAGATATTTATCTCACTAGATATGAAGCAATCTTTCTTTCGGGTAAAATAGGGGAAACAAAATTCCATCATCGGGAAATTAGGGAAACAGGCCCTAAGAAGGGTGTAGAATGAGGGTACTTTCATTAAAAGTACGTGTATCACCAACCCTACAAAAAAACTACCCATTAGGTGACGAATATCATCTCTATCCCGTTAGATTATTTTTATTTGGGAAATGACGAGGAATGGAACTATTAGTGTCAGTCTTTTCAGCCTTCCTACAGTGATCAAACTTGCTCTTACAAAGTGATTTTAGGGTGTCAAGGTCAAATTTTGTCATTTCAGAAAGTCTTCAAGAAAAATTTGGTCACTGGGCATTAGATCTAGGGTTTTCTTCTATTCCTGTCAAAGTTGTCCAAATGTCGGTCCATGTCACCGTTTAGCCTAGTGTACCATCATTCAAAGGGTTGTCATTATCATGTCAAGTTCCACTGGGTCATTTTACACCTTGTTCATGCTTCAGTTGTGCCTAGGTAAGGTCATTTCCCTCTCCTAGGGTTTTGAAGGCAATTTCTCTTGGATGGTCAAATCAACAACAAAAATTGTATCCTGATGTTCATACACATTCCCCTATCCTTAAAGCACCTTATCAAACACTTCCCATCACTGAGATCCCCCAAATTCCTCATTTTCGCACAAACCCTAGTTTCTTGCTACAACCTGGAAATTTTCTAGATTGGACCTGTGTTTTGCCTTTTTGCAACCCTTCCCCTCACTCAATATTTGAAATTCCACTTTCCCCTACTTCTTAACATCCCTCCCTACTTCCAACAATTTTCCCAAGAATTTAGAAGTCACTTATCCCCTTCATTTCGACAAATCTCTTGTGCCACACATCAGGATAGGTTTTACTCCAATGATGTTACTAAGCAGTAAAAGATGCATTTGGGAAAAATGAGAGAGGTGTTTGTCTAAAACATGACAAGGAAGAGAAATATCCTTCACGTTTTACACAGGTGTCATGGTTCTAGAGAAATGTCAAAAATACAATCACCTCAGGAGAATTGATGCACCTCTGAAGTGACCTTGGGAAAATCAATTTTTCTCCTAGCTTGGTTGGCCAAATGACTTGATTGATGAGTCAAATGATAACTAGACACAATGCTCTTTCCAATGAGCTATCATGAGATCAATCTGGATCTGAGGAAGGCATTCAAAAGCTGACTGTAACAGCACTCTGCCTTTAGGCAGCCTCATTTGGCACATTTTGACCAGTCTTGGGAGATTTGATTTTTGACAGGGCAAATGAACTCCAAATTGAAAAATTCCAGTTGGGTTGGAAGCTAGACTCAAAGAAATTTCTTATGAGCTATCCTACACCCAATTTGGACACCAAGAAGGCCTCCAAAAGTCACCTGGAAAAGGGTGTGATGCACACAGAGAGCGCGGCGCACTGGGAGAAAATTGCCAGTGTAAATTTACACTGGCGCGAAACACATGGGAGGCACGGCGGATAGAGCTTCCAACGCTGATTTTGCTCAGAATTTGAAACCAATTGCCTTCAATCCCTTGAATTTTCCAGGTGGGGTCAATCTCTCAGTGTTTCATCCATTTTTATGTTAGTATGATGATAGTTCATGGCGGCTTATGGTTGTAGAAAAACTCTTAGACCCTACCACCTAAAATCATCAAAGCAAATGTTGTTAGGGCTACAAACGCATTGTGTTGGTTCCAAGTTTCTTCCTCCATTTTCATTTTTCCTTCTTGCCCTCATTCCCTTCTTCCCTATTCTACTTTTTCCATTTCTCCCTATCCTAAAATTCTACTAAAATCCTATTCCCTATCCCCTCCTTACATTTGTCAAAGGTAAAACCCCAAACCCTACTCCATATAAATTTTCCTAAGACAAAAAGCCCTACCCTATATAAAAACTCCTAAACTCCCTACTCCCTAAATAAAATCCCTCCTCATAGTCCCTAATCCCTTCATATTATTCCCCTTCCTAGCAGTCCCTTGTTGCATTTTCTCCTTGGTGGCATATTTCAACACATCAAAAAGGGCAGTTCAAGCACAATTCATACACAATAGTCATCTTGTCTTCAAAGTATTTTGGCATAGCAGTCATGGCATCTGAGCATTTTTCGTACTATGAGGTATAAACCCAAAGTGACTCTCCCTTGGAAGAACAGGCACCCCGGAGGCCTCGTAAGAGTGGCAGAAACGTTAGAGAAGAACCGACCACCCTTACAAAATTGTAGGCCTGCCCTCTTGCTATGTCTTATTTTTAGTTTCATTCATGCTATGAGTTTTGTGAAAAGGTTGTAAATGTTCAATTTCACCATGAGTTGGCTCGCCTATTTGTTCTACATTTGTATGGTGCTCAAGTTACTTTGGCTAGTGTTACTTTCACACTTACACCGGACGCTATTTACTTAGCTACCAACATGCCTAATATTGGAGAGCCAAATGGAATATGACATACCTGGAGCAGAGGAACAAACAACTTGAGGACTGACAAGCTGAGATAGAGTTGCAGTTGATCAAGGAAAACCGGAAACACATCACGGCAGCACAATGTAGACCTATGGAGCAAAGAGATGAGGACCGGGAGTATGTTTTAGAGAAAGTGAACGTTCACTTGGAGAGGCTACTGGACAAGGCCAATAAGGACCATGCATTGCTGAGACACATGGCTTTCCACTACATGGCGCGAAACAAAGTATGCAAGGCCTGAATCAGGAATTTGAAGGCAAAATTGAGGAAGGCAATCAAGAAGAAAAAGAGGCAAAGGGAGCTCGTTCAACTTCAGATACTGGTCGAAGCCTCTTTGGCCGAGCATCGCACCTCATAGAGGATCTCCAGCCCAAATTTCAAGAAATTTGGGGAAATTTTGGTCACATGGAAAAATTTTGGTCACAACAAAGGTTTTTTCTCCCTGTGCGTTGCGCCACTGGCACAACACTTAGGATTGGGAGCTCCAAATCACAAATGGTTTGAATTTTTGAATTCAATATGAAAAATCATGCCTGCTGATGCCTGGACAAGAAATTTGGGCATGATTTGAGTCCCCAGGAGGTCAAAAACACTCAAAAAATGACGTCTCTGCCCCTATTTTGACACAGAGGAAGTAGTCTTGGGAGAATGAAGATTTGGAGTGGAAAATGAGCACCAAATTCAGAAATTCCACTTGGGTTGGAGATTAGACAGGCCAAGATTTCCAACAAGCACACTTGGCCACAATTTGGACTCCTGTAGGTACCTCAAAATCACCTCCAAAGTGGCGCGGTGCGTATAGATTTGGGTGCGGCGCATATTGAGAAAAAGGCCAAAATCGCGCCCGTTTCACGAAATTTCGATTCGCAATTTCTCCAAGTGGGTCCGCTCATCTACATTTCACTTTTTAGACACCTAAGGTGGCATTTAAAGTATCTTCACTCCAGATTGGCTTCTATCCAAGTGGCAAAGGAAGGCAAATAGTCACCCAAGCCATTTGTCATGTTTGTAACGTTGCACCTGTAGCTAATGGTTGGCTTTCCACCTCCATTTGGTAATGATTCGTGTAACTCCCCAACCCTTGGGCATTCTATCTCTTCATGGCACATTCTATATATTGTATGCAAACGATTTGCAAATGGTTGGTTGGCTTGTAATTTCTGGGAGACTGTGGGAGAGAAACTCAGTTCTTCATTGTATATTTTGACAGAGGATTAGTGAAAGGCAGTGGCTCTGTTTCATGAGATTCATGTGGTTGTGAGTGTAGCAAATGTGTCTCTTATGTTTCATATGTATTTCGTAATTTTTCACAGTTCATTTCATATTCATTTCCAGTGAAATTTTCTAAGTTAGATAAGGTAGAATTCATTTTTACTTCTCTGCCTGTGAGAAAATTTCATGTTCAGTGTTCTTCTTCTGTTGAATAGGATTCATGTGCTTATGCCCTTTTCACCCTCCTAATAAATTCCACCATTCCGTGTTATTTCAAACTAAATTTCTAGACTTTCCACCTGTCTTGCCACACGAAGTAATTTGTGCCTTTGTATTAAATTCTCTGTTCATTGTTGTCCGTTGGTCCCATACCATCCCAGAAACTCAGTCATTCATAAAAAAATGTTTCTTGTATCCATATTCACTTACTAGCCTAAGATCAATATTTCACTGTAAGTCATCTCAGACTGTTTCGTTTATCTATTCACTGAGTGTGACTTGGAGAGAGCCCTCTCCTGTTCTGGTAGGGCTAGCTACCAGACTGAGCGTGGTTTGTGGTTACCCTGAATTTTTCCTTCCTTTAGCCTAAGGCAGATTTAGGTGCTAACATAGTGGCGATCATACTGGGGAAGAAAATGGTTTACTTGAAGATTGTTTTTCCCCAGTACATATCTCAAGTTCAGAGCCGATTGTTGATGGTGAACAACGATCAGACATGAGAAGGCTGAAATCATTCACATGGCGACTCCATTCACTGAAGAATCCAACAATCAATGCTTCATGGTGACTCCACTACAGAGAGATCAGTAGCTTCGAGATTTTCAAGATGGAACGTGTTGCAAGAAGGTATGCTCCTATGAGCAAAGATCACATTCTAGGCTTTCCAAATAAAATTACGAAGGTAGATTTGTCAAGGAATTTGCCTACGTTTAAAGATGATGGTAGGAACGATGCAACTTTACATCTGGTTAGATTTCACATGCATATCTGCAAGTTGAAGATGGATTTTCCTGAAGATTGATTGATGAAGATATTCCTGGCCACTCTAGAAGGTGAAGCCCAATCTTGGTATGAAAGTTTGCTGCCTGCCTGTATTTACTGTTTAAAGGATTTTCATGCCCTGTTCATTGAAAGATATAAAGACTCGTATCCATCATTAAATTTAGTTCATGACTGCTGCAAACTTGTTTCTACTTTTATTGAAAGCCTTGACAAATATTATGAAGATGATAATTTCATGGATGATGAGATCATGGAAGCCCTGTATGAAAATCCATTTCAACAGCATAAAGACGATCATGAAAATTTGCAGCATGATCAAGATTTTAGTACGGTGGAAGATGAAGGAATTTTGCATCTGGACAATCATCAGGAATTACATGAAATGGATCAGCTGTATGAGGAAACTTTGTATACACCTTCACTTGAAATCAATGAAGAAAATCATTGTTTGAGTAAGAGAAAACAAAAAGTATTATCTCCTCTGTCTGAAGATGAGATTGATCAACTCTTGCTCGGTCATGTTCCAGCTCAAGTCAACGCAGATCTGCAATGTGTACATGCTCAAGAAGGTGATGGTGGAACTTCTTCCTCTTCTGAAAAGGATGACAGTCCTGTAAGCAGCTTCATAGATCAACATGTTGAAGAGTTCCATATGGCTAAAAGTGATGAAAGAAAAAGTCTCAGTTCAGATCTGTTCACAGAAGAAGACAACATGTAGAGAAGTTAAGTTTCAAATTCAAAATGTGATAATGTTAA
Source organism: Pinus tabuliformis (assembly GCA_031772625.1). NCBI lineage: Eukaryota > Viridiplantae > Streptophyta > Pinopsida > Pinales > Pinaceae > Pinus > Pinus tabuliformis. The sequence goes on from CM062807.1 coordinate 126,625,991, forward strand.
CACAGCCATTTCAGACCTAGATTCAGATTATGAAGACCAAGAATACCTTGTACTGAATCCCATGAAGGAGACCCCTGCGGCTGAAAACATCTAGAATAAAGAAGACAAAGTTATGAATCCAAACATTCTCATGTCAACATAACACTGTCTTCATGAAGAGCTAATCCAGTCAGTGTATGAACAACAAGGTGAGAGCTTTGTTCAGGTAATTGAAAAAGTTTCTCTGGATGAATCGTTGGTAGATGATAGAAATGTCATGTTTGAGTTTCACGAAACATCTGAAGTTTCTTTTCTCATGTTTGATGAATGTAATGAGAATCTGGCTGTCATATCGTATGAAGATGACCTACCATATATTCAAACTTTAGAAGATCAGATCATTCAGGATTCTCTTTCAGATTCTTCCTCATATGTCTCATGTTTTGAAGGGTTCTTCGAAGAGAAAATCTGCTCATCTACTTGTTCAAAAGTTTTTGAAGACCAGGAACATACTTTTACTGAAGTACATTATGAGGAAAGATCAGAAGCAAGAGAGAATGATACCTTGTTTTTCCAGCAGGAGGTCAATCTTTATGTTTTTCAGTATCCAATGGTAGATTTGTTTCAGTTAGCAGTGAAGGTGATTATTGCAGTATAAATTGATGAAGGAGATCATGGTCAATTATGTTTTTGGATGCCCGGTGACCAATATTTGTTGTTGACTAGAAGATCCGATAAGGAGAACCGATCAAGGAGGCATCTACTTGATTGGTTACATTGGAAGACACATTACACATGATTGTACATATTGCATTAGTACACAGGTGGTTTTCATCATGACTTGAAATCCTCAAATCTTGATGGATTGCTGCCATTGAATAAGTTTTGTTAGTTCTTGTTTTAGTTAAGTCAGTCATGAGTCATTTCCTTTTGCATTGAGTCGGTTTTTTCTGTCATGTTGCTTCCATAATTAAGTCGGTTTAAGTCAAGTTTCAGTTAATAAATGAGTCAAAGTCTTGTGTTGTTTGTCGAAATAATGACTCCATAGCCCAATGGACGAAGGCACTGCCTAGCTCTTCTAGAGATCTGTCGTTCTTGGCACCTCCAAGGAGCTACCATCCCCCATTCGAGCCAATGTTAGTGTCAGTCTTTGCAGCCTTCCTCCAGTGACCAAACTTGCTCTTACAAAGTGATTTTAAGGTGTCAAGGTCAAATTTTGTCATTTGAGAAAATATTCAAGAAAAATTTGGTCACTAGGCATTAGATCTAGGGTTTGCTTCTATTCCTGTCAAAGTTGTACAAATGTCGGTCCATGTCACCATTCAACTGCGTGTACCATCATTCAAAGGGTTGTCATTATCATGTCAAGTTCCACTGGGTCATTTTACACCTTGTTCATGCTTCAGTTGTGCCTAGGTAAGGTCATTTCCCTCTCCTAGGGTTTTGAAGGCAATTTCTCTTGGACGGTCAAATCATCAGAAAAAATTGTATCCTGATGTTCATACACCTTCCCCTATCCTTAAAGTACCTTATCAAACACTTCCCATCACTGCGATCCCCCAAATTCCTCATTTTCGCACAAACCCTAGTTTCTTGCTACAACCTAGCAATTTTCTAGGTTGGACCTGTGTTTTGACTTTTTGCACCCCTTCCCCTCACTCAATCTTTGAAATTCCACTTTCCCCTACTTCTTAACATCCCTACCTACTTGCAAGAATTTCCCCAAGAATTTAGAATCCACTTATCCCCTTTATTTCGCTTCATTTCGACAAATCTCTTGTGCCACACATCGAGATAGGTTTTACTCCAATGATTTTCTGAGACATAAAAGATGAATTTGGGAAAAATGAAAGAAGTTTTTTTCTAGAACATGCCAAGGAAGAAAAACCTCCTTCACTTTTTACACAGGTGTAATGGCTCCAGAGAAATGTCAAAAATACAATCGCCTCTGGAGAATTGATACACCTCTGAAGTGACCTTGGGAAAATCAACCTTTTGCCTAGTTTGGTTGGACAAATGACTTACTGGACACATCATATGATAACTAGGCAGAAATCTCTTTCCAATGAGCTATCATGAGCTCAATTCGGAGTTGAGGAAGGCATTCAAAAGTTGACTATAACAGCACTCTGCTTTAGGCAGCCTCATTTGGCACATTTTGACCGGTCTTGGCAGATTAGATTTTTGGCAGGGAAACTAAACTCCAAATTGAAAAAATCCAGTTGGGTTGGAAGGTAGACTCAAAGACCTTTCCAACGAGCTATCCTACGCAAAATTTTGACACTAGGAAGGCCTCCAAAAGTCACCTGGAAAATGGCATGACGCACATAGAGAGTGCGGCGCACTAGGAGAAAATTTCCAGTGTAAATTTACACTGGCGCGGTGCACATGGGAGGTGCATCGCATAGAGATGCCAAGGCTGATTTTGCTCAGAATTTGCAACCAATTTCCTTCAATCCTTTGAATTTGATAGGTGGGGTCAATCTCTCAGTGTTTCATCCATTTTTATGTTAGTATGATGATAGTTCATGGCGGCTTATGGTTGCACAAAAACTCTTAGACCATACCACCTAAAATCATCAAAGAAAATGTTGTTAGGGTTACAAACTCATTGTGTTGGTGCCAAGGTTCTTCCTCAATTTTCATTTTTCCTTCTTGCCCTCATTCCCTTCTTCCCTATTCTACTTTTTCCATTTCTCCATATCCTAAAATGCTACTAAAATCCTATTCCCTATCCCCTCGTCACATTTGTCAAAGGTAAAACCCCAAACCCTACCCTATATAAGAACTCCTAAACTCCCTACTCCCTAAATAAAATCCCTCCTCATAGTCACTAATCCCTTCATATTATTCCCCTTCCTAACAGTCCCTTGTTGCATTTTCCCCTTGGTGGCAAATTTCGACACATCAAAAAGGGTAATTCAAGCACAGTTCATACACAACAGTGATCTTGTCTTTAGGGTATTTTGGCATAGCAGTCATGGAATCTGAGCATTCATTGTACTAAGAGGTAGAAACCCAAAGTGACTCTCCCTTGGAAGAATAGGCACCCCAGAGGCCTCATAAGAGTGGCAGACATGTTAGAGAAGAACCGACCACCCTTACAAAATTGCAGGTTTGCCCTCTTGCTATATCCTATTTTCAATTTTAGTCATGCTATGATTTTTGTGAAAAGGTTGCAAATGTTCAATTTCACCATGAGTTGGCTTGCCTATTTGTTCTACATTTGTATGGTGCTCAAGTTACTTTGGCTGGTGTTACTTTCACACTTACACCGGACACTATTTCATTAGCTACCAACATGCCTAATATTGGAGAGACAAATGGAATATGACATACCTAGAGTAGAGGAACAAACAACTTGAGGACCAGCAAGCTGAGATAGAGTTGCAACTGATCAAGGAAAACCGACAACACATCATGGCAGCACAAGGTAGACCTATGGAGCAAAGAGATGAGGACCGGGAGAATGTTTTAGAGAAAGTGAACGTTCACTTGGAGAGGCTGCTGGAAAAGGCCAACAAGGACCATGCATTGCTGAGACACATGGCTGTCCACTACATGGCGCGAAACAAAGGATGCAAGGCCCGAATCAGGAATTTGAAGGTGAAATTGAGGAAGGCAATCAAGAAGCAAAAGAGGCAAAGGGAGCTTGATTGACTTTAGATATTGGCCGAAGCCTCTTTGGCCTAGCATAGCACCTCATAGAGGATCTCCAGCCCAAATTTCAAGAAATTTGGGGCAATTTTGGTCACATGGGAAATTTTTGGTCACAACATAGGTTTTTCCTCCCCAGTGGCACGATGCTTAGGATTGGGAGCTCCAAATCACAAATGGTTTGAATTTTGGATTCAGCATGAAAAATAATGCCTGTTGGTGCATGGACAATAAATTTGGGCATGATTTGAGTCCCCAGGAAGTCAAAAACACTCAAAAAATGACCTCTCTGCCCCTATTTTGACACACAGGAAGCCGTCTTGGGAGAGTGATGATTTGGAGGGGAAAATGAGCACCAAATTCAGAAATTCGACTTTGGTTGGAAAGTCGACAGGCTAGGATTTCCAACAAGCACACTTGGGCACAATTTGGACTCCTGCAGGTACCTAAAAATTGCCTCCAAAGTGGCGCGGTGCATATAGATTTGGGCGCGGCGCATATTGAGAAAAAGGCCAAAATCGTGCCCATTTCGCGAAATTTCGATTCGCGACTTCTCCAAGTGGGCCCACTCATCTACATTTCACTTTTTCAGCACCTAAGGTGGAATTTAAAGTATTTTCACTCCAGATTGGCTTCTATTGAAGTGGCAAAGGAAGGCAAATAGTCACCCATGCCATTTGTCATGTTTGTAACGCTGCACCTGTAGCTAATGGTTGGATTTCCACCTCCATTTTGTAATGATTCGAGTAACTCCCCAACCCTTGGGCATTCTATCTCTTCATGGAACATTCTATATATTGTGTGCAAACTATTTGCAAATGGTTGGTTGGATTGTAATTTCTGGGAGACTGTGGGAGAGAAACTCAGTTCTTCATTGTATATTTTGACAGAGGATTAGTGAAAGGAAGCAGCTCTGTTTCATGAGATTCATGTGGATGTGAGTGTAGCAAATGTGTCTCTTATGTTTCATATGTATTTCGTAATTTTTCACAGTTCATTTCATATTCATTTCCAGTGAAATTTTCTAAGTTAGATAAGGTAGAATTCATTTTTATTTCTCTGCCTGTGGGAAACTTTCATGTTCAGTGTTCTTCTTCTGTTGAAAAGGATTCATGTACTTATGCCCTTTTCACCCTCCTAAGCAATTCCTCCATTTCGCGTTATTTCAAGCTAAATTGCTAGACTTTCCACCTGTCTTGCCTCACGAAGTAATCTGTGCCTTTGTATTAAATTCTCTGTTCATTGATGTTCATTGGTCCCATACCCTCCCAGAAACTCAGTCATTCATAAAAAATTGTTTCTTGTATCCATATCCACTTACTAGCCTAAGATCAATATTTCACTGTAAGTCATCTCATACCGTTTCGTTTATATATTCACTGAGAGTGACTCGGAGAGAGCCCTCTCCTATTCTAGTAGGGCTAGCTACCAAACTGAGCGTGGTTTGTGGTTACCCTGAATTTTTCCTTCCTTCAGCCTAAGGCAGATTTAGGTGCTAACATAGTGGCGACCATACTAGGGAAGAAAATGTTTTGCTTGAAGATTGTTTTGCCCCAGTACATATCTAAAGTTCAAAGCTGATTGTTGATGGTGAACTAGTGATTAGACATAAGAAGGCTGAAATCATTCACCTGGCGACTCCATTCACTCAAGAATCCAACAGTCAATGCTTCATGGTGACTCCACTGCAAAGAGATCAGTAGCTTCGAGATTTTCAAGATGGAACGCGTTTTAAGAAGGTATTCTCCTATGAACCGAGATCACATTCCAGGCTTTCCAAATAAAATTTCGAAGGTAGATTGGTCAGGGAATTTTCCTACGTTTAAAGATGATGGTAGGAAAGATGCGGCTTTACATCTGGTTAGATTTCACATGCATATCTGCAAGTTGAAGATGGATTTTCTTGAAGATAGTTTGATGAAGATATTCCTGGCCACTCTATAAGGTGAAGCCCAATCTTGGTATGAAAGTTTTCCACCTGCCTGTATTTACTGTTTAAAGGATTTTCATGCCCTGTTCATTGAAAGATATAAAGACTCTTATCCATCACTAAATTTAGTTCATGACTGTTGCAAACTTGCTTCTACTTTTATTGAAAGCCTTAAGAAATATTATGAAGATGATAATTTCATGGATGATGAGATCATGGAAGCCCTGTATGAAAATCCATTTCAGCAGCATAAAGACGATCATGAAAATTTGTAGCATGATCAAGATTTTAGTACGGTGGAAGATGAAGGAATTTTCCATCTGGACAGTCAACAGGAATTACATGAAATGGATTAGATGTATGAGGAAACTTTGTATACACCTTCACTTGAAATCAATGAAGAAAATCACTGTTTGAGCAAGAGAAAACAAAAAGTATTATCTCCTCTAACTAAAGATGAGATTGATCAACTCTTGCACGATCATGTTCCAGCTCAAGTCAATGCAGATCTGCAGTGTGTACATGCTCAAGAAGGTGATGGTGGAAATTATTCCTCTTCTAGAAAGGATGACAGTCCTGTAAGAAGATTCATAGATCAACATGTTGAAGAGTTCCATATGGCTGAAAGTGATGAAAGAAAAAGTGTCGGTTCAGATCTGTCCACAGAAGAAGACAGCATGCAGAGAAGTCAAGTTTCAAATTTAGAATGTGATAATGTTAAGACGGCCATTTCAGACCTAGATTCAGATTGTGAAGACCAAGAATACCTTGTACTGAATCCCATGAAGGAGAACCCTGCTTCTGAAAACATCTGGATTAAAGAAGACAGAGTTATGAATCCAAACGTTCTCATGTCAACAGAACACTGTCTTCATGAAGAGGTAATCTAGTCAGCTCATGAACAACAAGGTGAGAGATTTCTTCAAGTAATTGAAAAAGTTTCTCTGGATGAATCATTGATAGATGATAGAAATTTCATGCTTGAGTTTCACGAAATATATGAAGTTTCTTTTCTCATGATTGATGAATGTAATGAGAATCTGGCTGTCATATCGTATGAAGATGACCTACCATATATTTAGACTTCAGAAGATCAGATCATTCGGGATTCTCTTTTAGATTCTTCCTCATATGTCTCATGTTTTGAAGTGTTCTTTGAAGAGGAAATATGCTCATCTACTTTTTTAGAAGTTTTTGAAGACCAGGAACATACTTTTACTGAAGTACATTATGAAGAAAGATCAGAAGCAAGAGAGAATGATACCTTGTTTTTCCAGCAGGAGGGCAATCTTCATGTTTTTCAGGATCCAATGGCAGATTTGTTGCAGTCAGCAGTGAAGGTGATTATTGCAGTATTCAATGATGAAGGAGATCATGGTCAATTATGTTTTTGGATGCCTCGTGCCCAGTATCTGTTGTTGACCAGAAGATCTGATCAGGAGAATCAATCAAGGAGGCATCTACTTGATTGGTTACATTGGAAGACACATTACACATGATTGTACATATTGCATTAGTACACAGGTGGTTTTCATCATGATTTGAAACCCTCGAATCTTGATGGACTACTGCCATTGAATAAGTTTTGTCAGTTCTTGTTTTAGTTAAGTCAGTCACGAGTCATTTACTTTTGCATTCAGTTGGTTTTTTCAGTCATGTTGGTTACATAATTAAGTCGGTTTAAGTCAAGTTTTAGTTAATAAATGAGTCGAAGTCTTGTGTTTTTTGTCGAAATAATGACTCCATAGCCCAATGGACGAAGGCACTGTCTAGCTCTTCCAGAGATCTGCCGTTCTTGGCACCTCCAAGCAGCTACCATTCCCCATTGGAGCCAATGTTAGTGTCAGTCTTTGCAGCCTTTCGCCAGTGATCAAACTTGCTCTTACAAAGTGATTTTAAGGTGTCAAGGTCAAATTTTGTCATTTCAGAAAGTCTTCAAGCAAAATTTGGTCACTAGGCATTAGATCTAGGGTTTGCTTCTATTCCTGTCAAAGTTGTCCAAATGTCCGTCCATGTCACCGTTTAGCTGAGTGTACCATCATTGAGAGGGTTTTCATTATCATGTCAAGTTCCACTGGGTCATTTTACACCTTGTTCATGCTTTAGTTGCGCCTAAGTAAGGTCATTTCCCTCTCCTAGGGTTTTGAAGGCAATTTCTCTTGGACGGTCAAATCATTGGAAAAAATTGTATCCTGATGTTCATACACCTTCCCCTATACTTAAAGTACCTTATCAAACACTTCCCATCATTGAGATCCCCAAATTCCTCATTTTCGCACAAACCCTAGTTTCTTGCTACAACCTAGCAATTTTCTAGGTTGGACCTGTGTTTTTCCTTTTTGCACCCCTTCCACTCACTCAATATTTGAAATTCCACTTTCCCCTACTTCTTAACATCCCTCCCTACTTCCAACAATTTTCCCAAGAATTTAGAAGCCACTTATCCCCTGCATTTCGCTTCATTTCGACAAATCTCTTGTGCCACACATCGGGATAGGTTTTACTCGAATGATGTTTTTGAGCAATAAAAGATGAATTTAGGAAACCTGAGAGAGGTTTTTGTCCAAACCAAGTGAAGGAAGAAAAAAATCCGTCACTTTTTACACAGTTGTCATGGCTCTAGAGAAATGTCAAAAATACAATCGCCTCAAGAGAATTGATGCACCTCTGAAGTGACCTTGGGAAAATCAAATTGTCTCCTAGCTTGTTTCCCCAAATGACTTGCTTGATGCATCAAATGATAACTAGACACAAATCTCTTTCCAATGAGCTATCATGAGCTCAATTTGGAGTTGAGGAAGGCATTCCAAATTTGACTGTAACAGCACTCTGCCTTTAGGAAGCCTCATTTGGCACATTTTGACCAGTCTTGGGAGATTTGATTTTTAATAGGGCAAATGAACTCCAAATTGAAAAATTCTAGTTGGATTAGAAAGTATACTCAAATACCTTTCCAACGCACTATCCTATGCCAAATTTGGAGATGGGGAAGACCTCCAAATGTCACCTGGAAAAGGGCGAGACGCACAGAGAGAGTGCGGCGCATAGAGCTGCCAAGGTTGATTTTGCTCAGAACTTGCAACCAATTGCCTTCAATCACTTGAATTTTTCAGGTGGGGTCAATCTCTCAGTGTTTCATCCATTTTTATGTTAGTATGATGATAGTTCATGGTGGCTTATGGTTGCACAAAAACTCTTAGACCGTACCACCTAAAATCATCAAAGCAAATGCTGTCAGGGTTACAAACTCATTGTGTTGGTGCCAAGGTTCTTCCTCCATTTTCATTTTTCCTTCTTTCCCTCATTCCCTTCTTCCCTATTCTACTTTTTCCATTTCTCCATATCCTAAAATGCTACTAAAATCCTATTCCCTATCCCCTCCTCACATTTGTCAAAGGTAAAACCCCAAACCCTACCCCATATAAATTTTCCTAACACCCCAAACCCTACCCTATATGAAAACTCCTAAACTCCCTACTCCCTAAATAAAATCCCTCCTCATAGTCCCTAATCCCTTCATATTATTCCCCTTCCTAACAGTCCCTTGTTGCATTTTGCCTTTGGTGGCATATTTCAACACATCAAAAAGGGCAGTTCAAGCATAGTTCATACACAACAATCATCTTGTCTTCAAGGTATTTTGGCATAGCAGTCATGGCATCTGAGCATTTATCGTACTATGAGGTAGAAACCCAAAGTGACTCTCCCTTGGAAGAATAGGCGCCCCGGAGGCCTTATAAGAGTGGCAAACATGTTAGACAAGAACCGACCACCCTTACAGAATTGCAGGCTTTCCCTCTTGCTATGTCCTGTTTTCAGTTTCAGTCATGCTATGCGTTTTCTGAAAAGCTTGCAAATGTTCAATTTCACCATGAGTTGGCTCGCCTATTTGTTCTACATTTGTATGGTGCTCAAGTTACTTTGGCTGGTGTTACTTTCACACTTACACCGGACGCTATTTCATTAGTTACCGGCATGCCTAATATTGGAGAGCCAAATGGAATATGACATACCTGGAGCAGAGGAACAAACAACTTCAGGACCGGAAAGCTGAGATAGAGTTGCAACTAATCAAAGAAAACCGGCAACACATCATGGCAGTAGAAGGTAGACCTATGGAGCAAAGAGATGAGGACCGGGAGTATGTTTTAGAGAAAGTGAACGTTCACTTGGAGAGGTTGTTGGACAAGGCCGACAAGGACCATGCATTGCTGAGACACATGGCTTTCCACTACATGGCGCGAAACAAAGTATGCAAGGCCCGAATCAGGAATTTGAAGGTGAAATTGAGGAAGGCAATCAAGAGGCAAAGGGAGCTCGATCGACTTCAAATATTGGCCAAAGCCTCTTTGGCCCAGCATAGCACCTCATAGAGGATCTCCAGCGCAAATTTCAAGAAATTTGAGGCAATTTTGGTCACATGGCAAATTTTTGGTCACAACACAGGTTTTTTCTCCCTGTGCGTCGCGCCACTAGCGCGGCGCTTAGGATTGGGAGCTCCAAATCATAAATGGTTTGCATTTTAGGATTTAGCATGAAAAATCATGCCTGCTGGTGCATGGATAAGAAGTTTGGGCATGATTTGAGTCCCCCGGAGGTCAAAAACACTCAAAAAATGACCTCTCTGCCCCTATTTTGACACACAAGAAGCAGTCTTGGGAGAATGAATATTTGGAGGCACAAATGAGCACCAAATTTAAAAATTCCACTTGGGTTGGAAATTAGACAGGCCAAGCTTTCCAACAAGCACACTTGGCCACAATTTGGACTCCGGAAGGAACCTCAAAATCGCCTCAAAATTGGTGTGGTGCGTATAGATTTGGGCGCAGCGCATATAGAGAAAAAGGCCAAAATCGCGCCCGTTTCACGAAATTTCGATTCGCAACTTCTCCAAGTGGGCCCGCTCATCTACATTTCACTTTATTGGCACCTAAGGCGGCATTAAAGTATTTTCACTCCAGATTGGCTTCTATCCAAGTGGCAAAGGAAGGCAAATAGTCACCCAAGCCATTTGCCATGTTTGTAACGCTGCACCTGTAGCTAATGGTTGGCTTTCCACCTCCATTTTGTAATGATTCGAGTAACTCCCCAACCCTTGGGCGTTCTATCTCTTCATGGCATATTCTATATATTGTATGCAAACTATTTGCAAATGGTTGGTTGGCTTGTAATTTTTGGGAGACTGTGGCAGAGAAACCCAGCTCTTCATTGTATATTTTGACAGAGGATTAATGAAAGGAAGCGGCTTTGTTTCATGAGATTCATGTGGTTGTGAGTGTAGCAAATGTTTCTCTTATGTTTCATATGTATTTCATAATGTTTCACAGTTCATTTCATATTCATTTCCAGTGAAATTTTCTAAGTTAGATAAGGTAGAATTCATTTTTATTGCTCTGCCTGTGGGAAAATTTCATGTTCAGTGTTCTTCTTCTGTTGAAAAGGATTCATGTACTTATGCCCTTTTCACCCTCCTAAGCAATTCCTCCATTCCACATTATTTCAAACTAAATTGCTATACTTTCCGCCTATCTTGCCTCATGATGTAATCTGTGCCTTTGTATTAAATTCTCTATTCATTGTTGTTTGTTGGTCCCATACCATCCCAAAAACTCAGTCATTCATAAAAAATTGTTTCTTGTATCCATATTCACTTACTAGCCTAAGATCAATATTTCACTATAAGTCATCTCAGACCATTTCGTTTATCTATTCACTGAGCATGACTCAGAGAGAGCCCTGTCCTGTTCTGGTAGGGCTACCTACCAGACTGAGCGTGGTTTGTGGTTACCCTGAATTTTGCCTTCCTTCAGCCTAAGGTAGATTTAGGTGCTAACATTACCTAGGGTGGATTCCATTCTATCTCGTATGCTACCTACTTAGTCTTTTCACTATATTGATGTTGCAAGGAGATCAAGAGATACCATTACTGAATAGAATACCACTCTTCTTCATTGTTCACTATCATGGGCCTCTAGGCGTTTTTAATCAACAAATTTTATTTGTCAGGATGATGTGTTCTCCTTTACTGACCTAAATATTTGCAGTCCATTCTTGGTGAGGAAGCTATTATAGGAAAACGTAATTAGATTTCCCTATTTTCAATATGAGTTTATTTGTCTCAGGACTTGAATTTCACAATGGAATAGTTTGAAGTTTGAGGATCCTCGACCAAATTTTACCCCCTTGCAAATTATTTTGTGGACAATAATGAGAGTGATATTTTAGTGGATGTTCTCCCTATAAACATGATCTCTACTTGGAAAAATAACATGATAGGACCTGCATACATAGCTATGAATTATGACCACTTCATCATTTTGGAAAATTTATTGGATCAAAATATTTAAAGTCACCAATGATAGCATCAGGGGTTTATTCGATCACAATCCAATCATTTTGGCCATGAATCTTGGATCTCAAAATCCTATCAGGCCTTTCAAATTTAATCCTAGATTACATGATTGCCTATCCTTCATTGAAAATATCAAGGTGAATCAGTCTATTTATAATCCTTCTCTTGGATCATATCCTCTAATAAAATTCTAGGAGAATTTAAAAAGGATAAAAAAATAAATCTCAATGGACAAAGAGAAAAAGCACCATGTTGAGAAACTTGTTGTTGGGTGTGGAGCCTGATTATCTTCTTTATTCAAAGGTATTTCCTCATTGGACCCTAGTTGGTAATGGGGCTGCAACACCGCCCATTTTTGCACCACTATGGGGGTCCAGGGGGGCCATGATGATACCCCAAAGCTACAAATAGATGTAAAATTGCCTTGTAAAAATGTTGTAATTTCATAGTCAATCTGCATTGTTAATTAGGTGAAAATTTGACGGTAGAAGTTATGTTTAATTTTGGTTTTTTTTTTTTTCCATGGGGGAGTAACCCCTTGCTATATTTAAGAGAATTGTATTGCAGCTATGTATGTGTGTATTCTGAGTGAGAGAGAGAGAGGAGATTGTGTGAGAGCGAAGAGAGAACTACAACAGATTTATTGTAGGTTGTATCTCTTCATTTTGCTTGATAATATAAAAGGAAGGTCTGATTGTTTCTCCATGGAAGTAGCCCAAATTGGGTGAACCATACATATCTGTGTCTCTCTTATTTTATCCATTTTCTGTGTTTATATTTCTGCAATATTTTGTGTGTTCCATTGCTCTGTAATATATAATTTTCTAACAACTGGTATCAGAGCTAAAGGTATATTTGACTGATAAACTCACAGGAGAGAAGGGTTCCTAGCTCGAGTGGGAGCAATAGTGGAAGATGGTAGGTTTAGGGCCAAAAAAATTAACAACCAAAACTACCATCCATGGAAGATGTAGATGGAAGATTATCATTATCAGAAATATTTGTACCTAACATTAGGCAGAAAGACAAAGAATTCGACGAGTATGACAAACATAGAATGGGATATTTTTTATAGAAAGACACTTGGAACAATACGGTTGTGCCTAGCGACATCGGTAGCCTTTAATATTTCAAAGGAAACGACAACATAGGGTTTACTTTCGGCATTGGGAAACCCATATGAGAAACCCTCGACCTCAAATAAGGAATTTCTTATGAAGTGTTTATTTAATATGAAGATGTCAAAAGGTGGATCTATTGTTGATCATTTAAATGAATTTAATACAGTTACCAGTCAGTTAAGTTCTGTAAGGGTAACTTTTGATGATGAAGTTAGGGGTTTGTTATTTCTGTGCTCATTGCTAGAAAGTTGCAATGGTTTAGTTATGGCCATTAGTAACGATGTCTCTAGATCTAGTACTTTAAAGTTTGATGATGTTTTTGGTGCAATTCTTAGCGAGGAAATGCGACAGAAAAGCTCTAGTGAGAAATCAGGTAATGCTTTGAATCCATAGACTAGGGGAAAAAAAAGGCAAGAGGAAAGAGCCCAGGATATCGTATTAAGTCAAGGAAAGACAGATCCAAGTCCATATCGGGGATATTGTCGTGGAAATGAGGGAGGAAAGGACACCTAAAGAAAGACTGCAAGTCTCGAAAGGGAAAAGAAGGAGGTGCATAACAAGAAAACAACCATGAAGTGAATGTGAAAGGTGATGTGTTGCAATATGCTTTGATTCTTTCATTAGAAAATATTATTGATGTCTGGGTGGTAGATTTGGGGGCTTCATTCCATGCCACACCTGATAGGAAACATTTTCATGATTATGTTCAAGGAGATTTTGGATAGGTTCATTTGGGTGATGATACACCCTGTAAAATCATTGGAATGGGTAAAGTTTTCATAAAACAACAGAATGGAAACCAATGGCTATTGAAGGAGGTAAGGCATGTTCCAGATATAAAAAAAAAAAAAAATTCTAATTTCAACATGGAAGTTGGGAGGTGAAGGTTGTGTAACTACTTTTATAGATAAAATCTGGAAGGTCACTAAAGGAGCCCTAGTAATAGAAAAAGGAGAAAATGTTAGTACATTGTATTTATGCAATGGTCTTTATAATTATGTTAATGAATTAACTTCTATAGGAGAAGATACAACGTTGTGGAATCATAGGCTTGGACACATGAATGATAAGGGGATGAAAATTCTTCACTCAAGAAATTTGTTACTAGGTTTGAAGCATGCTGATTAGGAATTCTGTGAGAATTATGTTCATGGAAAACAAAAGAGAGTCAGATTCCTCATAGTTAGGAAATAAAAGAAGAGCGAAAATTTAGATCTTGTGCATAGAAATGTATGGGAAGCTTCTCTCTCGGTGGCTTTCATTATTCTGTTACTTTTGTTGATGATGAACCTAGTAAAACTTGGATTTTTTGTATTCGAAATAAATCTAATGTATTTGATACTTTCAAGAAATGGAATGATTTGGTTGAAAATGAGACAGGAAAAAGGTTGAAGTGTCTCAGATCAGGAAATGGAGGTGAATATTGCAAAAAAGACTTTGATAGGTATTTTTTAGAGAATGGAATTCACAAAGAGAAGACAATTCAAGGAACACCACAAGAAAATGATGCGTCAGAAAGGATGAACAAGATAATCATGGAGTGTGCAAGGTGCATGAGATTGCATGCAGGATTCCCTTTACAATTTTGGGTAGATGTTGTAGATACTATTGTTTATCTAATAAACACAATGACTTCAAGTTCATTGGATGGTGGTATTCCAGAGGAGGCATGGACAGGTAAAAACCTAAACTACTCATTTTAAAAAAAAATTGGTTGTGAAGCCTTTCTCCACATTAATAAAGAAAATAGAACAAATATTGAGGAAAAATAAAAGAAATGTACCTTTATTAGATATGGTGTTAATGATTTTCGTTATCGCTTTTATGATTATGAAAAAAACAAAATAAATAGGAGTAGAGATGTCATATTCAATGAAAAGGTTTTGTATAAGGATCAAATGTAGGAAAAGAAACAGGAAAAAGAAAATAGAGAATACACAGTATTTGATGAGATCACAGAAAAAGTAAATGTGCCTAAAAATCATAATGATAAACAACTAGAAAAAGTGATGGTGCCTGAAAATCATAACGATCAACATCCAGAACAACAACCACAATAGCAACAAGCACCTCAAACACCTGAAAGTGGTTTTAGAAGATCTGCCAGCATAAGTAGACCCCCTAAACGATACTCTTCTTCTTGATATTATGTATTGTTGAGTGATTCTGGTGAACCAGAATGTTATGAAGAAGCAGTGCAAGTAGAAACTTGGAAGAAGTGGGAGTTATCCATGAAAGAAAATATGGACTCTTTTGTACATAACCAGACTTGGGACTTAGTTAGGTTTCCTACAGGTAAAACAAAATGGCAGAACAAATGGGTTTACAGGTTGAAGGAAGAATATGGAAGTAGAAAATGGTATAAAGCTAGACTTGTGGTGAAGGGGTTTGCACAGTAAAAAGGTATAGACTTTGATGACATATTTTCTCATGTTGTTAAAATGACTTCAATCAGAACTACTTCAAGTCTAGTAGCAGTTGAAGAATTTCATATTGAGAATTTAGATGTAAAGGGATCCTTTCTCCATGAGGATTTGGAGGAAGAGATATATATGTAGCAGCCATAAGGATATGAGGTCAAAGGGAAGGAGAAACTAGTGTGCAAGTTGAAGAAGATTTTGTATGGATTAAAATAGGCTCCAAGGTAGCAGTATCTAAAATTTGAGAGCTTTATGTCTGAATAAGGTCTATAGTATATTGTTATTGTATGTACATGACATGCTTGTTGCAGGTTCTAACATGTAGGAAATAAGTGTGTTGAAAAGAAAATTAGAAAACTCATTTGCAATGAAGAATTTGAGTGCTGCAAAACAGATCCTTGGTATGAGAATAATTAGAGACAGGAAGAGTCATAAATTAACATTGTCTCCAGAGTACATACAAAAGTTGTTGAAAATATTTAATAAGCAGAATGAAAAACTAGTTAGTATACCTTTGGCTAGCCATTTCAAACTAAGGAGATGTGTCCCAAGACTCTAGAAGATATGGCTTATATGTCTAAATTTCCATGCATCAATAGTTGGAAGTTTAATGTATGCAATGGTCTACACAAGGCCTGATATTGCACATGCAATGGGAGTTGTAAGAAGGTACATGAAAAATCGAAGAAAAGAACATTGGATGGTAGTGAAGTGGATTCTTGGGTATTTGAGAGCCACCAAAAATCAAGCATTATGCTTTGGTAGTTTAAACATTGCTCTACAGGGATATGTTGATGTAGATATGGTAGGTGATAAAGATAACAGGAGAAGCACCACAAGGTATGTGTTTACTATAGGTGGAACAACTGTCAGTTGGGTTTCGGAATTGCAAAGTGTTGTTGCACTCTCAACAGTGGAAGCAGAGTCTGTTGTTGCTACTGAGGCTAATAAAGAAACGATTTGCTTACAAAGGTTTCTGGAGAAATTGGGTAAGAAGCAGGAGTTAGGAAGGTTATACAGTGATATATAGAGTTCCATTCATCTTGCAAATAACTCTGCATTTCATTCCAAGAATAAACATATACATCTCAAGTACCATTTCATATGGTTAGTGTTGGAAGATTGATAGTTGAAGCTGGAAAAGATACACACCAGCTAGAATCCTACAGATATGTTAACAAATTTTGCAACAAGGGAGAAGCTAATATTCTTTTCAGTTTCAATTGGTCTTCAAGTATGATGATAAAGATGAGAAACAACTAGGTCCAAAGTGGAGTCATTGTCCAGTAAATGAAGCAGAGGTGAAGTTTTTATAATCAATCTCCAAGTGGGAGGTTGTTGGTTGTACACCATGATTATTCTTTTTATTCAAAGGTATCGCCACATTGTACCACAATTGGTAATGGGGTGGAAACATTTCCCTTTTTTTGCTGCTAGGGTGGTCCAGGGGGGTTGACGGTGATTCTTTAGATCCCCTCCTTTGGCGGGAGTTTAGGGGCAACACTCCAAAAGCTAAAATAGATGTAAAATTGCCTTGTAAAATGTTGTAATTTCATAGTCAATCTAGGCCATTCATTAGGTGGAAATATGATGGTAAAATTTCTGCTTAATTTAGGGTTTTTTCCCTAGAAGGAAACCACTTGCTATATATGAGGGAATTGTATTATGGCTATGTATGTGTGTATTCTGATCGAGAAAGAGAGAGGAGATTGTGTGAGAGCGAAGAGGGAATTATAGAGGATCTATTGTAAGTTGTATCTCTTCATTCTGTTGGATAATATAAAAGGAATTGATATCTATTTCTCTATGGATGTAGCCCAAATCGGATGAACTGTGTATATATGTGTCTCACTTGTTTTATGCAATTTCTATGTTTATATTTCTGCAATATTTTATGCGTTCCATTGCTCTGTAATACATAATTTTCTAACACTTATTTTTGAAATAAAGGATAAATTATGGTGTCTCCTAGAAAATGGTGACCACTCCTCTCTCTATGGTGAAAAAATAGCTATCCAAAAATCCCTAGGAGGAAAAAAAAGGCTCTTCATTTAGAGAAGGAGAAGGAATGACATTTAGGGGGAAGAGCTCTTTGGTTTCAAGAAGGGGATGAGAAAATGAAATATTTTTACAACATAGCAAACCATCAAAAAGACATAAACACCATTTGGGAAATAAATAATTTTAATGGCTCAAAAGCCTCTTCTTTTAATTAAATTGTAGAGGAAGATACATTTTACTTTAAGGACATTTACAAAAAGCCAAAAAGAGAAAACAAGAAAATGATCCTTTAAATGGATACCATTTTCACTCACTCTATAAATGAGGATGACAATGAAAGGATTGTAAAAGAAATCACGAGAAAAAATCTCAAAGATATATTACATAGCTTCTGAAAGGATAACATATCGGGTCTAGATGACTTCTTCATTGAGTTATATAAGGATTGTTTCAATTTTATTAGTGATGATGTTATGAAACCAACTCACAAAAAGATAGGAAAGATAGATTAATGACTTCAAAATCAGCCTCTTCGAGTGGGAAAGCTCATTTACATTACACAAATGAACAATTCTTGGGTGATACAAATGACAAGACCTCCTTTTTATATATAGGAGTCTAAGGGGTCCCAATATAATCAAATCCTACACAACAATAATATTGTAGGGCCATGTAACAATAACAATAGTGGGCTTCTATGGGGCATAATAATAAGAACATGGAGAATATATGGGAACAATAATACAACAAGGGGGTTTCACTAATACCAATAAGGGGTTACACTAGTAGTATAGGGATGTAACATGCCCCTTTCCTTCAAAAAGTGTTGTCCTCAATTCTTGAGTAGCTCTAGATGCTTTTGCATAAAATTCTCATCCTCCCATGTGGAACCTGTTATCACTCAGGTTGTCCCTTGGCTCCTTAAGGGATACGGCCGAGGTAACCACAAACCAATATTTGGGCTGCAGGTCCTAGCCTACCTGTAGTCAGAGAGGGCTCTCTATTTAAAATTTAACTTTGTTTTGGGTTTATTTTAGGCTAGTTATGGTGTAAATGGGTTTTGTTTTGATTTTGGTGGGAAGAATGATGTTTTTCAAGCAGAGTAGGGATGCATAGTGTGAGAAGTTCACACCATTGGGCATGGAGTCATGGATTAGGGCTTTCTATTGTGTTTTCTTGGTCACAAGAGGAATATAGAGCAGGATAGCTACACATAGAACAATATCAGGCTGGAATAAAGATGGAATGAAGGTCAGAGATGAAAGGCAGCTAAGAATCTTTCATTAGCTAACAGAGAGGGAAGGTGGATGAAAGTTTTGTCTAGGAGCAGTCAAGAATTCCTAAAACAAATAGTCATATGTGAAAGAAACAGAGTAAACATGATCATTTAAGTATGCATATTCATAACCATTTCTGAAGAAAACATATAGAAATAACAAGAACTGAGCATAGGGTGTATTCAAGCAAAACCTAAGCTATTCTTTTTTCTTGCTATTTAGATGGTAACACAATGGTGCAAAAACATATGTAAATAGTAAACAGAGTTAGAAAACACTTATTGAGCCATGTAGTAGCACAGGAATTCCACAGTCACTCTTTGGCCATTAAATAACACAACAGTCAGTTTTTCATCCAAAGCATTCCTCCAGTCTTTGATTATAGAGCTCTCAAAATATACAGCGCAAGTCTCGAATGAGGATTATCAACCAACCAACCCTTTAAACCATGAATTAGGGTGGTTTATATGGAGAAAATATCCAAAAATATCTATTACAGCAGACCTTAAACAGGTCTGAGGGAAATGAGTTCTTTAACCTAAGCCTATCTTGAAATTAATGCAAGAAAATATCTTTTTGAGCTGCGCTGGAGGCAGCTGTATCAAAATGAGTTAATATCTTTCCTTATGGCCCTGTGCTATTCATTTAGCGATAACTTTGATTTGGCTTCACCGCTTTCTTTGACTTTGCTTAGGGGCCTTTAATGTTCACCTGCTTTGATATTGCCGATCTGATACTCTTTGCCACTTCACTGATACTCTTCAATTTAATCTGGGCTTCATCTTTCCTCTGATACTCTTGAAACTATCCAATCGCCCCTTTTCTTCCCTTTCAAGGCAGAAATAACTACTGCAAATGCTTTTCGTGGCCTCTAGAATGCTATTGGCACTGGCCGA
The DNA here is from genome assembly GCA_031772625.1 of Pinus tabuliformis. Lineage (NCBI taxonomy): Eukaryota > Viridiplantae > Streptophyta > Pinopsida > Pinales > Pinaceae > Pinus > Pinus tabuliformis. The sequence continues at coordinate 126,645,624 of CM062807.1, forward strand.
TTGAATATGAACATATATGAAGAAATCCTGTTAAATGGTGAATTTTGGGCCGGCTGGTAGCCGAGCAATATGAAGCCTTCCATTTTGGTCAATTTTTCTTAGTGAACTGCCTCAGTTTTTCATTCCGGGCATCCTTTGCTGCGATTTTTTCCCTTCGTGCCTTTTTTGTGATGAAGTCAGCATGATGTCATCAGGGGGTCCCGGGTACGGCAGGGTGACGTGGCAGTACGGTAGGGGCAGAGGCAGATGTGGTGGCAATGACACGTAGCAGTGGCGGGCTCATTGCGACTCGGGGGCTTGATCGGATGGCAGCGATTAAGTCGGCGATCGACAATCGGTGGGGAGAGGGGCCGATGGCTTTTATATATGCGATGTGATGGGAGCGATCGCCGATATCGAAAAAGTGATAAGGCATGCGGCTGCGTGAAAATGGAAATAATGCGGAAATGTCATATATTGGGGTAAAATGAGTTTAGTGGTAAAACTTAATTTTTGCAATATAACCAAGTTTTACGGGGAAGCGGAGGTATATATGGATAAATAATGCGATTGCGATAATGAGTGGATCGCGATGCGATATGCTTTCGGGTGCGATAGCAATATCGCATCGGTGGATGAGAGGGGGGCATATATATATAGGTACAGAAACCTTGTGACTGCCGATCGCGAAGTCGCGATCGGCGGTTTTCCATCAGAGCGTGAATATATATGGGCCAACAAAGTCATTGCCATCTCCGACAGCGATATCGCGTCGGAGGGAGGGGAATATGGATCAGAGAAATGTTTTGTTAATCGGTGAAGGCCTAATGTGATCGGAAGAAGGCTTAATGCAATGGAAATGGGTTTTAGTGCATCGGATGAAGATTTTTTAAGCTTTAGGAAGGGTACTTAATGCATCGGAAAGGGTGTTTTGTGTTTGGAAGGAGTCCAAACACCTTAGGAAGATGGTTTTTGAGCAAAATGAGGGTTCTTACTAAGTTTCAAGTAAACTTAGTAATTCCCAAGTAATATTTATGGTTATATTTCAACCAGAGGAGGGGATATGTAAGTAATGGGGATTTTTACTATATTTTTAGTTATGGGAAGGGGAAATAAGGAGGGATTTACATAATAGAGTTAGGAGTTAATATGATTTTTTTTAAGAAAGCGCTAAGGATAGAAATCCTAGGCTTTAAAGGGGAAACATGACCTGTATAAGGAATATAAGCATCCTTTAAGCAAAGCAGATCTTTACTTAGGCAAATGCTATGGAATATGATGAATTTTTAAAGATATTAAGCAGATCTTAACATCTTTAGGGGAAGTTAGTGAATGATTTGGGGGAAAGGAAGAAAGGGAAGTTAATCATGCCTCGCTTGAGCTGCTCCAAGGGAAAATTGACTTGCGCTTGTGATCTGAAGTAAAATAACACTTTGAAATATAAAATTGATCACACTTATTCATTCTGCAACCTCAAAACTACTTACCCAGCCTACTTACCTAACATTTTTTCTTCTTTTTGGTTTGGGTGCACTTAGACTTGCAGACCCTAATTATCTTCTTTTCTTTTGACTACCCTCCTATCTAAATGTACCCTTATCCCTTCCAAGGGTCCAGATTAAGCAGTTGGGCTCCTTCATTTCTCTACGTAGCTACTCATCTGGCAAGCTTAAGCTGTTTGGGCAGATATTCATTCTCTATCTTCTAAAACAAGTAATTTAAACCTAGGGGAGCCAAGATTAAGCTGTTTGGCTTTCCCTTAACTCTAAAACTCTTCAAAAATGGTATGATTCTTCAAAATGGAACTTCTTGGAAATATGGAACCTTGCAGCATGAAAAGATGACATATTTGGCATGTAAAACAGTCAATCATGAAATATGAAACCTATTGCAATAGGAGGCTAACAGTGGCTCCACTTGGGGATGGTTTTTCAAGATGAAAAGCCAAGAACAACAGGTTAGAATGCCTTGATCTTCAATTGTTGTTGTAAACTGAAATTCTCCTTCTTCTTAATGCCTTTGAATGAATACTTGTAAGCTGATATGCAGTATCCTTTTGAGCTGAATTGCACAAAAATTATGACTCTTCTTCTTGCCTTTTGGGTGCTTGTAAACATATTGAAATCTGCCTGAGCACTTCTTTGGAATTATTTCAAAAACATATATTTGAAATAGAGCTTTCTTTGATCTTTCCTTCAAAATTCGTTGCGTTGTTCCCTCTTATTGGCCTGCTATAAGAAAAAGTGATAAAAATACTAATATTAATGTACAGATAGTATGCAGAGCTATGTTGCATTCAACAAAAGGGATCATGATAGTGCTTTAGCATTCAGCCATTGACAGGGCCTTCTTCAGCTGTGCTACCATCCAAACTCTTTAGAAAATATGTGTTATTGCCTTGAACAATAGAAATAATAAAGGGGACTTTCCACAGGAAATCAAACTTGCCATGCTTTCCTTTGTCCTCTCTTCTTGAATCCCATCTTAAGACTTTTTTGCCTAGGTAGAAATCTTTAGCCTTGGTTATTTTGTCAAACATTTTGTTGAGCTTCTTTTGTAAAATCTGAGCTCGGTCGTACACTTGCTCTCTTGTTTGCTGCAAATGGATGGTTTGGTTTATTCTTCTTTGGATATCATTTGGCTCTACCTGGATCTCTTGCAGCAATTTGATAACAGGGATTACCAAAGAAGAGGGGAACTTGGCCTCAATGCCGTAGACTAACTCATATGGGCTCATCCCAATGTACCTCTTGGTTGACAATCTGTCTGCCCATAGGGCATTTACAAGCTTTTTGTGCCAGTTCTTCTTGTTCTCCTCCAAGACCTTCTTAATTATGTTAATCAGACTCTTGTTGGATGATTCGACCAAGCCATTACCTTGAGGGTAATAGGTTGTGGAGTGACCTAAGGTAATGTGGAATTTGTGGAAAAAACTGATCATTTTCTTGGATTTGAAGGCAACAACGTTATCTGTAATGATCTTCTCGGGACAACCAAATCTGGACAAAATGTTGGTTTCAAGGAATTGGATGATGGTGGAGTCATTGGCTTGCCTACATGGGATGGCTTCAATCCACTTGGTAAAGTAATCTGTGGCTGTTAGAATCCAATTATGTTGGCCAGAAGAGGATGGATGAATTTCTCCAATGAAGTCCAAACCCCATTGTTGAAAAGGCTTCTTGGTTGAAATGGGTTTAAGGGGCAAGGGCAGAAGCTTTCTTTTGCCTTCAAATATTTTGCGTTTGTGGCATGAAACAACAAACTTTCTCACATCAGCAAACAAAGAGGGCCAATAGAAACCAGCCCTTAGTATCTTATCAGCAATGAAATTCCAATATAAGTGCCCTCCATAGTCCCTTGCATGGAATTCTTTCATGACACTGTCAGTTTCATTCATAATTAGACAATTCAGCAATATTCCTTCATGATTTTTCCAAAACAGGGCGCTATCTAAGACACAGAATTTTGATTCTTTCATCTTTAAAAATCTCTTTTTGGTTCTGGACAACCCTAGAGGAGCACAAAGGTTTAACAATATAAAACATATATCATCATACCATGGGGATTGCAAAAAATCTTGACTGATCTGTGGAGTCGCCAGCTCCTGTTCATTGTCCAGTTGATTAATGTCTAAGGCTTGAAAATTGGTTTCGGACATCAGTTTGGCTAAAACTTGTCCCTTTATCAGCTTGGTGGGTTTTATCTCAATGTCATACTCAAGGATATTGGCAATCCATTTGCCTCTTTTTCCTTCTATGCCCTCTTGAGTTAATATGTCTTTTACAACAACATTTGGTACATAAGAAATCACATGTGAATATAAAATGTAAATTCTAAAATCTTTGATTGCTTTAACAAGGGCATATGCTTGCTTCTCCATGATTTGGTACTTCAAGGGTGCATCTCTAAGGGCTCGGCTGAAAAATGCAATTGGCTTTTCATTTCCCTGATCATCTTTCTGCAAAAGGACAACAGCAATGGTGTGTTCAGATGCAAATGAAAAAGTGATGAAATCCTTATCAAATTGAGGACTTGTGAGGACTGGGGCTTGTGTTAAGGCAGATTTTATGCCCTCAAATTCTTGCTTGGCCTCTAAAGTCCATTTTACCTTGGAATCCTTATTTAACATTTTATTTAGCATTCTTATCAGCTCGGCCAAATTTGGGATAAATCTCCTTAGGAAATTGATCTTTCCTAGGAATGCTTGCAACTCTTTGATGTTTCTTGGATAAGGGATTTGAAGGATGGCTTGAATTCTTTCCGGATCAATTCTAATCCCATCTTTTGAAATGATGTGGCCTAGCAATTTGCCTTCTTCTAGGCCAAAGAGAGATTTCTTAGGCTTTAAGGAAATGCCATATTTCCTACAGGTTAGGAATTCTTGCCTCAAATGTTTTAGGTGCTCTTGATCAGATTTTGAGAAAGGAGTAAGGTCATCAAGGTAAACCACTAGGAAATCATGGATTTCTTTGGCAAATGCAATGTCCATGGCCCTTTGAAAGGTATCACCTGCATTCTTTAGTCTGAAAGGCATCTTCACATACTTAAATGTTCCCCACGGTGTTGTAAAGGTTGTCTTGTATTGGTCATCCGGGTGAACAAGTATTTGATTAAAACCTGAAAAGCCATCTAGCAAAGAAATTCTTGAAGACCCCACTACTCTTTGTTGAATGTGGTCCATTTTTGGCAGTGGGTAGTGATCTTTAAAGGAGACTTGGTTCAGATTTCTTAAGTCCACACATAGTCTAATCTCCCCAGTTTTCTTCCTTGTGGGAACAAGATTGGATACCCATTTTGAAAATCTAATGGGTGCTATAATACCGGCCTGAAACATTCTTTTCACTTCTCTCTCAATCAAAGGGAGAAGCACAGGATTGATTCTCCTTAGTTTCTGTTTGAAGGGCTTTTGATTTGGCTTTAAGCGAATGGTATGTTGAATAACAGAGGTGTGATAGGACTTAAGGTCCTCGTAACTCCAGGCAAATACATCTTGAAACTCTTTAAATAAATCAACATATTTTGGTGTTTGATCGGAAGGCAAAGACTTGGACAGTTTAATCATTTTGGGCTTCTCTGCTGTCCCAATATTACAGTCTTCCACAACAGCGTTTAAGGGCTGCATCTTTGGATTTTTGGGGACATAGTTTGAATCAAATATGTCTTCTAATGGAGTGAGGCCAGCAGGTAGAAAATTGTCTTTTAAATCAATCACTTCGGCCTCTGCTTCAGCTAGTTCTTCTAAATGCATTTTCTTCAGCTCTTGCATGTTTTTCTCATAAAAAATGGTTGGGTGCAGCATTTGCTTTGCTGCTTCAGCTGTTATAGTTTGCTCATTTTGGCTCATTTTTTGTTGTGGGTCATTCATGGCATCTTCATCAATGTTTAAGCTTGATAATTCTTGCTGTAAGGTAAGAAAATTGTTGATTTGAGCATCATCCTCAAACACTTGCCAATCTTTGATATTGTTAAGGACAACAAGCCTATGCATTATCTCAGCAGTGAAGTGGTAATTGGGTTCAAAGGGCAGCTTGCAAGTGCTGGAAAAAGTAGCTAGACTATGAGCACGCATGTTATGGCCTCTAGAAATTTTAGCAAGCTTGGATTCGGTTAAGGAATTGAGTATTTTTGTGGTAGCAGACCTATAAGCTCTTAGCCTATTGTCATTAGTAACAAAGTTACCTTTCATCTGTTGAATGATCAAATCGGAGTCACCTAGAATGGACACTTTTGCAGCTCTTAGAGCTTTGAGCAGTTTAAGGCCTAAAAAGAGAGCCTCATACTCTGCCATGTTGTTGGTGCATTTGAAGTTTAGTCTGTAAGCATCACCCTCTGCATGGCTTTTATGTGTATTGTGAATCCATATTCATGCCCCTACTTCTAGCTTATTAATAGAACCATCAAACTCTAAATACCATGTGATTTCTTGCTTGTGGTTAGTATTAAGAGTTCCAGTCATTTTAGGATTGGGTGGACCTTGGTTTTGTGCTTCATGTGTTACTTCTTGTATGCTGGTTGCACTAATTGTTTTAACAGTTTCATGGGTATGGGCAACCGACTCTTGATTTATGCATGTTTCTTGTTCTAAAGGCAAAGGCTTCTCATCAGTGGGAGGGTAGCTATCATTATTGAACAATATAAAGGAATCCATATCAGAATGGATTGAGTAAATGGGAAAATTTTGGGGTTTTTCCTCACTACTTACCACATACTTCATCAGTGTTTCTCTGTACAGTCTCTTTGGTTGCCCAAAGACCGAAATAGTGGCATAGGAGAGGTCTAGCTGGAGAGATCCTTGGAGTTTTTCTCCCCAAGATCTTGATAAAAGAATGCCATATTTTGGTGGAATGTCAGCAACCACCACATCCATTAGGATCGTTTTGTTGGGAAATTGGACTAAAGACACACAAAGGTCTTTGATTAAGCCCAAACACTTGACCTGGCTAGAATCAAATGAGAATAAGTCTTTGTAGGGTCTAGTGATATCAAGTTTTAGCTTCTCCATTACAGCTTTGGGCATTAGATTGTGTGAAGCACATGAATCAAACATAGCATTGTGCAAAACTTTATCATGAATGTGCAAACTGACATAAAAGGGTAGAACAGCTCCATGTCCTGATTTACCATTGACTTCAGGAGCAAAAAGTAATTCAGGTTGATTATCTAAGACATTAACATCATCCCTGTTCTCTGGCATTTGCAGTGATCGTTTCATTTGCTGTCTGTACACATCATGTTTGGCAAGCTCAGACAGAGGAATAGATATCTTTAATTTACCAATTTCTACTTCTAAATCGAACGGTTTTTGTGACTGTGTTTTAGTATTGTGACTGGTAGATTTTCCCTTTTCAATTGTATCTTCAGTGATCTTCTCTTGGTTATCAGTGATTTCTTGAGATTGCTCTATTTTGGGAAGGCTTTGAGGAGTGCTATTTACATTGTCTTTTGAGGGAAAGGATACAAAAGGCTATTTATTAGAGGTCTTCATGTCAGATACATCCTCTATGGTCACTTCTTTTAATTTTGGGTTTGTTTTATCAGTAGGTTCTATGATAGCGGCCTTGTCTTTTAATTTCTTAGGCTGCTTAGCATCCTTTGTCTTGATGGGATCAGACACATCAATGGTTCTTGTTTTCAATTTGTATTGTTTATGGACTTCATAGACAGCTGAATCATAGCCTTGTTTGAAGTCAAAGGACTCTCCAGATTTGGTCTAAAATTGATTTATATCATGGTGATCTTGGTCTTCTTGGGTTAGAAATACTTGTTGTTCACTTTTCAAACCCATCAAGTTAATGTGAGTGTCCTCTATCTCCTCACTAGATGTGGATGCTTCAGCATAGTTTTCATGAAAAGGAGGTCTTATATCATGGTCAGGACTTTCCCTTCCAACGTTTGGGTTCTGATTTTTTCTAAAGTTTGGATTTCTGATAGGATTGTTTTGCTGTCCTTCCCATGAGGCTTTTCTTTCAATAGTTCCCATTCTATTTTCAAAGGTGTCCATACCTTTGACGATTGTGTCCAATTTTTGCTCAAAGGCTGAAGGTTCATCTTTGAAAGTGGTTCTCCTCTCAGCTCTTTCTCTATTTCGCTTGGCAATCAGATTTGCCTCCACACTAACATCTACATTCTGCATGTCTGCTAAGGTTTGAGGGGCTCTTTCCCTTAACTGATAAGCCATGTCTGAATCAAATCCATCAAGGAATTTGTATAAAGCAAGATCAGGTGGAGGTCTAAGGTTTTGTGGAATAGTGTTATAAACATTGTTAAACCTGGCACAATAGTCTAAGACAACTTCTTGAGGGCCTCTTTTGATAGTCTCATACTCGGATAATATATGCAGACGGTCCTTCTTCTTCTCCCATCCGTTAAGAAATGTTTGGTAAAGGGCCTTTAAGTCAGCTATCGAATTTGCAGCAAGTGCTCTAAACCAAGGCCTTACATCTACTGTTAAACTTTGGACAAAAATCTTCATTCTTACACTATCATCATCTATTTCATAACTCTCAAAAAAGTCCTGCATTTTCTTGGTATGTTGTAGGGATGTGCCAGAACCAGTAGCATCAAAGTATGTGATTTTGGTTTGATAGTCCTGAGGCATAGCCCCTGGATTTGCAGGTAACTATAAGGGTGCATATCTGTTAGCCATATTTACAGGGATAAGTGGAACGACTGGAACAGCTGGAAGAGTTGTAATAACAATGGTGGTAGTGGTATTATGCACAATGAATGGAGGTGTGGAAGAGGAGCTTGGTGAAATGGATGATGAACAAGGGGAAGAAGGGGTTGAACAAAACAAAACTTTAACAGGGTTGGAAAACAGCTTGGCTGAACTGTTTCAGGACTAGAATCAACAACCTCTTCTTGTTTTTGTTTGCTAAGGTTTCTAGAGATTAAATTGGGATTTTCAAAAACAGCTGGTGGATTTGGGTCTGGGTTCGACCTGGTATAACGAGTTTTCCTCTTTGGAGCTAGCTTCTAACTTTGTTTTTGGAATTTTTTGAATAAGTTCCCCAGTGGAGTCACTAATGATGTTATCACTCAGGTTGTCCCTTGGCTCCTTAAGGGATACAACCGAGATAACCGCAAAGCAATCTTTGGGTTGTAGGTCCTAGCCTACCTGCAGTCAGAGAGGGCTCTCTCTTTAAAATTTAACTTTGTTTTGGGTTGATTTTAGGCTAGTTATGGTGTACATGGGTTTTTTTTTTATTTTGGTGGGAAGGATGATGTTTTTCAAGCAGAGTTGGGATGCATAGTGTGAGAATTTCAAACCATTGGGCATGGAGTCATGGATTAGGGCATGTTGTTGCGTTTTCTTGGTCACAAGAGGAATATAGAGCAGGATAGCTACACATAGAACAATATCAGGCTGGAATAAAGATGGAATGAAGGTCAGAGACGAAAGGCAACTAATAATCTTTCATTAGCTAACAGAGAGGGAAGGTGGATGAAAGTTTTGTCTAGGAGAAGTCAATAATTCCTAAAAAAAAAACAGTCATGTGTGAAAGAAATAGGGTAAACATGATCATTTAAGTATGCATATTCATAACCATTTCTGAAGAAAACATATGGAAATAGCAAGAACTGAGCATAGGGTGTATTCAAGCAAAACCTAAGCTATTTTTTTTCTTTCTATTTAGATGGTAACACAATGGTGTATAAACATATGTAAACAGTAAACAGAGTTAGGAAAACACTTATTGAGCCATGTAATATCATAAGAATTCCACAGTCACTCTTTGGCCATTAAATAACACAACAGTCAGTTCTTCATCCAAAGCATTCCAACAGTCCTTGATTATAGAGCTCTCAAAATATACAGCGCAAGTCTCGAATGAGGATTATCAACCAACCAACCCTTTAAACCATGAATTAGGGTGGTTTATATAGAGAAAATATCCAAAAATATCTACTACAACATACCTTAAACAGGTCTGAGGGAAATGAGTTCTTTAACCTAATCTTGTCCTGAAATTAATGCAAGAAAATATCTTCTTGAGTTGCGCTGGAGGCAGCTGTATAAAAATGACTTAATATCTATCCTTCTGGCTCTATGCTGTTCATTTAGCAATAACTGTGCTTTGGGCATTGATCCCCTGCTCTTGAGTGGCTTTGATGTGCATTAACTGTGATCTGAGAGCCTTAAATGGCTTCACCGCTTTCTTTGACTTTGCTTGGGGGCCTTTAATGTTCACCTGCTTTGATATTGCCAATCTGATACTCTTTGCCACTTCACTGATACTCTTCAATTTAATCTGGTTTTCATCTTTCCTCTGATACTCTTGAAACTGTCAAATTGCCCCTTTTCTGCCCTTTCAAGGCAGAAATAACTGTTGCAACTATCGGCGCTAGCCGATTGAATACGAACATATATGAAGAAATCCTGTTAAATGGTGAATTTTTGGGCCTGCTGGTAGCCGAGCAATATGAAGCCTTCCATTTTGGTCAATTTTTCTTAGCGATGCGCAATTAGCGCTAGGCGCCATCGAAAACTGCCTCAGTTTTTCATTCCGGGCATCCTTTGCTGCGATTTTCACCCTTCGCGCCTTTTTTGTGATGATGTTAGCATGATGTCATCAGGGGGTCTCGGGTACGGCAGGGTGACGTGGCAGTACGGCAGGGGTGGAGGAAGATGCAGTGGCAATGACACGTAGCATGGCGGGCTCATTGCGACTCGGGGGCTTGATCGGATGGCAGCGATTAAGTCAGCGATTGGCAATCGGCGGGGAGAGGGGCCGATGGCTTTTATATATGCGATGCGATGGGAGCAATCGCCGATATCGAAAAAAGCGATAAGGCATGCGGCTGCATGAAAATGGAAATAATGCGGAAATGTCATATATTGGGGTAAAATGAGTTTAGCGGTAAAACTTAAGTTTTTCAATATAACCAAGTTTTATGGGGAAACAGAGGTATATGTGGATAAATAATGCGATTGAGATAATGAGTGGATTGCGATGTGATATGATTTCAGGTGCGATAACAATATCGCATCGGCGGATGAGAGGGGGGCATATATATATAGGTACAGAAACCTTGTGACTGTCGATCGCGAAGTCGCGATCGGCGCTTTGCCATCGGAGCATGAATATATATGGGCCAACAAAGTCATTGCCATCTCCGACAGCGATATCGTGTCGGAGGGAGGGGAATACGGATCAGAGAAATGTTTTATTAATCGAGGAAGGCCTAATGTGATCGGAAGAAGGCTTAATGCAACGGAAATGGGTTTTAGTACATCGGATGAAGATTTTTTAAGCTTTAGGAAGGGTTCTTAATGCATCGGAAAGGGTGTTTTGTGTTTGTAAGGAGTCCAAACACCTTAGGGAGATTTGAGAAAAATGAGGGTTCTTACTAAGCTTCAAGTAAACTTAGTAATTCCCAAGCAATATTTATGGTTATATTTCAACCAGAGGAGGGGATATGTAAATAATGGGGATTTTTACTATATTTTTAGTTATGGGAAGGGGAAATAAGGAGGGATTTACATAATAGAGTTAGGAGTTAATATGAATTTTGTGAAGAAAGTGCTAAGGATAGAAATCCTAGGCTCTAAAGGGGAAATAGGACCTGTATAAGAAATATAAGCATCCTTTAAGCAAAGCAGATCTTTACTTAGGCAAATGTTATGGAATATGATGAATTTTTAAAGATATTAAGCAGATCTTAACATCTTTAGGGGAAGTTAGTGAATGATTTGGGGGAAAGGAAGAAAGGGAAGTTAATCATGCCTCGCTTGAGCTGCTCCAAGGGAAAATTGCCTTGCACTTGTGATCTGAAGTAAAATAACACTTTGAAATACAAAATTGATCACACTTATTCATTCTGCAACCTCAAAACTACTTACCCAGCCTACTTACCTAACATTTTTTCTTCTTTTTGGTTTGGGTGCACTTAGACTTGCAGACCCTGATTATCTTCTTTTCTTTTGACTGCCCTCCTATCTAAATGTACCCTTATCCCTTCCAAGGGTCCAGATTAAGCAGTTGGGCTCCTTCATTTCTCTACCTAACTACTCATCTGCCAAGCTTAAGCTGTTTGGACAGATATTCATTCTCTATCTTCTAAAACAAGCAATTTAAACCTAGGGGAGCCAAGATTAAGCTGTTTGGCTTTCCCTTAACTGTAAAACTCTTCAAAAATGGTATGATTCTTCAAAATGGATCTTCTTGGAAATATGGAACCTTGCAACATGAAAAGATGACATATTTGGCATGTAAAACAGTCAATCATGAAATATGAAACCTATTGCAATAGGAGGCTAATAGAACCTTTAGTGGGTAAGTTCTTCCACTTGATGAGATAGTCTAAAATTGATTGATTTTGTAGCTATCGATTTCTTGTTTTTGTGACTGCTTCGGATTCCAATATCATTTTTCCTTCCTCGTCAAGTTCTGGAAGTATTGTTTGAATTGGGATCTTCTCCCCTATAACCTTCTTTAAGCATCAAACATAGAAAACTAGGTGCACTCGGAAGATGCAGGAAACTCCAATTTGTATGCCTTAGTACCAATATTTTGTAATACCTTGTACGGACCACAATACTTTGGGGATAATTTATTATCCTTCTTAGCTTTCTTGGGGGACATTTGTTTGTATGGATGTATTCGTAGAAATAACCAATCACCTACATCAAAACTTCTTTCGTTGCAATGTTGATCTTCCTGTTGTTTCATTCTATTCTATGCCAAAGTGAGGTTATCCTTTAAGATTTTGAGAACTTGTTGTTTATTGTCGATGTGATCCTCCACTGCTTGAACCTTAGAGTTTTCTTTTAAAGATCATGTGATGGACGGTGGATGATATCCATAAAGTGCCACAAATGGGGTCAGTTTTGCTACAATATGGAAGGAAGTGTTATACCACCATTTAGCTAGAGGAAACCACTAGAACCATTGTGTACATTTATCAGATACAAAGCAACAAAGATATCCTTCCAAACATTTGTTCAATATCTCAGTTTTCCCATTAGATTGAGCATGATAAGATGAGCTATGATCTAATTGAGTACCCAAATATTCCACCTCTTGTAATCCAAGGGAAACATTTGGTGCCTTTTGCATATAATTATTTCTCCTCCAATAGTTTGAGCACCTTGTCAACATGTTTAACATGATCCTTCCAAGACTTGTTGTAGATTAGTATATCATCAAAAAATATTAGCAAAAACTTTCTAAGGAAGGGTTTGAAAATGTAATTCATCAAACCTTGAAATGTAGAAGGTTCATTGGTAAGGCGAAAAGGCATGACCAAAAATTCATAATGACCCTCATGAGTTATAAATTCTTTTTTTGGAATGTCTTCAGTATTCATTATGATTCGATGATATTGTGAATGAAGATCCAACTTGGTGAAGTAAATTGCTCCATGTAATTCATATAATAATTCATCAATGATAGGAATGGGAAATTTATCTTTATTATTAAGCTTGTGAGCTTCCTATAATCCAAACACATGTGCCATGTGCCATCCTTCTTGCATACCAATACCACTAGAGTAGAGAAAGAACTTTGACTAGGTTTAATTATACCAACCTCTAGCATTTATGGAACCATACGTTCAATTTCACTCTTTTGGGCATATGGATATCTGTAAGGCTTGATGTTTCAGGGAACACTTCCTGGAATCAAATGAATAGCATGATCATGATCACGAATAGGTGGGAGGCCTTTGGGAGTCCCAAATACCTTGGAATGATTTTCCAAAATGTTTTGGAGATTTGGAAGAATAGATGATTTCGATGTGGCAACCTATAGTTAAAATAATTGTGCAGAGCTTATTATATTTCCTAGTTTTTTTGCGATACCCTTTAACTCAACTTCTTTTCCTTCCCAAAAAAAATTAAGGAAAAAATCTTGAAAATTAAAAGCTATCGTATCCAATGATTGTAGCCATTGGACTTCTAGTACAACATCTACACCACCCATTGGAATGGAAAGCTTTTGACTATTCAAGACACATTCTCCCATGGATATCTTGATATCATGGCATTTTCCAGAGTAATTTATGGTTCCTCCATTTGAAACCATTATTTAAAACTCTGGTGCTGGATATAGGAAGTAATTCAATTCCTTCGTTATCTTATAATGAATAAAATTATGGGTAGTACCCGACTCAATCAACACTATTACCTTTTTCTTCTTGATATGGTGAGATTCATTTCTTCTTTCTCTCGAATTCGCTCCTAGCATATATTATCTTCTTTTTACATTTCTTATTCCTTTTATTGCTGCTCTTCCCCATATACATAAATTAATTTATTCTCAGCACACTTACGAACTTTAGTGTACATTCTATCACAATTGTAACAAAGCCCTTTTTCTTTTTTTTCTTCCAATTGTTGTGGTGTCAACCTTGTAGGTTGTGAAAAGCTAGGAGTAACAACACTTCCATCTTTATAGTTATGAGTGGTAGGCTTCCTTGTTTCCATAATTTTTCTTTCATTTTCTCTTACCAACCTATATGCCTTCTCCAATGAATCAGGTTCCCAAAGGTGGACATCATGTTGGATGTTATTATTTAAAGTCCCTATGAAGACTTCAATCCTATGCTTCTTTGGAATATCATTTACCCTTATATTCAATTTTTGGAAGTCTTGAATGTGATCTTCCATTGAACCCTTTTATTTGAGATTTATCAATTGACTAAAGAAGGTGTTGCTCTTTGTGTCCTCATAATGTGCTATCATTTCCTCCTTGAAAATTGACCAAGTGAAAAATTATTTATGAGAAAAAATCCCTATATACCATACAAACATATTCTTTTCTAAATGTAAATATGCAATACATATCTTTTGTGGCAGTTGCACATCATGTAGACCAAAATATTTCTCCATCTGTAGTATCCAAGTTACCAGATCCTTGCCATCAAATTTCCTCATATCTATATTTGGAATATGGTGGGTCTTCAATCCAACATTAGAGTCTATAAAATCATGATTAAAATTTCTTTTATTCTCATCAAGATTTTCCTCTACCACATTTTCGACATTAGGAAGTCTTTCTTGTAGTGACTTTCTCCCACATTTCTTCAAACATTTTATGTATTTCTTCAAATATTCGATGTTTCCATTCAATTTTTGTTCTATACCATTTATCTTATTGATCATATCTTCAATCAAATTCTTCAAATCTCGCTCCAATTTTTCTTACTAGGTGTTTCTATTTTCTTGATTTGAGTCATTTGTTTTCTTGCTTTTAGGATCTCGATCTTGAATCTGTTGTATCCCTGAAATTACAAATCTCCAAGGTATAAAATTATGACCCATGGTAGCTCTCTATTTCCTCTTTCCAATGCCGCCAGTCTAATCAATATTGGATTCTCCAAGAAAGCATTATGCCCAATCTCCCAAGATGACCTAATTATATATTTTTCAGTAGAGCAAACTTGTACAAAGTACCACGTGTCATTTTTTTGACATTCGGACCTGAAAATGATATAGACAAAATTAAAGTTCATCCTTTTTCTGTAAATTCTTATGAAATTTCAATTTGATGCTCAAAGAGAAAGTTATAACAATTTTCCCAATGTCACCTATTTGGGATGTAATTGGGGAGCTTGGACAAACCCTAAATGGCTTGGACCATATCTCCAAAAATCTAGTGAAACAAGATCTGAAATTTGGGCATGAGATTCATTGAGATTTCATATCAAATGGGTTTTAATTTCAAAGTGTGAACCTTTGTAGAAAAAACATTACAACGAAAATCCCACAATGACCTATTTGAGATGGACTTTTGGAGCCTGCAAAAACCTTAACTTCCTTAGATCATATCTCCAAAAATATAGTGGGACAAGAGGTTAAATTTAGACCTGAGGTGAAGAACGATTTCAACTCAAATGGGTTTTTCTTTAGCTTTTGAAACTTCCTAGAGAAAAAGTTATAGCGAAAATGCCACGATGACATGTTCAAAGCAGCGAAACCCTAGAATCCAAAGCTATGATACCAAATGTTATGAAACCAGCGCACAAATAGATAGGAAAGATAGATAGATGACTTCAAAATCATCCTCTTTAAGGTGGAAATCTCCTTTACATTACACAAATGAATTATTCATGGATGATACAAATGACAAGACCTCCTTTCTATATGTAGGAGTCTAGGGGGTCCCAATACAATAAGGCCCTACATAACAATAATATTGTAGGGGCACAACAATAACAATAGTAGGCTTCTATGGGGTATAATAATAAAAACAAGGGGACTATATGGGCACAATAATACAATAAGGTGGTTGCACTAATAACAATAAGGGGTTAAATTAGGAGTATAGGGACCTAATAGATGAATTATTAATGGTGTTGGAATACTCTAAAAAAAATTGGAAGAGTCTTAGTCCCATTCAACATTAATTTCATCACCCTCATACCTATTATTTTTCATACTTCTATATGTTGTTTCAATTACTTTTACCTTAATTCAATTCTTCAATTAGCGATATTTACGATAACAA
The DNA here is from genome assembly GCA_031772625.1 of Pinus tabuliformis. Classification (NCBI taxonomy): domain Eukaryota; kingdom Viridiplantae; phylum Streptophyta; class Pinopsida; order Pinales; family Pinaceae; genus Pinus; species Pinus tabuliformis. Next base: position 126,661,553 of record CM062807.1, read on the forward strand.
TTAATATTCCCAATCATCAACAATAATTGAATATAGAGTAGTAAATGCAATGATAAGGGAGACAATCGACACATCGACAAGAGACACAAGTTTTGGTTAAGGACCAGGGAAAAACACCACAAGGGTGAAAACCCCTTGTAATTTTTTCTCCTATTATATTTTCATAAATTGTTCAACAGGGAGTATAATGAGGCCAATGCAAAAGCATGCAACAAAATGACCCAATAATATTCAAAGATATGTTCCTAACATCAATATATATCAAAGATAACTTTTCTTGTCTGCAGTCAACTGTGGTAAGATGTCAAATTTTTCCCTAAAGCCCAACTGCATGGAGGAAGTGCTATGCATGCGGTTGAGATATTTCAACTACACCCTTGAGCCTAGAAGCCTGTGGTTTTAGCCATAAGATGCCTTTGATGAGCCTGCGGCCGAGACCCAAAACCCTAGAACACATGAAATCTTCAGACCCTATATTTTTGGACCTATGCAAACCACTTTCCTTGACCTTGCCTCAAAACTTTGTGATGTCCAAAAGAGCTTGAGGTTACTTGTATTTATAAGCTTCCAAGGGTGACCAATTTCCTATTAGTGTCGACATATCCAAATGTGCATATGTGGGCTTTCCTTCAAAATTACACTTTCCCCTGTACTAATTGAGCACTCCAATAGTGAAAATTGGTCCTCTATAAAAGAGGAATCTAGTCCCATGGTTGGAATTTATCGCTAAGATTCCAAATTAATACTCCCTCTCAGCTATGGAAGAATTACAACTACATCATGTCATATGTATCCTATTGTTATGTCATGTCCCATCTATGCTCAACTCTATCTACTGAAACATTCTCGAATCTAAATAGGAATAATCCTTAGGTACCTAAATATACTACCCCCTTGGAAAATTAGAAAATTCCTCTTGGAAACTCTCACCTGATGTCATCTCATTGAGAAATAGATGAGATACAGCTTACCATATAAGAAGTAAGGATCACATATATCCTATTTACTGTTGATCTTCCTAGCAATGAGCCTCGGGAGTCATGTGGTAGGAAACCTACATCATAATCCAATCTTGGGTGAGATACCTGACTTACCCAAGGTAAGGATCACATAGCACCAAGCCTCCTCAACCATTGGCTAGATAGGGAGGGAGAATCCCAACAAGATCGAATTATGGGTATGATGCCAACTGGAGTATATCGTACTAGACTAAGATAGGGGGAGATACTAGAATTGTAAAAATAGACAACAATCACACACATCGTGTTGGGTGTGGAGCCTGATTATCTTATGTATTCAAAGGTATCACTGCATTAGACCCCAGTTCGAAATGGGGTGGCAACGCCACCCATAAAATATTCACTGCAGGGGGGGTCTAGGGGGGTTTTTGGGGGTTTCGCCCCTGAAGCTAAGAATAGATGTAAAATTTCCTTGTAAAAGTATAGTAATTTCTAGTCAATCTGGGCCGTTCATTAAGCGGAGATATTACGGTAGAAGTTATGCGTAATTTAGGTTTTTTTTTTCCCTAGAAGGCAACCCCTCACTATATATGAGGGAATTGTATTGCATCTATGTAGATTTGTATTCTGAGTGAGAAAGAAAGAGAAGATTCAAAGCGAAGTGGGTGTTACAACGGATCTCTTGTAGGTTGTATCTCTTCAGTTCCATTGCTCTGTAATATATAATTTTCTAACAACTGGTATCAGAGCTGAAGGTCTTTTTTGGTTAACAAACTCACAAGAGAGAAGGATTCCTGGTTCAAGTGGGAGAAATGGCAGAAGATTGTAAGTTTACGGTCAAGAAATTTAATGGACAAAACTTCTCGTTGTGGAAGATGCAGATGGAAGATTATTTGTATCAGGAAGATCTGTACCTACCATTGGATGGAAAAACAAAGATGCCAACAGGTATGACAGATGAAGAGTGGAACCTTCTCGATAGAAAGGCACTCGAAATAGTATGGTTGTGCTTCGCAACATCAGTTTCCTTCAACATTTTGAAGGAAACAATGACGGAGGGTTTGATTAAGGCATTGGCGAAACTATATGAAAAACCCTCAGCCTCAAACAAGGTATTCTTATGAAACAATTATTTAGTATGAAGATGTCGGAAGGTGGATCTGTTGCAGACCATTTAAATGATTTTAATACTGTTACAAGTCAGTTAAGTTCTGTAGGGGTAAAATTTGATGATGAAGTTAGAGCTCTGTTATTCTTGTGCTCATTGCCAAAAGGTTGGAATGGTTAAGTAATGGCCATTAGTAACTCTGTTTCTGGATCTAGTACTTTAAATTTTGATGATGTTGTCTGTGCTATCCTTAGTGAGGAAATGCGATGGAAAAGATCTGGTGATACATCGGGTAATGCTTTGAGTGCAGAGTCTAAGGGAATAAAATGGAAGGAGGAAAGAGCTCATGATACCGCAATAAATCAAGGAAAGGTAGATCCAAGTCCAGATCAAGGATAGTGTGCTGGAAATGCGAAAAGAAAGGACACCTAAAGAAAGACTGTAGATCTCGGAAGGGAAAAGAAGAAGATGGACAACAAGAAAACAATCATGAAGCAAATGTGATAGGTGAGGTGTTACAAGATGCTTTGATTCTTTCATTCAAAAATATTACTGAATACTAGGTGGTAGATTCAGGGGCCTCATTCCATGCCACACCTGATAAGAAATATTTTCATGACTATGTTCAAGGAGATTTTGGACAAGTCCATTTGGGTGATGATATACACTATAAAATTGTTGGAATGGGTAAGGTTCTTGTAAAACAACAGAATGGAAACCAATGGCTACTAAAGGAGGTAAGGCATGTTCCAGATGTGAAGAAAAATACGATTTCAACAAGCCAGTTAGGTGGTGAAGGTTGTGTGACAACTTTCACAGATAAAGCTTTGAAGGTCACCAAAGGAGCCCTGGTAATAGTAAAAGGCGAAAAGGTTGGTACATTATATCTATGCAATGGTATTTATAACTCTATTAATTCTTTAACTTGAAAAGGAGTAGATGCAGCATTATGGCATCATAGGCTCAGACACATGAGTGAGAAGGGGATGAAGATCCTTCACTCGAGGAATTTTTTGTCGGGTTTCAAGAATGTTGATTTGGACTTCTGTGAGAATTGCATTTATGGAAAACAGAAGAGAGTGAGATTTCTCATAGTTGGGAAAGAAAAGAAGAGTGAAAAATTAGAGCTTGTGCATACAGATGTATGGGGAATTGCTCAGGTATCATCTCTCGGTGGCTCTCATTATTATGTTGCTTTTATTGATGACGCAACTAGAAAAACTTGGATTTATTGTATTAAGAATAAATCTTATGTATTTGATACTTTCAAGAAATGGAAAGCTTTGGTGGAGATTGAGACAGGAAAGAAATTGAAGTGTCTCAGATCAGAAAATGGAGGTGAATATTGCAGCAACGAGTTTGATAGGTACTAGTCAGAGCACGGAATTCGAAGAGAGAAGACAATTCTAAGAACACCACAAGAAAATGGTGTGTCAGAAAGGATGAACAAAACAATCATGGAGCGTGTAAGGTGAATGCGATTGCATGCAGGATTGCCTTTAAAATTTTGGGCAGATGTTGTAGATACTTTTGTTTATCTAATAAACAAACGGCCTTCAAGTTCCTTGGGTGGTGGTGTTCCAGAGGAAGCATGGACAGGTAAAAAGGTAAACTACTCTTTCCTAAATACTTTTGGTTGTGAGGCCTTTGTCCATATTAATATAGAAAATAGAACAAAGCATGAGGAAAAATAAAAGAAATGTACCTTTATTGGATATGGTGTTAATGATTTTAGTTATCGCTTATATGATTATGAAAATCACAAAATCATTAGGAGCAGAGATGTAATATTCAATGAAAAGGTCTTGTATAAGAATCAGTTGCAGAAAAAGAAACAGGAAAAAGAAAACAAGGAATACACAGTTCTTGATGAGATCACTGAAAAAGTAAAGGTGCCTGAAAATAATAATAATCAACAACCACCACAACAGCAACAGGCACCCCAAACACTTGAAAGTGGTGTTAGAAGATCTACCAGGATAAGTAGACCCCCTGAACGATACTCTCCTTCATTATATTATTTATTGTTGACTGATTCTGGTGAACTCAAGTGTTATGAAGAAGCAATGCAGGTTGAAAGCAGGAAGAAGTGGGAGCTAGCCATGGAAGAAGAGATGGACTCCTTAATGCATAACCAGACTTGGGACTTAGTCAGGTTGCTTGCAGGTAAAACTACATTGCAGAATAAATGGTTTTACAGGCTGAAGGAAGAAGATGGAGGAAAACAGAGGTTCAACGCTAGACTTGTGGTGAAGCGGTTTGCACAGAAGAAAAGCATTGATTTTGATGAAATATTTTCTCCTGTTGTTAAAATGACTTCAATCAGAACTATTATAAGTCTAGTAGCAGCTGAAGATTTGTATCTTGAGCAGTTAGATGTAAAGAAAGCCTTTCTCCATGGGGATCTGGAGGAAGAGATATATATGCAGTAGCCACAAGGATATGAGGTAAAAGGGAAGGAGAAACTAGTGTGCAGGTTGAAGAAAAGCTTGTATGGCTTAAAACAGGCTCCAAGGCAATGGTATCTAAAATTTGACAAGTTTATGTTTGAACAAGGTTATACTAGATGTCACTCTGATCATTGTGTTTATCTGGAAAAGCAAAATGATGGCAGCTATATTATATTGTTATTGTATGTAGATGACATGCTTGTTGCAAGGTCTAACATGCAGGAAATAAATGCGCTCAAAAGAAAATTGGAAAATTCATTTGCAATGAAGGATTTGGGAGCTGCAAAACAAATACTTGGTATGAGAATAACTAGAGACAAGAAAAATCACAAATTAACATTGTCTCAGAATGAGTACATACAAAAGTTGTTGAAAATATTTAATATGCACAATGAAAATCCAGTTAGTACACCTTTTGCTATCCATTTCAAACTTAGTAAGTAAATGTGCCCAAAGACCCAAGAAGACAAGGATTATATGTCTAAAGTTCCATATGCATCAGCAGTTGGAAGCTTAATACATGCAATGGTCTGCACAAGGACTAATATTGCACATGCAGTGGGAGTTGTAAGCAGGTACATGAACAATACAGGAAAGGAACATTGGATGGCAGTGAAATGGATTCTTAGATATTTGAAAGGTACCACAAATCAAGAATTATGCTTTGGTGGTTCAAACATTTCTCTACAGGGATATGTTGATGCAGATATGGCAGGTGACAGAGATAACAGGAGGAGCACTATAAGATATGTATTTACTATAGGTGGAATAGCTATCATTTTGGTTTCAAAAATCCAAAGTGTTGTTGCACTTTCAACAATAGACGCAGAGTATGTTGCTAGTACAGAGGCTACTAAAGAAATGATTTGGTTACAAAGGTTTATGGGTGAACTGGGTAAGGAGCATGATATGGGCACGTTATACAATGATAGCCAAAGTGCCATTCATATTGCAAGGAACTCAACATTTCATTCTAGGACTAAACGCATACAGCTCAAGTACCATTTCATATGATCAATGTTGGAAGATGGAGAGTTGAAGCTGGAAAAGATACACACTAGCCAGAATCCTGCAAAAATGCTAACAAAAGTTGTAACAAGGGAGAAACCAAGAATATGCTCAGTTTCAATTGCTCTTCAAGTATGATGAAGAAGATGAGAAACAACTAGGTCCAAAGAGGATTCGTTGTCTAGCAAATGAAGCAGCAGTGGAGTTGCTATAATCAGTATCCAAGTGGGAGATTGATGGGTGTGGAGCCTGATTATCTTCTGTATTCAAAGGTATTTCCGCATTGGACCACAGTTTAAAATGGGGCAGCAACGCCACCCGTAAAATATTCGCTACAGGGGGGTCCAGGGGGGGCGGCTGCGACCCTTGGGGAGCACCCTAAGAATAGATGTAAAATTTCCTTGTAAAAGTATAGTAATTTCTAGTCAATCTAGGTTGTTCATTAAGTGGAGATCTAATAGTAGAATTTATGTTTAATTTAGGGCCTTTTTTCCCTAGAAGGTAACCCCTCACTATATATGAGGGAATTGTATTGAATCTATGTAGATCTATATTCTGAGTGAGAAATAGAGAGAAGATTGAGAGCGAAGAGGGTGTTACAGTGGATCTGCTGTAAGTTGCATCTCTTCATTTTGCTAGATAATATAAAAGGAAGGATTAGTTGTTTCTCCGTGGACATAGCCCAAACTGGGCGAACCAGGTATATCTGTGTCTCTCTTGTTTTATGCATTTTCTGTGTTTATATTTTTGAAATATTTTATGTGTTCCATTGCTCTATAATATATAATTTTCTAACACACTATATGGGTGACATATAGAGGTGATACCTTATTGTCCATAGATCCCTCAACGGAAGGAGCCCTCCATCTCAATTCCACACCCTGGGTGCTCAAACAATGGAGAAGAGTTGGCTTATTGTCCTTGATCAATGATGCCCCTTCTCAAGAGAGTTCACATATGTTAGTCCAAGCTACTCTCTGAAGATTAAGAACTTTCCTTTCGACAAATCCTTGGTGAGAATATTTTCAATCCGTTAATGTGTTGATATGCGATGGAGTATAATAACTTCTCACTTAAACATGTCTCGAATGTAATGATATTGAATCTTAATGTGCTTGGAATTTTCATGAAATATGGGATTTTGTCCTAAACAAATCCCAGTCTTGTCATCACAATATATCATTGTGGTATCTAGGACCTAGATAAATATCTCTCTAAATAACTTCCTCCACCAAACTTCTTCACAACTAGCCATGCTAGTGGCAATGTAATCTGCCTTGAGAATACTCAACGCTACAGACTTTTGCTTCTTTCTCATCCAAGATACCATGGCATATCCAAGACTAAAACACCATCCGAACATACTCTTCCCGTCGACACCATTTCATGCCCATTCAGAAGAAATGTGTCCATGCAGTTGAACGTCTCTAGTAGAATATCTCATTCCAAGTGTGGTTGTCCTATGCAAATATCTCAAAATGTGTTTGGTAGCACTCCAATGTACATGTAGAGGCTCGGTCATGAATGAATCAACGTGTTCACAACATAACATATGTCCATACAAGTGTTCACTAAGAACATCAAAACCCCAATCAACTATGCATACTCGGATGGACTCACCTAATAAGGTCCTGCAGCATCTCCACATAACTTCTTGAAATTTATTTCCATCGATGTTGGAAAGGACTTGCGTTATGTTATTCCAAATCTCTCCAATAACTTCACAACATATTTTCCTTGTGAAAGGAAAATATCGTTGGGCCTTTGTGATGTAGGAGCATGTGACTTGGAGGGAAAATCTTCAAACTTATTCCAAAAATCCAAAAAAATCTACAAGTAAAGTAGTGGGGTCCTTTAGCCAACAATTTCCATTATTTTCTAGTTTAAGATAAGGATAAAATTAAGAATAGAATCATTTTGTAATAATCACCTATGGATAAGAGATAATAAGTTTTATGCATGATTGCTTTAAAGTACTCTATGTAAAAGGCATGCTTTTGTATGGGATAAGGACCGAGAGGGTTTATCTATTGTTTATAAAATGAAATAACAGGACGCTCTGAGTGAGAGAGCCCAAAAGCATTATCATCTAAGAAAAAGGACCCTCTTTGGGCATATGATGTTATGGTTCTCTATAAAACTATAATTTGTATTTGTATCTGGTTGCGATTCTTGCCTTCTGAATGTTGCTAATGGTGATTTGGATCAATTTTTCTTCTTAACATTGGTTTGAAGCTTGTTAATGTGCTTTCCCTTACATTGACTCGTCTATTTCCTCTTACATGTGTTGTTAAGCTTCCAAGAAGAAACTCTGTTTTACACAGAGAATTCATGAAATTAGTTAGCCGCTGCAGATTTTGGACTTAAAATTTATAAGCTCTAGTTCATTTCCATATTGGGTCTAAATCAAAATCGCATCGCATAATCACAAGTGGACTAGAAAGGGCCTTTGGAGCTGTCGAAGTCCGAAACTCTGATAGCTCGGACCCGAAACACTACAAAGGATAGTTAAAAGGATATTGGGTCTGCGATTGTTATCGCATCTCCAAATCGGAGTGAAAGGAGCCTTGCCTTGGGAGCACTGGAGTCGCCAATTGTGACCTCTGATAACACTGCATGTTATCGCGTTGGAGGAGGGAGGTTGGAAGGGCTAATTATAGATCGTCGATAGTGTTAATTGTGTTCAAATGCATAGTTTGAAATTTAAAGCGTCGATAGTTAATTCTTTAGAATTAACAATATAGTGATAATAAGGCGTTGATAGTGTATTTCCATTCCTTTGGGAATGAAAGCCCTCCACTTGTGTGTATAGCATTTTTAACTTATTTCCTTTGTGGTCAAGCAATGAAATTCTATCACTATAATTCCTATGGGATTATAGTTCCAATAGAGGAAAAACAGACCTGTGATATATGTTTGTGCTGATAACAAAGGGTGGAGTGTATTAGAGGAGAACTCATGAAGCTGTCAATAGATGACTGATACACCTATTGAAGAAAAAAGAGGAATTCAACTAGAAATTGAAGAAATTATATCAGGTCTCAGTCGCTTTTCCATATTGCCTGCACCCTAGGCACCATTAGTGGTATCAGAGCAACCTGTTGACACGGAATTGAATCTCAAAAGAAGGAGAAGGAAAGTTAATATGGATTTCATATTTGGAAGAGGAAAAGGATGTGGTGGAAGATGACAGCCTGTTGCAAATGTCGAAGTAGTGGAAGATGTGCTACATATGCAAGCTAGTTTGGATGCATTAACAACATGCAGAAATATAAATGATGGAGATGATAGTGAACCTGAGGTTGAAGCTACAAAGGAGGAAGCTGTAACAGTTACCCCTAAGATGAGATTCTTGCAGTCAATGTTGAGATCCGCAACTAGGCCAAAGACTGAGGTTCCAATATATGAAGGAGGACTGAATCAAGAAGAATTGATAGATTGGATTAATAGCATGGAGAAATTCTTCGACTATGAAGAAACAAAAGATGATAAGAAAGACAAGTTTTCTGTCACCAAGTTAAAAGTCCATGCAATGCTTTGGTGGGATGGTGTGCAGGCAGAAAGAAAGAGACTTGGCAGGAAACCTATCAATAATTGGGGCAAGATGGTAGCAAAGCTAAGAGGTAAGTTTCTACCAAGTAATTATCAACAAACCTTGTTCAGACAGATGTAGAATCTTATGTAGAGTTCTTTGACAGTGAAAGAATACATAGAGGAATTCTACAAGGTAAGCATAAGAGCTGGAGAAGCCCAGGATACAGATGAGAAGGTGGCTAGATATATGAATGGTCTTAGGATGGACATTCAAGATGAGATAAATATGTTGTCTCCTAAAACAGTGGAGGAAGCTTATTAGATAGCACTGAAAGCTAAAGAAAAACTCATGAGGAAACAGTCTGCCAGAGGGAGAGGTACTTTCCAAGGAAGGGGAAGTCAAGGTGGTAGAGGAAGATCTATAGCACCTAAAGATGGAGCTAGTAGCAACTCAACCTAGCCTGCATCCACAAGAGGTGTTGCAAGAGGTAGAGGGAGGTTTTCTAGAGGAAGAGGAGGTAGAGGAAGAGGAAGAGAAATAAGATTTTACAAATGTAACAAACTAGGATAGAGAGCCTTTGAGTGCCCAAAGAATGCACGAACAAGCCAGAGGAATGAAATTGTTGCTCCAGTTGAGGGAGAAGCACCAGCGATAACAGTGGTAGAAGAACAAAATAAACCAGAGAGGGGATAATCTTTGGTAGTTAATAAAGTTTTGTTCAAGCCATCAAAGGATATAGTTGAACCATCACAAAGAAAGACTTTATTTAGAACAGTATGCAAAGTTCAACGGAAATGTTGTCAGGTGATCATTGATAGTGGCAGCACTGATAATTTTGTATCTACAAAAGTTATGGATAAATTGAAGAAGACAATGAAAAATCCAACACCTTAAAAAGGTGTCATGGTTGCAAAAGGGATATCAACTGTTAGTGAAATGAACAGTGTGAAGTGGAATTTCAGGTGGGAAAGTATAAAGATAAAATTGTATGTGATGCGATGCCAATGGAAATGTGTCACATATTGCTTGGAAGACCTTAGAAATATGACAGAGGAGAAATACATGATGGGAAAAGAAACACCTACAAATTTGGAAAGGATGGTGTCAATCATATGTTGCTATCTCTGCAAAAAGAAGATGTACCAGGAAAGCAGGCTGATCCAAAAACTCTGTTACTAGGAGGAAAGGAATACTTGAAGAAGATTGAAGAGAATGAGGTAAATTTTGCTGTAATTTGCAAGCCCAAGGTAATAATGACTTCTACTAAAATTTTTGATTTACCCATTGAAATTCAAGAAATGTTGGAGAAATATTGTGATATTATTGTTGATGATTTTCCAAATGAGTTGCCACCCATTAGAAGAATTTTCCATCATATAGATTTGATTCCTGGAGAAGTCTACCTAACAAAGTAACTTATAGAATGACTCCTACAAAAAATGAAGAGGTTAGGAGGCAGGTGCAAGAATTGCTTGACAAAGGGCTGATCAGACAAAGCTTGAGTCCTTGCGCAATACCAATGGTGTTGAGTCCAAATAAAGATGGAGGCTGGAAAATGTGTACATATTCAAGAGCCATCAATAAATTCACAATGAGGTACAAATTTCCTTTACTTAGAATTGAAAATTTAATGGATTGCTTGAGTGGAGCAAAGTATTTTTCAAAACTAGATCTTAAAAGTGGGTATCATCAGATAAGGATAAGAGAAGGGCATGAGTGGAAAACCGCTTTTAAGACAAATGAGGGATTATATGAGTGGAGAGTAATGCCTTTTGGGTTGTCAAATGCACCAAGTATGTTTATGAGACTCATGAATGAAGTTCTTAAAGATTTTATTGGTAAATTTGTAATAGTATATTTGGATGATATATTAGTTTACAACAGGTCTAAGGAGGAGCACGTGAGACATCTGAATTGTTAATTTTGAAGATGTGTTCATTCATGAAAGAAGAGCTAGTGTACTTGGGTTTGTTATTTCTGCTAGAGGGCTGAAGATGGATCCAGAGAAGATCAAGGTAATCATGGAGAGGCCTTCACCAAGAGTGTTTTTGAGGTAAGAAGTTTTCATGGTCTTGCTAGCTTTTATATAAAATTCATCAAGAATTTTAGTAAGATTAATGCACCTATTATTGAGACCATAAAGAAGGACAAGCAACCATTTAAATGGAATGCTGAAGCAGAAAAAAATTCAGTTGTTAAAGAAGAAAATCATTGAAAAGCCTATTTAGGTTCTAATTGATTTTAGTAAGCCTTTCCAGGTGAAGTTTGATGCCAGCGGAGAAGCAATTGGAGGTGTTTTAAGCCAGGAAGATATACCTATAGCCTATTTTAGTGAAAAGATAAATGATTCCAAAAAGAAATATTATTCTTATGATGAGTTCTACGCAGTTGTACAGTCATTAAAGAAATGGAGGCATTATCTAATGTCAAAAGAATTTATCCATTACTCAAATAACCATGCACTGCAATACGTTATGCAGTAGCCAAAGCTTAGCCAGAAACATGTTAAATGGGTAGATTATCTTCAAGGTTTCAATTTTGTCTTGAAGGATATAAATGGACAATCAAACAAAGTTGCAGATGCCTTAAGTAGGAGGAATGTACTATGAAATAGATCAAGATTTTTAAGAGGCATTTGAAGCTTGTAACAATCTCGTTTTGATGGATAGGAGTAAACGGTTGGATTACTTCTTACAAGATGGACTGTTGTTTAAGAAAAATCAGCTGTGGATACCAAACTGTTCAATGAGGGAGAATTTAATCAAAGAAAAACATAGTGGAGGACTTGCAGGACATTTTGGCATAGAGAAAGACTTTTGAATAGTTGAACAAATTTTATTTCTGTCTAAAAATGAAATCTGAAGTGGAGAGGTATGTGAGAACTTGTAAAATCTGTCAATATGCAAAGGGAAGAAGCCAAAACACAGGTTTGTATATTCCATTACCAATTCCAGATAGGCCTTGGGATATGGTAAGTATGGATTTTATTTTGGGCTTACGAAAGAATCAAAGATGTAACGATTCAATTTTTTTTATAGTAGATAGATTTTCAAAAATGGCACACTTTATTCCATGTTATAAGACTAGTGATGTTTCTCACATTGCTCATTTGTTTTTTAAAGAGGTTGTAAGATTGCATTGGTTGCCTAAATGTATTGTCTCAGACAGGGATTCCAAATTTGTTGGACATTTCTGGAGGACACTATGGAAGAAATTGGGAGCTAAACTAAGTTTCAGCTCTACCTATCATCCACAAACTGATGGACAAACTGAAGTTGTGAATAGGAGTTTGGGCAATATTTTGAGTCTTACTACAAAACATCCAAAGAAATGGGATCAAGTGTTGGCACAAGTTGAATATGCATATAATGACTCACCTAATAGGAGTATAGGACAGACTCCATTCCATATTGTTTATGGAATGCATCCAAGAGGAGTATTTGAGTTAAGAAACTTGGCAAACGAAGAGATGAGAAGTGCAGAGGGTGAACATTTTGCTTCATAAATGCAAGCAATACATGAAAAAGTGAAACAACAACTTCAAGATAACAACATCAAGTACAAAACTAGAGCAGACATGAGAAGAGGAGAGGTGAACTTTGAAGTTCGAGATCTGGTTTTGGAACATCTTAGAAATGAGAGGTTTCCAAAGAGGGAGTATAACAAATTGAAGTTCAAAAAAATTGGACCGTGTAGAGTGTTGAGGAAATTTTCTGCAAATTCCTATGAGATTGAGTTACCCCCTGATGTTGGAATATCACCAATTTTTAATGTTACAGACCTGTACAAGTATGAAGGTGAAACTAAAAATGATACAACACAAGATCAAGAGACCTAAGAGATTGACTGAGTAAAACAGTTACCCACAACAAAGAATTTGAAGCCAGAAAGAATTATGGACAAGAAGGTGGTTAAGAAAGCAAGGGGACAAGAGTACTTCCATTATTAGGTAAAATGGAATAATATGCCAACTGCTGAAGATACTTGGGTTACATAAGACATGCTACAGAAATTGGGCAGTTCTGTAGATGAAGTCATGGACAGGAGCCAATGAAGAATTTTTTCCTTAGGAGTCTAATGTAGGAGCATGTGACTTGGAGGGAAAATCTTCAAACTTATTCCAAAAATCCAAAAAAATCTACAGGCAAAGGAGTGGGGTCCTTTAGCCAGAAATTTCCATGCTTTTCTAGTTTAAGATAGGGACAGACTTAAGAATAAAATCATTTTGTAATAATCGCTTATGGATAAGTGATAATAAGTTTAATGCATGATTGCTTTAAAGCACTCTATGTAAAAGGCATGCTTTTGTATGGGATAAGGACTGAGAGGTCTTATATATTGTTTATAAAATGAAATAACGGGATGCTCTGACTGAGAGAGCTCAAAAGCATTATCGTATGAAAAAAAGACCCTCTTTGTGAATCTGATGTTATGGTTCTCTGTTAACTATAATTTGTATTTGTATCTGGTTGCGATTCTTGCCTTATGAATGTTGCTTATGGTGATTTGGATCATTTTTTCCTCTTAACATTGGTTTTAAGAAAGGGCCTCTTAACAAGTGAACTAGAAAGGGCCTCTGGTGCCGCCGAATTCCGAAACTCCAATAGCTCGAACCCGAAACACTATAGAGGAGAGTTAAAAGGATATCGGGTCCACGATTGTTATTGCATCACCAGATTAGAGTGAAAGGAGCCTTGCCTTCGGAGCAGTCAAGTCACCAATTGAGACCTATGATAACACTACGCGTTATAGCATCAAAGGAGGGAGCTTGGAAGGGCTAATTATAGATCGCCGATAGTGTTAATTGCGTTCAAACACATAGTTTGAAATTTAAAGTGCCGATATTTAATTCTTTAGAATTAAAAATATAGTGATAATAAGGCACCGATAGTGTATTTCAGTTCCTTTGGGAACGAAAGAAATTTGCCTATGTGTATAGCATTTTTAACGCATTTCCTTTGTGTTAAAGCGATGATAGTCTATCACTATAGTTCCTATGGGATTATAGTTCCGACAGAGGAAAACAGGTCTATGATATATGTTTTGCGCCGATAAAAAAGGGTGGAGTGTATTAGAGGAAAACTCATGAAGTAGAAAGAGGAATTCAGCCAGAAATTGAAGAAATTATATCAGGTCTCAGCCTCTTGTCCATATTTCCCGCACCCCAGCCACCGCTTTTCCACACCTCAAGGCCTCTAAAATAGTGCATGAGTCCAAGGTCCTTCATCTTGAATTCAGAGGCTAACTCCGTCTTGCACTTGACCTTCAAGAACTCACTACATGCCAAGAATAGATCGTCAACATATAAAACCAAAATCAACTACATAGATTGGACTACCTCCAACTAGAGGTTTGGATCAGGCTTGATTCTTGTGAATCCTATTTTCACCAAATAACTATTTATGTGGGCATACCATACTCTGTGGGCTTGCTTCAAAACATATAATTCCTTCTTCAACCTGCAAACATGTGTCTTTCAATCTTGTACTTCAAACCCTCCTAGATTCTCAACGTACACGTCTTCCTCTAACATTCCAAGAAGGAATAGAGTCTTCATGTCCATCAGATGAAGGTTCCATCCTTGACTTACAGAAAGAGAAACTATCAGATGAATAGTTATATATTGAGCCACAAGTGAAAATATATCATCATAAGGCTTCTCCCTCTTTTTGGGAGAAACCTCGAGCCATGAACCTTGCTTTATGTTTTTCAATGTTGTTATCAACTCCATGTTTGATCTTGAATAACAATTTAGAAGTCACCATGAACTTCCCATTTATTCTTTTCACAACATCCCATATGCCATTATTCATAATTGATTCATATTCTCCATTCATAGCATCTTTCAAAACTTTCTCTTTCATGGCTTCTTAAAAGGTATATGGTTCACATGAATAATAGTGCTCATAGCTGAAAAATATCCTTGGTACCTGCATGAGTTAATTATTTCTCTTAATGATCATCTCATCATATTTTAATGTGCCACAGAACCAAAGTAGCCTCTCCCTGGCAGGAGGAACACATGGAGGAGAATCTAAGGGATCCATGGGATCATCAACAATATCTATCTTAGATTCAAGAATGGAGGGACCATTAAAATATCCATATCATCATTCTTCTTTTGAGGAGGAGGCAGAGAAAGGTCCATTACTTTCCCGAGGGAAACATCTTCATCAAACATTAAATCCTTGCTAACTTCAACCTTCCTTTGACCAAGAATATATATTTGAAATGATTTAGAGTTTTCACAATATCCAAATAATGTACCTTTTCTTCTCATGGCTTCTAGATTGTTTCTTTTGTCCTTCAGCACATGAAAATTTATAGGGAATCCAAAGATACAAATATGGATGACGCCAATCTTGACACTTGTGAACACTT
The DNA here is from genome assembly GCA_031772625.1 of Pinus tabuliformis. Lineage (NCBI taxonomy): Eukaryota > Viridiplantae > Streptophyta > Pinopsida > Pinales > Pinaceae > Pinus > Pinus tabuliformis. Next base: position 126,676,994 of record CM062807.1, read on the forward strand.
CTTTGAGGGTATTGTTATCCAATCCTTGATGAGGTGCCTTGTTTTGAATAAATATGACAACATTTGTTGCTTCTACCCAAACAAAATTCGGTATATTTTTATCATGGAGCATAGCAAGAGTGTCTTCTACAATGGACCTATTCTTCCTTTCAGCTACTCCATTTTGTTCGAGAGTATAGGACACAATCACCTCTTTCTTTATATCTTCCTTCTTGCAATAATCTATGAACTCATTCGGATCGTACACTCCACCATTCTCAGACATGAATATCTTGTTTTTCTTCCCTGTTTGTTTTTTGACCAAATCTTGGAAATCCTTAAACATTTCAAGGGCTTCATCCTTGTGTTTCAAATAATATTTCCACACCTTTCTAGAGATTTCATCAATGTATATGATGTAGTAGAGATGATGAACAATACAGTGCACAGGAATTAGAAAACATATGTCAGAATGAATGAGATCGAGGATGTCATTTGTCTTGTTCTTGCTAGAGGAGAATGGTCCCCTTGTCTTCTTTCCACTAGCACAACCTAGACATACACCATCATGTTTGGTTCAAGCATTGGGAATACCATAAACTAATTTATCCAATTTCACAAGAGCATCACAATGTAAATGGGCCAATATTCGATGCCACAGTTTACTTAGATGATTAGTATCATGGACCAATGTCAGAAGAGGTCTTGTAGTAATCCTGTAGAGTCCTTCAAATCTTGATCACAATTTGAATGCATCTCACATATGTGATCCAAAAGGCGAAATAAAAAAATTTCCCCTCATAAAGAAAACCGTCATCTCTTTATATTCCAAAGCAAATATTGATACTAAATTCTTCTTCAGTCCTAGAACATACATCATATCACGGAGAACAACAGATCTCCCAGACTCCACATGGAATTTGCAGACCGAAATCCTTTCACAGGATGAGTGGAGTTGTCTCCAAGAATGATTTTAAAATTTGACTCCCTCTCTACCAAATTAGAGAAAACTTCTTTATACCAAGAGAAATGACGGGTGGCCCCACTATCAACCAACCAATTATCCCATGAATCCGAAGGAGATGAACTAGTAAGGGACAAAATAAGAATATACTCAGATTGATTTCCAACATTACTTTCATACCTGGAGTATCTTGAATTTTTTTTAGTATGACGATATTCTTCATGGTCACCTAGAGAATCTCTTCTTCTTATTTCATATTTTCCATTGTGATCATTCCTCCAGTCATATTTTCTTCTTTGATGATCAAACTTGTTGTTGTTGCTTCTAGTGTTGTAGCATGGACCATTGTTCTTCTTGGGGAAATATCGAGCAAAGTGGCCTATCTTATGACAATTCAATCATTCAATTGGCAAAGATTCCATGGATCTTATAAACCTTCTATTTTAATTTCAAATAGGAGTCTTTATTGAATTTGATGGACCGTATTTTACTTTCTTCTTCTTCTTCTCATGAGTGATCAATGCAATAGGTTATTCTTCTTTATGCTTTTGTATCTCGCCTCTAGAAACAATCATTGGTTCTTCTTCAGTGAGATTTCCAACAATATCATCAAATGTTAGTAATGAATTATTGTTTTTATGGTTGTAATGAAGGTTTCACAAATAGGAGGGAGACCTCTAAGAGTTACAATCACTAATTCTGCGTCGAGCAGAAATTCTTGAATTCTTTGCAATTGATCTCTAAGATGAGATATCCTCATAATGTACGATTGCACAGACTCTCCGTTTTTCATGTTCATGTCTTTGAGTTGATATTTCAAGGATATGTTTTCATTCAAATTATTTATTTCATACATGCCATTGATCTCATCATACATGTCTTTATACTTTCTTAAATTTCTAGCATATTCAAGTTAATTATCTTGTAAAACATTATTTATAATTTTCTTTGCTTTTAACTCACCTTTCTTGTCCTTATTCTTAGTTGTAGCAGGAAATTTTTTTGGAGTCCTAGGTAATTTTCCTTAAATGTATTCCAAAACATCATGTTATCAGTTGTGATCTCCATCTTCATCTTCCATGCAACAAAGTTAGATGAGTCACCCAACTTCTCATGTTCCTTAAAGAAAGAGGAAAACATGTCGAATTTATTAGATAGCCTTCTCCAAATTTTTAAAGATGATCGATTCAATGCTTGTCTCCTTTTTGGATTTCCTTCAGTTTTTCTCTGATACCATGTTAATATCCACACTGCTCTATGTTGTTTCAATTACTTTTAACCGAATTCAATTGCTCAATTAACAATATTTACAATAAAAATTATTCTTCCTAATAATCAACAATAAATGAATATATAACATAAATGCAATGATAAAGGAGACAATCAACTCATCACCAAGAGATACTAGATTTGGTCAAAGACCAGGGAAAAACCCACAAGGAGGAAAACCCTTTGTAACTTTTTCTTCTATTAGATTGTCATAAAATATTCAGTAGAGAGTACACTGATCCCAATACAAAATCATCTATAAAAATGACCCAATAACATTCAAAAATATATTTCGAGCATCAGTATGTATCATAGATAAGGTTTCTTGTTTACGATCAACTTCGATCAACTACGGTTAGATGCCAAATTTATCCTTAGAGTCCAGCTGCATGGACGAAGACTATGCATGCGGCTAAGACCTTCCAAACACACCCTTGAGCTTCTTAGCCAATGGTTATAGACAAAAATTTCCTTTGATGAGCCTGCGATTGAGACCAAAAACCATAGAACACGTGTGATCTTTAGCCCCTACATTTTCAAACGTGTGTGAACCACTTTCCTTGACCTTGCCTTAGGCCTGTGTGAACCAGTCAATGATGAAGAGAAGAAGAAAATTATTGGTGATGTCGAAATGATATTGAGGTCACTTTTATTATAGGCTTTGAAGGGTGACCAATTCCCTGTAAGGGTTGACCTATCCAAATGTGCATATGTGGGATTTTCATCATAAGTACACTTTCCCTTGTCCAAATTGAGCACCTCAATAGTCAAAATTGTTCCTCTAGAAAAGAGGAATATAGTCCCATGGTTGGAATTTGTCACTAAGCTACCAAATTAGAAATACAAAAATTATATAAGGTTGTCTCTTTTGATTAATTTCAACCTATTTCCCTTTGCAATTCCATTTGCAGAATCATCTCCAAGACTATAGACATTCATTTAAAATCAACTCTCTCAAAGAATATTTCATTAGAACAGTTGGACTTTTTGAAGCATTGGAAAATCCATGAGGCAATTTCACTCCCTCAAGGGGGTCTAGAATTTATCCATATTCATAAGAAAAAATTAATCATCTATATTTTGGATTTGTCAAACAATTTTGACAGAGTGGATTGGCACTACATCAGATTGATTCTTCGTCATCTTGGCTTCAATCGTTCTTTTGCTTGTTGGTTCGATAGTTGTATAAGCACTTCATCTATGTCTCTTTTGATCAATGGATTGGATCATTCTTCCTTTAATCCTAAGAGAGGACTTTTGTAGGGATTTCCCCTATTCCCTCCCCTTTTTTTTATTGTATCTAAATATATCAGTAGGGTCATCCTCAATGCCTATATATGACATCTTGTTTGTGGTATTTAAATCTTCCCCACATGTTCAATCAGCAAATATTTTATTCATGGATGACATCATACTCTTCCTCAAAATTGATGTCAAAAATATACAATCCATTAATCTTATCCTACAATTATTCTCTATTATGATAGGTATGTTAGTAAATCATGTGAAGTCTACACTAATTCGGAATGAACTTGATTAGGATGAATCTAACCATGTTTCCCAAATTCTTACTTTTGTTCCCTTGCTTATTGGATACCACCTAAAATATTTGGGATTTATTTTAATGTTAAACAACAATAAAATGGAGTATCGGACTTTGTTCATTGGATAAACTGAGCTCATAATTAAATCTTGGTGTAGCCATTGGCTTTCTAGAGTAGGCAGGTTGATCCTATGTGAGGCAATGATTGAATTTATCGCTATATACATGGACTCTTTAGCATTTTTTTGCCTACGAATCCAAAACAAAATAAAGCATATATCATTTTGATGCATATGGCTAGGAAATCCAATCATAAACATTTTTCTCTCATATCTTAGTCCTCAATAGCCCTTCAAAATATATTAGGAGGATAGTGATTAAAATCCTCATATGGTTCTCAAAAGCATTACCTAAAAAAGTGTATGGAGAATGGTTGAAGGATCTGGGCTTTGGGCACAAACTATGGTTATAAAATACATCCTCACATACACTACTCTTGATTGGCCTAGAGCCCTTAGAAGACCCTCTCAAAATGATTCCTTGGTGTATAAAGTTGTATTAAACTATAATAGTATCATTAAATAAGGCCTTAGATGGAAAGTTTGGTATGGATAAAAAATTCTTGCTCAGAAGGATCCTTGGATTATAAGTAGGGAATTATATACCCTTTGGAAAAACTTATTTATGCCTTTCATTCTCACATCATCTTCTACTTCCATCGAGTCTCAACTAGGATGGGTTCCCAAGATATCAATAATGGAAGAGTGATGAGGATTTACATATTGAGGGGACTTGGCTATTGAATGAAATTGATATCCGAACTCTCTTCAAAACAATCTTATCTCTCTCTTATCTTATGAAGACATTATAGTTTGGTATTTTTCTCCTACATGATTTTAGAGTATAAAATATAGGTACCTCTATATTGCACGACAAAAATTTTCTCACCCACCTCCTTGGTGGGTCCAAAGCTATGGAAACAAAAATCCCCATAAAAAATGAATTTGTTTATATGGTTTCTCCTTAAAAATAAGGTACCAACCTAGATACTTAAAAAAATATCCTTTTTGGGACCAGTCGATGCACACTCTATTTAAAGGATGCAAAAATTGTCTCTAATCTATTTATTCAATGTTTCTTCATCATGTTCATTTGAGTAGAGAATCATAAATCCATTGGATCAAACTATACTTAGAAAATAAATTATGTGGGTGAATGTCTTAAGGTTTGGTTGGATAGAAAGCCCCCTCACAATATAAAAGATCTCCCTCTGATATTTTCTTTGGGCATATAGCTAAAGAGAAACAATTGTATCTTTGAAAATCAAGGACAGTGATATATCAAAGTTCCTATAAATAATTTAGCCCTTTATATTTCTCTTCCAATATGTTAGCTTACTATGGGAACTAAGAATTACATTGACATTGAAATTACAAAAGAGAAACCATGGGCCTTATTTGGAAGAGAAACACAAAAAATTCTTGTATGGGTGGCTTAGGAGGCATTATACATTTCACATATTCCCATTTTCTCTCTTTCTCTTGTAACATTGAGAAGGATTCAAATAATTATGTCAAATTATTTACAGTAAAATTCATTAGGAACCTATAACACTAGTGTACCCCTTATTATTATTGTTGTGCCCTTAAATTATTATTGTTATATAGACTCTTGTAGAGTTCCATGATTGTTTTTTTTTGACACCCTTTTCCTCCATTTTCCTCCTTTTCATCATCGATATCGTCTAAATAAAAGAAGTAAATCATATATTTTGATAAGGTAAAGACTCTTATATGTCTTATTTTTCATATCTATTAGTGCACCTTATTTTATGTTAAAGATTGCATTAGCTACATAATTAACATGATTTCCTAGCTATTTTATAAATTTGCAACTACCTCCATGGTTTGCGAGGTTCTGGTGCACCAATGAAGCAAAGAAGCACATGAGTAGTTGAGGATCGATCCCCTCATGGATCTCCTCCTACTTGCTCGAGCCAATCCACTCAAGGAATAACATAGTGGCATGGTCAATGGCTTGGATCAAACACGTAGCAACAAAAGTCTGAATGCATCACGTTTCTTCAATTTTCTTTCCAAATAGAAAATTGACGAGATAACGAATTTTCTGTTTAGTTTTGTATTTGAATAAGGATTTATTAAAAACTTGTAGGCATAGAAGCCTCAAATTTTTGTGCACACATTTTATATATAAGTATGTATCCTCTGTAAGGAAAAAAAAGAAAGTAATAGTTAATTCCTAAAGAATTGTGAAACAAACCTTTTTTCTCATCTTGAATTAAAGTTACCTTTGTATGATTCGATGTGTATGTGAGCGTAATTTGCACCTTCTAGATGCAAAGGGCCCCTGCAAACAATCGAGGTTTAGTTTATTTCATTTCATCATTTTCTGTTGTTTTCATTTAATAACTTTCTATTATCCCATTATCACTGCATTCTAATTTAGTTTCCTTACTTCGTTGTTTTCATCATCTTGTTATAACTCAGTTATTTTGTTTATCATTTCATTATTTTGTTTACACTTACATTTCTTCACAGTCATTTAATGGTTTAGTTCTTCAATGTTTTTTGATTAATTACAATCAATATTTTTATGCTGTTAGAATTAGAGCTTGTATCTAATATGTAGTCAGAAATTAAAAGATTACTTTCATACTCTTTAGAATCAGAATTTGTATATATTTTGTAGACAAGCTTTTGAAGGATTGTTAGAATAATTTGAATTAAATAATCTGTTTTATAGCTGCAAGGTGTTTAGTTTTGGGTGTGGAGCTTGATAATCTTCTATATTCAAAGGTTTCACCACATTGGAACTTAGTTCGTAATGGGGCAGAAAATCCACCCATAAAATATATGCTGTAAGGGGGGTCTGGGGGTGGGGGTAGCTATGACCTTTGGGAGCCCCCCCTTAGTGGGGGATCGGGGGAAGCGCCCCTAAAGCTAAAAATAGATGTAGAATTTCCTTGTAAAATGTTGTAATTTCATAGTCAATCTAGGCCATTCATTAGGTGGAGATCTAACGGTAGAAGTTATGTTTAATTTAGGATTTTTTTCCCTAGAAGGAAACCCCTCGCTATATATGAGGGGATTGTATTGCGTCTATGTAGATCTGTATTATGAGCGAGAAGAGAGAGGAGATTAAGAGAGAGAGAAGAGAGAATTACAACAGATTTTTTGTAGGTTGTATCTCTTCAGTTTGTTGGGTAATATAAAAGGAAGGATTGGCTGTTTCTCCTTGAATGTAGCCCAAATTAGGTGAACCATGTATATCTGTGTCTCTCTTGTTTTATGTGTTTTATGTGTTTATATTTATACAATATTTTATGTGTTCAATTGCTCTATAATATATAATTTTCTAACAACTTGTATTAAGCCGAAGGTCTATTTGGCTGATAAACTCGCAGGAGAGTTGGGTTCCTGGTTCAAGTGGGAGCAATGGCAGAAGATGGTAGGTTTAGCATCTAAAAATTTAATGGCCAAAACTACGAGCTGTGGAAGATGCAGATGGAAGATTTTTTGTATCAGAGAGATCTATACCAACCATTGAGCGAAAAGTCAAAGAACAAATGAGTATCACAGACACAGAATGAGATATTCTTGACAGAAAGGCACTTGGAACAATACGGCTATGCTTAAGGGCATAAGTAGCATTTAATATTTCAAAGGAAACGACAACAAAGGGTTTAATGTCAACATTGCCCAAACAATATGAAAAATCCTCGGCCTCAAATAAGGTATTTCTTATGAAGCATTTATTTAATATGAAAATGTCAGAAGGTGGATCTGTTTCTGATGACTTAAATTAATTTAATACAATTACGAGTGAGTTAAGTTTTGTAGGGGTAACTTTTGATGATGAAGTTAGGGATTTGCTATTTATGTGCTCATTGCTAGAAAGTTGGAATGGTTTAGTTACGACCATTAGTAACTCTGTCTGTGGATCTAGTACTTTAAAGTTTGATGATGTTGTCAGTGAAATCCTTAGCGAGGAAATGTGACAGAAAAGCTCTGGTGAGACATCAAGTAATACTTTGACTACAGAGACTAAGGGAAGAAAAATGGAAAGGGAAAAGAGTCCTAGATATCACAGTAAGTCAAGGAAATGTAGATCCAAGTCCATATTGGGGATAGTATGTTGGAAATACAGTAAGAAAGGACACTTGAAGAAAGGTTGCAAGTCTCAGAAGGGAAAATAAGGAGACGCACAACAAGAAAAAATCATGAAGTGAATGTACAGGTGATGTGTTACAAGATGCTTTAGTTCTTTATTTAGAAAATATTATTGATGCCTAGGTGGTAGACTCAGGGGCCTCATTCCATGACACAACCGATAGGAAACATTTTCATGATTATGTTCAAGGAGATTTGGATAGGTTCAATTAGGTGATGATGAACCCTGTAAAATCATTGGAATGGGTACAATTTTCATAAAATAGTAGAATGGAAATAAATGGATATTGAAGGAGGTAAGGCATGTTCCAGATTTGAAGAACAATATTATTTCAACAGGGCAATTGGGAGGTGAAGGCTATGTGAATAATTTTACAGATAAAACCTGGAAGGTCACTAAAGGATCCCTGGTAATAGCAAAGGGACAAAAGGTTGATACATTGTATTTATTCAATGATATTTCTAATTATGTTAGTTATTTAACCTCTACAGGTGAAGATACGACATTGTGGCATCATAGGCTTTGGCACACGAGTGAGAAGGGGATGTAGATCCTTCACTCAAGAAATTTGTTGCCAGGTTTGAAGCATGTTGATTTAGAATTCTGTGAGATTTGTGTTTATGGAAAACAAAAGAGATTCAGATTCCTCAGAGTTGGGAAAGAAAAGAAGAGCGAAAAATTAGAGCTTGTGCATACAAATGTTTGGGGACCTGCTCAGGTATCATCTCTTCGTGGTTGTCATTATTATGTTACATTTATTGATGATACAACCATAAAAAACTAGATTTATTGTATTCGAAATAAATTTGATGTATTTGATACTTTCAAGAAATGGAAATATTTGGTTGAAAATGAGATAGGAAAAAGGTTGAAGTGTCTCAGATCAGATGATGGTGGTGAATATTGCAACAAAGGCTTTGATAGGTACTGTTCAGAGAATGGAATCCACAGAGAGAAGACAGTTCCAGGGACACCACAAGAAAATGGTGTGTCAGAAAGGATGAACAAGACAATCAAGGAGCATGCAAGGTGCATGAGATTGCATGAAGGATTGCCTTTACAAATTTGGGTAGATGTTGTAGATACTGTTGTTTATCTAATAAATAGAAGGCCTTCAAGTTCCTTGGATGGTGGTATTCTAGAGGAGGCATGGATAGTTAAAAAGGTAAACTACTCATTTTTAAAGACTTTTGGTTGTGAAGCCTTTGTCCACGTTAACAAAGAAAACAGAATAAAGCTTGAGGCAAAATCAAATAAATGTACCTTTATTGGATATGGTGTTAATGATTTTGGTTATCACTTTTATGATTATGAAAAACACAAAATCATTAGGAGCAGACATGTCATATTCAATGAAAAGGTTTTGTATAAGGATTAGCTGCAAGAAAAGAAAAAGGAAAAAGAAAATAGAGAATACAAAGTGTTTGACAAGATCACAGAAAAAGTGATGGTGCCTGAAAATCATAATGATCAACATCCAAAACAACACCACAACATCAACAAGCACCTCAAACACCTAAAAAGTGGTGTTAGAATATCTACCAGGATAAGTAGACCACTTAAACGATACTCTCCTTCATTATATTATGTATTTTGACTAATTCTGGTGAACCAGAATGTTATGAAGAATTAGTACAGGTAGAAACCAAGAAGAAGTGGGAGCAAAACATGAAAGAAGAGATGGACTCCTTAGCACATAACCTGACTTAGGACTTAGTCAGGTTTCCTACAGATAAAACAACATTGCAGAATAAATGGGTTTAAAGTTGAAGGAAGAAGATGGAGGTAGAAAAAGTTATAAAGCTAGACTTGAGGTGAAAGGGTTTGCACAAAAAAGGGTATAGACTTTGATGATATATTTTCTCCTGTTGTTAAAAGGACTTCAATCATAACTATTTTAAGTTTAGTAGCAGTTGAAGATTTGCATCTTGAGCAGTTAGATGTAAAGACAATTTTTCTCCATGGGAATTTGGAGGAAGAGATATATATGCAGTAACCACAAGGATATTTGGTAAAAGGGAACGAGAAACTAGTGTGTAGCTGAAGAAGAGCTTGTATAGCTTAAAATAGGATCCAAGGCAGTGGTATCTAAAATTTGATAGGTTTATGTATGAACAAGGTTATACTAGATGTCACTTTGATCATTGTGTTTATCTCAAGAGACAAAATGATGGTAGCTATATTATATTATTATTGTATGTAGATGATATCCTTATTGTAGGTTCTAACATGAAGGAAATAAATGTGCTCAAAAGAAAATTGGAAAACTTGTTTGCAATGAAGGATTTGGGTGTTGCAAAACAAATCCTTGGTATGAGAATAACTAGAGACATTGAGAATCACAAATTAACATTTTCTCAAAGTGAGTACATACAAAACGTGTTGAAAATGTTTAATATGGAGAATGCAAAACTAGTTAGTGTACCTTTGGCTAGCGATTTCAAACTAAGGAAATGTGTCCAAGACTTAGGAAGAAATGGTTGATATGTCTAATGTTCCATATGCATCAGCATTTGGAAGCTTAATGTATGGAATGGTCTGCACAAGGTCTCATATTGCACATGCAGTGGGAGTTGTAAGAAGGTACATGAACAATCCAGGAAAAGAACATTGGACGGCAATAAAGTGGATTCTCTGGTATTTGAGAGGTACCACAAATCAAGAATTATGTTTTTGTGGTTCAAAAATTACTCTACAGGGATATGTTGATGCAGATATGGTGGGTGATAGAGATAACAGAAGGAGCACCACAAGGTATGTGTTTACTATAGGTGGAACAACTGTCAATTGGGTCTCAAAACTGCAAAGTGTTGTTGCACTATCAACAACATAAGCAGAGTATGTTGCTGCTATACAGGTTAGTAAAGAAATGATTTGGTTACAAAGGTTTCTATATGAATTGGGTAAGAAGCAGCAGTTGGCAGGTTATACAGTGATAGTCAGAGTGTCATACATCTTGCAAAGAATTCTGCATTTCATTCAAAGACTAAACATATATAGCTCAAGTACTATTTCATATGGTCAACATTGGAAGATGGACAGTTGAAGATGGAAAAGATACACACTAGCCAGAATCTTGCAGATATGTTAACAAAACTTGTAACCAAGGAGAAACTAAGAGTCTGCTCAGTTTCAATTGGTCTTCAAGTATGATGAAGAAGATGAGAAACATCTAGGTCCAAAGTGGAGTCATTTTCCAGCAAATGAAGCAGTGGTGGAGTTGCTATAATCAGTCTCCAAGTGGGATATTATTGGGTGTGGAGCCTGATAATCTTCTGTATTCAAAGGTTTTGCTGCATTGGACCCCAGTTTGTAATGGGGTAGCAAATCCACCCATAAAATATACGCCATAGGGGGGGGGGGGGGGGACGGCTACGACCTTTGGGAGGCTCCCCCTGGTAGGGAATCAGGGGCAGCACCCCCGAAGCTAAAAATATATGTAAAATTTCCTTGTAAAATGTTGTAATTTCATAGTCAATCTGGGCTCTTCATTAGGTGGAGATCTGACGCTAGAATTTATATTTAATTGAGGGTTTTTTTTTCCCTGGAAGGAAACCCCTCACTATATATGAGGGAATTTTATTGTGTCTATGTAGATCTGTATTTTGAGTGAGAAGAGAGAGGAGATAAAGCAAGAGAGAAGGGGAAATACAATGGATCTACTGTAGGTTGTATCTCTTTAGTTTTCTGGATAATATAAAAGGAAGGACTAGTTGTTTCTCCGTGGACGTAGCCCAAATTGGGTGAACCACATATATATGTGTCTCTTTTGTTTTATGTCTTTTCTGTGTTTATATTTCTACAATATTTTATGTGTTCCATTGCTTTGTAATATATAATTTTCTAACATTTAGATAGGTTCATAATTTTAGGATGATACTCAATATAGATATGGCCTAGTCGATTAGTCTAACAATAGCTTAACTTCCACTTATTAATTTGTATAAATATAACTCTAATATAATAGGAATCTAGATAATAATGAAAATTGCAAAGAAAACATAACCATCATCTTAGAAACTAAAGGAAAGGATTCTAGCATATATAGTGCACCTTCATTTCATAAGTTTAGCAAGTCCAATCGACAATTTATGCTTCCAATTTAAGAACATTAAATTGACCAAACATCTTGGCGCCGTTCCCGGGGAAGTGCAAATAGAATCCTTAAAAAAAAATCAAATAAAAACATGATATGTATAGGGAAAGAGACTCTAGAGGTAGGTTTTTAGGTCGAGGAAGAAATTTAATTCCTACATCGTCACTCACTCCACCATGACCTCGTAGTGCCACACAACCCACACAAACTTGAATTCCATCCATAGCAAGCAAATATAGACTTCATGAATTCTTAAGATCTGAAATCCAATCTAAACGTTCACCAACTTCATCAACAGAAGTTGTAATCGAAGTAGATCTTACATCTCCAACAACTGGGATAATTTTCCTATTTCAACTAAAGAACAACTTCTAGCTCAAGAGTTGGAAGTTCGTACTGAAGAAGAAGAGGAAGAAACTTATTTTAGACCATTGATAGAGGAACCATAAGATCTAGAAGAAAAGCTAGATAATCCTATTGTATAACCATATATTTATTCTAAGGAATCTATCATGGATGGAGAAGGAGAAGGAGAAGTACACAATGTAAATGGTAAGAAACATAGGATTGGAGGAGAAAGAGGAGGAAATAGAGGTGGAAGAGGAGGTGGTAGAGGTAGAGGAAGAGGAGATCCAAAACCTTTTGGATTCCATATCCTTGATGAGGATACAACATTAATAATGAAAATCATCTCACCTTCTATCCTCCCCAATTTTCATGGAATAAGAAGTGAAAACCTAAAGACATTTCTCTTTGAATTTGAAGTATTATGTAGATCATATGATTATGCTCAACAACTAAAATTGTTCCCTATTGCCTTAAAGGATTCAGCCTTAAAATGGTTTATGAGTTTAGGAATGAATTATATAAGGATGTGGGAAAAAATGAAAGATGCATTCCTGGAGAAATAAAAGGATTATTGTGTGCCTCATAGCACTAAAGATGTAGTCTTCAAAATGGTACAAAAAGAAGACAAGAATATTGAAATTTTATTGAAATATTTGTTTATAATATCAAAAGCGAGAAAATGAATAATCCATATGAGGAAACTTTGAAAGCTCTCTTACTCAAATCCATTAAAGATGAGTGGATTGATATTCTCAATCTAATGGGAAAATGCGGTAATTCTCAGTAAACCATTTGCAAATATTTGTGATCTTTGTGTACATATTTCAATAGGTAAAGAAAGAACAGGGAGAAGTTCAAGGGACCTTCTTTTATCAATAGTAAATAAATCTCTAGCTGGGACAATAATTAGGGTAGATATAGGTAGTTTGCTTGATAACTTTAAAACATATAGTTTAGGGAGTCACAGTGAGCAAATTGACACCCTTAAAATACAAAACAAGTAGAAAGTCAAAAATGTTGCATTATCCATCTTCTGTCCGAGGTGTAGAAATAAACATGCTCTGAGAGAATGGACTTTAGATTTAAAAAGTATAGAAACCTGTGTTATATGTGAGGAAAATCATGATATGAAAGAATGTCCCTCTATACCAAGTCTTAAGCTTGTATTTAGTGAAAGAGGAATGCCAAATCAAGTAGACCCTCTTTACTTTATTGCCAAAAGAGCATGGAAAAATCCTCAAACAAATCAAACTCAAGGTCTTAATCCTCAACAATTTGCACAATCTTCACAAAATAATTGGAATCCACCTTTGCCATGGCAGCATTGGGCTCAACCACAATATTGGAATCAAGAATGGAAATATCCTTATGGAAGATATTCTCAATATCAATAATATCTGCCACCTTATCCAAATTTTCCACCACAATACTTCCCTCAAATCAACAAGTTACCTTAAGCTCAAGCTCAAAATGAAAATCCACAACTTTCTTTGCCATTTTCACAAATTCCAAATTAATTACCTTTTCAATCACTCCCAAATCCAAACAATAAAATTCACAAACTATTTACAACAAGGAAAGAATCCTAAAACTTACATGATAACTCCATTAGATTTGAATAATGTTCAATTAAGGCATGGTAGAGTATTAGAAAGGAAGAAACCATCTATTTTTAGTCAGGAATAGAAAAGAATTCTAAAGAAGATAATAATAACTCTGAAGAAGAGATTTCCCTTCCTGAGAAAGAAAATATTGAAAGAGAAAAAATCTTACACATTCTAATAATACTCATATTATAGAATAGCCTTCAGTATCTATGTCAAGACCACCTTTTCCTGAAAGGTTGAAAATTGATAAAGGAGTAGAAAACAATCATATTTCTTGATTATGATATGTTAGATGAATTTAAAAATGTCTGTATAAAAATTCCTTTATTACAAGCAATAAAAGAAATAGCAATTTTTGTAAAAGAAATTAAGGAATTGAGTACTCAAGGTTTGGGAAGAAAAACAAAAGAAATAAAAAAATTCAACTAGTCGAGAGAATTGCAGATATTATGGTGGGGAAGAAAACAATTCAAAAATATTTAGATCTAGGAAGCCCCATTGCGAAAACACACATCAATGGAACTAAAATACCAAGCACACTGATTGTTCTAGGAGCAACCATAAACATAATGAGAAAACAAACTATGGATAAATTGAGGCTTCCTAATCTTCAATACACACCAACATTGTTATAATTAGTAGATAGGTTTGTAATTAAACCTATTGGTGTGTTAGAAGATATATATATATGTATCCTTATATTCATGGGAATAACTTCTTGATTTCATGATTCTAACACCCAAGAATAATTTAGGAGGACATCCATTAATTTTAGGAAGGCCATGGTTAGCTACAACTGGTTCTTTTATCAGTTGTAGATCAGGAGACATGTTTATCTCATATGGAAGCTCGACAAAGAAAATTACATTGTACCCACCTACAAAAACAATGCTAGAAGTAAAAAATGAAGAATGGATAGATGACGATAATGATATACAACCAGTTTTCACTATTGCACAAATAAATGAAGAGGATCAAATTTTAAATTCAATAGAAAATAATGAACCCTCGTTATATTGTGACAATAGTCAAAATTTTCAAGAACAATGTAATATTGAATATATGTCATCCAGACAAATTTCTTTACATTCTATGGAAAAATTTGGAAACTCTTCAATATAGTTTTTTCCAGGAAAAATCTTGAGCATCAATTGAAACCTAGAAGAATTACAAAAAAAGAAACTGGTAGAAATATTGCAAAAACACTCTTTTGCATATGCATAGGAATACATTGATATGAAGGGAATTGATCCTAAAACTTGCATGCATCATATTTATATTGAATAAAATTCCAGAACAGTTCGACAATCACAAAGGAGAATTAATCCAAACTTAAAAGAAATTGTTAGAGAAGAATTGCAGAAGCTGTTAAATGTAAATTTCATTAATCCAATATCAGACAGTCAATGGGTTTTACCCCTAGTAAATGTTCCTAAGAAAAATGGAAAATGGAGAGTATGCATTGATTACAGGGAATTGAATAAAGAAACTTTGAAAGATTATTTTCCACTTCCTGTCATAGTTCAAGTTTTAGATACATCAGAAAGAAAAAAATATTTCTCATTCTTGGATGGTTTTAGTGGGTATAATCAAATTCAGGTAGCATCTAAATATCAAGAAAAAACCACATTAACCTTGATGAGCCTCATCATTGAGTAATTATATGGGCCTTAATTGGCCTTAATTCATCTCCTATCTTAGTCAAACCAACTATTCCCACAACTTATTGCATACTTTTGATTATATTTTGTTTATGAAATGAGTTAGAGTTGGATATTTGGCTTTGTGGTCTAATGTGCATTTAATATAGGAATAAATTATAAAAGAAAGAAAAAATGCAGGTATAAAGGATAAAAGCAAAGAACTATGGAAAAGATCTTGGTAAAGACTCCAATGGGACAAGGGAGAATAATTATAGGAGGTCAATCCTCCTCATTTACTACCCGTCCATTTGAATATTCCTCCATCATCTCAGAGTGTAAACAACCATCACTTTGATGACTAGAAGAAAACCAAGCAAAGGAAAAGGACAGAAAACCAGTTTTTCTTGAGTTGGAGGCCAAGCCTCCCTAGTGGGAAGGAAGTCATTAGAGACTTCAGATGTATAAATAAAGAGGCTTATGACCTCAATAGGATTCAGGCTTCTATTGTAAAACTTTGTTTTATTTATGAGTTGCAAATACTTGTGATAGTTTGTTCTGTAATCCATGGTTTTTCTAGTAATAATGAGTTCGGTTTAAGACAATTCTGAGTTAACTTCGAGGGCTGAAGCTCTTGGGTTAAAGCCCAACCAAAGCAGTGACAACTCCTCTTTACTGTACTATTATGGTAGCATAGATTCCTGATTTTCATTGTTCATTTGCTTAAGTAGCATAGATTTATGTTTCTGTTTATTTCTTTAAGTAGTGTTATGGTTTTCACTATTTATTTTCTTTAGTGGTTGGACTTTCATTACAACACTATAGCGTAGATCATGCATGGTTTTCGTGTTCATCTGCTTCAGTAGCTGTATTTGCTGTAGTTTACTTTCATTTATGCCTTCTTTCAATTTACGGGTTAGTTAGAGGAAAAATATCACTACCAGGTTGTGCGCAGGTGTCTCGGCCTCATCTCCTCCCTCTAGGACCATGAATTGAGGAAGGGACCCTTCAACAATCTCAAAAACAAAGGTCTCTGGTTCTTGCATGGGCTATGTATTTCGTTGTTTGATGAAGTTATTTGTTCACCCGCATTGGTTTTCTCTATCATTTTCATTTGAAACCGCCTCTAGCACGTTCCTCGTGCATCACTCCCTCATTGTCCGATCACCAAAAAACCTTCACAATCACCATTTGATTCACTATTTTCTCCAAATTCTGCCTCACATGGAGTCTTCCACTCACTTTATGAGCTTTAATCTCCAATGTTGATTTGTCTCTTGATCCAATAGTTGTCGCGTCACCCACTCACTTTATGAGTTTTAATCTCCACTGTCGATTTGTCCCTTGATCCGATGGCTAGCACGTCACCTGGTCACTTTATGCATTTTAAGTCCCCACCATCAATCTGCTTTTCCTGATCTGACAGTTGTCGCTTCACCCAATCGCAAACTATCTTGGCCAATCTCCACTGTTGATTAGTCACGCTTTATCCAATGGCCATCGTGCAATCTCGTGCAGATTAGGGCACAAACATTATCCACCTGAGAGCACCCAAGAAAAGTGTTTTTCTCATGCTACGTGTCACACATTAAGGCTAATCGCATGAAATTTCAAAATACTGCTTACAACCTGAAGGGCACTCGAGAAACTACTTAATGCCTTCGAAACTCGCTCCCTCATTTCTGCACATTTCTTTTCCCCGCGATATGATCTCCGCCTTCCATCTCTTGACTTCACTTGCACGATAATATCTTAGCCATTCATCGCTCCTATTAGCCTCGTCTGTCCATCTCTTGACTTCACCCGCATGATTAGATCTTGGCCATTAATCTCCTGTTAACCTCCTTCATCCATCCACTCACCTAATCCTTCATGACACGATCTCCATCGTTCATCTATTTTGTTCCCTTGTTCGTCCATCCATTCACTTAAGCCTTCGCGATAAGATCTCCACCATTCATCCTATTAGTTAACCCTATGCACCCAGCTATCTATGTAACCTCTTGTGATCCAATATCCATCGTTCATTTTCCTTTCACCTGACTGATCTAAGGTTCTTATGCACTATTGCTCCCTCACATCCTCCTTTCACTAATTTCATCCTCCAACTGCATTTCTGCTTGAAATCCGAGTTAGTTTAGTTATTTTCTTACACCTTATTGTAGTTTTGATGCTCTTTACTTCTACAACTAAGATGATTAGCATTAGATTAGTGTTAATTTAGAAATTTTGCATAGCATAGTTGTTTGTTTAGTTAATTAGGTTATTGAATGGTTTAATCATTTCATGTTGTTTTCTTCATTACCGCAGTAGAGTAGCTCTCTTTTAGAATAGGTTTTCTCTCCTTCCATCAAAGAATTAAGCTTCTTCTGACCCTAGAGAAGTCTAGATTGGAACCGTTGGGGTCTCTTGCCAAATGAGCAGTGACAACAAGCAATATCTTCACTTTTACTTGTGCATATATCACTGTCACCTCCAGGTTTTTGCAAACCTTGGGTTGATAAGTAAATCTAGTAGCCCTAGTAGTTGCAACATTATTGTTGCAACACCTAGGCTCATCACTTTTTGGCATCGTTAGTGGGGAGGTGTCAGAGTAGAAGTGATTACTGCTCTTTTCTTCTATTTTCTAGTTTCCAACTTTCTTCCATTAGTTTATTTCTGCAAAATTAATCTAGTTTCTTCCTTTCTTTTAGTTGTCATTATCTGCTTTCCTTTCCATTCTGCAAGTAGAATTTCAATCATGAAAACAAAAATAGAAAAACTCTCCAAATACCAAGCCAACCCCCCATTTGATCATGTGGTGCAGTAAGAGCCACATCACCATTCACTTTTGTAGGTAGAAGAAGAAAATGGCAAAGAATGTAGAAGAACGTGATAGAGATGATGACATTGAGGAAGATTCTCCTATATTTCCCATTCAAGATACTGATGGTAGTGTGCAAATGAACAACATCCCTCCATCTTTTCTTCCAAAATTTCATGGTCTAAGGGCAGAGGATCTAGAAACCTTTCTCTTTGAATTTAAAATTATTTGTAGATCTTATGGTTACCTATTAAAAAATCAAAAACTGAGATTGTTTCCAACAACTTTAAAGGATAGAACTCTTAGATGGTTCATGAGTTTAGGGACTACTTAAATAAGATCATGGAATGATATGCAAAATATATTTCTAGAAAAATATAAAGATCATGGTATTAAAGAATAAATCTTTAGAATGAATCAAAGAGAAGATGAGAGTCTATAGGTTCTAACAGAGAGGTTCATGTACAATGTTATGAGGGAAAAACTACATCGTTTAGGATTTGACACACAAAAAACCCTCTTACTTAGAACAATTAGCGATGAATAGATTGATCTCCTTAATATCATGAGTAAAGGTGATGTATACCAATTATCATTTGAGGAAATATGCGAAACATGAAAACACATATCAAGAGGAAAAGCAAGAGTAGGTGAATCAACATCAAGATCAGTAAGTCAAACTAAACTTGTAAATTTGTTTGATGATTTTAAAGCAAAAATTATTAGCAATATAACAAAACAAGTAGAAATGTTAAGAATGCAAGATGAAGGAAAAGAAAATGTTGATATTTGTGTTGCGGAATCATAGGATGTTAGACATTTTCCATCATAAGCATGGTTGAAGAAAGTTCACCAAGAGGACAATGGACCAAGTCCATTGCCAGTGCAGCAATGTTATGTAGCTCTAAGAGGACCATGGAAGCTTATTCAATCTGATATGATGCAAGAGGCTAAATCAAAATTTCAAGCTTATGCACATCCACCTCCAAGTAGTTGGAACACACCTTTTCCTTGGCAACATTGATCATCATAACCCCAAAACCAATCTTGGGAACATTGTCCATCACAACCCCAAAACAAATCTTGGCAACAAGGTTGGAAAGGAACTTATGGGAGCCATCCACAATATCCTCAATATCCTCAGTATTTTCCTCAATATCCTCCATACCAAACCCCATGTTATCTTTACCATTCACCTCCACGACAATGTTGGGTCCCCATAATACTAGTGATTACCCCATTACTATTGTAGTTATACCCCTTATTAATATTTTTGTGCCCCTATTGCCCCCATATTGTTATTACTGTGCCCCATAGAATCCCTCTATTATTATTTTTGTGGCTTTATATTATTATTGTTAGGTTGGCTGGATTATATTGTGACTCCTTACACTCCTATATATAGAGAGGAGGTTTTGTCATTTGAATCGTACAAGAATTGTTCATTTATGTAATGTAAAGGAGGTTTCCCCTCGAAGAGGCTAAATTCTAAGGCGTTGATCTATCTTTTCTATCTTTTCTTGAGCTGGTTTCATAGCATTTGGTATCAGAGCTTTGGATTCTAGGGTTTCGCTGCTCCAAATAGGTCATCATGGCATTTTCGCTATAACATTTTTTCTGCGACATTTTAGAAGTTGCAAAAAAAACCCATTTGATAAGAAATTGCGCTAAGCCTTGGGTCAAAATTTCAGAGCTTTTCAAGCTATATTTGCAAAGATATGATCTGAGGAATTTGGTCTTTTTGTAGACTCCTGAATTACATTCCAAATAGGTGACCTGGTGAAAATCGTCATAACTTTCATTTTGAGCATCGGATTGAAATTTCGCAAGAAGGTACAGAAAGAGGACCAACTTTAGTTTTCTTTTATATATTTTTTAGAGTCAAAGGTCGAAACAGTGACACGTGGAACTTCATACAAGTTCGCTCTACTGAACTAGTCTACAATCAAGTCACTGCGGGAGATTGTGCATAACTCTTTCTTGGAGAATCCAATTTGGATCAGACTAGTGGCATTGGAAATAGGACATAGAAGGCTACTACAGTTCGCAATTTTAGAACTGGATGATTCGAAATTATAGAGATACATCAGATTCAATATCAGGCTTCTACAAAGTGAAAAAAGGTGTGTAGTTTTTTCTAAATTTTTGCATAAGCTTTGTTTGAAGGAATTCAAAGGGCATAGTAAAGCATTATTATCGGTAATTGATGCCCCGAGGAAAGAAAATGAAAACACCTAGTAAGCAACCTGAAATCTCTAGCATGACTTATGAAGAACTTGACGAGGAAGGAAAAATTATATTGGAACCGGAAGCAGTCACAGAAACAAGAACTCGATAGCTACGAAACCGATCAATTTCAGAGTATCTTATCAAGTGGAAGAACTTATCCACTGAAGATTCCACATGGGAGGATGAGAATTTTATGCAGAAGTATCCAAAACTACTCAAGCATTGAGGACAACACTTTTTGGAAGGAGAGGGGCATGTTGGGTCCTCATAATACTAGTGATTATCCCATTACTATTGTAGTTATACCCGTTATTAATATTGTTGTGCCCCTATTGCCCCCATATTGTTATTACTGTGCCCCATAGAATCCCTCTATTGTTATTTTTGTGGCTGTATATTATTATTGTTAGGTCGGCTGGATTATATTGTGACTCCTTAGACTCCTATATATAGAAAGGAGGTTTTGTCATTTGAATCATCCAAGAATTTTTCATTTATGTAATGTAAAGGAGGTTTCCCCCTCGAAGAGGCTGAATTCTAAGGTGTTGATCTATCTTTTCTATCTTTTCTTGAGCTGGTTTCATAACACACAACCACAACCCCATCAACATCCATCTCAAATATACACTCCCACTCAACTACCTGTACCACCATTTCCAAACCCACACACTGAAGTAGCTCAGACCACTTACAAAGCTAAGATAAAACACTTCCAAAAATATCCTCTTGAGGTCAATGGTATGCACCATAGCTCAGAAAGAGTATTGCAAAAAAGAGATTCTCCTGATATCATTGAAGGACAACATAGAGAAGAAGAAGATTCAAAAGAGAAGATCAAAGAACCATGGGCTTCATTTGATGAAGAGAAGACAACAAAATCAGAGATTGAGAAAACTCCCTCATAGTTAACATCAAATCCCCATATGTTCAAGAGAACACTCAGAAAAAAGAGGAAGATTTGAAGATCATGAAAGAAGAATACATCCAAGATGATCCAAATCAGCAAGCGGACCACGGACATCACAAATACATTGAAATATGGTTTGAGACAGTCACTAAATTGAAACATCACTCTCTTCCTCAAATATGCTTGATCGTTTCAAAATCCAGGTACATGTCAAAGCATACATTTCAAGCCTCCATGTCATCTTATTTTTCATCTTGATGTGCACCTGGCTCCATTGGAAGTATTCATATACTTGAAAGTTATTTTTTTTTCCAAGTAGGTAGGGTAGAGAAAAAAAGAAGATAATAAGAGGATCCCTATGTGAAAACCTTCATTGAGGCGCCCAGGGCAAATATCTATGGTGAAAACCTCTCTGAGGCAGCCTAGGTGTTTCTCAAAATAATAATAATAATAAAAGGCATAATTGTTCTTTGCATGTGGGTGAGAAAGACAATCAAGGAGAAAAGAGAAGATCCAAAAGGAACCTTGCCTCACATATATTCATCTCCTCCACTCCTTACCATGCACCCATCCATCAATTCCATTGTTTTTCACTTCATTGATTCAATTCAGGGGAAGATTGTGTTTTCTACAGGATCCCCTGAATGGTAGATTGGTCAGGTCCTCAAAATTCATACTAGACATGATCTAACCAATCACCTCAACCATTACCATAATCCATGCATCCACATACACTCCTACTCCCTCTGTCCATTCATTACAACATCCTCATAGCACTAGTGAGAAACATGATCAAGAAATTCTAAGGGAGACACCAAAAATATTGCCAAGTGGTGATCCAAGAGCTCCACAACAGGAGCAGCAACATCAGATCTAGGAGATCCACAGCAACAACAATAACATCATATCTCCAGTCACAAACACCTCCAAAAGCAAAGAAACCGTCAACAAACAATAGAGGAGGAAGAAGAATGACCATGTAGAAAATAGACAATGCAACACCTCTGGTCTTTGACAACTCCAGCATGGCATCAAGACCACAGGTAAGTATCTGACTCACTCACTCATATGCATCATTTGATCAAAAGTTGTAAAGATTAAGAGGTAGTTGGTTTATAAGTGGAAAGATGGCAAAAAAGAAATTCTTTAATAAGTCAAAAGAGAATGCAAGAGTCCATAGATACAGTGTTGTTATGGTAACCATTTGAGAATGCTTGAAGAATTCAGATTTGGGGTAGAAACACCAGTTCACCAAAGAATCAGCATACCCTATTTCTCGATGCAATCGCTCATAGACTCCAGCAACAAAGAAGGGAAGGGAATTCCCAACAGTTGGTTCACCATGATTTGATCAGGATCCTCATTGAGGATGCCCTCTAAAACCTCAGGATCTCTATAAAATGGCCAGTCTTCAGAGACTTACTAGCAGAGGATGACATCAGAAACCTCATCTATGATGTTAGTCCTTTTGTCAGTAAGGAGGAGGCAAAACAAGAAGAAGATACAGAGCTAGATGGGATGAGATGGATGAAGAAGAAACTAATATAGAGGAACATGGTTGAAATAGAACACAAGGAGGATGATGCTGAAACAAAGGAAGAAACTGATGGAGATGAGAAAGAACAACAAAAGGAAGAAGATAAGAAAAACAGAGAGGACAACTACAGGAAAAGGAAAACCAGCTAGCATGTATGGCCAACCTCTCCTTGGAGGCCATCCAGTGTAGGATGCTAGCTAAATCCTATGCTCTTTACCTCAGAGAATAATGGCTGCAATTTTAGATTAAAACACTAGCACAAAGGAGCACCAAGCCATTTTAGGGTTGTAGACAATTTATTGATCTTTGTGATCAAAAGGCACAAGAAGATAGGGCCAAAATGGCTGAGTTTTACTTGCACAGTATGGCCCTCAAAGACATGAATATTTGGGATCCTAATGCAGAGCTAGGAGGTCTACAATTAATGGGTTTGGAATAATGCATGAACCATGAGGAGTCAAGGGCTGCAGAGATGAAAAGAATATTGAATAGAGACCAAAACAAACCTCTTTTTATTAGAGATGAACAATCAAATCCCATGGCCCTAATTACCACCCATAATCTAATTGAAAATGATCCTCAGCTGACACTTAGATATCTTGTTGCCTAAGAGCAAGCAATTTCAAATTTTGAGGATATGTTTAGGCTACTAAGATAATAATATACATGCCTGCTAAAGGAGACGGAACACACTGCCACACAGTTTTACTATCAGAAAATATCACTCCCCTAAAAGGTTGAGAAAAGCACTCAACATGACACCTATGTATGAGAAATCAATGCAAAGGTTGAAGGTCAGTTGGATACGCCTAAAAATCAGTCCACCACTACTCCTAGGGATGCTAGAAGGTAGAAAATAAGAAGAGGAACAGAGGTAGTGGGAAGAAGTAGAAAGGAAAGTAGGCTTATATAAACAAGAAGAAGAGATCACAACAGAAGAATGGGATGTTAGAGAGGCTACCAGAGCCATGAATGTAGGTTTTAACCCCGTACAGAAATTACCTGCATACGAATTCTAAAACACAGAAAATAAACAATGCGAGAGCATAACACATAAAGCACATATACATAGATATTTTCCCCTGGATCACAAAACTGGGACTACCAACTCGATTTTTCATTATATTCATTTCAATTTTACAATACATATTTATACATGCCGAAGCATCCAATACCATGGACCGAAAATCATCGCGTCCAAAACCATGGACTGAAGACCATAGGTAGGTTCACCCAACCTAATATAGGGTCCAAAAAAAAATTTCCTGGAGCGCTGCCCCGGACCTCGTACAGGGGGGATACTCACCCCCCTCAAGCCCCCCCTATAACCCCCTAGTTCACTATGTGGGTTAGTCATGGAAATAATATAACACAACCCAACATTCTCCCACTTGTTGTTTTCTTTCCACAGGGGACCACAAGAGAGCTTAGTCATTTTTCTAGCCCTGAAAACACCCATTGTTTCTCTACACCAAGAGAACTTCTCAAAGCTCACCAATTTTTTCAATGCATCTGCAATATTCTTCAAAGTGTCCACCTTTACCAGTAACACCTTTTTTCCTTCTATGGTGTCCCTCACAGAGTGATACTAAACATCAATGTGCTTTGTCTTTGAATGATAGGTAGGGTTCTTTGCCAAGAAAATTGTACTTTGGCTGTCACAGTCTATCCTTATAGCTCCTTGTACTAACCCCATACTTCAACACAATCTCTGCAACCAAAATGCTTCCTTGCTTGCATGAGTGGCTACCATGTATTCTGCCTCTGTAGTTGATAGTGCCACTACAGATTCTTTCTCACTCATCCAACTGACTGCACCTCCAAATAGGTTAAACACATACCCACTTGTAGATCTTGTTTGATCCAAATCTCCAACCCAGTCTGCATCAACAAAACCATGGATATCCAAAACTCTATCTAATCCTAGTCTTCCTTGGTAGCACAAACCATAATCACTAGTGCCACACAAATACCTGAAAACCCACTTCACTGCTGTCCAATGTTCCTTCCCTAGTTTTGACATAAACCTGCTCAATACTCCCACTACATGTGCAATGTCTAGTCTAGTACAGACCATTTCATACATCAGGCTACCGGCTGCACTTGCATATGGAACACGAGACATATCCTCTTCCTCTTCTTGTGTCTTAGGACACTGTTCAGCAGATAACTTTACACCTATAGGAATAGGAACCTTCACCGGTTTACAATCCTACATGTTAAACCTCTATAGTATTGTCTCGATATACTTCCTCTAGTTTATCCAGAGCTTCCTCTTTGCCAGATCTCTTTTAATTTCCATGCCAAAAATATATTTCACATCACCAAGATCTTTCATGTCGAATTTGGAGGACAATTGGGTCTTCAAATCCTAGATAATTTCTTTGTTATTTCCAACCAATAACATATCATCCACATAGAAGACCAGATAAATAACACGGTCACCGATTAATTTAAAATACACACAATGATATGCTTTACTTTTGGTGAAGCCAAGTCCTCGTATAAATGTAACAAATTTCTGATACCACATACTTGGTGACTATTTTAACCCATATAGAGACTTCTTTAACTTGCATACCAGTTCTTTCTTACCCTTCACCTCAAAGCCTTCAGGTTGCTTCATGTAGATCTCCTCTTCTAGATCCCCATGAAGAAATGTTGTCTTCACATCCATCTGTTCTACCTCAAAGTCAAAAGTAGAAACAACAGATAAAAGTAATATGATATAAGTTACCTTAGCAACAAGAGAAAAAATATCACGAAAATCAATTCCCAACACTTGGGAATAACCTTTTGCTACCAACCGAGCTTTGTATTAACTTTCCTTCTACATTTATCTTCTTCTTGAACACCCATTTGCTGCCAATGGGTTTCCTTCCAGTCGGCAACTCCACCAAATACCAAGCCTCATTTTTGTGCAAAGATGCCATTTCATCAACCATGGCCTCTTTCTAGAGTTTTCCATCCTCTAAATCTACTGCTTCCTTCACATTTATGGAATTATCGTCAATGATAGATAAACCAAAATTTGAATAGAAACTAGATGGACTATACCTTTATGGTTGCCTTCTTTCTCGAACTGATCTTCTTACACTCGGAGTTTGTGGCTCTTCATCTTCTGATTCCTCCTCTGCTGCAGAGTCTAATTCTTCCTCCTTTAGCTCAAAATCTATCTTCTCAGGTTCCTTTGTTTGGACTTCATTTTTAATAACATATTTCACCTCTCTGAATAGCACATCTCGATTGTACACAACCTTCCTTGTTTCTGGGTTCCAAACATTATAACCCTTTAAACTGTCCTTATACCCAATAAAGATGTACTTTTTAGATTTACTATCCAACTTGGTTCGCTTCTCCTTTGGAACATGTACATGTGCATCACTTCCAAATACCCTAAGATGTGAAAGAGAGGGTTTCTTACTAGTCCATACCTCTTGTGGAGTCTTATCCTCCAATGTTGATGAAGGTGATATGTTGACCAGGTAACATAAAGTCTCCATCGCCTCTGCCCAGAATTCTTGTCCTAACCTAGCATTGAGCACGCTTTTTGCCCTTTCCATTAACGTCTTGTTCATTCTTTTTGCAACTCCATTTTGCTAAGGTGTATATGGAGTAGTCTTATGCCATGCTATACCACACATCTTACAGAATTCTTCAAATTCCTTATTGCAAAACTCTCCACTGTTATCTGTCCTCAACACCTTTATCTTCTTCTCTGTCTGGTTTTCCACCAGAGCCTTAAATTCTTTAAACCTCTCAAAGGCTTCAGATTTCTTCTTAAGGAAATAGATCCATGTACTCCTTGAGAAGTCATCTATAAATGATACATAGTACATAGACTTACCCAGTGATGGAACCTTCACAAGTCCAAACACATCACTGTGCACAAGCTCTAAAATCTGTTTCACCCGCTTACCACCAGAGGGGAAACTCACACGATCCTACTTCCCATATACATAATTTTCATAGAAATCAAAATCTACAGAGCTATTACTCATACCTTCTACCATACTTTAAGCATGAAGTATTCGAAGGCCCTTCTCTCCAATATGTCCAAGCCTTTTATGGCACAACATGGTCTTCTCTCCAGAGACTACTAGATTTTATGCTCCACTTTTAGGAACCACAGAGCTGTTGCACCCATAAAAAATAGTGCTACCTTGCATCTTGTACAGAGTTCTAGTACCAGTGCTCCTCGAACCATCTTGTAGGTATCCTTCTCAAACACTGTTTTTATACCTGCATCATTCATGTTGCTTACAGAAATCAGATTCTAACCTGTAAGTATTCTAACCCTTCCACCTTACAACTTCAACTTTAATTTTCCACGACCAATGATTCTAGCCTTCCTATCATTCCCTAAGAGATCGTATTTATCATACTCCCAGAACTGTTATAGACATTTTTGGGCACTGCAACCCCAATCAAACATGTCGATAAACCAAGGGCTCCATACCCTAAAAGAACAAGGTCAGCTAATTACATCATCTCCGAAAAGTTCTCCATGAAAAACTGCTCAGAAATGGTCAAAACTAGACCATCTCACTTGCTCCATGGTCAAAGTGCGATGCATCACACCTAATGCACATGAGAGGTGCGATGCATACTGAAAAAACCTTCTATGGGGTGCAATGGGAAAGAGTGGATAAATGGTAGAGACAGTTTGCGAGGTGGATGATCATGGAATCTTCCAGAAAATTCTCTTGTGACACTTGCCTCTCTGAATTTGCCCAGGTATTAGTAAGAGATCATCAATCTCCAAGTGGAATCAAGAATTATTAGAGAGAGGACACTAATCAAAATCCCAGAAGCTGACTCACCCCCCTGCAATCATCTATATATGGATCCCTCATCCCAGAGATCCAGAGGCTGGAATTTTGTATCTTGTAAGGAAGTGTTGTTGGTTTCTTGTTGGAATATCATAGTGTTGGGTGATCTAAGCTTTTCATGAGGTGAAAGAAGGGCTTTCATGCTGGAGGATGACACTAGGTCAGAACAATTGGTTGTAATCCTCTTTGCTATTCTTGATATTAATAAATTTATTCAAGTTTTCCCCCACATTCTTGTATGTTTGATGATATATGGATTTGTGTGGTCAATATACATCTGGTCCTATATTGTTTATGATTATAGATCTCTGTTCTTCGATAATATTATGCTGCTTTGATTCCACAGGTGCTCTTTGAAGCTGGGTAGACGAAGGAGAAGTGGCAAGGATCTGTTAGAAGGGAGAGGAACCGAGCAAGGAACCAAGCGCAAGACTGAGGTTGGTGTCCTTCATTCCACTCTTATCTACTTCTCATAAAGGAAAATGAAATTAGTTTTAGTTTGTTTGTTCTAAGATAGCTACCAGTTTTAGTGGGACAGCAGCTCCAAGTGGACACTAGATTTCCCAATAACAAAATGGTGACTCCACTGGGGAGCGAATAGATTGTTTGTTTGTCTATATTTTTTTGTTTTATAAATTTATAGACGAAGCCTGAAGTCAAGCCAGCTAGCCTTCGAACTGCATTTTCTATGCAAGTGCAAAGTAGATCAATGCTGCTTTAGTCTATCTCCGAGTTTTGTTTATAAACTGAACAATCGATTTGCAAACTTTCTAATTGCCCTAGTGGTGTCTCTAGTAACCTCATTAGATCAGCCCTTATGATTTCTATTTACTGTACATCATTTGATCGGCCTAAATCCCCGAACTCAACTGCGAACTATGACCAAGAGCCAAGTAATGTCTTGTCCTGGTACCATCGCACCCTCTCTTCAAGGAAACCAGTATGCATCGCACCTCCTGTGTGCAGTAGGTGGGATGCATCCCTGTTTCCCTATGTTACAGGTGTGATGATCAAAAAAGGCTAATTTGCCTCCAGGTTTTGGTTTTTCTTCACTCTTTTCAGTGCTATTCAGGAGTTTTGTTGTCTGTGATCAGTATACCACTATGGAAACCCCCTTCCTTTCCATCATTATTCCTCCATTGTGCAAAGAACTGTGAACTTTTTTATGTATTTCCCGCCATTTTCAGTTCTCTTTTACAAAGTAGTAGCATAGTCAAACTGTCGTCTTTTGATTTGAAAGTGTCGCAAGTGTTTTTTTCAGTCAAAGAAAAGAATTCTATTGTTCTAGATGGTCGATTATACAGTTATCCTTGTATTTGATTTGAATTAGTAGTTTTTCAAATGTCGAAAGCAGTTTTCAATTCAAAATAGTAAAGTGTCGTCATTATCTTCCTTTCGTTTTTGAAGAGAAATTTGTTAGTATTGTCGCTTTGAAAAGATAATTCAGATTTGTACTTAGCATTCTTCTTGTCATTCACACACTAAGAAAGTTGAAAACAAATACATGCATGTGCATTTTCATTTAGATTGCTTGTTGGTTTGATTTAGGATAGTGCATCTAGTGTGTGCTCTCTACTCTATGTTGAAAGAATATCATCTCTCTTTCTTTAGTAGCTAGGATTTTCATTGCAAAAAGAGGATTAAACGATTGTTTATCATCTTAGATTTCATTTCAGGAATTGTACATCTACATCATGCGGTGAACCTAAAAGGAAAATTTCTTAAGAAAGATCAACTGTAAAATAAATTTAATGAACCTAAAAACGCTTTGGAACCTAACGCAGAACATCTAGAAGTCTAGGCTAGAGACGTATTCCGACGTCTAAAGACTGGTAACTGTCGCTTTCACTGTTGGTTGGGTGATTCCTCCTCTTTGAGACGACAAGTGCCAGTACAGACTTGTGCTCCCACATACTGTTGAGTATATATTGGGAGACCACAATAGGCTATATCCTTTATCCATAGGAAGCCATGGCTGCCACCCTATCGATCGCAATGCGATGAACACAACATTTGGGAAGATTGGCTGCCGTACCTTAAAAAGTATTCTACAGTTTTGCGATTGGTTTGGTAATCCCTCTGTCTAGATTTCTAGAGTATTCTCTTTCATTCCTTTTCAGAATCCTTAAAGGAAAAGGTCAATCTGAGCACTTTTGACTTCAGGCCCATTAAAAATTGAAGACGACTAGAGTCATCTTTTGTTTTTTCTCGACTCTTAAAAATTGAAAAAACAAGTTGTGTCAAAGCGTCTAAAATTTATTTTAATCAGAATAATATCACCATTCCTACATTGGTATTAGGATGAGGAAAATGGAGTCCACCAACCAAGGATTTCCCCTTGGAGGAAATCCTAGTCCTTTCTCCTCTTGGGGAGATGTTGGTGCACCTCATATGGCCACATTGTCACTTCCAGGATTGACGATTGTCTTGCCAATATGGCTCTTCTTGACTCCGTCGTTCAGAACACCATGATTCCTAAACAATAAAGTCAGCAACTATATGATACTAAAGTTACCCCCCAACCTTCTACTTCATCCGATTCTCCCTCTCCTCCTTCCTCTTCACTTGATAAAGTCGGTAAGGCCCAAAACCAAGTAACTAAGAAGAAGAAGGAGAATAAGAAGAAAGAGAAGAAGAAGAAGAAGGAGCCAAAGGCGAAAAGGGGCAACCATGCATCTTCTAGCGAAAATCCACACCCTGCACTGTCTAGGCCTAAATCTCCATGTGTCATTTGCAAAGAAGACCACTATCATCAAGATTGTCCTTGCATCCCTCAGAACTTAAGGGACTGGTCTCCCCATTTGCACAATCCGGTGTCATCGACCTCTAACGATCATGTTGAGAGTACACCATCAACTAGTGAAAATGAAGTCCCTGGACGAAAAGGAAAATGTAAATTTCCTTGTAAACTTTGTGAAGGCGATCACGCTGTCCACCATTGTCCCTTCCTAGACGAAGCTAAAATAGTTTTGGATGACCATCTGGATTCGCCGCTACGGTTTCCTCCTGGACATAAGAAACACTTGCTGAGTTCGTCGCTAGTTGAAAATCTGACTGACACACCATTGTGGTTGGTCGAAGCATCTGCCATTGAAGATAAACCCAATGAACCCATACCAAACGAAAGTCAAAAGGTTGAGGTGGCAGTCGACCCAGTCTTGTCTTCGGAAGGTCCATCTTTAGATGACACAATCACTGAAGAGAATGAGAATGACACCATCCAAATTCTTTTCATAAACACAGACTCCGATGAACATGGGGGTAGTCTACCCATTCCTTTATCGCAGGAAGGAAGTTCTTCAAAGTCATATCTGGCCGTCTATTTGGTCCCACCTCCAAGCAACCTAGTCGTTTCTTTCGATTGGAATCTACTAGGCAAACCCCGGGTACCGGCCAATGTACCATTCTGAACCATTGTACAAGCTTACAAAATGATCATGGTCGGTACCATCATAGGTGCAGGGGCTTCTGTGAGTATCCTTTCCTCAATTGCTTGGGAAGCACTTGGTTCACCATCACTTCTGCCTGAGATGAGAAATCTGACAGGCTTCGACAAAGGAACCAGTCGACCGTTAGGGATCCTTCCCAATGTGCCCATAACATTGAGAAGGAAAACCATTTACATGAACGTAATGGTGGTCCAAGGACCTTTAGATTATAATCTACTCCTCATACACGACTATATTTATAGCATGGGAGCCATTGTCTCCTCACTCTTTAGAGTAATGTGTTTTCCACATGAAGGAAGACTGGTCAAGCTCGTAGACCAGCTGTCATTTCCTGGCTCACACATAGCTAATGGTAAAATACCATCCCTAAACGGTCTTTTCATGCAAGGAATGTCTCATCAATCTCCAGTCCGTCCACGTGAAGAGCGCGAGTGATTCTGGAGGACATGACTGAAACCTAGGGGGCATGCACCCTGGTCTGTTTCAGCAGGAAAACCTTGGGTATAGGGTAGGTTTCCGTGGAGGATATATGAATAGTCTGACACACCCGTCTGTTTAGGGAAATGGGATTAGACTGGAATAAGATTCCCTCGTCAAAGTTATGTGAGTAGAGGCGACCACGCCACTCACCTTTGTCTATTTCGGTAGACATCGCCAAGGAAGCATTTTGTCTGCAATGCAGATGGGGAGCTTTCATATGGTAACCTGGAAACTTTTCGCTATACCTAGGGGCACGCAAACCTCTTATGAGCAAGCGAGAAATGACCAACTAACGTTAACTCTATGATTCCGCTGACTTCAACCGCCTAGGTCAGGTGAGTGGTCAAATTGACCATTCATCTTCGCAGGGGCCACCATGGCACCGACAAAGTAAAGGAAATAGTTTCCTACCTAACCTTGGTAGTGATCTTGGTAGTTAAGTAGAGGGGCATAGTTGGTCATTCCTATCTTGCATGCGAGAGGTGCAAGAGCATAGTTTCGAATGGTACAAGCTCCCTAAAAATTGAACCTATTGATGAGACATCCTTATTATACGATTGGAACGAGCAGTTTTTATGTGGAGTTCAAGCTCGTTAAAAATTAAACATAAGTAATGAGAAAATGTTCCCCAGAGTTTAAGCTCATTAAAAAAAATGAACCAATTTCTGGTAAATAACCATTGTGAATGCATTACCATTAGCTTTTGCGCCCTGGTCGTGTTCTCATCATCACCTCCACTCTGTTTTAGCCGATCATTCATCTCCATTTGATTATTTACCCCTTTTTAGGAACAGTTGTGAAGAGTGATACTGTTAGCCATCCTTATGACACTGCTGTGATTGGAAAATTCCAAACCTTACCTGGAACCAGTTGCTACCTGAAATTATCACTCATTCCTCAAAAATGAGTCTCCTTTAAGCTATTTTTAGCTGACTCGTAAAATATGAAAATATTGCCGAGTGATTGGCCTCTCCAGCTCGTTAAAGCGACAAGAAGTGCTATCCCTCCTCTAGATTTTAATATTTTTGGACTTGAGGGATTATTACACAAAAAGATCGAGCGCTTGTTTTGTTCGGCTCGTTAAAATTACCGAACATTCATCCCTTTTGTATTATTTTATACTTTTTTGGACTTAAGGGATTACATGACGAAAAAGGATTATTGGATTTTCCTTTACATCCCTTTCAGACTCTATAAAATTGAAAAGGACCGAGTTATCTTTGTCATTAAACTCGTTAAAACCGAATAGAAACAAACTTGTCGATACAGACAAGAACGAGTTTCACTGTCACTAGCCTCATTAAAATATAGCGACGGGTTTGCCCGAAGGGCAGATTACAAAACAAGCATATGTTATCCTCCTCAAGCTTGAAAAAAATAAAGAGTTACTGGTTAGAAATGACTGGGGAAAAATTGGGAAGAAAACATGAAGAAACTTTATTGGTAGCAAGTCTCTCTTGAACATGACACTTTCACTCCACATTCGAGTCGGGTTGGGTTATTCCGTTTGCTGGTCATATCACCATTGGTCCATCACACCATCCATATTTGAGGTTAACTCTACCAATCCATGTCAGTGTCGCTGATATGTTCAAGAGAAGTCACTCAGAGAATTCACCTGCGTCTCATCCGCTACAATACATTCATGCTCCATTCTTTCATGACCGCCGCCCTGAACCTTGTATCATCAAATTTCTTTCACCTCCAAAATCATTTACTCCATTCCGTGTTGTAGATGTGGGATTCATTAAGGCCCTCCTACGGTGGGTCGCTTCTTGTCAACATCAACTCATTATCCAAGAAGTTGACTTAGGAACAACCCTTTTAGTACTTTGAAGCTTGCATGCCTCAATGGCAAGTTTCTCACTTCCGGCGACAAGTTTACATCAACAGACTTTGACTGAAATATTTTGAGTGGTGTTCGATGCCAGGTACCTTATTCACACCATGTGAATTGTATTGCAGTACCTTGAGGGTCATCATCATTATCGGTGATTCCTCTCGTGCCTGTTAATAACTTACATCATTGGCTGGTAATCAGGTGATGTCTTTCCATGTTCGACTCCAAAACATCTTTCACATGGATCGACTTGTACTCCGAGTGAAGATTGAATGAGTTTGAAGACCTTGGATCTAGTTTCATCCATCTGGGCTGTGATATATTCAAGAAAATAAAGACATCAAATGTACATTATTGCTGCACAGATGATCATCCGAATCAAAGGATGATGATTCTATTAGAATCATCGGTCTCTCGCATAGACGGTTGTCTGTCTTATGTACATGAAAATGAATTTATAAAGATGAGCATGGGAATGCCCACCTCAGATAGATCATGAAAAATATTATGAAGATAATGTATTGTATTGTATCTTATTACGGGTCACCTTCCAGCTCGAAAAAACTTTGGATCCTCATGATAAAGCATTTCACCTGACATCAAAAGATTAACAACCTCATGCTTTAGGGGGAAACTATTATAGACATTTTTGTGCACTGCAACCCCAATCAAACATGTCCATAAACCAAGGGCTCCTAAGTCCCTAAAAGAACAAGGTTAGCTGATTACATCATCTCCCAGAAGTTCTCCATGAAAAACTGCTCATAACTGGTCAAAATTGGACCATCTCACCTGCTCCATGGTCAAAGTGTGATACATCCCACCTAATGCACACGGGAGGTACGATGCATATTGAAAAACCCTTCTATGGGGTGCGATGGGCGAGAGTGGACAAATGGCAGAGATATTTTGCGAGGTGGATGATCATGGAATCTTCCAGAAAATTCTCCTGTGACACTTGCCTCTCTGAATTCGCCCAGGGATGAGTAATAGATCATCAATCTCCAAGTGGAATCAAAAACTATCAGAGA
This sequence comes from Pinus tabuliformis, assembly GCA_031772625.1. Taxonomy (NCBI): domain Eukaryota; kingdom Viridiplantae; phylum Streptophyta; class Pinopsida; order Pinales; family Pinaceae; genus Pinus; species Pinus tabuliformis. The sequence continues at coordinate 126,711,739 of CM062807.1, forward strand.
GAGGAAACTAATCAAAATCCCAAAAGCTAACTCACCCCCCTGCAATCATCTATATATGGATCCCTCATCCCAGAGATCCAGAGGCTGGAATTTTGTATCTTGTAAGGAAGTGTTGTTGGTTTCTTGTTGGAATATCATAGTGTTGGGTGATCTAAGCTTTTCATGAGGTGAAAGAAGGGCTTTCATGCTGGAGGATGACGCTGGGTCAGAACAATTGGTTGTAATCCTCTTTGCTATTCTTGATATTAATAAATCTATTCAAGTTTTCCCCCACATTCTTGTATGTTTGATCATATATGCATTTGTGTGGTCAATATACATTTGGTCCTATATTGTTTATGATTGTAGATCTCTGTTCTTCGATAGTATTATGCGGCTTTGATTCCACAGGTGCTCTTTGAAGCTGGGTAGATGAAGGAGAAGTGGCAAGGATTTGTCAGAAGGGAGAGGAACCGAGCAAGGAACCAAGCGCAAGACTGAGGTTGGTGTCCTTCATTCCACTCTTATCTACTTCTCATAAAGGAAAATGAAAGTAGTTTTAGTTTGTTTGTTTCTAAGATAGCTACCAGTCTTAGTGGGACTAGTAGGTCCGAGTGGGCACTAGATTTCCTGATAATAAGAACCACTCTCTATGGGGAGTGAAGTGAAAGGATGCACCTGAGTCAATCAACCATGCCTCAGGATCTACATGTGTACTTGAAGAAGCCAAGTACACATCCCCACCTTCATCTAAGGTGTCTTTTGCCTCTATAGAATAAGCATCATCAGATCCCTTTCCTTTGTCAGTAGCTTTAGATTTACAATCCCTTTTGTAGTGCCCTTCTTTTCTGCATTTCTAGCACACCACCTTTATAGGCTTTCCTAGAGATTTAGATCTCCCTATAGATTTAGATCTCCCACTCGATGACTTATTTTTGCTTCTATTCTGGGACCATCGTCGTATAGACAAGGGATCACCATTCTAGATCTCCATATTTTTCTGTCTCATCTCCTCCATCAGCAAGGATGAGACTATTTCATCAAACTGCAAGGCAGTTGCATTGCTACCTATTGCAATAACCATACTATCGAACGAATCTGGTAGAGAACACAAAAAACTGATGCACTTATCTTCATCTTAAATTTCAATATAAATAAATAATAACTGACTTATCACAGTATTAAATGTGTTTAGATGCTCTGTCACCGAGTCTCCATCTTTCATCCTCAGGTTATACAACTTTTTCTATAGGAACAATTTATTCACTAGAGACTTAGATTGGTACAAAGTCCCTAACTTGTCCCACAAATCCTTCACTGTAGGTTCCCCTGATACATTCAGCAATACTAAATCTGAGACACACAATCGTATTGTGCTCTTTGCCTTCTAATCCAACTTCTTCCTTTCTTCATCGGACACTCATGTTGGTTTAGTACCCAAATCTACTGTGATCTGTTAATCTTTATCCACCAATAGATCCTCCATCTTGAGTTTCCATAACTCAAAACTCTGACCATTAAATTTATCGATCTCTATATTTCCACTACTCACCATCTTCTTTCACCACCATAATCAATTCTACAGATCTCCCACTGAACGAGGTTTACCACTGGCCCGAGTGAAACCCCTCAGTAACAAAGGCATCCCCTTGAAGCCAAAACAACTCTGATACCAAATGTAGGTTTTAACCCTATACAGAAATTACTTGCATACGAATTCTAAAACACAGAAAATAAACAATGCGAGAACATAACACATAAAAGACATATACATAGAGATTTTCCCCTGGATCCAAAAACCGGGACTACCAGCTTGATTTTTCATTATATTCCTTTCGATGTTACAATACATATTTATACATGCCGAAGCATCCAATATAATGGACTGAAAACCATCGCATCCAAAACCATGGACCAAAAACCATAGGTAGGTTCACCCAACCTAATATAGGGTCCAAAAAAAAATTCTCGGGGCGCTGCCCTAGACAGGGGGGCTTGCTACCCCCCCCGCCCCCCACGCCCCCCCCCCCGTGACCCCCCCACTATGAAATCGGCGCAATGAAGGAGGGGCTCTGCCCCCCGTATAACCCCCCGGTTCACTACGTGGGTTAGTCGTGGAAAGAATATAACACAACCCAACAATGAAGGACATGGACATTGACTAAGTTGCTCAAAGGATGAAAAACACTTTCAATATGGGGGTGATGATGAGCCTCATCATTGAGTAATTATATGGGACCCAATTGAAATTAATTCACCTCCTAGCTTAGTCAAGCCAACTATTCTCACAACTTATTGCATGCTTTTGATTATATTTTATTTATGAAATAAGTTAGAGTTGGATATTTGGCTTTGTAGTCTAATGTGCATGTAATACAGGAATAAAGTATAAAAGTAAGGGAAAATTCATGTATAAAAGGATAAAAGCAATGAACTATGGAAAATAACTTGGTAAAGACTTGAACGGGACAAGGGAGAGTAATTACAAGAGGTCAATCCTCCTCATTTACTACCCCTCCATTCGAATATTCCTCCATCACCTCGGAGTGCAAACAACCATCACCTTGAGGACTAGAAGATAGCTAAGAAAAGGAAAAGGACAAAAAACTAGTTTTTCTTGAGTTGGAGGCCAAGCCTCCCTAGTTGGAAGGAAGTCATTGGAGACTTCAGATGTATAGATAGAGAGTCTTAGGACCTCAATAGGATTCAGAATTCTATTGTAAAAATCTATTTTATTTCTGAGCTACAAAGACTTGTGACAATTTTCTTTGTAATCCATGGTCTTTCTAATAAGAATGAGTTATGTTTAAGTCAACTCTGAGTTAACTTCGAGGGCTGAAGCTCTTGGGTTAGGGCCCGACCCAAGCAGCCATAGTTCCTCTTTACTGTACTATTATGCTAGCATAGATTCCTGGTTTTCATTGTTCATTTGCTTAAGTAGCATAGATTTCTATTTCTATTTATTTGCTTAAGTAGTTTTATGGTTTTTGCTGTTTATTTTCTTAAGTAGTTCCACTTTCATTATGACTATATAGCGTAGATCATGCATGGCTTTCCCGTTCATCTGCTTTTGTAGCTGAATTTGCTGTAGTTTACTTTCATTTATGCCTTCTTTTAGTTTACAGGTTAGTTAGAGGAAAAATATCACTATCAGGTTGTGCGTAGGTGTCTCAACCTCATCTCCTCCCTCTAGGACCATGACTTGAGGAAGGGACCCTTTAGCAGCCCCAAAAACATAGGTCTCTGGTTCTCACATGAGCTATGGAGTTTGTTGTTTAGTGAAGTTATTTGTTCACCCACACTGTGTTTCTCTGTCATTTTCATTTGAAACCACCTCTAGCACATTCCTCATCCATCGCTTCCTTGCTGTCTGATCACCAATAAACCTTCACAATCACCGTCTTATTCACTGTTTTCTCCAACTGCTACCTCGAGTGGAGTCTTCCACTCACTTTATGAGATTTAATCTCCACCATTGATCTGTCCCTTGATCTGACGGCTATCGCGATCACTTTATGAGCTTTAATCTCCACCATTGATTTGTCCCTTGATCCAACAACTAGCGTGTCACCTGATCATTTTATGCACTTTAATTCCTCACCGTCGATCTACCTTGCCTAATCTGACAGTTGTCGCTTCATGCAATCGCCAACTGGCTTGGCCAATCTCCACTGTTGATCAGCCCTACATGATCCAATGACCATCGCGCAATCTCACGCGAATTAGTTCACGAACATTATCCAAATAGGAGCTTGCGATAAAAGTGGTATTATCATGCTACGTGCCACATGATAAGCCTAATCATGTGAAATTTCAAAATTTTGCTTACAACTTGAAGGGCATCTGAGAAGCTACTTACAGACTTAGAAATCTGCTCCTTCATTTGTACATGTTTCCTTTCCCCACGATATGATCTCTGCCTTCCATCTCTTGACTTCACCTGTGTGATAAGATCTTAGTTGTTCATCTCTCCTATTAGCCTCGTCCATCCATCTATTGACTTCACCCACACGATTAGATCTCAGCCATTCATCTCTTATTAACCTTGTTTGCCCATCCACTCACCTAATCCCTTGTGACACGATCTCCGTCGTTCATCTGCTTTCTTCCATTGTTTGTCCATCCATTTACTTAAGCCTTCGCGATAATATCTTTGTCGTTTATCCTATTAGTTAACCATGTTCACCCATCTATATATGTAGCCTCCTGCGATCCAATCTCCACCATTCATTTTACTTTCACCCGACTGATCCAATAGTTCTTATGCACTATTGCTCCCTCACGTCCTCCTTTCACTAATTTCATCCTCCAACTACTCTTCCGCTTGAAATCTGAGTTAGTTTAGTTCTTTTCTTACACCTTAGTCTAGTTTTGATGCTCTTTACTTCTACAACTTAGATAATTAGCATTATATTAGTGTTAATTTAACAATTCTACTTAGCATAGCTGTTTGATTAGTTAGTTAGGTTATGGTATCGTTTAATCATTTCAAGCTAATTTCTTCATTACTGCAATAGAGTAGCTCTCTCTTAGAATAGGTTTTCTCTCTTTCCACCAAAGAATTAAGCTTCTTCTGACCCTATAAAAGTTAGGCTTGGAACCCCTGGGGTCTCTTGCCAGATGAGCAATGACAACAAGCAGTATCTTCACCTTTACTTCGGCATATAGCACTGTCACCTCCAAGTTTGTACGAACCCCAGGTTGATAAGTAAAGCTTGTAGCCCTGGGATTTGTAGCATTATTGTTGCAATACCTAGGCTCATCACTCCTATCCATGGGGGACTTATGCTTACCAAGTACTTCCTTTTGGATTATGAAATGCCCCAACAACATTCCAAAGAGAAGTGCTAGGAATTTTCTCTGATCTTATTCATGATTGTGTGGAAGTGTAGATGGATGATTTTAAAGTTTATGGGTATTATTTTGAAGAAGGACTTGAAAATTTAGAAAAATTTCTCATAAGATGCAAAGAAAAAAATATTCATTAAGTCATGAAGATTTTTTATGATGTTTAATGAAGTAATTGTTTTAGGTCACCATATTTCAGGAAATGGAATTAAGGTAGACTCATCTAAGGTAGAAATTATTTCCAAATTATCAATACTAAGATGTCAATGAGATGTTAGGTGTTTTCTTGGTTTTACTAGATATTATAGAAGATTCATACAAAACTTCACAAAGATTGCATCTCCACTCTTCAAATTACTAATAAAAGACTGTGATTTCAATTGGAACTCTGATTGTCAAAAGGCTTTTGAAACTTTGAAAAAGAAGACCTATGAAGCACCCATATTAAAAGGACCTAATTGAAAATTGCCTTGTCATAATCAACTAATTCTTCAAACACAACTCTAGGAGCTGTGTTAGGAAAAAAGGCCTCACTCCTCATGCCATTTATTATACTAGTAAAAATTAACTCTTGCAAAGCTAAATTATACTGTAACTCAAAAGGAGTTTTAGCTTTCATTGATTCGATTAATAAATTTAGACATTAATTCACTGGCCATGAAACTTTCGTTCATACAAATCATTCTTCAATTATATATTTAATGAATAAACTAGTTAATAATGGTAGAGTAATAAGATGGCTATTACTATTACAAGAATTCAATATCACCATTCTGGACCAACCTAGAAAACAAAACACAATTGTTGACATTTTATCTAGAATTCAAAATGATAACAATGATACCCCTATAGAGGATAGATTTCCTAATGAATATCCTTTTGCAGTATCTATTAAATCACATTGGTTTATAGATATTGCCAATTCTTTAGTTACAAGGAAGTTACCCTCCTATTTTTCTCTTAGTGAAAAGAGAATAATTCAAACAAGTGCATATTATTCATGTATAAATGAAGAATTATACAAGACAGGACTAGATCGCATCATCTGAAGGTGTGTAAGAGAAGATGAAATAACGAAGATAGTTAAAGAATGCCATGATGAACCATGTGGAGATCATTTTGCTAACAAAAGAACTGCTTATAAAGTCCTTCTCTTAGGATATTATTGGCCTTCTCTTTTTAAGGATGCCAAGGAATAAGTTAAGAGGTGCGATAGCTGTTAAAGAATGGGGAAACTTGTTCCTTCAAATGAAATTCCACTACAACCTTAGGCACTCATTAAACCTTTTGAAAAATGGGCTTTGGAATTTGTTGGACCAATTAATCCATCTTCAAAACAATATATATATATATATATATATATATATATATATATATATATATATATATGTATGTATGTATGTATGTATGTATGTATGTATGTATGTATGTATGTATGTATGTATGTATGTATGTATGTATGTATATATATATATATATATATATATATATATATATATATATATTCTTGTATGCACTAATTATGTTACTAAATGGGTCGAAGCTAAAGAACTTTCTTTTGCTACTGAAAATGATATAGTTTCATTTCCTTTTTAGGATATTTTTAATCCTTTTGTTGTCTCAAGAGAATTTGTAAAATAGCAAGGAAAGAAATTTACATCTAGATTAGTGCAAAATATAGTGGAAGAGTATAAAATCAAGCATAAGAAATCTACTCCATACCATCTACAAGCAAATGGACAAGTAGAGTCTACCAACAAAGTGATTGAAGCAATCCTCACCAGGAAAGTTCAATTTCACATAAGGGACTAGCCAGAAAATCTTCCAGAAGCTTTATGGGCCTACTGTACCACATGGAGAAGCACTACAAGACATACTCCCTATGAACTTGTTTATGGGTAACAAGTGCTATTTCCTATTGTGTTCTAGATTCAGACCTATAAGACAACAGTCAAGTTGGGACTTGACTTACTAGAAGAACAAAAGAGAAGAATGAGACAGCTGAATGAGCTTGATGAAATGAGGCAAGATTCTATCCAAAAGACTATTTTAATCCAGCAACAGAGATCCAAATGGCATGATAAATACATCAAAGAAAGAAAATTTTAGTGAGGAGACTAGGCATTACTCTTTGATTCAAAGTTCAAAGATTTCCAAGGAAAGTTTTAAACTCACTGGCTTGGGCCTTATGATATTGAAAATGTTTTTGATAATGGAGCAGTCAGCATTAGGACTATTTATGAAGAAAAACTTCCCGTCTTAGCGAATGGACAACGACTCAGGATCTATCATAAGCTAATGACAAAGAAGGAATTTGTAAATATTTTCTAGGAAAACTCTGATTTGAAGTTGGCCAATAATTCTTCTTTTTCTTCTCCACCTTATAATTTTCTTTTTCATATATAAAATTAAAATTAGAATTTTAAAAATTTAAAAAATAAAAGCATATAAACATGAAAACCAACAATTGTTGGCATGCTTATGTAGAAAATTCAAGGTGAAAACCAAGAATTATTGGCATATTAATTTTCTTTATATCCCATTTTCTAGAAATCCATCTTCATTTATCCCTTTCTTTCAAAAATAATAAATAGCTACATAATTATTGATTTTTTGTAGCTATAATGACTTTCTGTAGCTAATTTGACAGAAACTTCTGATGATACAATTGAAGGAATGATTGACTCCCTCCATTGCAAAGTACCTGAAGACAACATAAAAAGAAGCCAAAGTCTAGAAAGAAAATAATTAAAAGGTATGCACTTATTTAATTTAATAATAGGGATAGAAACATGATATATATGAATTATAAGACATAGTACTACCAAAAATAAAAAATCATTATTGCAAAGAGTTGATCGTGTCATGTCAAATCATGTATAATCCGCCATTCGCTCCCAGTCATCATGACTCATATTCTAATCCATTGAGCCGATCACCCAAATCATAAACATGAATGATCTTAATGGTTAGTTTCTGTCTCATTCCCTTATACCCTCACTACCTACTCTCTCATCATTCCATCACTCGAACTCTCGTCCTTTCTTCTCTAGAAACCATACGAAGCCACCGTACCCTCTCAAACAAAACAATTTTTGAAACAAAGCTTCTCGGCCATGGGAGTGATAGTCAGAATAGAGCCTAAAGGGTAGATATATTTGGAGGGGTATCCACAGACAAAAGAATTGTTACAGAAAATGTAGTTTCTAGAATTTGTAGAGAAATTCGATGGCTTCCATAAAAAAGTGACCAAATCCTTCACCAGGGTTTTTGATGGAGTCGAAGTGGAGATATGAGACATCAAATTCATAGTAACATAGTTTTTCACAGCTCAAGCCACTGGACTTCCATGGGTGGGAGAAAAATGGTTCAAGAATAAAGGTATTGAAACAAAATATTGGAAGGTTTTCCTAAAGAAACCAAGCATGGATACTACCCTTTTCAAGAAGGGCATTCCAAGAACACCATTAAAAAGAAAGTAGAGGAATTTGCTTCTAATAATCCAAAAATTTATTACCTATGAAGGAAGGTTTGGATGTATGTTTTTCTATCATATTTGACTTCTAATTAATTTTCTTGAAGAAAATGAGATAAATCTTCCATATTTCTTGTTGAATAGTCTTAGAAAGATGTCAGAGTATGTTCACAGCAAAATTAAGTTCATAGATAATACAATGTATCACCTTGGTCTAGTCCAAATACTTGTTGAATCTCATCTCCAAAACATAGGTGATAATTGGAAAATCTTTTTAGTAAGAAATCACTTTCAGGAGGAAACTCATGGGTAGCCAAACACCAGCAGACCTAAGAGGGGAAGGAAAAGAAAAATTAATAGAACACAGGAACAAGAACCACAATAGCCACAAAAATTGTCAAAGAATGACATCCCTCTCGCAGAAGTTCTAGAGGAAATAAACAAAATAAATTATAGAAGAAAGAAAGACTAAAAAGACAGAGATTTCATCGAAAATAGAGAAACCTAAAATAGATGGGAAGAAAACTCAAAAGATCCCTGTCACAGGTCTAAGAATAAGTACCAGGCTCAACTCAGTAAAAGAATTAACATGAAAGAGCATAGAGCATATCAATGTAGAAATAGAAGAAAACTCAGAGGCAGAAGAAGATTCAGGAATTTCTCCGAGAATATCTCTAAGGGTTTCATCACGAATTGTCACCTCGCCTCCTCGGAGTCCAAGATGAAGAATGCCGTAAAGAATGCCGTAAATTGACCTAGTGTACAAGAGATCTATGATTATATTGAAACCCTGGAGAAAAGGGATGCAACAAGAACATCAATTCAAATTCAAGAGGAAGAAGAAGTCTAGTTTAATGAACCACAAGAACCTTTCATAATCAATATATTAAAACAAGAAATCTTCGAACTGGAGATATTAAACAAGTACATTAAAAATAAAAATCAAGCCTTGCAAGCACAGAATGAAATACAAATAGCTAAGACTGATAATCTCATTTTACATCTAAGTCTATAGTTTAATAAGAACAAGAAACTGAAGAAGAAAAATAGGGCTTTACACAGATAGGTTAGAGGAATGAAAGATGGCAATGACTGGAAAGAAAGTGAAAAGGATGAAGTTAGATGTACTGGAAAAAGTGTCCAAACAAATGCAGCGGTTCAATAAAGATATCAATTTTGTGTCTCGTATGAGGACATGCAAAATCTTCAGTGTGGAGGAATGTAGAGTTCCATAACTATTTTGTTTTGACACCCTTTTTCCTCCGTTTTCCTTTTTCATCATCTCTATCAACTAAATAAAGGCAGTAAATCATAGATTTTGATAAGGTAAAAAATATTATATGTATTTTTTTTCATATTCGTTAATGTGCCTTTGTCTTATGTTAAAGATTGCATTATTTATAGAATTAACATGATTTTGTAGCTATTTTACAAATTTTCATCTACGTCCATGGTTTGTGGGGTTCTGGTGTGCCAATGAAGCAAAGAAGCACATGGGTAGTTGAGGATCGATCCCCTCGTGGATCTCCTCCTATTCACTCATGCAAATTCACTGAAGGAATCACATGCTGGCATGGTCAAAGGTACGGGTCAAACATGTAGCAGCAGAAGTCCGAATGCATCACGTTTCTTCGATTTTCTTTACAAATAGAAAATCGATGAGATAGCGCTTTTTCTGTTTAGTTTCAAATTTCAACAAGGATTGATTGACAGACTTGTAGGCGTAGAAGTCTCAAACGGTTGAGCATGCATTTTATATATAAGTATGTATCCTCTGTAAAGAAAAAAAAAGGATGTAATAGTTAATTTTTGAAGAATTGTGAAACAGACCATTGTTCTCATATTGAATTAAAGTTACATTTATGTGATTTGATGCATATTTGAGTGTCATTTTCACCTACTGGATTTGGAGGTCCCCTGCTAACATTTGAGGTTTTAATTTATTTCATTTCATCATTTTTTTTTGTTTTCATTTAATCGCTTTCTGTCATCACATTATAACTGCATTCTAGTTTAGTTGCCTTACTTCGCTATTTTCATCATCTCATTATAACTCAGTTATTTCATTTATCATTTCATTATTTCTTTTGCACTTATATTTCTTCACACTCGTTTAATGGTTTAGTTATTTAACATTTTTCCCTTAATTATAGTCAGTATTTTTATGCTTTTAGAATTAGAACTTGTATCTACTCTATAGTCAGCAATTATAAGATTACTTTCATTCTCTTTAGAATCAAAATTTATATATATTTTGTAGACAAGTTTTTGAAGGATCGTTAGAAATTTGAATTTCAGTACTCTATTTTATAGCAGCAAGGTTTTTATATAGATTCATATTTTTAGGATGATTAACATAAGATTTTAGGATGATACTCAATATATATATGACCTTATAGATTAGTCTAGCAGTAGCTTAACTTCCACTAATTAATTTGTAGAAATCTAACTCTAATCTAATAGGAATCTATATAACAATGAAAATACCAAAACAAACATAACCATCATCTTAAAAAATAAAGGAAAGGCTTCTAGCATATATAGCGCACCTACACTTCATAAGTTTACCAACTTCGATCAATAATTTATGCTTGCAATTTAAGAACATTAAATTGACCAAACAAATCTGATTATATTGTTACCCCTTAGAGTTCTATATATATACAAAGGAGGTCTTTTAATTTTTATCATCCAACAAGTATTCATTTTTTAATGTAAAGGAGGTTTCCCCCTCGAAGAGGATAATTTTAAGTTGTTGATCTATTTATTGGTGAGCTGGTTGCATAACATTTGGGATCAGAGCCTTGGATTTTCGGGTTTTGCTACTTCAAACAAGTTATCATGGCATTTTCGCTATAATGTTTTTTTCTACAAAGCTTCAAAAGCTTAAGTTACAACCTTTATCCATTCCAACTTAGCGTTGGGAGGAGGTCTCAATGGATTTTATCATAGGTTTACCCAAATCTAAAGGAAATAGTTTCATCATGGTGGTAATTCATAGATTTATCAATTATGCACACTTTTGTGCATTATCTCATCCTTCTAAAGCTAGTACAATTTCTACTGCATTTATAGAAACAATTCTAAAGCTTTATGGAAATCCAAGATTATAATAAGTGAAAGGGATCCCATTTTCACTGGAAATATTTGGACATAATTATTTTCATGTCTTGGTACTCAATTAGCTAGTAGCTCATCTTATCATCCTCAATCAGATGGGAAAAATGATGTAGTGAACAAATGTTTAGAAGGATATATTCGTTCCTTTGTATCTGATAAACAAAAAAAAATGGGTCAAGTGGTTACCTCTAGCTAAATGGTTGTATAAAAATTCCTTCCAAAATACAACAAAAATGAACCCATTTATGGCACATTATGGATGTCATTCACCATCCATCACATCGTCTTTAAGAGAAAATTCTAAGGTTCAAGCAGTGGAAGATCACATTGAGCATCAACAACAAGTTATCCAACTCATAAAGGATAACCTCACTCTAGCACAAAATCGAATGAAGCAACAGGCAGATCAACATCATAGTGAAAGATGTTTCGATGTACGTCACTAGGTATTTTTACAGCCACAACCATACAAAAAAATGTCTCTCAAGAAACAAAACAATGACAATAAATTATCACCCAAGTAATACGGTCCTTACGAGGTGTTACAAAATATTGCTCCTATGGAAAACAAATTGGAGCTACCTGCATCTTCCCGAGTACACCCAGTTTTCCATGTTTCATGCTTAAAGAAGGTTATCAATTACAAGCTTCTAGTTCAAACAATGTTTCTAGAACTTGACGAAGAAGGAAAATCATATTTGAGCCTTAAGCAGTCATCGAAACAATAACCCAAAAGCTATATAATCAATGAATTTTAGAGTATCTCATTAAGTGGACAAACTTACCCATTGAAGATTCCATATGGGAGGATGAGAATTTTATGTAGAAGCATCCAGAGCTACTCAAGCATTGAGGAAAAAATGTTTTTGCAGGAGAGGGGCATGTTAGGTCCCTATAACACTAGTGTAACCACCGTATTATTATATTTGTGCCCATGTAACCCCCATATTGTTATTATTGTGCCCCATAGAATCCCACAATTATTATTGTTGTTCCCTTACATTATTATTGTTATGTGGGGTCTGATTACATTGTTACCAATTAAACTCCTATATATACAAAGGAGTTCTTTTCATTTGTATCATGCTATAATTTTTCATTTATGTAATGTAAAGGAGGTTTTCCCCTCAAAGAGGATAATTTTTAAGTTTTTGATCTATCTATTGGCGATTTGGTTGCATAACAAAATTACTATTATAATTGGTTGATTTTATCCATGTCTTTGAGCTCAATCTCTTTGAAGACTCCTTGGTAGTTATAAAATGGATGCAGGGAATAACTAGACTGAGAAACTACACTATCCTTCCTTTATATCAAAACTTTATCCAAATAATAAGGACTTTCTCTCACATTTCTTTCACACATATCTGAAGGGAACAAAACCAAAAGCTTCATCAACTTTTGAAAGGAAAACTGGCACTAGATCAAGAAAAATGGAAAATAAAAGAAAGAAATGAAGTCACTATTAGTGACCACTAGATATTCCCCTAGGAATAAATAATCGCACATGATTTTCTTTCTATAATATATATTTCTCTGATCTACATGTATCTTCTTGGCAACGCACTCAGTTTTTGAACATTATGGCCAAGTCCTTTTTTTGGAGCTCACGAGATTTTAGTTTTCTTATGGAAGGCATGGTGGTAATGCTGGAAAATTTTCAAAAATGTTTCAACCTTCCCTTTATTATAATTCAGCTAAGCTTCAAGTATCATGTTGTATGTAGACAACAAGATACTCAAGGGGCAATGCCTCATGTTTTAATTTTTTACCAGAAACCTTTTTTTTGATGAAGAACACAAATATGTTTATGATATATACAGTCTTATTACATTTTATATATTCACTACATATGTAAATGTTGTAATGAATTCATAATAACGGATATATTCTTTTAGGACCTTTGGGCCAATGATATGCTACAACATCTATGTTAAATGTATTTTGTCTTAGCTATAGATAGAATGCATGCTTATATATATATATATATATATATATATATATATAGAGAGAGAGAGAGAGAGAGAGAGAGAGAGAGAGAGAGAGAGATAAACCAAATATATATTAAGTGTTAAGAGAGACCAATTATCTCTAGGTACAAACCCTTTTCCAAGTTTTGTATTCCAAAATAGGTTTTTCACCTCCATATATTTCATCCCTCTTGGAACTTGTTTTCAATTTTTACACTCTAAAGATGGTTTCCACTTGAATAAATTTCATCCTCTCTTTTCTTGCTAAATTTGTGTTTAAAATGGATTATATTGATTTTATGTTTGTGTTGTTAAAAAAAAATATTTAATTGTAACATTATTCTTGAAACCTACAATTTTCATGTTTTGTTTGAATAATTAGTTAGCTAACTCGCTAGGAGATTTAAACCAATAAAAGTTTTGAAAAGGGTTCTTTAATAGTACATGAACATATTTTTTAATGTTGTATTTTTTATTATTTCGATTTTCTAAATTTTATGTTGCATTTTATTTGTTTCTAACCCTAATGTAAGAGGACTTTGTAAAGCACTATGGTACATTTCTTAATTTTATTATATCCCAAAATTTTAAAAGGAGAAGAAAAATCATATTCTTACTAAAATTTTCACAATACCTATTATTTATATGCATATTTAGTATTTATGTTACGTCTATAAACAATATATTATTTATGTTTTACTATTTTTTTCTTTACTATGCAATATTATTTTTATTTTTTGATATGATAAATATGATTATGTGGGACAGATAATAATATTATAATATTTTATTTTCATGTCTCGTTTTATAAATCAAGTATATATTTCGTATTAGGTGTATTTTTTTATAAATGTTATTTTAAATTTTCATAAGAATATTAAAATTATCATACATAAGTATTTATGTCTTAAAATGGTTTTTATTTGGTTAAGAGTTTATTTTTCTTAGACGTAAGGAAACATGTTAATGACTCAAGGCGAGAGGCATTTGATAGGAGTGAACTTCTTTCCCCTTATAAACTACTAGCAAGTAATTTCAATTAGCGTGGTTTTCCTTGAATAACAATGATGAGTTAACTCACATTTACGAATAGCAACAATAATAACTATTTTCATTGTTGGTTTGAAAAATAAATTATGATAACCTTTCCCACTCTATCTATCTATCTATCTATCTATCTATCTATCTATCTATCTATCTATCTATCTATCTATTTTGCTATAAATTTTAATTTAGATACACGTTTAAGGAAAAAAACAATTTTCTAGCGAGCAAAGAAGATTTGAATATATAAAGTGTATAGTTAACCTACAAATTGATACATCATAGGCTATGACATAACTCCATGATCGTGTGTGTATTTGTATATATATAATATAGGTTGTATATGTTTTATATTCTAAATATTCAATTATTTAATAAAACAAACATTGTAGAAAGTAGAATTAAAATTTTCATCGAATTTACTTTTGAAAAATTAAAACTAAAATCATTAGCATTATCATATTATATTCTTAGTTATTTTATTCTTTATCAATGCTTCGGGATAAACTACAAGAAAATGTTCGATTAAAGTTAAAGCTAAAGCTATTGTTTACCACAAGTGGAGTGAACACTAAAGAGTCCAAAACATGGACACCGTAACTCTAGTTTGATGAGAAAGTGCACATCATTTTATTTAGAATGTCAAAGCATCAATTTCCTTTAATGATTTGCATTTCATATATTTTTCGAATGATAATAGTCCATCCACTTGAAAATGCATGTGTACGGTGGTATTATATCAAGATGAATATTATGTCAACTCTTTACAAGTCCAAAATGCATGTTACAGTACCAAAAATTCATGCTTTTAATGTCCATCATAATTTTTCATAATAAAATCCCTAAATACTACATGCCATTGCTATCAAACGCACACCATGTATTGGGTGATGCAGGAAGGATGTAATATCTTATATGTGGATACTTCTTGAATTCTCAAAAGTGCATGCCATTGTTGTCATCTAAAACTATCATTTTAAAGAAATGGTCAAATTGGAAAAAATACACATCTAGTCAAATGAGCTAGTGAAATTAATACAAAAATATTACAATAGGTAGAATTGACATTGTATTATTTAAAAACATGCATTCTATAGCATTGATATGATGAGAAATTCATTCTGTATTCCTAATTATAAGACCAATAATATCACTTTGTTTTAGTGAAATGCACTCTTTGCATTGGAAAATGCATGCTTTAGATAGTATACAGTGAAGAAAGTAAATAATATTTCATGAAAAGTATACTTACACGTCTAAAATGCACACCAAAATGCCAAAATTCCAGGCTCCTAATCTCCAAGATCATTTTATTGCAATTAGATTCCTTAAAAAATGTATTACAAAACTACTAAATGCATTCATGATGTTGAAATATGTAACAAGGATCAAAATGCATGCCCTCTTCAAATGCCTTAGTGAAACTGAATTCAAATTTTAAACACAAAAGGTTCCATAGAATGTACGCTATTGTTAAATTGCTTGATGTGAAAATGCAAGTCATGTTACTTACAATTTATGCAACATTATTTTTATTCAACAAAATTGCATATATGCATTAGAAAATGCATACCACTCTATCAAATGTATGAAAACACTACAAATGCAATGCTTATGTTGTATTATGAAAATGTGATGTTATATCTAAAATTCTTAGGGAAATAAAATCCAAACATTACCAAATGTAGAATTAATATTAGGTATTTTAAATTATTCACTCCATGACACTACTATGATGGGAATTGCATTCTATGTGGCATATAAGGTTCAATACATCATTTTCCTTCCATAAAATGCACTTCATGCACTAAACCATTCACCTAATGTAAGTTGCACATTTTGGGGAAGTAGATGTTGGCATTATGATACAGGTGTTCTCCTTGATGGAAACTCACATAGATGACAATTCACAGTGCAACAGGTTAAAAGCAAAGGATTACAGATCAGAATCCAGAGATTGACGAAAGATAGTGATTTAAGAAGTATACGCTGGTTCACTTTGTCCAAGTAGCATATACACGTAGGTTAACAGAACAAAAGGAGCGTATACGTATACACGCACTTTCACAGAAGGAAAAGCATGTATGGAATGGAAAATCAAGGTTTTGGTCCAAGGTATTGGTCTAAGGTATTTGGTTCAAGGTGTTTGGTTTGAGGTCTTGGTCCAACGTATTTGGTCCGAGGTATTGCTCCAAGGTATTTGGTTCGAGGTATTGGTCCTAAGTGGTTTTGGTCAAAGGTATTGAGAAAGGCCTAAAACTATTCAAGGAGGAGAAGATCATTAAGCCAAGGTGTGCAAGTAATGAATATCTTATGAAGAGTAAGATCAAAAGAAAATATGCATGTTATGGGTTTCTGGTTCTTTTCTTGATCTGAACTAAGGATGAACCTTAGTGGTTGATGAGGGATGAGATCTAATGATGGATTAGGATCATAAGACCTGAAATGAATTATCATTATGTGGTCTAATCATGGATAGTCTAGATCTGAATCCTAATACATGATTTGCACTATAAATGTTCTAGTTTGGCTATGACTGAAGTCTGGAATAGCTGGGATGTTTTAAGTTAGTATTTGCAGGTTTGTGCACTGGTTCACTTTGGAAAAAGCATGTATACACATTGGTTCAACACATCAAAGTAGTATATACATTATGAAATATGATATTTGAAGTTGTATTTGGTTCTGGTTGTTGTTGCAGAGTTCAGGGTTCTGTTCTGAGTTCTGGTGGCAGTGTACTAAATGTTGAGATTGATTGATTGTTATTTCCTTCAATTATGATGGGTTTTCAATGATTGGTTGTATTGTAGTGATGATTAATTTTGAGCTTCAATGTTGTTGATGGGTCCAGTGTGAAAATTTCATGAAACATGGTCTTCAGATTATGATGTTGTGTTCTAGGAGTATCCAGTATAAAAGTTTATGAAACGTTGTCCCTAGAGGAAGAGTGAAGGTTGGAGCCTTATATAGGCTGGCACCTACAGACTAGTAAACGAATCAGCTAGTACAAGATCCAGGGGGTTGGAGCTCCCTTCCAGTAGCTACTGGAAAACGAGTGAAGGTTGTACCCTTTTGTAGGTCAGAGCTTAAGTACTAGTAAACAAATCGACTATTACAAGAGTTAGGGAGTTGTAGATCCCTTCCAGTAGAAGCTAGAGAACGGGAGAAGGTTTTAGCCTTCTACAGTTGGGTGCCTACGTACTGGTATGAGTTTGCACCAGTACAAGATTGTAAACAGGTTTTTCTTATATTATAAGAAGATAGCAGCTGGTGGTTTTTGTCGTGCATTGGTTTTCCACCTTAAATCTTGGTGTTCATGTGTGTTTCTTATGTGTGATGTTTATTATGTTATTACTGCACATGGTTACTGTTTATATTGTTAACGAAGTACTGATGCACTGATTAATGATCAACATATTATGAATTAACTGAATCATAAGTTTGTTGGATATACGCTCATTGCTTTAAAGACAGTTGCATGTACACATGAGTTACCTTCACTGAAGTAGTGTACATAAATTTGAGTATGAAAAGAAAAAATGATTGCATTGATAAATATTGATTCAACCCCGCACCCCCCCCAAGTATTATTTCCAACAAATGGTATCAGAGCAGGTCCTTCAGAAGAAGCTTGATCGCTTGAAGGAAGATCATTCAAAATGAATAATCATGAAGGCATGGGATCTATCAGAACACCAATCTTCAATGGGAACAACTTGGTATATTGGAAAACAAGAACTAGAGTGTATCTTCAGTGACTTGGAGCTGATGTTTGGTAAGTTGTGGAGAAATGATATCAATGTCGAGCAGTAGTCCCACAGATCCAATAGAAAGTAAAACATATGAAATCAATGCCAAAACTGTCAATGCCTTATTAGGAAATCTATCAAAATCAGAATTCGTCAAAGTCATGCAGCTCAACAAAACCAAGGAAATATGGGACAGAATCATTTAGAGCTACGAAGGTGACTCCCAGGTAAAACGTGTTATACTAAAAACTCTCAAAATCCAGTATGAAACTCTTAAGATGCATAGTGATGAAAATATTTCTAGTTATTTCTTGCGAGTAGATGGGATTGTAAATCATATGAGAAATCTGGGTGAAGAGATAAAGGAAGCTACTTTAGTTGAGAAAATTTTGATATCTTTGTCTTGTAAATTTGAGTCAAAATTGTCTGCCACAGAAGAAAAACAGGATCTTCAAACTATTACTATGACTCAACTCGATGGAATCCTAACCACTTTTGAAATGAGAAAAGGAGGTCCATCAGATATGAGAGAATCTGCTTTTAAAGCATCAACAAAGGGAAAATAAAAGCAAGAGCACAATGAATCGAGACACATTTAGAAGAAGAAGATGAGGTAAATTTTGTCAAGAAGCTTCAACAGGGGTCCATAATATTTAGAGGTAAGCTACCATTCAAATGCTTTGCTTGTGGTAGAGTTGGTCATTACGTTGCTAAATTCCCTCATGTCAAAGGAAAGATGTCTGCAGAAGGTAATAGAAGTTATTATACTCATGATGATAGTGATGGCTTGTCCAATAGTGATGAAGATGATCAAGAAATTAAACTACTCATGGCGTATGAAAATGATGCCTTAGAAAAGGAAGATTTCCTTAAAGAAATCAATCAACTCAAAATCAGTTTGGTAGAAAAGGATACAGTCATAAACACAGTGACACATCAACTCACTGAAAAGGACAAACACAATGAAGTGTTAGAATGTGAAGTAATAAGTCTAAGAAAATAACTTGAAAAGAAAAAGACTCTTAATATTAGATTTGCTAAAGGATCGGAAACGTTAGATGAGATAATCAATGTTCAGTGTTCGCCTACTATAAAGACTGGTCTTGGTTTTCATGAAGGTGAATATAGCTCACAAGATGAGGTAAGGAACTCCAATTCAAAATCTGAAAAAAAAAGAAAAGAAAGACTTTAAAGAAAAAAATTCCACGTAACTATGGAAGGGATAATTGTTTCTTTTCTCATACAAATAATGTTGAATGTTTTAAATGTCATAATTTTGGACATGTTGCAGCTAGATGCAGAAGTAGAATGGCTCAATACCATCACACATAAAGATCATCAGTTTCCAGGTACTTTAAGGGATATTGTTTTTTCTTGCAATGTGTTTGGTCACAAAGCCATTGATTGTTATAGAAGGAATATGAGACATGTAAGATGTTATGCATGTAACTAGTTTCGACATATAGCAAAGGAATGCAGGAGAAAATTTCGTCCATCATTCAAAAAGGAGAAAACATCATCACACTCGAAGATATGGAAGAAGAAGGAAGTACAACCAGAAAGATGTGGCATAGCATAGTATACAAACATAAGACACTCAGGGGGAGCTGAAAGTGTGAAACTTCAGAATTCCAATTCTGATATGTAGTTACTATGAAGGAAAGTTGTGTATATACGCAAGTTAGAAGCTGCACAATAGTGTATATGATGTTTGAATAAAAAAATTGGGATAGACTCAGGAAAAGGGGTCTGATATGGTTCAGTCAATTATCAATTATCTGCTATGTTCTGATTGATGATGGTTATAGTCTGCTAGTGATATGTGGAACTATTTTGGTCCTCATAAGATGTTAAAAATTTGATATATGTCTAATTGTTGATGATGCCTTGATGATTCTTACTAACAAATGAAATGATCGGATCTGATAGTAAATAGTTGGCATAGGTTCAAGGGGAGCATATGTTTCTAATAATGCAGTGTTACCATTATATTAGAAGACCTTTGTACATGATGATAATTATATTGCTTTATGCACATAGTTGTTTGATTTGGGTGACTCTTTTGATGATGGACATATACAGGATGTTGATCTTGATGCTACTGACAAATATTGATGGTGCAGATCATATATGGTGTATGATAGTTGCTTATGGCTATCATGGTTGTTGGTCCTTGTTATAAATGTCATGTATATCATTTGATGTAAAGGTCATGAAAAGACATAATTTTTAATCCCACTATGCATGGGAAGGATGATATAATAATTGCTATTTCAGTCATGTATAAACATTTGGTATATCCCCACTTGGTTGGGTGATTGATGTATGTATGAGTCATTGGTCTTAGTGAGGTCATACTCACCTAGTTGAGTTATAGATTCATGTTATTCTTTTGAAAAATATATTTGCAGACTCTTCATGTACTCAGGGAGAGCATGAACAACATATTGAATATCAAAGAGGTAGAATATCTTGGTCTTCCCTTTAGCCTTAATGTCAAAGGGGCTGAGTGTCTTCGTGTTTTTTTTGCCATCAAGTTCAAAGGGGGGGATTGTTGGCATTATGATACAAGTGTCGTCCTTGTTGGAAATTCACACAGATGACAGTTCACAACGCAACAAGTTAACAACAAAGGATTCTAGATCAAACTACGGATATTGAAGAAAGAAAGTGGTTTAATAAGTATATGCTGGTTCGCTTTGTCCAAGCAATGTATACACACGGGTTAACAGAATAAAAGGAGTGTATATGTATACACACACTTTCACACAAGAAAAAGCTCATATGGGATGGAAACTCAAGGTTTTGGTCCAAGGTATTGGTATGAGGTATTTGGTTCAAGGTAATTGGTTCGAGGTATTTGTTCTAAGGTCTTGGTCTAAGGTATTTGGTCCGAGGTATTGGTCCAAGGTATTTGGTCTGAGGTATTAGTTATAAGTGGTTTTTTTCAAATGTAATGAGAAAGGCCTAAAACTATATAAGGAGGAGAAGATCATTAAGCCAAGGTGTGCAAGTAATGAATATCTTATGAAGAGTGAGATCAAAAGCAAATATGCATGTTATGGGTTTCTAGTGCTTTGCTTGATCTGAACTAAGGATGAACCTTAGTGGTTAATGAGGGATGAGATCTAATGATGGATCATGGTCATAAGACCTGAATAATTATCATTATGTGGTCTGATCATGGATAGTCTATATCTGAATGATAATTCATGATTTACACTGTAAATGTTCTGATCTAGGTATCACTAAAGTCTAGAATAGTTGTGATGGTTTAAGTTAGTATTTTCATATCTTTATGATGGTTCACTTTGGTAAAAGCACAAATACACGCTAGTTCGACACATCAAAGTAGCATATACATTATGAAATATGATATTTGAAGTTGGAGTTGGTTTTGGTTGTTGTTGCAGAGTTTTGGGTTCTGCTCTGTGATTCAGTGATTGTGTTCTAGTGGCAGTGTACTGAATGTTCAGAGTGATTAATTGTAACTTTCTTTAGTGGTGATGGGTTTTTAGTGATTGGTTGTATAGTAGTGATGATTAATTTTGAGCTTCAATGTTGCTAATGGGACCAGTATGAAAATTTGATGAAACGTGGCCTTCAAATTATGGTGTTGTGTTCCAGGAGTATCTAGTCTGAAAATTTATGAAATGTGGTCCTTGGAGGAAGAGTGAAGGTTGGAGCCTTCTGTAGGCCGACACTTATGTAGTAGTAAATGGATCAGCTAGTACAAGAGCGAGGGGGTTGGAGCTCCCTTCCAGTAGTAGTTGGAAAATGAGTGAAGGTTGGACCCTTCTTTAGGTCGATGCCTATGTACTAGTAAACAAATAGGCTAGTACAAGAGCTAGGGGGTTGTAGCTCCTTTCTAGTAGAATATGGAGAATGAGGGAAGGTTGTAGCCTTTTGCAGGTGGGTGCCTGCATACTAGTATGAGTCTACACCGATACAAGATTGTAAACAAGTTTTTCTTATATTAAAAGAAGATAGTAGCAAGTGGTTTTTGTCCCACATTGGGTTTCCACCTTAAATCTTGTTGTTCATGTGTGTTTCTTATGTGTGATGTTTTATATTTTTATTACTACACATAGTTACTTTTTATATAGTTAATGAAGTACTGATGCACTTATTGAAGATAAAAATATGATGAATTAACTGAATCATAAGTTTTCTAAATATGCATTATTTGCTTTAAAGACAGTTGCGTGTACACGCGAGTTACCTTCATTGAAGTAGCATATATAAATTTGAGTATGAAAAAAAAAAGTTATTAAATTGATAAATACTTATTCAACACCCCCCCCCCCCCCCCCCCCCCCCCTAGTATTATTTCCAATAGTATAGAGTAAATGGAAGATGTTATATTTCATGCCAAATCTTCTTACAAATCCAAAATGCATGTCAAAGTGTTGAAAATGCACACTATTAATCCCCATTATTGTTTTTTCCTAATGGGATCTCAAAAAGTGAATTTGAATATCAAATTCACTCCTAAATTTGGTGATGAGCCCCTACATTACACATTCCATATCGCCCATTCATTACATTGTGTTACCCTCATGGAACTTTTTTGACGATGTATGTACATTATATGGATGTTTGCATAGATATTATGAGCGCTTGGGGAAATTAAAGTCATTACTAATCCTTTTGTACCTTTTAACCTCATTTTTTTTGCACAACTTTGGGATATATTTGACAAGTTCCCATTATCACCAAAAGTGATGGAATGTAGGTATCTTGTCCTATCCTATAAAAGAGGTTGAACTCAAACACTTCACTACATTAAAGACAACTAAAAGAAGCTATGAGGACCACTAAGGGACAACTACCCTACTGTCAAGATTTTTTTGGGGGGGGAGGAATCAACCCTCCCTTAAAGGAGGTTGTTACGAATGATTTTGAATGATAAAGGGCTCAAGGAAAGGCCACAAGGGGAGAAGAGAGAACATTATTCATATTACATTGTATCTTGCAACATTTTTCCATTCAGACTTATATATTGTTGATTTGATTTAATGAAGGGACAAATTTTTTATACAAAGTATCCAATGTTAGATTTCTATTAAGTCTTTGAGCAACTTGGGCAGGTCCCATTAATAGGATCTTTAGAAACCCTTGTGTAACCTTCTCTTTCTCATGTTTATGATTATTTTCCATATTTATTACCTCTTTCATTTAATGTTGCAAGTAGCTTAGTGAGTGATGCATTTTGCATGTTCCTATAGAAGCCTAGTAACCTAATATTTCTAATTTTTTGAGTAGTTTTCGTGAAATATATATGATATAAGTAGGTTTCTCTATGGTTTTTGGGATTTCCATCATAAAACTTCTTCACTAATCTCATATTTTGAATTTTTGGTTAGATTGTAGAACATTCATGTAGCATTATAGAACTTCTTGTATGATAGTGTTGGCAACCCAACTAACTCCCCTCTCATTTTTAGAAAATAATATGGGACCCTATTTAAATTTCTCTTTTGGTTTTAATTTTTAACATTTCTCTCTGATTGTGTGTGATTGTAATGGTTTTCATGTACACCATTATTTCTCTCAATGATGATATGATATGTCCTTGGCCACTTTGACCAGTGTGTTTATTTTCAAGATTTGTTTTTGATGTTTGTTTTATGGAACTATCCTTCATTCAGCTACAATATATACACCTTATCTCTTTGTGATATTTTAATGAGTTATTGAAGGCATGTAATTCTATATTACATATGAATGTTAGAATGAAAAAGGTTTCTATAAAATCCTTGATTATTTTGTAGCCCTATCTTATTTCGATTTTCATATTATAATGTCCTTTTAAAATTTAATTTAATATGTTTGGTTGAATTATGTATAGCCTTAACATCTATGTGTGTTTAGGTTAATGGGTGGTTATCATTTCATGAATTACGATTTATATGTTGATTTGTCACTTGACTGCTCTTGCACATCGTTTAATTTCATATGCACCATACCATGAATTTAAACATATGAGACTTAGTTTAATATATTATTATTTGTATAGCCAAGTTATAATTATAAGCTTGCATTCATGTATTTGGTGATATTTTTAAATTTTTGGATTTGTAATCATGATAAATGAATAATACAATCCAGGAAATGGCCAGAGAAACATTGGATTGTCACATACCTCCTTGACCCATTATCAACAACCACCTACAAATTCTCCAATCACTACATCTAACTTTGATTTCTTTTATATATATAGTAATTGTCACATGCATGAGTATTCAATCATTTTACACACCATGATATCACTTGAAATTATACTCATATGATTAAATATTTGACAACATAACATAAAGAGTAAAGAGTCAACATACAGAACATCCAATGCACTTAAATCAACTCAGATTAGTAGAGAGAATGTCACTTAGAAAATCAAGCACACCCACCCAACCTAGAACTGACTTCCTCCAGGTCACCCTCGAGCCAAAAGTTCTTTCCATGGATCAACTACCTATTGTTGATATCTTTAATGGGTATTTAATACACTCTTTCATGATATGGTTTCCTTTAGCGGAATTCCTCTTTTATGGATATTTTTATCCATTTTCCTAGGCTTTTCCCAAAAAATCTTACCTTTCTTTCCCGCGAGACGTTTCCTCATAAAATCTTGCCTTTCTCTCCCACAATACTTTTATGTTTTTCTTAAACTTATCATCATTATCCAACTACGTAACTTAATGGATATTTATCTCCCAATCCATTAAGATTATCTAGATTTGGATATAGAAGTCTTATCATGAAAGAGTTATCCATTCCCATTCACCAATGGGATTTCATTTGGCAAGAATCTCATCTCTTGTTGTATCGTTTTCCAGGTGATTACATTATCTTTATTATTTATTTAATAATAAATTATTTACTTTCATTGTTATACCTCGGACTTTGTTTTTCTTAGCTTAGGTCAATAGAGTGTTACAAACAAGAGAGGGGTATTACCTACTCCCCCCCCCTTTAACTGACACCATCCTCGATGTATTACTGCATCTTAAAATTTATTTCCTCATTCACAGGTAGTTGTTTTCTGAATTTTCAGGCTCCCATGGCCTTGCCACCTAAAACAAATCTTCTAATATATAGGTTACAAAGGAGTTCTATTCCAATTCTCCTGTAATTTCTATCTATAACATTTGTTCAATCAATCTTGTGAGAGATTTTAGATGCCATAAAGACAAAACTAAATTTTGTTTAAAATAGTTAATGTCATAACTTGATATAAGAGTACTACTATTTGAGTAAATACGGGTTAATTTTTCCCATGATTCGTCATTTTCATTTAATTATAATAGGAATAAATGCATGCTCTTCCAATGCATTTGTCTTCTTGCTGAACAATTACTTCCTTTAGTCTCCCTACATTACTCACAACAAGTCAAACTAGCACATTTGACCAATCAACATGTATAACAATATCACATCTGGTTAGATCGAAACATAACCATCAATCATAGATCACATGTAATAATCATAGACCAAAATCATAAATCTCATGCATACTAGAACTGAAATAAAATATGAATACTTATCCTTTAATCAATCCTTAACTTTCACTTATGTCTTTATTCTGCATGCACTCTTGATTAGTTACCACACCAGGAAATCACCCAATGCTTTCTCCTCAACCATGTGCACATACACATAGTGTGCATCACACACATACAACTATACAAGTCAAC
Organism: Pinus tabuliformis; assembly: GCA_031772625.1. Classification (NCBI taxonomy): domain Eukaryota; kingdom Viridiplantae; phylum Streptophyta; class Pinopsida; order Pinales; family Pinaceae; genus Pinus; species Pinus tabuliformis. The sequence goes on from CM062807.1 coordinate 126,737,621, forward strand.
CAACATCATGCAATACATGCATCCACACTAGCACCATATGTACCACATGTATAGAGTACCACTAGTATAATGTGTACGCAATACCAAATATAAGTAGCATCACATGCACAACGTGTACTTTATCCACATGTTTTCAAAAAATGTTAGTATAATTAAAATAAAATTAAGTCAACAAAAAAATAAATTCCTTTATTTATTCACATTACCTTTAGGCAAGTCAAATCAAACCATGATTGGTTTTTTGATTGGAGAATAAGGAATTCATGGACCTGTTCAACTTTTGCAACCAGCTAAGAGCATAATTTTATGCCAAAGTATTCAAGTGCTTTTATTTAGCTAATCCTTTCATCTATCTTGTGGTTTTAGGAAATTTTAGCAAAATTATAACATAGATGTAATACAACTTTACAATACCAATGACTTTGAGTTTTGGGATTGAATCTGTCCCTTAGACAAGTTTTTAATAACATTGGAATATGACATATGCTTAATCATAATGTAGACTATTGACTATGATAGTTAATCCAACATGGACTTCAATGTTATAACGGAAGTCTAATAACAACCTTTACTTTGTCCTTAGCCAATAGAATAATTTTTGGTATTCAAAAATACTCCACACATAAACTGGTTATGTCATATGATTTCATGTTTTCACTTTTTAACTCTACTTCGAACACCTTATCGGCCATGAACAATTTAGTGTATATTTCACACTAATGGAACAATCGGTATGGAAGTACATACACCTCCCATACATGAGTTAGAAATGAAGGTTACCATGTTCTCACATTCCCAAATATCTTAATTTCCAGGGTATTATGCTTACCAGGGTGTGAACTTAGGTCCTTAACGCTAGATCATGACCTGGTAGAATATAATTCATTTCTTGGAAACCAAATCAATTATCAATTTCTTTAAAATAAATAGTTTATGCAATAATTGTTATGTTGTCATATTCAAATCGAGACAACATTATTCATGCAATCTTAGAGTAATATTGCTTCCATATTTCTTGATAGGAAATAATGGTACAAAATATGCATCTAAGATTGTATTATTGTCAATTTATTTGGATAGATTGCTATATATTATTTTATCGAAACCAATTATTTTTGTACACAACAATCTCGATTACGAATATCATGTTTCCATCAATATGGTTGAAGCATCCTATTGATTTAACAATGACTTCGTGCATGGTTATTTATCCTCTCTTTTCATCAATTAGAAGGTCTTTTATCCTATTTTTTCATCAATTAGAAATTTTTATATGACACACCTTACTTGGTGCATGTATTATTTTACTACTAGCATAAGATCCTTAGTTCATCATTGCTATGTTAATGTGAAATCTTTTTGTTTGCCAAATTTTTTTTATTAGTTTAGAAAAGTCATCTTTTGAATCTAGTGTATAATTCCTGCTAAATCATTAGGCTCCTCTAAATTTCTCTTATGCATCAAGCACCACCATATCTATTATGAAAGTATACTTTTTTCATATAAGGTAGAAGCACACAGATCATTTTAATCTTATCACTTCCCACAAGAAGTACATTTGTAAGATCTACAATCATTCTACTCAATGAAACCCCATCTATATCTGAATTTATATGCACATAAAGGTTGCGGAGTTTGAGGTTTCATACTTTGAGTTATAATAATTGACACATTAAGTGAACCCAGACTTGTATTTAATACTATCTTACTACTATTAATTGAGAAGCACTAGGAGTTTCTTTTACACTCTCATTATGTATTTACACTAGATGTACTTTTGGTGTCAATCCCCTTGACCTTCTTATGAGAGTCATAATTTATTAATGTATGATGTCTTATGTAACATGCATACAGTGAGTTGTATTGCATTTGTGCATTGACTTCAAAACTTTGACCCTGGTTCTGCCTAGATTGGAATATAATTTGTGCCTCTTATTGTCTTAGTTACCGTTCTTTAGGTATTACTTTACTCAAAAGAAATATGTAGGTTCCAAACTATGCATGCCTAATTAAATATGCATGCTACTACTGAATATCTGAATAATAACCTGGTAAGGTTTACTTCCCTCCAATAGTGTATATTTGGAGCATTTTCCCAATAAGTTGAACTAAATGGCTCAACGAACGGAAAAACAACATTCCAAAATGGATTGAAACATTACATGTAGATGCATCATTCAACAAAATATTAAATTGAAATAGAAGTATAAATAATAACAATACTTAGTCTCATACCACGTACAAAGACTTGTCTTTCATGAGCTTAATGATATTTCATGGGAATTTCATGAACATAAAACCTTCAGAATTTGTTCTAGGTTGGAAACCAATTAATTAACCATCAATTTCTGCTAATATTGATATAACGTCATGAATTTGTTTCATATGATCTCTATATATTCTATCTATATACCTTTATTTTTTATTTTTCCTCATGTTGGCCATGATTTATGGAAATAGCACTTGTCTTTTTATTTTTATTTTTTCCAAATACCTCATAAGAGTTCAACATTTCTTCCTTTTATGTTTCATCATTTCCTACGATCTTCATAAGTATAACTTCATCCCCTTAATCTATGTCCTTGGATGGACTATCTTTACCGACATTAGTTTGTATTTTATTCAGCTATGTCGCTGCATTGCTATCATAAAACTCATAACTTAATTTTAATATGAGAAAAGTAATTTGATGACAATATGGAAGGAGAGATCTATTAGCACACAGTAAACATAGAATTCAAACTTTCATTCTCCACCATTATTCCCTTCAACCCTTTCATTCATATTTACAAGCCATGATGACCACACCACTAAAATTCAACATCAACTTTCAATAATCATATCTTACAATTATTACAAATTTGTTCATTCATCAAGTTCGACTATGAACATCTAAAGCTAGATATATCATGTGTAATTATCTTAAAATTGGTATAGAATCTTTGTGCCCTCACAAGAGAATTCAACAATAGCTTAAGTTTTGGGCAAGCTTCCACAACATATAATGAAATAAAAAATTAATATTCACATTACTCAATAAGTAGGCACAAGAAAAAAGTAACCAATTGATGGTTAACCATTTCTACTTATTAAAAATAATCAACATGTTAATTGTTTGTTATTTCTTTGCATTACAACACTGCAAGGTTTTACGTTATTTAACCATATTTTAGAATTATTTACTCCCATATAACTTTTCCAGTTTTCTCCTCCCCATAATTCTAATATAGCTATCCACCATGGTGTATGAAATACCATACTTAGACTTGAGAAATTCAATTTAAAGAGCAAATATTAAATCCAATTTGTTCATTCAGCAAACTTGACTATAAAGGTCAACTAATTTTTAAATTATGGTAATATGCATGTAAGCATACAAATGAAGCTCATTATAACCCCATAAATGAGCCATACATATATGTAAATACAGGGATGGAATCACATCATGAGTTTGGGACCATATCAATTCATTGTATGCAACATGAATGATAACATACATCCTTTAAGCATAATGTAAATTATTAACTCCAAGGATAAAGTATTCATATGCTTATGAGATGCTTTATGCATAAAAAAAATAGCTCATATAAAACTGTACGCACACTTCTATGTAGTTCATTTATACACAAAGTGCCCACATGTCATTTAATCTTGTTTTTACATAATGTCTTCTTAAAATAATTTTGCATGATGATTTAAAAATGATATCATGGCAATCAAAGAAATTTCAATTAGGTATTGTAGCAAACCGTGGCATATATGTCAACCAGGTTACACATGTTTTTATGTTTCCCACACATTGATGTGTACAAAATAAATTATGCGCAACACAACTCTCATCAATAATTGATTAACTGTGCACCTAATCTACCAATCATATTTTCCATTAATTGTGGCATATCTATATATATATATAATGCAACAAAATAATCATGAACCTAGACATGAAGAACCTCTGAGAGAGTCTTACCCAAAAGAAATTTATCACGTATGTTAGAGTAGAATGAATTCATCCTTATGACATTCTAGCTTGCTGATGCAACACTTGGTGTATTATTTGCACCGAAAATTGGGACTGGTAATATTCTTACTTGTGCATATCTGAATAGGAAGCCTGGGAGTGCAGAACTATGGGAATTCAAAACCAATGGCTCCCATTACTTCCAGGTCATATTACTCAGAATCCATGGCACATTTTTGTTGTAATTAAACAAAACTATCCCTTCTTTTGGCAATGTGCTCTACAAACACATATTTTACCAATTTTAACAAAACGAAATCGAACTATACAATTGTAACCGTGCAAAACGAAGTGAAAACAACGTCTTTTTGTCAGAAGGAAACTCTTGAACACCATAAGACTCTTCAGATTTCAGGCTAACGAACTGGGGGAGCCTTTCTCGTCAACTGAGGTCTCTCCAAATCTCACTAATGGTTGATCAACCTAGGTGAAGAGTTATGCTGGCATTACATTATCATGGTAGATTGGTTTATCTACGAGAAAGCTACGCTCAACACAATCCTCATTCCAAAAACTAATTAATCCCAAACCACACAACCACCATTTTCCCAATTTACAACACAACATAAGGGCTATACAACAACAGGTGGTCAGTTGAGGTTACAACATAGGGTAGCTTTCACTATTGAGAAAACTCCAATTGCAGTAAGTGCTCATCAACATTCCAGGGAGGCTGATGTGCCATGATGGGTATTTGAATTTTTTTTTTTTTTAACAAGATGGCTTGGCGTATATATACTGATAACTACCAATCAATAAGGATAAGCGTTATCCACGTGCATGTAACGATAAGCGTTATCCAAATTAATGCAACCCTAGAAGATTCTGCAGTCATTTAAAAGTTTATGGAATGCGTATGGTCATTATTTGCAACTCGATAAACAATCGAATGCCTCCAGATCAGCGGATAAGTAGAAAGATCGACATTGTAGATTGAAAAGGAAACCAACAGTACTCCACGGGATTTTCTCCATCAATGAAAATAGGAAAAATGTTGTTGCTTTAAATATATAAAACATGCTTCTACGACTACCATAATTGTGTGTTCCTTAAAGCTCAAAGGTACAGGATTTTGTTTTTTACAAAACTCATGAGCTACATAAGCAAGAATACAATTCTAAGGCAATTATGAAAGTGTCACTCTCTCAACCAGCCCATGAGGTGTCACAGCTTCCCAAGCCTGATTTGAAATATTAACCATCCTTTATACCTCATTCCATCGATGGTCAAACCCAACTATTTGTTTAGTGCCAACATAGTAAGAGACAACTGAAGGGAGGATCCCATGAGGGCACTGCCTATGTATTTCATGTTTAATACAAAACATTGCAAGGGGTTGCATGGCTAGCCTACGGTGGCGGTTCTAGATGACTATGTAGAACACGTTACCTAGTGGAACTATTGGGATTAAAGTGAAACCTAAGTTGAACAGTGTTGGGTAAGGTACATACCCAATGAAAGTTCAATGTCATTATATTTATTGATATGAGTAGGTAGCTATATTAACTTTCATCGATAAATAAACATTATGTGGCCAAAAGCTTGGATGCATTTTATCAAGAGTTGTATATTTCACATGGAAACAAGCTATGAAGGTTCCACCACTTAGCTAAACACTATATGAAAGATATTGAGCTCTTTCAAAATAACCCTTACAGCCAATGATAATCCCTTGGGTGTTGCTCCTCATTCTGTTTTCATGTAATACCATTCAAGTATCGACCATTACATATAGTTATAACATATATCATTTATGTCAATCTTTGAAAGACAAGATGTCAATTGGTCTTCAAGATTACACACATAATTCTCATGACACTTTGACCCTCACTATTTTTAGTGATCCATGCACACAGTAATCCTTTGCTGGTTCTAAAACTCACTCCATCAAACCTTTCAATGGTCATTAAGATATGCATTTTTATTTCATTCCTTTTATAACCAAAACAAACATTAATGCATTTCATACAAATCACAAATTCATATTCAATGGGTAAGTTGTCACACACCATGCTTACGTTGTCATAGCTAACCCATGATGCATAATGCATAGCATAGATAACCTGAGCCATAGGCCATACCATTGAAAACCTTAAAGATATAAAGCAAGGCACATATTTTTCCTTGAGCATAGTGGTACCATATGAAGAATGAAAACCATAGAGATCATTGAACTTACAACCTTCACAGCAAATCGGCTAGGATTAGTTATTCCCTTCTAATTAATTATCTAGTGATCTGATTGACTACTTTTATTTTTAATTTATCCCTTTATGCAATTGGAAAACACAATTAGTTACACTCTTTACAAGAAATATAGGAGATTGCACTCATTAAAATGTCAACATTTTGCTATTTCAAAATCCATAATTTCAAACAACCTCATTTAAAAATTAACTTTGATTTCAAGTAATATATATATATATATATATATATATATATATATATATATATATATATATATATATATATATACACACGTTATTGCTTTAAAATCATCCTCCAATAAATCATTTTAAGATTTAATTTCAACCTTTATGGATTCTAGAATATTTTTCTTATAACAATTTATAACTCAATCCTTCATTGAAGCCTCTTATTTGTGTAGGACTTAGTCGATGACCTACAACTCATTCATATCCTATAGATGTGGGGTGACCCTTATGCCTCAATACTTCAACTTAGAGCTATGATACCATTTTTCACATATGCCCTTAACCCCTTATCAGAAACCACCTACAAATTCTCCAATCACTACATATAACTTTGATTTATTTTGCAGATATAGTAATTGTCACATGCATGAGTAATCAATCATTTTAAACACCATGATATCACTTGAAATTATGCGCATATTCTTAAGGATTTGAAAACATAAAATAAAGCATAAAGAGTCAACATACAGAACATTTGATGCACTTAAATCAACTCGGATTAGCAGAAAGAATGTCACTTGGAAAACTGAGCACCACTACCCAACTTAGAAATGAATTCCTCCAATTCACCCTAAGGCGAGAGTTCTTGACATGGATCAAGTACCTCTTTTTGATCTCTTCAATAGGTATTTAATACCCTCTTTCATGATATTGTTTACTTTAGCGGCATCCCACTTTTATGGATATTTTTATTCATTTTCCTAGGCTTTTCCTAGAAAATCTCGCCTTTCTCTCCCACAAGACTTTTCATCATAAAAATTTTCCTTTCTCTCCCACAAGGCTTTTATGTTTTTCTTAAACTTAGAATCTTTCTCAAACTAAGTAAATTAATGGATATTTATCTCCCAATCCATTAAGCTTATTAGATTTGGATATAGAAGTCTTATCATGAAAGAGTTATCCATTCCCATTCAACAATGGGATTTCATTTGGCAAGAATATCATATCTTGGTGTCTCATTTTACAAGTGATTACATTATCTTTATTATTTATTTAATAATAAAGTATTTACTTTCATTGCTATGCCTTAGACCTAGATTTTCTTAGCTTAGGTCAATAGTGTTACATACAATAGAGGGGAGTTATATGGATGGAGAAGATGTGTCTCACATATTCTGGGGAGAAGCAACACATGCAACAGTGTATCTGTCAAACAAAACTCAAATCAGGCCTAATAGTAATAAAATTCCCTATGATTTATGGAAGGGAAGACCTGCATCAGACATAAAGGTGTTTGGGAGCATATGCTTTATCAAAAGGAATGATAATAATTATGGAAAGTTTGACTCTCACATTGATGAGGGAATATTAATTGGGTACTCTACTCGAAATAAAGGATATAAGTGTTACAAAAAGAAGAAAAATAATATTGAGGATTGAATTGAGGTGATATTAGATGAAATAGCTTCACAACCTAAGTCCTCTAAGAAAAATATGAACTCATATGGTGAATAAAATCCAGATATGAGCTCTACAAATCTAGAAGAAATATATTTAGACAGTGAAGGCGAGGAAGGAGGCTCAACTCTAAGGCCAAAGACACCTTCCAGGTATGTACAGAAAGAACATCCTAGAATTTAGATACTTGGAGATTGAAGACATGGTGTTCAGACCAAAAGGAAACTTGTTGGTAATACAAGTTATGAAATTCTAGCTCTATTGTCATATATTGAACCCAAGAATCGCGGAGAAGCAAGTGAGGACAAGTTCTAGGTGAAGGTTGTGAATGAAGAACTTGACCAAATCGAAAATAATGACACTTGGGAGTTGGTTCCAACTCCTAAAGAGAAAAATGTCATTGGAACCAAATGGGTTTTCAAAAATAAGCTAAATGAGTAGTGTCAAGTAATCAAGAATAAGGCTTGATTGGTTTGTGAAGGGTATGCCGAAAGAAAAGGAGTAGATTTCGAGGAAACCTTTGTACTAGTAGAAATACTAGAAGATCTAAAAAACTTTCTTACCCCTGCCAGTCATAAAAAACATCAAGGTATATCAAATGGATGTGAATTCTGCGTTTCTCAATGGATAACTGGAAGAAGAAGTTTACACTGAGCATCTAGAAGGATTTATACTCACCACAGATGAATGGTTTTTGTGGAAACTAAAAAAGGCTCTATATGGACTAAAAAAAGCTCCTAGAGCTTGGTACGAAAGGATGGATAAATACCTTCAACAACAAGGCTTTAAAAGGGGTATTGTTGACAAACATTTATACATAAAATCTAAAGTTGGCCATCTACTAATTGTAGTAGTGTATGTGGATGATACAATCTTTGGAAATGACATGGAACAATTGGGGCATCAATTCACAAAATTTATGTAGACATAATTTGAAATTTCCATGATCGAAAAGTTTTCCATCTTCGTGGGATTGAAAATATCTCAATCTCCAAGTGGAGTATTTATCTCCCATTACAAATACCTTCGAGAGACTTTGTGATCCGAATGGAAAATGGCATGAACCCATGATACTCATCCACCCATATTATTCATCGATCCATGGAATTTACCCATGGTATTGTAAATGGCATCCACCCATGGTATTATAAAATCCACCCATGGTATTCATTCACCCATGGAATTGACCCGTGGTATTGTAGCTGAAAAATACTATAAGTAACAAGTCACATTTTGTAAAAGAATAGATGGTCCACCACAATGTACCCTTTACATTTCAGAGGCATGTATCCACCACATCTCTTCTCAGAGATAAGCTACCATCATCGTAGCTAGTTTATTTTCATTACTATTTTAAATAAAAGTTTCTTTGTGGTTTTGTTTATTGGGCATTCTCCTACTTTTCTTCTGGCAATGCAAGCTTTCAGATCTTGGGGGTCTCTCCTCCCAAGATCCATTTCAATCTTTTAGATCTTGGGGGCCTCCTCCCAAGATTTGGATCACTTTGAAGAATTTTGGAATGGAATATTTCAACCTAGTGAGCACACCTATGGTTACAGGCTGAAAATTTTGTAAAGAAGATGATACGTCACTGGTAAATTAGATAGAATACATATCCATGATAGGAATATTTTTGTATCTTACAGCTTCAAGGTCAAACATCATGCAAGCTATGGGTCTTGTGCCCAAATTTTAAGCCTTCCCACGTGAAATTCATGTTGTTGTTGTCAAAAGGATTTTCAGATATCTTCAGGGAACAACATAATATGGATTGTGGTATGCTAAGAGAAAACAATTTAGGTTGAAGTCCTGCACTAATGTTGATTGGGCTGGTAGACTTTATCATAGGAAGAGCACCTCAAGTGAAACCTTCTTCTTGGGAAAAATCTTGGTGTCATGGGTCAGCAAGAAACAAGACTCCATTTATTTATTGACTTCTGAAGCGGGGTATATTGCTACGACTACCTGTTGGACGGAAATTCTATGGATGAAGAAAACTTTAAAATATATTCAGGTAGAGGTGAATGATCTTTTTCCAATTATGTGTGATAATACAAGTGCCATCAGCATCTCTAAAAACCCAGTCATGCATTCGAATACCAAGCATATTCCTATCAAGTTCCATTTCTTGAGGGAACAATTTGCAGTACCAATGTTGTCAAACTTGAATACATAGCCACTAAATACGAACTTGCAGATATATTTACTAAGCTAATGGCAAGAGATCCCTTTGAACATCTCAGGAAGCAGATAGGATTTGTGACTCCTCCTTCCAAATGACTCCATTTTGATAGGTTTCAACAACTACTTGGCATGTGGAATCAATGGAATAGTAGGTTGCAATAGTTTAGGGGAAGTTTTCAAGAAGTAGTATTTTCCATTGACGCCAAAAGGGGAGAATATTTCCAGGGACTCGGGGAATACCATGCCTAGATTCTGGGGAAGCTTATGGTGTTTCCATCAATGCCAAAGGGGGATATTGTTGGATAGTTGGCATTGTTTGGATGGTTAATGATTGCAATTATGTTTCCATTGATGTCAACCAGATTAGCATGGTGATTGGGAGTCCAAAAGGAATCATATCGTAGTTGCAGGCTTATAATAGAGAATCATCGTAATAGTAGGCTTATTGAAAATACATAAAACTATGACTATGGTGATTGGTAGTTGTTGGCTTGATGGGACCTGACCCAGGTTTAGTGTTAGTCATCCAAGCAAATCCCTACACTACTGGCCCTTTCAACGTCAACTTGTAGAGCGCAGACTGAAGTCTCACCTGAAGCAGTATGGGGGGATGCACGAACTAAGTTTTCGCACCCTGAGATTGTCATGATGTCGATCCTACACCCTAAACCATGTCTTCACGTAGATCGAGAATCCCTTAGGGCTTATCAATGTTCCTTCTTTTCCAATCTTCAGAACCTTCGTGAAGGTAGACCACTAACCTTTGCGCAGCCCTAACAAGTAATCCACACACTTACGCGCCTCTATAACTAAGTACGATTACAAGTTCCTGAATTGCCTTAAGTTTTCGCCAATTTTACCATGCAATTAAGGTTATCTTCACATAAACATATATTCTTACATGCGTTCAAATAACAGATAGAAACATATACATTTGTGCATCAACTTAGCATTATAATGTAATCCCGAAACTTAACATAACATAATCAGATGCAATAATCAAAGACAAAATACATAACAATTTTAGAATACTTCTCTTTGTTGATGATTCGAGTTCCCATTATAGACTCTATTTGCAGGGGTTTGCACACTCAGCTACGGACTTCTACCCTAGGCCTCTGCGCACTTAGTTACAAATACTCTACCTATGTTAAGACTCTCCCTCTTAGCTCTCCTATGGCCCAAAGCACTTAGAACTCTACTTCTTTTTGCTACTGACCCCTTACAACTTACTTACTTAGCTCCTTTTTATACAATCCTATGGTTCGCAGACTATGGGTGTATGTTTAGAGCCAACATGATTCTTTACAAAACAAGGGCAGATAACCCTTAATGACTCTTGACATCTTTGCACTCCGCGACCACAAAATGCAGAGACTTTACATTATTTATATAAAATTTAGGCTTTTTACCCCAAAGCATAGGATTTTAGCCCAAAAAGTAACTCTTAGGGGAACCCATTCACAACAAGCCCCAAACACAAACACGGTGACTCACCCTTGAGTCCCTCTGCTAGCACAAATATCTTGTCGTAAAGACATCCCAGCTTGACCTAGACAACTGCTACCTGGCGGTGCACTGCATGGCCGCCTGCCTCATATCCTCAACCAACTGCTCAGTTGTTGGCCCTGCAGTATTAGCCTAGAGCTTCTATTGAGTCTCCTGCAAACTAGCCATCTTGCCTTCAATGGAGGTCATGATCAAGTAGGCCTCGTCCAACCAAGGCTTCAAGTGGGCCTTCAGCAATGCTTCTTAGTGCTGAGTTGTATTAACCTGTTCTTTCAATGCCTTGGCATCTTGCAACTTCTTGAGTCTCTACGTGATGGAGACATTGCATGTTGTCGCTTTAACCTCATCGTAGCACTACTATAGTTCCCGTGCTTCTGTCTCCAACCTCTGCACATTGGGGTCTTTTTGTAGGTTGGTGAGTACCTCAAGCGACTGCTCAAAAAGCATCGTGGAGTGCATCACTGCAATTGCTAATGCTACTATTGCATCTATCACGGTAGTCATGTGCTGCTCCCTGACTTCCTACAAAGTCGAAGGTTAGGCCTTTAACTGTAATTCTGCAATTTTGAGGTTCAACCTCATCTGAAACTTTTCCAACTCTGTGCTTGTGAAACGCACTCCCACAACAAGTTTACGAACCCGCACATCTATTGGCGCAGCCTCAGGAATGGCCAGCTCTGGGGAAATTCTGCATGCCTCATCCACAACCTTGATTATGGGTTGATTCTTGTCTTTCAGATCTGTCACAAGGTTAACAACGAAGTCTCTCTACACACTCATCTGAGCGTGGTTGACCTTTTTCTCGCTAATCACCTACAAAGAACGTTTTTAGCGGGCATAAAGTTTTTCGATCGCACCATCTTGTAGAAGGTGAAGCATCTCACTAGGAAGCACTACCAAGTTAAGTCCCACTCCGTTGAGGGCACTGACAGTGGGCCTATCAGCTTTAGTCTCTGTCATCATTGCTCCAACTGGTAGCACTATGGCTCGGGGGTCCCTTAGGCATAGCATCCTTGTGGCTTCTGAGGTTCCAAGGGCCAAATTGGTGGATGCCATGCTGGTCTAAATGTGTAATGCATGGATCTACAACTCACATAGACCCGTCTGAGAAGACCCCAAAGCCTGCTGCTGGTGCAGCTCAAACGTTTGCAGCAGTTCCACAGTGGCATCTCACACTGCATCCCCTATATCATTCATCTCCCCCTCTATTAGGATGATCAATTTCAGAGACACCTTGCTAGCCTTGGACTTCTTCTTTGGCCCTATCTTTTCATGTCCTCTAGTGTGCTTGATACGGAATGGAGTCGTCTTCGAGTCTGCTCCTCCCTGCTCTGTATATTCATCCTCATCTTCCTCTGTCTCTGGTGAGGGTGAATTTTGACCTCTATTAGAGCCGTGCTCCTCTTCTCCTACATTTCCATGCGTATCCTGAGTGGTAGCATGCTCTGCCTTAGCCTTGACATTGACCTCCTTTCTCCTTTTCGCAGCCACTTGTTCCATCTTCAGCTTGGCCTCTTCCTTCTTGCGTTGCCCGGTGGACTTGCTCAATCCCGTAGCCAAGTCCAAGGTAGTGCACCACTCTGTCAGCTAGTGGTCAAGGACAGTGACGATCATGTTATCTCTTGCCAAGAAGGGAAAGTCATGCCACTTCTACTCAAGGTACTTCTGTGCCCATATTGAAATGTGGTGGAAGTTAGCCTTGAATTCCACGTACTGCTGCAATCTGTCAAAATTGGCAAGCGACAACCACAACTTGCACTTGATGGTCATATGCACGTTCATCTCCATCAAGATCCAAAATATCTTGATGTCCTTTATCCACTGAGAATCCTTAGTCACCCAAAGCGAAGCATACTTCGCTGCCTCCGGTAGATCCGGCGTGATCCAAGGAAATTGACTATCTTTGGGTAGCTCCCATGCTACCAACACTATGAACATAAAGAGCCATGCATAGTCAAATGGATTGTTGAGACGCTGTGCCTCACGGAAGTTCGTGAGGAACTCACCAAAGAGGTAGCGTGCCCAATTAAATTGAACTCCCTCCACACACTGGGCCGCCAAAGCTATGACTGGTGCTGGCACTTCATCTGCGCGACACTTCTGCATGACCTTCCCTACCAAGATTTATGTTTCCACTTTAACTGCGGGGTCAAAGATACCCATAATGGCATAGCCTCATGACTTCTTTACTAACTTGAACTTTTCCTTCATGGCCTCGGCAAGGGCATGCTTGCGAACCTTTTCGCCAAACACCATGGCCAGATTTTCCCCTGTGTATGGTAGTCGCATGATCCTATGGATCAAAATATTAGTGATGCGTATCGGCTCATCTCACCATAGACACCCATCATGTACCAAGTATAATAGCTTCTTGATTACCACCATTGTGATGGGTGCACAGTTGTAATGAAACAGCCATAACAGGTTGAGCATTAATGCCTTATCCACACCTCTCAGCCACTTCCGCAATTCCACCAAGGTCATTCCAGTGGTTTTGTGGAAAATGTGATGCATGAGTTCATCCATTGCTAGATGAGGCAACCACTCTGTGTCCACTAAATCCCAATCTTCTAATTTCAAAAAGGACACACTCCCCAAGTGCGGTCCTTCGAACATAATTTGGTCTGGCAAGAGGGATGTGTGCAGGGTGATCTTACTCTCATCAATGTCTTTAGGCACCTTGGTATTTCCCCCATGTGAAGAAATGTACTCATGAAGCTTAGTGATGGGGCCAGACCCCTCAATTTCAACATCCTCCGTTTCCACCCCAACATCCTCATCATCCATTAGTATATCCTCAATCCCTTCTTCTTCCATCTCTAGGTTAATCATCTTTCCCTTTTCCTGTGTGGTGGGCTTATCCTCCTGTGGGTGTTTTCTATGAGATGGGCGCACTAGCTACAGTGTCACATCTTACTTTCCCTTCTTATTCTTGGGACCTATTGTGGCCAGCAACAACCCCCCTTCTTATTTAGTGTTATTCCTAATACTAAATAAGTGGGGACCCTTAGTTAAAAATTTAAAAATAAATGAGTGCTTAAATTTCCTTTCCTAATAAAACTTACCATCATAAACTTAGGAAGACCACCTTGAAAAATATAAAAAATCTAAGTTTTATGATAAGGTAAGACAAAATATTTCCTTAGGAAATATCACATCGCAAAAGGATAACAGGATACCTCCTTACAAGCCGAACTCTAATATTGAGAGATCACGATACGCGATAATAAAATATCACATCGCATACATCAAATACAACTTACATTGAAACACCTTAAAATTTCCGATATGTGATGAAACATATTGCAAATCGCATTTCGCAGAAAAAAGATTAACGAAGATTGTCATATATGACGTTCTTGCGATAATGCAATATTGCGATAACGTGATATTGCGATTTCACGATAGAACGACAATGCGATAATGCGATATAGCGAGCTATCAACTTTGTGATGTTGCGATCTGTGATAGAACGACAATGCAATAATGCGATATAGCGAGCTATCAACTTTGTGATGTTGTGATCTGCGATATTGCGAAGCAAATCGCAAAATCGCTTCATCGCAGATCTTTCGAGCTCGTGGTTCAAAAAAGTATTTTCCATAAACCGACACCTGGTTATGCGCTTTAATGCTAATAAATGAGTTAGTTGCTAGTTATTAATGGAATATGGTTCCGTTCTTATCAAAAAATCATTTCACGTAAGGTGGTATATTTTATGCGTCTTCGACATTTAAAACATTCCCATCACCCTTCCTTATCATTATTCTCACTTCACTTGTAAACTGTAGGAAGAAGAATAGAGAACGATACAAAGTAGTACGCAGGATATTATGGGAAAGAAAATCAAAGCTCCGAGCTCTGAAGAAAAAGAAATGGCACCCTTGTATATAGACATATCCTATAATAGAGACACTGGTATTGATACATGGGAAGGCATGTATAATATACTTGAGGAGGAGAATCCCAGAGTAATGGAAGTCAATGCTACTGTGAGCTCACATAGTTCTTCTGAGGCATCCATCATAGAGCTAGCTTGTTCATTCTTACACCGGATAGCAGCAAGACCCAAAATTCTCCCATACACGGAGATGGTTAAATGGATACTGGACAGTGTTGATATCAGAAATAGACAGTTTAAAACTCAGGGTCAAGGACTCATCGGCTCATTCGCTGCATAGGATTTGAAGCTCATGTATCATTTAACAGAGCCACAGGCAACTTATAACAAGCAATTTATGGAGAAATTTGCAAAAGAAAATCAAGACCTGGCAGAGACCACTAAAGACTAGTCAAGGAGGGATGAATCGTCGAAGAAAGATAAACATGGTATGTATAGTACTGGTTCTCTCACCTCCCCATATTTCTTTGCTGCTTCCATGCTCTGTAGACTGTTTGGAATGCCAGACATTAAAAAAATTTCATCTGAATGGCTACCATTATTGGATGTCACCACGAATGCCACTATTGTAGATTGGGCTAAAATATTGTTTGATAACCTAGTCACGGCCATTGTAAATTACCGTTCTAAAAGAACTATTTCTCAGAGAATTTATCCCCCTTTTTACTTATCTGCATATGTAATGGATGCGATATGTTATTTTTCTAAGTTTCCTGTTATGGGTTGGAAATGGACAACTCAAGACCCCTTACCCATTCATATCTATCATAAAGAATTGTGGGACTCTAAGTTCGCTCCGCACTTCTACCATATTTTTCATGGAATCATGCTGCCCCTGTACAAAATGTTGTATGATAAAGATGCTCCAAGATGCTCTCCTGAAGTAGATGTAGACATACTCCCTATCGCGATATGGTTTGGGGAGGAACTGTTTACTTATGTCAGGGTATTTGGAAGTTCTGCTTCCCCTCACATCTTACCTTTGTATGTCCCTGATAAACTCATGGCTTGATAAATTGCTTATCAAACCCGTAGAGAAGGAGGTTTGACTAAATATTTGAAAGAAAAAAAGAAGGCTATCTGGCCACAATTTCCTGTAGCCTGTGGGGCCTTTTCACTATTTGATGTAAGCCATGCATTCACAGAAGTAAAAAACATAACATGTTTACAGTTATTCAAATTTTCAGGAAGACCATTCGATCCTCATGATATTGCTAAGAATTTCACTACTGCAGTCAAGATAAAGGTGTTTTCTGGAGAATATGATCTGTTCGATGACATATTCCAACAGAAAAGCACAATTGAAGAAATTCTGCATGTGACCCAAATGCAATTCCCTCCAGAAGAATTTCAACAGTTCAAAATATACAAAGAAAGAAGGTTAGCCAGTATTCCTTTAGAAAAACTATGCTTAAAACCCGTAAGGGAACCAAACCCAAGTGTTAGTCTTAGTGGAAGTTCAGGCACAAAGGGATCTAAATCCAAGTCTAGAAAGGAAACATCTAAACATTATAAAAGATCCGAAAGTGAACAGGATAAGGGCGAAGGGTCAGTAAAGGATACTTCCCAGTAAACGGAACTTCTACAGCAATAGGTTTTACCTCCCCGCAAATAGATCCTCCCCCTCTCATCATTCAGCCACCATCAGTCAGAACCAAACTAGATAAAGAATGTGAAACCTTCAATGACTTGATCAATCTTGAAGGACAAACCATAAAGACACCTGTGAGCAATGCACAGCCAACAAAAGAAGTAGTCACAAGAACAGTTAGCAATGTCTCAGATATGGAACATATTCCTATTGCCCCATCCTCTGGGCTTATGCTCAAAATAGAAGAAATTCCTCTTCTTGATATATTTTATAGCCGGCAGCACAAAGAAATCATGAGAAGACAGAGCAAGAAAAGAAAATTGGAAAACGTGTTCTCTCATGACGCAAAACAATTAGACGTCCTATAGCGAGATCCCACTACCGATCCCACTAAGAATCTCACCAAACTATCTCGGATCGCAGGAGCATATGCCTCCCCGACTATTGATAAAGCATCTGAGGTACAACAACTGCTAAAAGAAAAGGAAGACTAGATACAAGTTTTGCAACAACAGTTGCAACAAGCCAACGCCAACAATGAAGCATAGAAACAGCTTGAAATATTACAACATGACTTCCAACAAATGCAAATAGGCTACCAGAAAAGTTTGGATGAGAAAGAAAAGCAGTTACAGGAGTTACAAGAGATGCACAAGGATAATCCTAAACTTACAGAATTCATCACAAAATCCATTTCCTTGAATGAACAATTACTGCAGCAACAGGAAGCATTGGGCCAAAAAATATCGTAGTGGAACTATTATTGTGAAATAAGTGATAAAACCACTAATCAAGTTGTAGATTTACGAAGTGATTATGATTTAGTTGATAAATGGGTTACTAAATATTTGGCTTGGAAAGAAACAGATGAGGGAAAAAGAGCAGGTGCACCAAGGATCAATGAAAATCACAAAGAAATACTCTTTAACAAATGGGACGAACAAATCAAGGAAGCAGAGCAAGCAGCAGAAGGAGCAGCCACGGCAACAAACAGTATTATTGATTGTGTAAATGAAAATTTGCACAGGGAAAATTTGATCACAGAAACCACTCCAGGGTATTTACCTAACGTACAACAACTACAGACAGATTGGAGGCAGAAAGCTCAAGAAAAGGCAGAAGCAATCCAAGGGTTAACCAAGTTGAACTGGGATTATTACTGGGCATACTTGGTAAAGCCACATAGCCAGTGGATGACTCTCAAGTGTATCATCAATTCTGCCGAGAAGATGGTGCCAGCTCTTGCCGATTCTGTTTTCTCAGCTCAACTAAAATCAGAAGTCGGCCAGCCGACTCTTCTCAAACAGATGCTGAATGCGTGCGATTTTAAGGAGCAGATACAGAAGTAGTTTTAATTTTAGATTTAATTTTAGTTTTAATTTTGTTTTATTTTTCGTGAAATGAGGACGGTCATTTAAACCACATCCTACATTTTTTGTAATAAGTTATTTTTAGATTTAGTTAATAGTATTTAGACCCTTCTCATGCATTTAGAGAAGGGTCCTGAAATTTGTCAAAAAACTTATCCCTAGAACATGCACTTCTGTACCCTCTGAGGAGGTTTTGATGAATGAATGGAACATGATTTATTGATATTTGCATTTGATATCTGCTACTGATGTTGCACTTTCTTACTCGTAGTGGGTGTTAGATCAAGAAGAGGTAAATCATTATCGCTTGAATCTCATGAGTAGGACTAGTTATAAATGGTACTTCTATCTCTTAACCATTTCTGCCTTTGTGTTAAAGTGATATTCATGTTCAGTTGTCTATATATTGATGCATGAATGCCTGAGTTATCATTTGGCACTTTTGTACGGTGATAGCTATTTATTTATGCTTGGTATGTGAGTAGCTTATTATGCGATATGTTTTCCACAATTGTTTTGTCTAACTTTTTATACGAAGCGGTTCATTCTTATTGAATTCTTTTCTCATAATAATTGAATGATCTTTATTATCGGTTGTTATATGAAATCATTTTAGATCGTATAACGGAAGGATTACACCCTGGGTTAGTGTAGACTTAGGTATTTCTACTTATTAGAATATAATTTCCTTATTATTAGACTAGAGTTAGAATAAAAGTATTCCATTTAGAAATTGTTAGAAAGAGAAATATCAATCCTACACACACACACACATAAATTGGGAAACTGGTCCCATATGCCCAGTCAGATCCACTATACCAAACAGAAAAGGAGCTGCTAACCAAGGTCCAGACTGCTTGGGTATCCCCCTTGTTGTAGACCCAATTTTCAGGGCTTCAACATATTTGGCGCTAGAAGGAGGGCCTGAACCTCCGAATGGCAAGAAAATCTAAATCTAAATACCATTCTAAGAGTAAATCGCCCTCATTGTCTCCCCCGACTTCTCCGTTGCATTTAGAATCTTTAAATCCAGAGCTAGAAGTCGCTAGAGCAATAGCCGCTGCTACAAACCCTGACATTTTAGAACAATCTACTATTGAACCTCCTGAAGTTGAATCTTTGATTCATAAAATTTAGTGATTTTCTATATCTCCTTAGAAATTTGATAAATCTCAAGACAACATGACTTCACAATATAACCCTACTCATCCTCTTACCAGATTAAAGAGCAAAAAGTTTGGTGTTCAGTCAACCAAGTTACCTCTACCTACAAGGAAAAGAGCAAGGAAGTCTCCTAAAGGGTCTGATAGCGAGACTCTTTCATCATCATCATCCATCTCAACCTCTTCACCCCGAAGTCAACCATCCACTCCTCCACTTCAGATCATTGTCCATCAGCCCATTGGAACTCCCACAACTCCTTCTCAACCATATGGAGTCATAATATCCTCATCTTCTCAACTGCTGGTATCATCTTCTGCACTTTCCTCTGTTAGTAGTTCAACGATGGCCCAATCTCCATGGAATAACCTAGGGGCAGTATTAATGCCTACACCCTTGAGTCAGTTACTGTCCCATCCTGAAAAATGGTTGCCTAAGTTTAATCCTGAGGTAGGCATGCTAGTGGAAGAACATACAAATAACTTTATGCTATCCATAAATCTCAATGGAGTTACCAACGAAGACGTTGTTGTTCGAATTTTTCCTTATACTCTGCAAGGAACAGCTAGATCATGGTATTTCTCATTACCATCCAGATCTATTACTAGTTGGGACATCTTCCAAGAACAATTCCTGACCAAGTTCTGTGATGACAGGTCTACGGCGCACTGATCAAAGACTTGTCTAACCTTAGGGCCGAGTGAAGAGAACCTATTAAAGATTTCAATTTACGTTTCAATCAAATCTTAAACAAAATTCCTACTGCTTCCCAGCCTAGCGAAGAAGTGCGAAGTGAATGGTACATCACTGCTTTACCATCAAACATAACAATATTTTTTGATAGGGCTAACAAAACAACCTTAGTTGAAAATATGAAAGAAGCAATAGCATTAGAGAAATGTATTATTGCCTTAGAAAATAAAAACGCGATAGAAGAATGAAAATATAGGAAGGTTTCTTTCAAAGAAGATCCCAAGAAAAAACAATCGAAAGATCCATTCGATTTAGAAGGATTACAAAATGTTTTGAAGACCATGTCTAACGAGATAGTCGACATTAAGAAAAAAGTGGCAGAAACTTCTTCTAAAAAAACATACAGACCTTTTAAAATAAATCCTTCGACCAATTCCAAACCCCCTAACGCTATTACAAATGTTGAATCAGAAGAAGAAGAAGAGGAAATCACTACTGAAGAACATACCGATGAAGAAGAAGTTGTAGAGTTACAAGGCATGTGGGATTTCATCCTCCCAAATGAAGAGGATGAAGAGGCATTCTCGATTAGTACTCACAGTAGAAATCAACTTGATCCTCCTCAACCTACACCTAAGCCTAAGAGCGCAAGCTCGATGACTAAGGATAAAGTCGCAGCCAAGAAAACATCACCTAAAGCAACTCAAACCAGCCTAGTCCAAATAGACGCATCAACTCCATCTAAAACGCTAATTGTTTCAGATGAAATGGAGTATAATATCATAGAGGATATGAAAAAGACTAGGGCCAATATTACTTTTTTTGAATTGAGCAAGTTAAAACACCAGCAAAAGGTACTTTTGAAAGAATTACATGTTGTACCAATTGCACCTTTTCTCGCCGTTGTAATCTCTCAAGCTTCCCATGACATGGGAAGACCTCCAAATAAGGCGATGAATAAAGTTGATCCAAATGATATCACCTTAATTGGAGGAAGATCGAGATCTCATACTCCCCAATTTCTCCTTATTTATGAAATTTTTAATAAAAATGTGCATAATTGCTTAGTGGATTCTGGGGCTTCATCGAATATTTTACCAAGATCAATATGTGCAAAATTGAACGTTCAACCACAAAAATCCATTGTGCGCATAGTCAGCTAGATTGATCACAAGTCGAAGTGATTGGCGAATTAAATTAGGTTAACATAAGGTTGTCATCCAACCCAAAGGTATGTCAAGTTATCAACATTTTAGTTGCTGATATTCTGGAATTTTATGGCTTAATTCTTAGCAGATATTGGTTAGAAAAACTTCATGGATAGTTTGCAACTGACTAGTCGCACATGTGGCTCCCTTACAATGGTAAACCAAATCACATAAAAGTTGAGCGGGAAAGACATCAGAAATACATAGTAACAAAGCTAGAGGGAGAAAATGAACTAGTAGCATATAATTCTAACATCATTGGCAACTATTTAGTAGATTCTTTCCTAGGAAATTTTAACGCTCATACTTCACCTTACTTAGAACATTCTGTTTTATCCCGGGAAGAAAATTTCTCTCAAATAGATAGTTTTAAATGTATTAATTTTATAGATAGTCTTGTAAATAAATATTTATTTTGGAAATTATTTTTTGATGGTTCTAAGTCTAACGAAGGAGCACGAGCATGATGCATGTTAATAAGTCTAGAGGGAGATAAAACTATGCTAACTTGTAGACTCGAATTTGATTGCACCAACAATACAGCAGAATACGAGGCTTTAGTCCAAGGGTTGTACAAAGCAATCAGATTAGACATCGAATACCTTCAAGTTTTTGGAGATTCTAAAATCGTAATCAGACAGGTACATAATACTATACACTGTTTATCAAGTAATTTAAAACATTACCAATCTTTAGTTAAATATCTGACTAAACACTTTATAGCATTTAATATTTCATCAATTCCTAGACTCCAGAATGATAGCGCAGAACTCTTAGCCAACGTAGCTTCCAAACTCATTCCTTCAGAAGATTTCAGCCCTGACCGATTTTTAATTGAGTTAATTTTTAGACCATCTATTCCTGATAACATTACCAATTGGAGAATTTTCAATGAAGATCCTGATATTGTGAGTTTCCTCACATCTGAAGGATCCTACACCAATCAAATAATTGACGAAGACCAACATGACCAACAATTGCAACAGGATAGTATTAACAATGCTATACCTAAATCAGTATTCAAGTTAGAAGAACTTTATGATTTGAAGGAACAATTCAAAATATCTACCAATTCAAAACTCCAAAGCTCAACTTTGAATTATGAATTAGTAAATCTAGGAACTGATGCCAAACTGCAAAAATATCAACCTAGGCCTTGGTCGAGCTCCTGAAGAAAAATTAGCGTATATTTGTCTCTTGAGACAATACAAAAGTGTCTTTGCTTGGAATTACGATGAACTCAAAACATACGACACCTCCATCATCCAATATACTATTCCAATGATCGATAATGAAAAACCTGTCCAACAAAAGTTGAGAAAGATCCATCCCAATTTAGAAAACTAGATCAAAACTGAACTTAATAAGTTATTGAAAGCCAAAATAATTTTTCCCGTTACACATTCTAAATGGGTCTCCAATATGGTACCTGTTAGAAAGAAAAATAGAGATATTAGAATCTGCATTGACTTTAGAAATCTTAACAAGGCCTGCCAAAAGGATAATTTTCCTTTACCCCCCATGGAACAAATACTGGAGGCAGTTGCAGGTTCAGAATTAATGTCATTCTTGGATAGATTCTCAAGATATAATCGAGTGTTGGTACATCCCGATGATCAATTAGAAACTACATTCAGAACTAAATGGGGCACATACGCATATCAAAAGATGCCATTTGGTTTGATTAATGCAGGTGCCACATTTCAGAGGGCCATGGACATCGCATTCAAGGGGTTAGTTAATAAATCAGTGGTAATCTATTTGGATGATATAACTGTATATTCTAAGAAATGAAACAACCATCTCAGAGATTTAAAAAAAATCTTCCAACGTTGTTTAAGGTATGGAATTTCACTTAACCCGAAAAAATCCTTTTTCGCATTAAGTGAAGGAAAACTTCTCAGATTCATAGTGTCAAAATCTGGAATTCACATTGATCCTGACAGAATCGAGGAAATTTCCGCAGTACTCCTACCTCACAACAAGAAAGCCATGCAATCTTTTCTTGGCCAGATTAACTTTGTAAAGAGATTTGTTCCAGTCTTTTCAAGAATTGTGTCTCCTTTACAAGCAATGATTAAAAAGAACGCAAACTTTAAATGGAACCAAGACGAACATCGGGTATTCAATCTGCTCAAACAAGCAATTATTAATGATCCATATTTAGCAAATCCAAATTTTTTCGACCCTTTTATTTTGTATAAATTTGCCTCGAATAGATCATATGCTGCGATACTCACTCAAGAAAATCAAGAAAAGGCAAAAGCCCTGTTATAGACATTTTTGTGCCTTACAGCTATAAGCATGAAATGTCCATAATCCAAGGGATCCAAAGTCCCTAAAGATGTTGTTACAACTCCTAAAGGAACAAGGTCAACCAATGACAGCTCGTCCCAGAAGTTCTCCACCAAAAACCACTCAGAACTAGTCAAATCAGGATCAATTCAGAAGCTCCACTAGCTGCCTGCGTTGCAAAGCACCCAAATACACTGGCTAGGTGCGTTGCAACGCAATTGAATGCACTACCCAGGTGTGTTGAGTGGGAAATGACAAGTGGCAGAGTCATTCAACGAGGTGGAAAGACCATGGAAGCTTCCAGAATCTTCTCCATTGACACTTGCCTCACTGAATTCGACCAAGTGATGAGTAAGAGGCTCTCAGTCTCCAAGTGGAAGCAAGAACTGACAGAGAGAAGCCACAAGTCAAAACATAAGCTGACTCATCCTCTCTGCTTACATCTATATATGGATCCCTCATCCCAGAGATCCAGAGGCTGGAATTTTGTACTTTGCAGAGAATTGTTGTTGGTTTGAGATTGACATTAGTACATTGGGTGATTTATGCTTTGTTGGAGGAGAGGAAGGGATTCCTTTGCTGGGAGGTATATGCCGGATCAGAACTCACTTGGTTGTATCTCCTCTTGGACTTTCTTATCATATCAATAAAATTATTTGAGTTTCTCCTACATGCTGTGTATCAATGATGTTTTGTTATATTTGCATGTTTAGCTTAATCTGATCTTGAGCTTTTTCTTAATGTATATCTATATCTTCGTGTAGTTTCTCTCTCTTGTGATCTTGCAGGAATTCGGTAAAGCTGGGCCTGTAAGGGAGCAGGGAGCTGGGAGCTATTGAAGAGAGGAGCGATTGGATCAACAAACTAGCGAAAGACACAGGTTAGTTACATCCTTTCTCCTTATTTACATTTCATAAAGAAGAATACTCAAGTAGTTTTCCTTGTTTGTTACTAAGGCACTATCACACCTTAGAGTGGGATAGGGGCATTCTGAATAGATACTTTTCCCATCAACAAATTGGTGACTCCGCTGGGGAACATATCTAGTTAGTTTATTTGTGTTTCTATTGTTGTTCTTCTCATAAACTTAGGAGTGGCGAATCGAACTGCATTTGCCATTTACAAATGCAAAGTAGAGATCTGCCACTTTAGTCCACTCACTGGGCCTGTTTATGATCTGAAAAAGCTGATCCACAAATTCTCTAACTGCCCTTTGTGATAGCTCTTAGTCCTCCTTTAAATCATCCTTCTAATTGTACCTCATTGATAGCTTTTATCTGGCCAAAAACCATAGATCAAACTGCAAACCGTGACCCAGAACCCAGAGACAATTCTCGTTTCTGCTTCAGCGCAGGCTCTGTGAAGAGACTCTTCATTTCAACGTAGGTGCCGAGAGGGCTACCTGCGCTGCAATTCAGTTTCTCTATGCAACAGGTGCGCTGATCAGCCTTTGCCCTGTGTAGCTGTGGTTCTTTGCATCCTTGTGTTCAGTTTTATCTCTGTTTTTGTAGCCTATTATCAGTGTATGTACCTATCTGAAAACCCCTTTTCTCTGCCTTAATTCCGCCTCAGTTGTATAAAAGAAACTGTATTTGTTTTTATGTATTTGTTACATCATTTGCAGTTTCCCATTACAAAAGTAAACTAGTCATACTATCGCCCTTAGATCTAGACCTGTCATAAGTGTCGTTTTGATCTTAGGAGTAAATTTGTTTGCTGTTGACAGTTGATTGCGGTTTTACTTTTGTCTTTTGGTTTGAATTTATGAATTTCTAGTGTTGAAACAAGTGTTTACTTCAGAATTATAAAGTTTCGTAATCGTCTTTTTGATTTCAAAAAGAAACTTGTTTGTGTTTTCACTTGAAATCGAATTCAAATTTGCACAAAAACTTTCTTTTTAGGCATCAATATTAAGAAAGTGAAAACAAATACATGCATTTGTGCATTTGCATATTGATAGTTTGTATGGTTTGATTTAGGAAAAGTGCATTTACAGTGTGCTCTATGCTCTTTGAGAAAAGATTGTGTCTTTCTTTTTCCCTTGTAGCTAGGATTTTCATTGTTGAAAAGAGATAAAAGCTTACTTATCATCTTTAGACTGCATTTAGGAATTGTATATACATCTCGTGGTGATCCAAAAAGGCAAACTTCTAAGAAAGATCAACCTAAAATAAATTGAATGAACTTAACAACGCTTTGTAACTTAACGCACAACATAGAGGTCTAGGCTAGAGACGTGTTCCGGCGTCGTAAAACCTGGTGACTGTCGGCCTCACTGATGGTTGGGTGATTCCTCCTGAGAGACGATAAGCGCCAGTACGGATTGTGCTCCCACGTACCGTCGAGTATATATAGGGAGACCCCTACAGGCATAAAACCTTTATCCATAGGAAGTTGTGTCGGTCGCCCTACTGATCGCAATGCACTGAACACAGCATTCAGGAAGATTGACCACCCGTACCTTAAAAAGTATTCTGCGGTTTTGCGATTGGTTTGGCACACCTTCTACCTAGAACTCCAAAGCAGTCCCTTTCGTTCCTTTTTAGACTCCTTAACGAAAAAGGTCCATCCGAGCACTTGTCACTTCAGGCTCATTAAAAATCGAAGGAGACTAGAGTCATCTTTTGCTTTTTCTTGACTCTTTAAAATTGAAAAAGCAAGTTGTGTCTAAAGCATCTAAAATTCATTTAATTCGGAAACACATTTCCCCTTTTTGTATTTTAGTTGATCGAGTAATCCGCAATCGTGGAAGAAAGTCAATTGAAACCCCATCGTTCGCGGAGGCTTACGAGTCAACCGTCTTTTTCTCCGGAATCAAAAACAGTACGGACAAAGCGAACTCGTTCAACCGGTTCGAAATCTCCTATTAAAGTTAGAACAAGTGTTCCAACAACATCCGAGATTCTGGTTACTCCAAACATTTCTGGAAACCCTGCCTGTACAGAAGAAGTTCAACGGCCACAGAGGGACAGTGATACTGATCCTAGTCTGAGAGCAAACACTTGTGTTACTGAACCAATTCCATCTGCAACCGGTTCGGAGAGTCTTGCTCCTCAAACATCTGTCGCTGTCGATTCAACCCCTTCTTCGGCACCAGAAATATTTTACGGACCTGACGGTCTTCCCCTTCCACCTGGTTTGATTGCGATAGAGGAAATTGTAGAAGATCTGCAAGCAAGTACTCCAACACATTTTGGAGTCGGGGTCACTCTATTTCCTTCGACATCAGAAGTTAGTCTACCACCAGTGGAAGTTCCTGTAGAATCGCTAGGTAATCTTTTGGATAGACTCAAAATGTCTGAACAAATGTCAACATCTAGGACTGTGTCGACAGACACAGCGACAGCAGAACTCCCTGTTGTCACTCCGATAATGTTTGCCGGCGTACCATCTGTCCCGACTGGCTCACAACCGCTAGAAGGAGTCCATCCAGGGGCTCTTTCGACAGTATGGTCCGTTCCTGTTTGTTCCTCCGGAATAATATCTGGCAACTCTTACGTTGAGACTCGACAAATTGGTCCATTTGGAGGTCAATTTGGGTAATCCAGTCCCCAAGGGTAGACAATCCCCTTGAGTTCCGGGTTACCACCGTATGGGGGGCAGTATGCCCTTTCATTATCCCCTCCGGGAGGATATCCATACGGGAGTTCACAACAGTATTCAGGATATACTGGAATTACATCAAGTGGTTGGGTACCTATACTACCCCAACAACCAAGAGTTGTGTATTCTATGCAACAATGTGTACCTATGTCGAACATCCCGACTACACCAGCTATTGTGGCAGTGTCACAAGTTCAAACGTTGCCTGTTGTATGTCAACCTCAAACTTCTCAGGTTGTAATGCAACAACCCCTTGACCCTGTGAGTCAACCACAATCGCCGACTGGTGGGACGACACAGGTCCAAATGGGTACAATTACCCCACACCTTGGTCCAATGGTTAGTATAGCGCAATAGAACATGGCTTCACAACCGTGGCTGGTGCAATACCAGCAACCATAATTCCAACAAGTATACCAAGGTTCTGAGCAGCAGATCTTTGCGAATAGTGGACAGCCGTACATTCAAAACGGTCAAAATCAACCACTTTACAATGGTCATGTCCACCAATCGTATCAGTCGTACCAGCATCAACTACATTATGCCGGTATGCAAAGTCCAACTGCTCAGGCAATTCCATCATATCCTGGGTATGCTTCACCTAACGTGAATCAACAGTTACCATTCGTGGCAACTTTAGAGTTACCTGATTTACACCGGTTAACAAACGATCCAATTGCTTACGCCCCTTGGTGGCCAGCGATCCCTCATAAACTTCCATCAGATATTCCTAAATTTAATGGAAATCCAGGTGAAGATCCATCGAATCACGTGATGACATTTCATCTATGGTGTTCATCAAACACCCTAAACGATGATTCGATAAGGCTTCACCTTTTTTAGAGGACATTAACGAGTCCAGCGGCAAAATGGTATATTGAATTGCCTAGAGCTTCGTTCGACAACTTCAGTACCTTAGCCACGACTTTCTTAACGCATTTTGAATTACCGATAAGGTATGAAACGGGAACGAAAATCCTAACCAACTTCAAACAGACAACGGCCACTCACATATCTGATCATATACATGAGTGGCGACATCGTCATAGGATGGTAAAAACGTACGTTCCCGATCAGCTATTAGTTGAATGGTTTATCAAGTCGTTACTTCCTGCCATAATGGAAGATGTGGCAAAGGGGGGAGTCGTAATGGAAGAGCAAGTTATCACTCGTGCGCAATATCTAGACTTGGTCTATACTTAGTCTGGCATGCTCTACGACAAAATACCTGACGCCCCTAGACCAAAATTCTCAATTTCTCCTCCTCCTAAATCAAACAATGACTCTCATGCCGGCGATGGTGTGATTGGCACGACAAACGCGAAATCGACAAAGGCCACATCCAAGAAGGCCCGTAAGGTTTCAGATCAAAATGCAAAAGACAAGATTCTTGCTTCGGAAGTAAATGTCGTATCGACAGATAAAGGCAAAGAAACCAAACAACCAGGAAGCAAGAAGAAAGAAGGCAAAGGGAAGAAGAACAAACAGGGTGAGTCATCTCCTGAAAAAACTTCTTCAGACCCTCATGGAAATAGGAAACCCCCCTTTGGGTGTCAGATATGTGATGAGAATCACTGGATGAAAGAATGTCCATACAAAGCTGAGCTTAAAAGATTCTTTAAAAGTTCGCAAACCTCAGCTGTGTTAACTGATCCGTTTCCAAATCCAGGAACAAATCTGGTTGATAGTGGAAATGCTTCCCCGTCACAAGTGCTAATGCTGTCGATTTCGAAACAACAGAATGATGCTTTGATTTCGACAAGGAACAAAGATTACGGGAATCCGCAGCTGTCGAACAACAAGGATAAAGATCAACCAAGTAGTTCGACAACAACTTCGACAGAAGTTGTACCACCCATCATTCCTGAATTAACAATAAAACTGCCAAAGGGAGTAGTACACAAGTCGACGTTTAATCCCCACGCTAGAGTGGCGCAGCATTATAACATAGTGGAAGATTTGGCCCAATCGCCATCCGCTATGTTGACTCTTGAGGTGCTACAAAATTTCCCATCCCAAAGGCAGGCTTTGTTATCAGCCATTGGTGGGGTTGATCCTAAGGATTCCAATCTTGTATCCTTTGACCATAAAGGATACGATCCTCAGTTACCAGCCCAACTAGCTTTCCTTATTCAAGTGAAAGCCCTCAACAGAACTGTTCATCGAACAATTATTGATGAGGGGGCATCTACATGTATTATGTTGATGAGTTGCTGGAAAACTTTAGGATCTCCAACCTTGTCGCGATCCTCGGTGACGTTAAAAGCATTCGACAGAAGGTCATATACCCCATATGGTATCCTAAATAACTTGAAAGTTGAACTAGGGGGAAAAACAGTAGAAATAGATGTTGAAGACATCGATGGAAATCTTGATTACAACATCCTACTAGGAAGACCATGGATATATGCCATGGCAGCTGTTGTGTCGACCTATTTCAGAAAGATTGCATTTCCCTTTCAGGGGGGGATTACAATCGTTGACCAACAAAACTTCCTCCCCAATGGCTCACAAGTTACAGGAAGCATTCCCATGATCCATGGAAGCCCCCATTCGCTTCAGAATATCGGATTAGGCCTACTAAAAGATCCTATACTAATGGGAACTTTCTCTCTTCCACCTCCAATCAATCTGGCGGAAGTAGCATCGATAGGAACCTGCAATATGATATCTTCCACAAAGATTTCAGAAAATGATATCAACATGGATCATGCAATCGTTTTGCCCCCAAGCCCAATAGAAGTATTATAGCAATCAATGTTTCTAGCATGGTAGGCAAACCCGAATCAACGCTCATCAAGCGTTTGGGTAGATAGGTCTAGAGAATATGGTACCCTTTCAGATCCTTGGTCGCGAGTGCATGGAACCGACGAAGGAATTGTACAATCAATGTTGATTGAAGGGGCACCATGGAATGATTGCCACCATCGTTCCCTTCTTCCGGATTATGAAGAAGATACTCGAGATGACCTTAATCATCCTTCAGTTTTTGAATTCCTTTCAAATACTGTAAATACGGAGGATTCCGGAGCAAAGCTTTGTAAGGCGCAAGCTCCATAAAAAAATGGCATCTTACATGAGACATTCTTATCATATGACTGGATTATCGAGCAGTTTTAGCACATAGTTCATGCTCGTTAAAAAATAAACATAAGATCGAGTAGTTTTAGCACATAGTTCATGCTCGTTAAAAAATAAACATAAGATCGAGCAAGTGTTTCAACCCGCGTTTAAGCTCGTTAAAAAATGAACTATCCTTCGGTAAATAATTGTTGTGAATGTAACATTATCAACCATTAAAGCCTTGGTCGTGTTTGCACCGTCACCTCCACTTTTCCATTGGCCGATCATTCACCTCCATTTGATTGTTTACCCATTTTGAGGAACAGCTGCGAAGAGTGATTTCACTAGCCATCCTTGTGACACTGCCGCGCTTGGAAAATTCCAACCCTTACCTGGAATCAGCTGCTACCCATTTTATCACTCGTTCCTCAAAAGACGAGTCTTCTTTAAGCTCTTTTCATTTGACTCGTAAAATATGAAAAGATTGCCGAGTTTTGGCCTTCCAGCTCGTTAAAGCGATCGAAAGTGCTATCCCTCCTCTAGATTTTAATCTTTTTGGACCTGAGGGATTATTGCACAAAAAGGTCGAGCGCTTGTTTTGTTCAGCTCGTTAAAACTATCGAAAATTCATCCCTTCTATATTGTTTTATACTTTTTCGAACTTAAGGGATTAGATGACGAAAAAGGACTTTCAGAGTTAACTTTACGTACCTTTTCAGACTCTCTAAAAATGAAAAGGACCGAGTTATCTTTGTCGTTAGACTCGTTAAAAAGATTAATAGCGACAAACTTGTCTTTAGACGAGAACGAGTTTCACTATCACTAGGCTCGTTAAAACATAGCGATGGGTTTGCCCGAAGGGAAAATTATAGAACAAGCATATGTTATCCTCCTCAAGCTTGACAAAAATAAAGAGGTACTGGTTAGCAATGACTGGGGAAAAATTGGGAGGAAACTCAAAGAACCTTTATTGGTAGCAAGTCGCTATTGAACATGACACTTCCACTCCATGCTTGAGTCGGGTTGGGTTGTTTCATTCACCGGTCACATCACCATGGTCTCGCCATACCATCCACCTTTGGGGTAAATGATACCAATCCATCACATAAGTGTCGCCGATATGTTCAAGAGAAGTCATCCAGAGAAGTCAACCGTGTCCCATCCACTACCATACATTATACTTCATTCTTTCATGACTGCCACCCTGAACCATATATCATCAGATCGTTTTCACCTCCATCAAAATCATTTGCTCCGTTCCGTGTCACTGATGTGGGATACATCAAGGCCCTCCTTTGATGGATCGCTTCTTGTCGACATCAGCTCATTATCCAAGAAGTTGATCTAGGAACACCCCCTTCAGTACTTTGAAGCTTGCATGCCTCAATGGCAAGTTTCTCACTTCCGGCAACAGGTATACATCAATGACCTTCGACCGAAAGATTTTGCGTGGTGTTCGACGCCAAGTCCTTTATTCACACCACGTGAATTGTACTGCAGTACCTTGAGGGTCATTATCATTATCGGTGATTCCTCTCGTGCTTGTTAACAGTTTACATCATTGACTGGTAATCAAGCGATGTCTTTCCATGTTCGACTTCAAAACATTTCTCACATGGATCGACTTGTACTTAGAGTGAAGATCGGACGAGATTGAAGACCCCGGATCTAGTTTCATCCATCCGGGCTGCGATATATATTCAGGAAAAATAAAGACATTGACATGTACAACATTACAGAACAGATAATCATCCTACCAAAAGGATGATGATTTCATCAGAATCATCAGTCTACCATCAGACGATTGTCTCTCCTATGTACATAAAAATGAATTTATAAAGTTGAGCATGGGAATGCCTGCCTCAGCTAGATCATGAAAACAGTATGAAAAATAATGTATTGTATTGTATCTTATTAGAGGTCTCCTCCCAGCATTGAAAGAACTTCGGATCCTCCTAATAAAGCATTTCACCCGATAAACGGCCTCATACTTTAGGGGGCAACTGTTATAGACATTTTTGTGCCTTACAGCTATAAGCATGAAATGTCCATAATCCAAGGGATCCAAAGTCCCTAAAGATGTTGTTACAGCTCCTAAAGGAACAAGGTCAACCAATGACAGCTCCTCCCAGAAGTTCTCCACCAAAAACCACTCAGAACTAGTCAAATCAGGATCAATTCAGAAGCTCCACTAGCTGCCTGCGTTGCAAAGCACCCAAACACACTGGCTAGGTGCGTTGCAACACACTTGAATGCACTACCCAGGTGCGTTTAGCGGGAAATGACAAGTGGCAGAGTCATTCAACGAGGTGGAAAGACCATGGAAGCTTCCAGAATCTTCTCCAATGACACTTGCCTCACTGAATTCGACCAAGTGATGAGTAAGAGGCTCTCAGTCTCCAAGTGGAAGTAAGAACTGACAGAGAGAAGCCACAAGTCAAAACATAAGCTGACTCATCCTCTCTGCTTACATCTATATATGGATCCCTCATCCCAGAGATCCAGAGGCTGGAATTTTGTACTTTGCAGAGAATTGTTGTTGGTTTGAGATTGACATTAGTACATTGGGTGATTTATGCTTTGTTGGAGGAGAGGAAGGGATTCCTTTGCTGGGAGGTAGATGCTGGATCAGAACTCACTTGGTTGTATCTCCTCTTGGACTTTCTTATCATATCAATAAAATTATTTGAGTTTCTCCTGCATGCTGTGTATCAATGATGTTTTGTTATATTTGCATGTTTAGCTTAATCTGATCTTGAGCTTTTTCTTAATGTATATCTATATCTTCGTGTAGTTTCTCTCTCTTGTGATCTTGCAGGAATTCGGTAAAGCTGGGCTGGTAAGGGAGCAGGGAGCTGGGAGCTATTGAAGAGAGGAGCGATTGGATCAACAAACTAGCGAAAGACACAGATTAGTTACATCCTTTCTCCTCATTTACATTTCATAAAGAAGAATACTCAAGTAGTTTTCCTTGTTTGTTGCTAAGGCACTATCACACCTTAGAGCGGGATAGGGGCGTTCTGAATAGATACGTTTCCCAACAACAAGCCCCAATTTCTTTTTTCAGTTCCAATTTACAAGGAGCTAAGTTGAATTATTCAGATGCGGAGAAACAAGCTTATGCTATTTTCAAAGCAATTAAATATTTCAGACTTTTTTTACTCAAAACAAATACCAAAATCATAGTACTGTTTTCAGCGGTAAGAAATCTTCTAGTACATAAGGATGTGGGTGAGAAAAGGGCCAATTGGGTTACTGCCTTATAGGAATATGACGTAGAAATCAAACCAGCAAGTATTGTAAAAGGTTAAGGCTTTTGCAAAATGTTGGCCAGAGCATCGCTAATGTCTAAAAATCCATCTGCAGAGGTACAAGTGTGTGAGGTAAGCCTAAATGATGTTGAGTCATTATACGTTGATATTATTTATTATCTAAAGAATGGATATGCTCCTTCAAACCTCGATCATACCAGGAAAAGAGCTCTAAGGTTAAAATTCAAACAATACCAGCTTGTGAATGATGTTATTTTTAGAATAAATTATGACTTTGTTCTCCTTACATGTCTTGAGAAATCTGAAGCTGAAAAAGTCTTACAAGAACTCCATGATGGGCTAGCAAGTGGACACTACACTGGATATGCTACTGCTCATAAAATCTTATGCGCATGCTATTACTGGCCCGCATTATTCAAAGACTCACATAACTACGTAAGGAAATGTCAAGTCTATCAAACCGCTGCTCGGAGACAAAAGAAACCATCCTTGCCGCTGCAATAAGTTAACATTGTACAACCTTCCGATCAATGGGGATTGGACATAATAGGTGAGATCGTTCCTCACTCTTCTAAACAGCATAGATACATCCTTACAGCAACATATTACTTTACTAAATGGGTAGAAGCAGTTCCACTCAAGACGGCTAATGCTGAAAATATCATTGAGTTCATAGATCACTTCATAATCACCAGGTTTGGGCTGCCTTCCACTTTAATGTTTGATAATGCATCATATTTTTCTGGTAATGAAATGACCAAATTTTCACTCAAAATGGGTTTCAAGCTTAAATCCTCTGCCAATTATTACTCACAAGGAACGGGTTAGCCGAATCTACAAATAAGAATTTAATCAGAATCATTAAGCAAACCATTGACCAAAATCATAAAAATTGGCATAAGTCTTTAATATATGTTTTATGGGCAAATCGAATAACGCAGAAAACCTCTATCGGCACTTCTCCCTTTAATTTAGTTTATAGGAAAGAAGTGGTTCTTCCAACTCATTTGGAAATTCTCTCTTTAGCCTTGGTTCAATATATTGATGAAGCACCAACTTCTTCCTTACAACTAAGGTAGCTGGAATTAATTAAGTTACAAGAACAACGAGAATGGGCTAAGATAACTCACGCTCATCACCAAGCATTACTGAAGCTTCTTTTGATTCAAACATGATATCCAGAAAAGATTTTCAGATGGGAGATCTAGTTTTAAAATGGGACAAAGCTCATGAGGAAAAAGGGAAACATACAAAATTTCAAAGAATGTGGCTTGGTCCTTTTCAAATCATAGAAGTCATAGGTCCGTCTACTTTCATGTTACAGGATTTAATATGAAAAAGAGACTCTTTACCTATTAATGGTCAGATTCTCAAAAAATATTTTCCATAGAAGATCATTCTTCTATTTTTGTAGATTGATTGTTTTTCTTTTTCATAATAAAACTAGTTGTAGATGGTTACATTTGAGATTCACGAAAAAGACACAAATTGTCTTTTAGATTTTGTTTTTTCACTTATATAAATAGAATTCTTTCTAAAAAAATTAATCATTACTATTGAAAGATACAGTTAAAAAACTCTAGACCTAGAAATGATACTAGTTTCAACTGTATAAACTTTGACAAAAAATACCTTTAGTTAGAAATTGTTTTATTTCAGTCCAATGAAAGGTATCAATAACAAAAATGAATATTCTCTGTAGAAAACCTCTTTCCAAAAACTCTATCATTGTCTTCCAGAGCTATCTTAAGGAAACAATGACTTCCTCCCCGCCTAGGAAACTACAATATTCAGAGAATGATCCAAAGATACACTTTAACTTAAAGAGTAAGAGGTCTCATCACAAGCCGACTTATCATGATCATAGATATTATAGCTTTCTGAATTTTCCAATACTGCATACAACAACAAGGCAATGACTCAAGGTTGTTTCAATCAAAATACAAGGGGACTCATCATGAGCCAGCTTGTTCAGCAAAGTTAATAAATCAGTGAATGACTATGTCATGAATTGGCTACCAAACCAAGACATTGTTCTTTATGGATAAAAAAGAAAATGAAAGCGAAAAGTGTGGAAATGGATTTTTCTTTGAAAGTTGTAAATTTCTCTAAGTAGGATACAAGATCATTTCTAGGTAACAGGTAACCCTGTCGAAGCTGTAAACGCTTGTTGGCAGCAAAGGCTCTACCTACGACAAATGAGCATATTTAAAACTGATTTGCAGAGAAGACTTTGTTTTTATATTTATAAACCAAGTAATGACTGATGTAGATACAAAGACTAGCTTAAGGGAATAAATAATCAAGTTTGGAAAAAAGAAGAAACGAAATATCATTGATAGGAAAAAGCATAATGTACTTAGTCTTTCTATAGTAAAGTTCAAATTTCTGGAAAATTTTCTATTTTGGGAGTTTTGAAAATTCAAAAGAGCGGTAGAGATAACTAGTTCTTCCAAGTGAATCGCCAATTGTTGTGGCCAGCAACAACCCCCCTTCTTATTTAGTGTTATTCCTAATACTAAATAAGTGGGGACCCTTAGTTAAAAATTTAAAAATCAGTGAGTGCTTAAATTTCCTTTCCTAATAAAACTTACCATCATAAAATTAGGAAGACCACCTTGAAAAATCTAAAAAATATAAGTTTTATGATAAGGTAAGACAAAATCTTTCCTTAGGAAATATCACATCGCAAAAGGATAACAAGATACCTCCTTACGAGCCGAACTCTAATATTGCGAGATCGTGATACGCGATAATAAAATATCACATCGCATACATCAAATACAACTTACATTGAAACACCTTAAAATTGCCGATATGCGATGACACATATCACAAATCTCATTTCGCAGAAAACAGATTAACGAAGATTGTCATATATGACATTCTTGCAATAATGTGATATTGCGATAACGCGATATTGTGATTTCGTGATAGAACGGCAATGCGATAATACGATATAGCGAGTTATCAACTTTGCGATGTTGCAATCTGTGATAGAACGGTAATGCGATAATGCGATATAGAGAGCTATCAACTTTGTGATGTTGCAATCTGCGATACTGCGAAGCAAATCGCAAAATCGCTTCATTGCAGATCTTTCGGGCTCGTGGTTCAAAAAAGTATTTTCCATAAACCGACACCTGGTTATGCGCTTTAATGCTAATAAATGAGTTAGTTTCCACTTATTAATGGAATATGGTTTCGTGCTTATCAAAAAATAATTTCACGTAAGGTGGTATATTTTATGCATCTTCGGCATTTAAAACTTTCCCATCACCCTTCCTTATCATTATTCTCACTTCACTTGTAAACTGCAAGAATGAAGAACAGAGAACGATACAAAGCAGTACGCGGGATATTATGGGAAAGAAAATAAAAACTCTGAGCTCTGAAGAAAAAGAAATGGTGCCCTTGTATACAGACACAGCCTGTAACAGAGACGCTGGTATTGCTACATGGGAAGGCATGTATAATCTACTTGAGGAGGAGAATCCTAGAGTAATGGAAGTCACTGCTATTACAGGCTCACATAGTTCTTCTGAGGCATCCATCACAGAGCTAGCTTGTTCATTCTTACACCAGATAGCAGCAAGATCCAAAATTCTCTCATACACGGACATGGTTAAATGGATACTAGACAACATTGATATCAGAAATAGACAGTTTAAAACTCAGGGTCAAGGACTCATTGGCTCATTCACCGCACAAGATTTGAAGCTCATGTATCATTTACTAGAGCCAGAGGCAACTTATAACAAGTAATTTATGGAGAAACTTTCAAAAGAAAATCAAGACCTGGTAGAGACCACTAAAGACTGGTCGAGGAGGGACGAACCGCTGAAGAAAGATAAACATGGTATGTATAGTACTGGTTCTCTCACCTCCCCATATTGCTTTGCTGCTGCCATGCTATGTAGACTGTTTGGAATGCCAGACATTAACAAATTTTCATCTGAATGGCTACCATTATTGGATGCTGCCACGAATGCCACTATTGGTGATTGGGCTAAAATATTTTCTAATAACCTAGTCACGGCCATTGTAAATTACCAGTCTAAAAGAACTGTTTCTCAGAGAATTTATCCCCTTTTTTACCTATCTTCGTATGTAATGGATGTGATATGTTATGTTTCTAAGTTTCCTGTGATGGGTTGGAAATGGACAACTCAAGACCCCTTACCCATTCATATCTATCATAAAGAATTGTGGGACTCTAAGTTCGCTCCGCACTTCTACCAGATTTGTCATGGAATCATGCTGCCCCTATACAGAATGTTGTATGATAAAGATGCTCCAAGATGCTCTCCTGAAGCAGAGGTAGACATACTCCCTGTCGCAAGATGGTTTGGGGAGGAACTGTTTACTTATGTCAGGGTATTTGGAAGTTCTGCTTCCCCTCACGTCCTACCTTTGTATGTCCCTCATAAACTCATGGCTCGAGAAATTTCTTATCAAACCTGTGGAGAAGGAGGTTTGACTAAATATTTGAAAGACAAAAAGAAGGTTATCTGGCCCCAATTTCCTGTAGCCTATGGGGCCTTTTCACTATTTGATGTAGGCCATGCATTCACAAAAGTAAAAAACATAACGTGTTTATAGTTATTCAAATTTTCAGGAAGACCATTCGATCCTCATGATATTGCTAAGAATTTCACTACTGCAGTCAAGATAAAGGTGTTTTCTGGAGAAGATGATCTCTTCGATGACATATTCCAACAAAAAGGCACACTTGAAGAAATTTTGCATGCGGCCCAAATGCAATTCCCTCCAAAAGAATTTCAACAGTTCAAAATATACAGATAAAGAAGGTTAGCCAGTATTCCTTTGGAAAAACTACTCCTAGAACCCGTAAGGGAACCAACTCTACGTGTTAGTCTTAGTGGCAATTCAGGCACAAACGGATCTAAATCCAAGTCTGGAAAAGAAACATCTAAACATTCTAAAAGATCCAAAATTCAATAGGATAAGAGCGAAGGGTCAATAAAGGATATTTCCCAGTCAACAGAACTTCTACAACAACAGGTTTTTACCTCCCCGCAAATAGATCCTCCCCCTCTCATCGTTCAGCCACCATCAGTCAGAACCAAACTAGATAAAGAATGGGAAACCATCAATGAATTGATCAATATTGAAGGACAAACCATAAAGACACCTGTGATTAATGCACAAGCAACAAAATAAGTAGTCACAAGAACAATTAGCAATGTCTTAGATATGGAGCATATTCCTATTGCCCCATCCTCTGAGCTTATGCTCAAAATAGAAGAAATTCCTCCTCTTGATATATTTTATAGCCCACAGCAACAAGCATTCGTGAGAAGACAGAGGAAGAAAAGAAAATTGGAAAACATGCTCTCTCATGATGCAGAACAATTAGACGTCCTATGGCGAGATCCCACTACCGATCCCACTGAGAATCTCACCAAACTATCTCAGATCGCAGGAGCATATGCCTCCACGACTATTGATAAAGAATCTGAGGTACAACAACTGCTAAAAGAAACGGAATACTAGATACACTTTTTGCAACAACAGTTGCAACAAGCCAACACCAACAATGAAGCACAGAAACAACTTGAAAGATTACAACAGGACTTCCAACAAATGCAGATAGGTTATCAAAAAAGTTTGGATGAGAAAGAAAAGCAGTTATAGGATTTACAGGAGATGCACAAGGATAATCCTAAACTTACAGAATTCATCACAGAATCCATTTCCTTGAATGAACAATTACTACAGCAGCAGGAAGCATTGGGCCAAAAAATATCGCAGTGGAAGTATTATTGTGAAATAAGTGATAAAACCACTAATCAAGTTGTAGATTTATGAAGTGATTATGATTTAGTTAATAAACGAGTTACTAAATATTTGGCTTGGCAAGAAACAAATGAGGTAAAAAGAGCAGGTGCACCAAGGATCAATGAAAATCACAAAGAAATTCTCTTTAACAAATGGGACAAACAAATCAAGGAAGCAGAGCAAGCAGCAGAAGGAGCAGCCACGACAGCAAACAGTATTATTGATTGTGTAAATGAAAATTTTCACAAGGCAAATTTGATCACAGAAACCACTCCAGGGTATTTACCTAATGTACAGAAACTACAGACATATTGGAGGCAGAAAGCTCAAGAAAAGGCAGAAGCAATCCAAGGGTTAACCAAGTTGAACTGGGATTATTACTGGGCATACTTGGTAAAGACACATAGCCAGTGGATGACTCTCAAGTGTATCATCAATTCTACCAAGAAGATGGCGCCAGCTCTTGCCAATTATGTTTTCTCAGCTCAGCTAAAATCAGAAGTCGGCCAGCCAACTCTTCTCAAACAGATGTTGAATGCGTGCGATTCCAAGGAGCAGATACAGAAGTAGTTTTAATTTTAGACTTAATTTTAGTTTTAATTTTGTTTTATTTTTCTTGAAATGAGGATGGTCATTTAAAGAGCATCCTACATTTTTTTTAATAAGTTATTTTTAGATTTAGTTAATGGTATTTAAGCCCTTCTCATGCATTTAGAGAAGGGTCCTGAAATTTGTCAAAAAACTTATCCCCAGAACATGCATTCTATACCCTCTGAGGAGGTTTTGATGAATGAATGGAACAAGATTTATTGATATTTGCATTTGATATCTGCTACTGATGTTGCACTTTTGTACTCTTAGTGAATTCTAGATCAAGAAGATATAAATCATTATCACTTGAAGCTCATGATTAGGACTAGTTATAAATGGTACTTCTATTACTTAACTATTTCTTCCTTTGTGTTAAAGTGATATTCATGTTCAGTTGTTTATATATTGATGCATGAATGCCTGAGTTATCATTTGGCACTTTTTTACGGTGACAGCTATTTATTTATGCTTGGTATGTGAGTAGCTTATTATGCGATATGTTTTCCACAACTGTTTCATCTAACTTTTTATATGAGGTGGTTCATTCTTATTGAATTCTTTTCTCATAATAGTTGAATGATCTTTATTATCAATTGTTATTTGAAATCATTTTAGATTGCATAACGGAAAGATTACACCCCGGGTTAGTGTAGACTTAGCTATTTCTGCTTATTAGAATATAATTTCCTTATTATTAGACTAGAGTTAGAATAAAAGTATTCCATTTAGAAACTACTAGAAAGAGAAATATCAATCCTACACACACACATAAATTGGGAAACTAGTCCCATATCCCTAGTCGGACCCACTATACCAAACAGAAAAGGAGCTGCTAACCAAGGTTCGGACTGGGTGGGTATCCCCCTTGTTGTAGACCCGATTTTTGGGGCTTCAACAGGACCCTCCTTGGGCAGGTTAGGCCTTGTTCTTGGAGACCATGAAGTCTCCACTACTTCAGCTAGTATCTTTGTAGGGGAAACTTCCGAGGCAAGTCCTTCTACTACCATAGAGACCTCCAAAATAGCTCCCTCGACTGTCATTTCTTCAACTTCCATGGTTGTTTCTCCTAGAATAATGTCACGGATGATTTTGTGGTCAGTTTCTAGAAATCAATCGAACACTGGGAAATGAAGTAGCTCTTTAGAAAATGCACGGTTCATTCAAAGCACACAACACAACTCACAATTTCTCAATATGATTTTTTTTTTTTTTTCTGTTGGGCGACCATATGTAATTTATAGGCCATTTTGAATTCAAATCAAACCATTCCCCCAAAATTGGTTCATTAATGCTAGATTGGTGGCAGACTTTTAAAGATATCACCCATAGATTGTGACCTAAATGCCACCCCCCCACTCCATTTGGCCATTTTTCATCATCAAATCATAAACACTGTCACTTTTCGGCTGCTCTACGCAGTTTCTCTCTTGGTATCACAGCTCTTTGTGCGTTTTTGTGGACTATGTGACATTCCCTCATTCTACGTAATTCTCTCCTCGTGCAGTTCTCCAACACGGGCAGTGTAGTTTATTGTCCCATGCCTCCTTTCAGCTGCCTGGAGCGCTAAGACTATGCTACCTTCATATAGTCACTTAGTCATAGCACTGGTGTATGGCTTCAATTGAATGCCATTCACCTTTCCTGGGAAGGGTTCCCCATTCAATTTGAACAACTGAACTACTCCACCATCTGTAATATCCTTGATAATGTAGGGCCCTAGCTAGTGCATCCTAAATTTCCCTCGAAATTTATCACACTTGTTGTCATAGAGAAAAACCAGATCATTTACCTTAAAGGTGCACAGTTTGAAGTGATGATCATGTCATGCCTTTTCACGCATATTTTGAACATGTTGGTGAAATCTAACCAGAAATCAGTCCTCCTCAAGCCATCCTAGTTGTTCGAGCCTCTCTTCCAGGGATCTGTAGTCTGCCATTCCTGTGAGTGTCCCTATGCGTAGACTAGGTAATATGTATTCCATTATAACCACAGCTTCTATGCCATACACGAGTCTAAAAGGCATTTTCCCAGTGAGCTTCTTGCATGTTGTTCTGTAGGCCCATAGCAACGTGGGTACGCATATATCCCAATCATTTCGCTGAGCATCACAAACCTTTGACAATGTGCTCTCCACTATCTTACTGAATGCTTGCACCATCCCATTAGAATATGGGTGATAAGGCGTACGTTTCTGATGATACACTTGAAATTCCTCCATCAGCACGTTGATTGTGTCATTAAGAAAGTCCATACCGTGATCACTCATCAAAATCTTTAAACACCCAAATCTCATCAATACGTACTAAAAAATAAACTTCGCAACTATTGCGCCTGTGTAGTCCTTCACAGGCTATGATTCTGCCCATTGATTTAAATACTCAGTCACGGTGATGATGTACCATGCACTCATCTTCTTTCCTTGAGGTTCAATCTGTCCCACAATATTTATTTCCCATTTATTGAAAGGTTGTAACGTTACCTGTGGGTTCAAAGGAAGATCATCCATCTACGATGGTCTGCCAATCCTTTCACACACATCACATGCCCTACAATATGCTTTCAAATATTTATGCAAGGTTGGCCACCACAAACCCAGCACATAGAACATTCTACGCGGTTGATTTCCCTGCATAATGCCCTCCTGCGGCTCCTCCATGAGCCTCAACGAGGATGTTGCTTCGTTCAAAGTCAGGAACATAACGTCGCAATATTTTGTCTAACCCCATTTTTATAAGTGCCCTACAATGATAGAAAATTATGTTTCGTGCACTAATAGTTCCTTCTTCTGTTGACTTGTATAACCTTCCGGATCTAATATTGTCATCAAGAAGTGGATGATATATTTAAAGTGACTATCCATGATGTACACTACAAAGAGTTGCGCGTTAGGAAGCACCTCCTCCAAATTAGTAGGTTCGTCTCCCATTTCAATTCGAGACAAATGATCTGGTCCTGCATTCAACTATCCATGTTTCACAATAACTTCAAAATCGTACTCCTAGAACAACAACAAACATATTCAGATCTTCTCCCCCAACACAGGCTTATTGACCAGGTATTTCAACACAGAATGATCCGTATACATCTTAAAGTGTCTGCCCAACAAATATTGCTTGAAATTCTAGAGCACGTACACCATAGCTAATCCTTCACGCTCTGTCATGGAATAATTTTTCTCTACTTTAGACAGCTTCCTACTTGCGAATGCTATAGGGTGATCCAGTTCACCCTCATTGGCCTATGTCAGAATGACCTCCAACGCAATACATGATGCGTCCATGTACACATGAAATTGCTTCTTCCAATCTGAGAAGAGTAAGATCGGCACAATGACCATTTTCTCTTTCAGCATGTCCAAGCTCTTATGACATTCATCATCCCAATAGAACATAGCATCCTTTTTCAACAATTTCGCCATAGGCGTGGTAATCTGGGCATAGCTCTTGATGAACTTCCTATAGTATCTGATATGCCCTAGAATCGCACGCAGCTGTTTCACATTCCTCGATGCCTCCAAGTTGATTATCATCATCATCTTCATGGGGTCTACCATCAATCCTTGCTTCATATAATGTGACCCAGCAAGATCCCAAAAGGGACACAAAACAAAAACTTCTTCAGATTGAGTGCAATCTGGTATCTTCAACATGTATGAGCATCAAGCGCAGAATTTCCACATGGCGATTAACCAATCCAAACATTGTCCAATCATCAAAGGATAAATCTAGAAATTTATGAATGAAGTCTTTAAATGCTGCAATGACTACGTGTGAAAATAATGTTGGTGCATTCTTCAACCCAAAAGGCATAACGGTGTACTGAAAACATCCCCATTCAGTCATGAAGGTCGTCTTGCTTCTATCCTTAGGCACGATTTTGATCTGATGGTACCAAGAGAACCCATTAGTGAAAGAGTATGCTTCTTGGCAACCTACATTATCCAGGACCTCATCAGTGAATGGATTTAGGAAAGGATCATGCACACAAGCATCATTCAATTTTCAGAGATCCATGCATATCCTTATTTCTTCTTTCTGTTTCTTTTCCTGAACCACTA
The DNA here is from genome assembly GCA_031772625.1 of Pinus tabuliformis. Classification (NCBI taxonomy): domain Eukaryota; kingdom Viridiplantae; phylum Streptophyta; class Pinopsida; order Pinales; family Pinaceae; genus Pinus; species Pinus tabuliformis. Next base: position 126,781,775 of record CM062807.1, read on the forward strand.
TCAGGCTTACCCAATTATATTCTCCATTGGTTCAATAATTCTTGCCACGAGCATCTTATCTAACTCAATGCAGACCCTTTCCTTATACTTCGGATTAACGTGGTAAGGTATTTGTTTTATAGGTTTCCCGTCTAGTTTTAGGGTGATATTCATGACACCCAGGTCTCCTATGATTCCCTTCGGATTAGAAAATTTCATGGGGAAGAAATCCTGATATTCGCGGAGGAGCTTAGTGACCTTGTCTATTGTTGCATCATCCCAATAGTCCCCAATCTTTGCAAATCTCCACTCCGCCTCTATGCCAATGTTGACATGCCTAGTTTACAGTGGTGTGGTTATGTCTGGATCCTCTACCTATGAACCTGCAACCTCGCGGTGACCCTCAGTTTCCAGAATATTAATATTTTTGGGATCCTTGTCTTCTTCTTCAGTGGTCACATTATATCATTCCAGCGTGTGGTTTAGCTGGCTAGTCCAATCAGGTTGAATCAGGTGCAAAGGATCCTATATTATCCTAAAGATCGTTGCTTTAACCTCCTATAGTGCTGCATCAATACAGTGAAACCCATCCTCAAAGTTCAACATCATTATAAACCCATGGCAAAAGATGTCCCATTCTTCAGTGCCATGGCGGAGCTCTGTTTCCAAGTACTAATTCATTGGTATGACATCTAGGGTATGACAAAATAGATGCCCTCATTTAGGTTGGGGCTCCACTCCATAATCCCTAGTCCATTTGCCCAAATGATCATGCAAATGATCCCTTCCATCATACTTGTCTATCATCTGCACTTTCACCTGTCCAAAATGTATTCTCATCAGCCTCCTATAGTCATGCCAATCACTGAAATTATCCTTGTCCGTACTAGACCATCTTGCGGGCGTAACATGTAGTACCTAGTCCAAGGCCTAGAAGCGATGCTTCTCCAGCACTTCTCTCTCAAATGCATCCAAAAAGCAATCAACATCAGTTAGCCCATTATAGTGAGGTAGATTCCTTACTTCTGATGAAACACAATTCAATGACTTAGTCATCATATTACAACGTAACATAGATACTTCATGCAATTGGTTCTGCCAGTGCTCTAGTTCTTCATCCAAATCTAATGTGTAGGAGCTCTTGCGGTCTAATTCGATGTGCCCGTATGCTGTCGGATTTACCCAATCCTAGTCTCGCGTTGTTATCTTGTAAATCTAGTCCAAATCGTCATCACTTTCATAATCATAGATTGTTTCTATATAGCATGGTCCTTTTACAGGATTCAATAGCACCACTATGTGAAGCGACTTATTTTCAAATATCATCTTTCACTTCTTCAGGTTGATTACCCCATTCATGTCAGTGGCCCAATCAATTCCAAGGAGCGCAAGGTAGGGATTGATATCATCCACAATCTCTATTACCTCAAAATCCTCTAGTGCGCTCATGCCTTCGATGGAAATTGTCACCCCTTGAAGCCTCTGTAGGTTTTAACCCCATACAGAAATTACCTGCATAAGAATTCTAAAACCCAGAAAATAAACAAGGCGAAAGCATAACATGTAAAACATATATACACATAGATTTCCCCTGGATCCCAAATCAGGACTACCAACTTGATTTTTCATTATGTTCCTTTCAATGTTACAATACATATTTATACATACAGAAGCATCCAATGCCATGGACCGAAAACAATCACGTCCAAAACCATGGACCGAAAACCATCGCGTCCAAAACCATGTGTGAAAAATCATGAACAAAACCATAGGTAGGTCTGCCGAACCTAATATAGGTTCCAAAAACAAAATTTTCCGGGGCACTGCCCCAGACCCCATAGAGTGGGGTTACCTGCACCCTCAAACCCATTGTTATTGCCCCCGCTATGCAATCGACGCAAAGAAGGGGGGCTTTTCCCCCCTTCTAACGCCCCAATTAACTACGTAGGATAATCATGGAAATAATATAACACAACCCAACATTCTCCCACTTGTTGTTTTCTTTCCAAGGGGTCCACAAAAGAGCTTAGTCAATTATCTAGCCCTACAATGCCCATTTTTTCTCTACACCAAGAGAAATTCTCAGAGCTCACAGATTTTGTGAATGCATCTGCAGTATTCTTCAAAGTGTCCACCTTTACTAGCAACATATTTTTTTATTCTATCATATTCCTCACAAAGTGATACTGAAAAACAATGTTCTTTGTCTTTGAATGATATGCAGGGTTCTTTGCCAAGAAAATTGCACTTTGGTTGTCACAGTCTATCCTTATAGCTCCCTGTACTAACCCCATACTTGAACACAACCTCTGCAACCAAATTTCTTCCGTTCTTGCATGAGTGGCTTCCATGTATTCTACCCCTATAGTTGATAGTGCCACTATAGATTGTTTCTTACTCATCCAACTAACTGCACCTCTAAATAGGTTGAACACATACCCACTTGTAGATCTTCTTTGATCCAGATCTCCAACCCGGTCTGCATCAACAAATCCACGAATATTCGACACTCTGTCTAATCCTGGTCTTCCTTGGTAGCACAAACCATAATCACTAGTGCCACGAAAATACCTGAAAACCCGCTTCACTACTGTCCAGTGCTCCTTCCCTGCTTTTGACATAAACCTGCTCAATACTCCCACTGCATGTGCAATGTCTGGTCTATTACAGACCGTTACATATGTTGTAGCTTACATTTTTTTTGAAGTTTATTTATCAATTATATCACTATCGGGAGTTCAAACTCAATGAAACTCCTTTATATTCTTTACCCCCCCCCGAAAGCCTAAAAGTAAAGAAGTATTTTGTTTGTGGTAATTACATATCGAAATCGCTAAAAGGAAGTATAGAAACAAATTTGAATGAATAAGGATACATGTCGCAAAGCACATTTTGTATTGTAATCAAATAATAGAAAGAGACAAGTGTTAAAGAGCGGTGCTTTGGTTGCAATGCGATCAAATCGCAATTGCAAATCGCAGCAACATGCATATGAAATCACCCCTGGCTAGACCTGAAAACACACCCACACACACACACACACAAACATATATATATATATATATATATATATAGAGAGAGAGAGAGAGAGAGAGAGAGAGAGAGAGAGAGAGTTTGCTACTTTTGACGGGTCTGCAGAGCAATGGATGTTGATTTCGATGATTGCGATTTGCGATAGGTAGATCCAAAAACATATATATTATGTTTTAAAGTCTCGGCGGGTCCGCGATATCACATAACACTTTCCGATTGCGATGAGTGATGGTAAAGCCGGACCCAAAAATATATGCATTATGTTTAAAATTCTCGGCAGGTGCACCATATCGTAAAGCGCTTCATGTACATGTATATGGGCCCTGCCAATTGCGATTTGCGATGAAGATTCCGAACCCGATATTTTATACATTATCGTTAATACTTCTAGTGCATCTATGATATCACATATTGTTAAGTTTTGTATTGATATACCATTTGAAAGGGCCAATTGTGATTTGCAATGGGAAGTCAACGGAGCACTGAAAAGGTGGAACCGATGGGTTTATGCAAAAAAATTAATTATTTTTCAGTTCCACGGTAAACCAAAGGTTTGCGTTAATTTCATTGAATAAAGGGAAAATTATTGTTAAAGCCGAATCTGAAGAAAAGGAAATTGGTCAAGTTTCTTGGTGCTTTGGCCAACTAAAATGTGCCTGATACATGTGTAAGCCCAGGTTTACACAAGTCAAACACTATTTATTATGGTTAAAGTGGATTAATCATTATTAAAGCATCTACAAAAGAACTCAAGAGTCAATTAATAGAGCCAAAAAGCCAGCAGTAATTGTCATCTTCCGTGTTCAGTTATTTTCCGTTATTTTATGTTCTTTGAGATATCTTTACCCACTGTGTAATATTTTGTAATAATTTTTACTTCAGATAGTTAGAGAAACAGTTTTAGTAGTTTGACTGTTTCAAAGATCAACAACTATTTCAAAAATGTATAAAACGAGGAAAAATTACAAATAAGGGGTTCAAATTTTCAAGAACCTGGAGACTAAGCCACTGTATTACTAATATAGTTGTTGATTAATGAAAGAATCGGAAGTTTCCATGAATTGTTGGGTATAATTTTGTAACTTCTCTGTCATGTGTCATCTGATGTTTTCTTCTTTCAAGTATAGTAATGAGGCTGTAGGACTTTATTTGCTTATGTAGATAAAGTTAAAATCCCTTAAAAATCACTCCTATACTTGAAGTTTTCATCTTCCTTTCTAATTTATAGATAATAGTTTATGTGTAAGGCAGCATATTATCTTTAACTTCTCCAAGGGTCGCAGATAATAGTTTCTGTGTCAAGCAGCATATTTTCTATGATTCAGGTTCTCATTTTCATCATTCTTCTAAGTGGCAGATAGTAGATTTTGTGTTAAGCAACATATTATCTTAAACTTCTCCTTCAAGATTTCTTCATTCATTATTTATATCTAGCAACAAATGGCATTCTGAGATTTTCCGGTCACATATGTATTAAGGGTTAAAGACCAATTTTTCCAGGTCCTTCATTTAGGAATACAACAAACAATAAAGTGACAAATAAGTGACAACAAAAAATAATCATTAATGTCCCAAGCATAATTTATCCAAAGTCAGGAACTTGGTTTCTTAAGGTACAACATTAACTGGCGCTGCTACCGGGGAGAGAAGACAAGAACACTTTTCCTTGGGTTTTCAATATTTTCCTCTGATTGTTCAGTGAGGAGGGAATATTTGGCTGTTTTGAATAAAGTAATTAAATAAGAGCATTTTTCCTTGGATTTATTAAGTTTGAAGCTGATTCTTGAGAATGACCATTTTCAGCAGTTGGTTGTACATTCACACTTGTGATTTTCACTTAGAACATTGACTTGTGACTCCACTGCACTTTGAAGTTTTCTTTTCTGGGTTTTAATTTCTCTTCCTGCATTCTTAGTCCATAAATTTGATCCATTTGATTTTACCAGGATCACCAACTATCCTCATGATATTCCTGCATTTTATGAGCGGAATAAATATCTTCCAAAAGTAGAATGGAATATGAAGATCCAGCTCAACACCTCTAAGAGTTTCATGAATGCATAGAGTAGCAGGGCATCATTCATGAAGATGTGAAGATGAAGTTTAATCTTTCTTTGGACCTATAAGCTAGGGTTTGTTTCGGGTCTTTGCCTCTTTCAAGCATTTCATCTTTGAAATATTTCCATTCAGTGTTCAATTCTTCTTGTAGAAATTATTATCCTCACAAGTATCTTTTTTAAGGTTGTGAATATTATGATGCTAAATAAAATTTAGAAGCTCAAGATAATCTTGTTAATGAAACTAATGATTTTGTTGATAATATATCACACATTCAGAGAGGTTATAGCCAAATTAATTAGATCCAAGCAAACACATTAGAAATAAAAGAAAATCTAGTGGTTGCAGGAAAAGCACCAGAGACACAACCTATCCAAGACAAGGGAAAGGCAGATATGGAATCCTCTCAAAGTCAAACATTGGAGGATATGTGTAATGTAATTAAAACTTTGTCAGATAGGTTGAATAAGTTAGAGTTAGAAAATAAGAATTCTCAGAGAGCTACGTTATATGTAGTAGATGAAGATGAACTTGGTATCGAAGGAGAAGAGTATGAATATGATGAAACAGATTCCATTCATGATGAAAATAAAATTATGAATATTGGAAGCAATTCTCTCATTTTATGTAGACAGAACTACATAAGAAATATGACTTGAAATTGAGGAGAATATCAAGATGTCAAGAAAATAAAAGTGAGCAGCAAGTTTCAACTTGCTCACCAAAGGCAACTCCACAAGAATCTCAGCTTGCAAAACAAGTGAATAAAGAAATCAAGAGAGGATTCAGATGGAGGAAAATTCAAACATGTATCATATTTCTTCTCAGTAGTCGAGAAGAGGAAGAAATAATTAAGTTGCAAATAAATCCTTGTTAAATTTGATGATCCTCCTATCTATAATGAAAATGGTTTAAATGGGGAACAAGATGAAGCTCTTCAAGTTCATCAGTTAGGTGTTGAACATACAGGAAGAAACCAGCAAGTGGGATATGTTGGAAAACAATATATTGAGCCATCTATCATTGCAAAAGAGTTTATCTTATGTAAAAAGAAAGTTGATAAGGACATTGTATATCATTGCATTGAAGAACATAATGATGCCCATGGATCAGAGGTAAACAATCGATTTGAAGTTGACCATATGTCATATGGTGATGTGAAAAAATTTCTTTTTCTTCCTAAGGTTATAACTACAAATTATTTTCAATCAAAGCTTATGTTAGCGCTTGAAATTTCACCTCAGGCTGAGAAAGGTAAACCTCAAGGCAACATCAAACCATTTACCCTCGTAGCTAGCCCTACGGGGCAGGAGAAGGCTCTCTCCGGTCTATCTCGGTAAAATCTTCAATAGATGAGATGAACAATAGGGTAACACTGATTTTAGGCTAGTAAACTTATCAAAAGGGTTGATTTGGGGTTTTGGTGGCAAATTGAGGAGAGGGCAATTTTGGGTGCGGGGATTGGACATAGTTTCTGCAGGGGGTTCCTTGGGGCGAGGTAAGAGACAGTGTTGATGCCTTTAACTGAGGTGGATGGTTAGGAAAGAAAGATGAAGAGCTAAAGAGAGCAAACAATAACTTTGAATTCTCTTTAGACAGTAGAAAACATTGAAATTAAACAAACTTAAAAGCAGAGCATGGCAGGCATGAATTCTTACTTTAACACTTCATTTGTTTAATGTGCAGAAGTAAAAGAAAGGAAATGAATCACATAACAAACTTACAAGTACATTGAGAAACACACCATCAACACATGAGTCCACAAGAATCCCAAAGAGGACTGCAAAACCCTGGTCTTCCTTAGCCAAAAATTACAGAGATACAATGAATAATACAATGATAGCTTATCCCTCAAGAGTCCAACCATGAAAATGAGCAAAAAAGTACATAATATAGATCATCTAACCTCTTTCCCTGCCTCCATGGGTCGAGCTCACTATCCTAGGAGCTGTTTCAACCACTTCTAAACTAAGCACTACAAACTAGGAAGTCAAAACAACTTGCCTCTATAAACTTGGAAACCAATTCATTCATTTAATTTTCACCCTTTTCATGAATGAATCTTCTAGAAGAGGTACATAAGAGTAAAAGTATCATAAAAGTACAATAATTACATCAAAGAGCCTAACAATCCACCCCAAAAAGTCAAACAGGGTCAAACTGCGTTTTTCTGAGCTGTACAGTGCATTTTTGAAAAAACTGCCTGACGGGTCGCGTGCCCCTGCCTGACGGGTCGTGCGCCTTTGGAACCCCTTTTGGGGCACTTTCAGGTGGCCAAATTGAGCAAAAGTAGGCTTTTTGGAAAGATCTATGAGTCTAATTTCCAACCCAACTGGAATTTTTGAATTTGGAGTTCATTTGCCGTGTCAAAAATCAAATCTCCCAAGACTGCTTTCTGCAGTTCAAAAAAGTGGCAGAAAGTCAATTTTTGCTAGTTTTTTAACTTTCTGGAGGCCCAAAACTTCACCAAATCTCAAGTCCATCCATGAGCATGTGTAACTTTGCATGAAAAATCTGGAAATGCTGATTTTTTGCAAAATGGAGTTGCCAGGATGAAGGGTCGCGCGGGGGGTGAGACCCGTTAATGGAGAAAACCTGTAAATGGCACAAAAAATTCACAATTGACAAAATTTTCTCCAAATTTCTTGGAATTTGAGTTGAGAGTCCCCAATAAATTACCATGCTCATTCAAAGAGGCTTTGGCCAAAATTTGGAGTGGATCGGGCCTTTTCCGTCGTTTTAGTGCCTTGGCCAACCTCCTTGGATCCAGCGATTGTAATTTTGACATTTCTCTAAAACCATGACACCTGTGCAAAACGTGAAGGAGGTTTTTCTTCTTTGGCATATTGTGGACAAAAACTTCTCTCAGTTTTCCAAAATTCATCTTTGATGGCTCTGGAACATCATTTGAGTGCGACTTGTCCCGATGTGTGAAACAAGGAATTTTGTCGAAATGGAGCGAAATGAAGGGGATAAGAGGCTTCTAAATTCTTGGGGAAATTTTTGGGAGTGGGGAGGGATGTTAGGAAGCAGGGGAAGTGGAATCTCAGAGATTGAGTGAGGGGAAGGGGTCCAAAAGGGAAAAACACAGGCCAAACCTAGAAAATTGCCAGGTTGTAGCTAGAAACTAGGGTTTGTGCAAAAATGAGGAATTTGGCGGATCTAAGGGATGGAAAGTGTTTGATAAGGTACTTTAAGGATAGGGGAAGGTGTATGAACATCAGGAAACAAGTTTTGCCAATGATTTGACCGTCCAAGAGAAATTGGCTTCAAAACCCTAGGAGAGGAAAATGACCTTACCTAGGCGCAACTGAAGCATGAACAAGGTGTACAATGACTCATTAGACACTGAGATGATAATGAAAACCCTATGAATGATGATAGACTCAGATGAATGATGACATGCACTGACATTTGGACAACTTTAGAAGGAGTGAAAGCAAACCCTAGACCTAATGCCCAGTGACCAAATTTTGCTTGAAAACTCTTTGAAATGACAAAATTTGACGTGGAAACTCTGAGACCACTTTGTAAGAGCATATTTGATCACTGGAGGAAGGCTGGAAAGACTGACACTAATAGCTTAGAGATGAAAAGTGGAGACATAAAAGCGACATAGATCATTTTCTCAAAGATGTTGTTGATTGTTCTATTGGGCATATTATCCCAACAGAAGGTTTATTTGAGGAAGAACCTTCATACATAGAAAATTTCCTTTTTGGAGTTGATCAAGACCATATTTTTCCTTATACATTTGAAGATCCTATGGCAGATTACATGGAGGAATTTATTAGTATTTTACACATCTTACCTTGTGGATATATTCCTAAATTTTTTTGTGAGCTACCCTTATGCATAATTTTTTTTCTTAGGATGAATTGTATCTTCAAAATTAACTGGTAGAATGGTTCTAGATCAAGGACTTAGATGTTAACTTGGTACCATTGGAAGGTTGAATTCACCTTATGGAGATCAATCATGTACATATGTAGGAACCTATACATAAATAAGTTCAGGTGTTGAGCATTTGGTTTCCAATTGCAATTCTTCAGTTTAATCATTAGTTGATGAATAAGGGTGACTTTCCTAGTTGGAAACTAGTTTGAAGAGGTGTAAAACTTCAAGATTATTAGGTTTCAGTTGTCAAATTTTAGGGATTTCATGGTTTTGGACTCCATGCCCAACTAAGGCTACTATTCTACAATTCTCAATATTTTTCTATCAAAGCACAAGCATCCTATCACTGCAAATATCGGCGTGGGTTCACTGTACAAATTTTCACACAGTTAAGCTTGGCGAAGAAATATATGAATCCATGCCCAATGGATAAGGCATTAATCTATGGTTCTGAGTGCTTCTGTGGCAAAAGCACTATCCCCAATTGGAGCCAAATGTTTTTGCTTATATTGTTTTTGAAGTTTATTTATCAGATATATCACTATCAAGAGTTCAAACTCAATGAAACTCCTTTCTATTCTTTACCCCCCCACCCCCCCTCGCAAAGCCTAAAAGTAAAGAAGTATTTTGTTTGTGGTAATTACATATCGAAATCACTAAAAGAAAGTATAGAAACACATTTGAATGAATAAGGATACATGTCACAAACAACATTGTGTATCGTAATCAAATAATAGAAAGAGACAAATCTTAAAGAGAGGTGTTTGGTTGCAAATCAATCAAATCACAATCACAAATCGCAAGGGCAGTTATATGAAATCACCCCTGGTCGAACCTGAAAAGACATATATATATATCGCGTTTACTACTTCCGGTGGGTCCACAAAGAAATGGATGTTGGTTCCACCAATTGCGATTTGCGATAGGGAGATCCAAAAACATATATATTATGTTTTAAAGTCTCGGCAATTCCACGATACAGCATAACACTTGCCGATTGCGATGAGAGATGGCAAATCCGGACCTGAAATTATATACATTATGTTTAAAAGTCTCGACGGGTCCACCGTATCGCAAAGCGCTTCATGTCCATGTATATGGGCCCTGCCGATTGTGATTCGTGATAAAGATTCTGGACTCAATATTTTATACATTATGTTTAATACTTTTGGCGAGTGAACAAAGCGCTAAAAAGGCAAAACCGATGGGTTTATGCACCAGATTTAACTCTTTTTGAGTTCCATGGTAAACCAAAGGTTTGCATTAATTTCGCTAAGTAAAGGGAAAATCAGTGTTAAAGCTGAATCTGAAGAAAAGGAAATTGGTCAAGTTTCTTAGTGTTTTGGCCAATTGAAATGTGCTTGATATGTGCGTAAGCCCAGGTTTACACAAGTCAAACACTATTTATTATGGTTAAAGTGGATTAATCATTATTAAAGCATTTACAGAATAACTCAAGATCCGATTAATAGAACCAAAAAGGCAACAGTCATTGTCATCTTCTATGTTTAGTTATTTTCCATTATTTTATGTTCTTTTAGATGTCTTTACCCTCTGTGTAATATTTTGTAATAATTCTTGCTTCAAATAGTTAGAGAAACAGTTTTAGTAGTTTGACAGTTTCAAAGATTAGCAACTCTTTCACAAATGTATAAGAGGAGGAAAATTTACAGAGAAGGGGTTGGAATTTTGGAGAACCTGAAGACTAAGCCACTGTATTCCTGATATAGTTGTTGATTAATGAAAGAATCAAAAGTTTCCATGAATTTTTGGGTATAATTTTGTAACTTCTCTGTCATGCATCATCTTATGTTTTTTCTTTCAAGAATAGTAATGAAGTTGCAAGTCTTTATTTGCTTATGTAGATAAAGTTAAAATCCCTTAACAGAGTGCTCCTATACTTGAAGTTTTCATCTTCCTTTCTAAGTTATAGATAACAATTTTTGTGTAAGGCATCATATTATCTTTAACTTCTCCAAGGGTCACAGATAATAGTTTTTGTGTCAAGCAGCTTATTTTCTATGATTCAGTTCTCATTTTCATAATTCTTCTAAGTGACGGATAGTAGTTTCTGTGTTAAGCAGCATATTATCTTAAACTTCTCCTTCAAGCTTTCTTCATTCATTATTTATATCTAGCAACAAATGGAATTCTGAGATTTCCCCGTCACATATGTATTAAGGGTTAAAGATGAAGTTTTCCAGGTCCTTCATTTAAGAATACAACAAACAATAAAGTGGAAAATAAGTGACAACAAACAATAATCATTAATGTCTTAAGCACAATTTCTCCACAACCAAGAAATTGGTCTCTTAAGATACAACAATATACATCAAGATACCAACTACACTTGCATATGGAACACATGACATGTCCTCTTCCTCTTCTTGTGTCTTGGGACACTGTTCAATAGATAAATTTACACCTACAGTAATAGGAACCTTCACCGGTTTACTATCATGCATATTAAACCTCTACAATATTGTTTCAACATACTTCCTCTGGTTTAACCGGAGCTTCCTCTTTGTTTGATCTATTTTAATTTACATGCCCAAAATATAGCTTGCGGACCCAAGATCTTTCATGTCGAATTTGGAGGACAAATGGGTCTTCAAATCCTAGATAATTTCTTTGTCATTTACAACCATAAACATGTCATCCACATACAAGACCAAATAAATAACACAGTCACCAATTAATTTAAAATACAAACAGTGATCTACTTTGATTCTGGTGAAGCGAAGTCCCTGTTTAAATGTATCAAATGTCTGATACCACATCCTTGGTGACTGTTTTAACCCATACAAATACTTCTTTAACTTGCATAACAATTCTTTCTTACCCTTCACTACAAAGCCTTAGGTTGCTTCATGTAGATCTCCTCTTCCACATCCCCGTGAAGAAACATTGTCTTCACATTCATCTGTTCTACCTCAAAATAAAAAAAAGCAGCAAAAGTTACCTTGGCAACAAGAGAAAAAATATCACCAAAATCAATGCTCGGCACCTAGGAATAACCTTTTGCTACAAACCAAGCTTTTTATTTCTCCACCTTTCCTTCTGCATTTGTATTTTTCTTGAACACCCATTTGTTGCTATGGGTTTCCTTCCAACTAGAAATTCCAGTAGATCCCAATCCTCATTTTTGTGCAAAGATGTCATTTCATCAACCATGGCCTCTTTCCAGAGTTTTCCATCCTCTGAATCTACTGCTTCCTTCACAGTTGTGGGATCATCATCAGTGATAGATAAAGAAAAATTAGAACAAAAAGCAGATGGACTATACCTTTCTGGTTGCCTTCTTTCTCGAACTGGTCTTCTCACGCCCAGAGTTTGTGGCTCTTCATCTTCTGATTCCTCCTCTGCTATAGAGTTTGATTCTTCCTCCTTTAGCTCAAACTCTATCTTCTCGGGTTCCTTCGGTTGGATTGCATGTTTAATAACATATTTCACCTCTCTGAACACCACATCTCGATTGTACACAACCTTCCTTGTTACTGGGTTCCAAAGCTTATAACCCTTTAAACCATCCTTATACCCAATAAATATGCACTTTTTAGATTTACTATCCAACTTCATTCGTTTCTTCTTTGGAACATTTACATATTCATCACATCCAAATACCCTCATATGTGAAAGTGAGTGTTTCTTACCAGTCCATACCTCTTGTGGAGTCTTATCTTCCAACGTTGATGAAGGTGATCTGTTGACCAGGTAACATGCTGTCTCCACTACCTCTACCCAGAATTCCTGTCCTAACATGGCACTAGTGAGCATGCTTCTTTCCCTTTCCATCAACATCTTGTTCATTCTTTCTGCAACTCCATTTTGCTGAGGTGTATATCGAGTAGTCTTCTACCTGATATACCACACTTCTTACATAATTCTTCAAATTCCTTACTGCAAAACTCTCCACTGTTATCTATCCTCAACACCTTTATCTTCTTCTGTGTCTGGTTTTCCACTAGAGCCTTAAATTCTTTAAACCTGTCAAAGAGTTCAGATTTATTCTTAAGGAAATATATCCATCTATTCCTTGAGAAGTCATCTATAAATGATACACAGTACATAGACTTACCCAATCATGGAACCTTCACAGGTCCAAACACATCATTGTGCACAAGCTCTAATATATGTTTTTCCCTCTTACCACTAGAGGGGAAACTTGCCTGATTCTACTTCCCATATACACAATTTTCATATAAATCAAAATCCAGAGAGCTATTACTCATACCTTCTACCATACATTTACCATGAAGTATTTGAAGGCCCTTCTCTCTAATATGTCCAAGCCTTTGATGCCACAACATGGTCTTCTCTCCAGAGACCACTAGATTTTCTACTCCACTTTCAGTAACCCCGGAACTGTTGCACCCATCAACAACACTGCTACCTTGCAGCTTGTATAGAGTTCCAATTCGAACTACCTGCATCAATACTAATGCCCCTTGAACCATCTTGCAGGTATCCTTCTCGAACAATGTTTTTACACCTACTTCATCTAGCTTGCTTACAAAACTTATATTTCTGGCTAATACAGGAATATGCAGAACACTCAGAAGTGTTCTAACCCTTCAACCTTGCAACTTCAACTTTACCTTTCCATGACCAATGATTCTAGCATTCCTGTCATCCCCTAAGAAGACATTACCACATCATATTTCTCGTACTTACAGAACCACTCTCTATGGGGAGTGAAGTGAAAGGATGCACCTGAGTCAATCAATCATGCCTCATCATCTACATATGTACTTGAAGAAGCCAAGTACACATCCCCACCATCTGAGGTGGTTTTCACCTCTACAGAAGGAGAATCATTAGATCCCTTTCCTTTATTAAGAGCTTTAGATTTACAGTCCCTTTTGTAGTACCCTTCCTTTCCGCATTTCTAGCACACCACCTTTATAAGTTTTTTGGGAGATTTAGATCTCCCTCTAGATTTATATATCCCACTCAATGACTTATTTTTTTCTGTTCTGGGACCGTCCTCATACAGACAAGGCATCACCATTCTGGCTTTCCATATTTTTCAGTCTCATCTCCTCCATTAGTAAGGATGAGACTATTTCATCAAATTGCAAGGTACTTATATTGCTACCTATTGCAATAACCAGATTATCTTACGAATCTGGTAGAGAACACAAAAAACCGATGCACTTATCTTCATCTGAAATTTTAATATCAACATATAATAATTGACTTACCACAGTATTATGCTTTGTCACCAAGTCTCCATTTTTCATCCTCAGGTTATACAACTTTTTCCGCATGAACAATTTATTCACCAGAGACTTAGATTGGTACGAAGTCCCTAACTTGTCCCACAAAGCCTTTGTCGTAGCTTCCCCTGATACATTCAACAATACTAAATCTGAGACACACAATCATATTGTGCTCTTTTCCTTCTGATCTAACTTCTTCCATTCGTCATCGAACACTTCTGTTGGTTTAGTACCTAGATCTACCATCATCCACTGATCTTTATCCACCAGCAGATCCTCCATCTTGATTTTCCACAACTCAAAACTCTAACCATTAAATTTCTAGATCTCTATCTTTCCACTGCTCGCCATCTTCTTCACCACCAGAATCCATCTCACAGATCTCCAACTGAACAGGTTCTACCATGAGCCTGAGCGAAACCCCTAAGCAACAATGGTGTCCCCTTGAAGTAGGGAAATTTTTAAGAACCCCCCCTAAATTTATATATATAATAAATGGGCGAATCTCCATGGTATATAGGAAAAATGGAAGGCGATTTTATCAATAATATAACATGTATATATAATTTTTTGGCGAATCTCTCACCAGGCATGGTGAATATTTTACTCAATTATAAAATCTTGTAAGATCTTGGTATTACCGTGGGTCAATACCATGGGTTATTATAAACCTGGAGCTTAAAAGTTACTATTAGTAATTTATAAAATTTAATAAAATTAATAGTTGGTTTTTATTTTATTTTTTATTTTAACCAAGCTAAAATGTTTAACATACATTAAATTACAACATCCATTTTTACTCTTGATCCACCCCCGAGAGGGATCAAATATTTTTTCACTCTATGCTAGTTTGCATATCACGATATTTGATACCTCTCGGGGGTTAGTAGATCAGAGTAAAGATGGATCTATGCTGGTTTAACTCCCCCATTTAAACATTCCAGGTGAATATCATGGGTCAATACCATGTGTCATTTTGGTGAATACCATGGTTCAATAGTAGGTGCCATTTTGGTGAATACCATGGGTCAATACCATGTGCCATTTTTATTTTTATTAATACTAATATTAGGGTTAATAATTTTTTTTTGCATGGTATTAATAACAATCTAGTCCATGGTATTAGTCCCATAGTATTTTGCCCATAGGTTTTACCTAAATATAACACATTTTTTGAGTGTTCTTAAATATAAGGTGACTTATGGAGTAAATATAAAAAACTATTTTATTTGTTTACCATACCTCTCGTTTATTTATATTTTTATTAATTTACCATACCTCTTTTACAAATATGGTATTTGGCCCATAGGATTCACTTAAATAAAACCTCTTTCTTGAGCCTTCATAAATAGAATGAGGGTTATGGACTAAATATAAAAAGAGGTTTTATTTATTTACCATACGCCTAGTTTATTTATATTTTTATTTATTTACCATACCTTTTGAGTAAGTATAAAAAGACGTTTTATTTATTTACCATACCTCCACTTTACTTATATTTTTATTTGTTTACACCCTTGCATGTATATAAGGTGACTTATGGAGTAAATATAAAAAATGTTTTATTTATTTACCATACCTCTCATTTATTTATATTTTTATTAATTTACCATACCTCTTTTATAAATATGGTATTTGGCCCATAGGATTCACTTAAATAAAACCTATTCTTGAAAATGGGCGAATGAATTCACTTAAATAAAATCTATTCTTGAAAATGGGCGAACGGAAGGTTGTAACTCCTAATTTCAAGGGCTAAATTTACCTTTTTACCCTCTCCCTTAAAATAAGGTGGGCTATTTGAGGTGATTTGTAAAAATGTACTATGATACAAAATATTCACCCACTAAAAATTTAAAACCCCTTAATTTCGCCAAACGGCGAAAATTTGCCCCTAAAATTTTCTATGCCTTGAAGCCAAAACAACTCTGATACCAAATGTAGGTTTTAACCCCATACAGAAATCACCAGTATACGAATTCTAAAACATGGAAAATAAACGATACGAGAGCATAAAACATGAAACAAATATACACAGAGATTTTCCCCCAGATCCCAAAAATGATACTAATAGCTTGATTTTTCATTATGTTCCTTTCAATGTTACAATACATAATTATACATGCTGAAGCATCCAATACCATGGACCAAAAACCATCACATCCAAAACCATGTGCTAAAAATCATGCACAAAACCATAGGTAGGTTCGCCCAACCCAGACTGGGGTTACCTGCACCCCTCAAACCCATGCGACTCACCCCGCTATGCAATTGGTGCAACGAAGGGGGGATTTTTCCCCCTTATAACCCCCCAGTTAACTATGTGGGCTAGTCATGGAAAGAATGTAACACAACCCAACAACCTCCCCATTAAGATAATTTTCTGTTGATTCACCATCCTTAACTGGATCAGGAACACTGGAGCATAGGTCTCCCCATTCTTTCCCATGTTTGCTATGGAAAAAAATTTGTATCGGACCCCATATCTAGGATAACTTGGTCCATTTCATATTCCCCTCTCTACGCAGTGAGCCCCATCTCACGCCCAGTCCTTGCCTTATGCTTGACAAGCTTTCTGACTACGCATGGTTTGCCAGTAGCGTCATCCTTTCTAGGACACCGATTGATTAGTTCCTGTACACACTTCACAGCCTTATAATCGTAGACCAGTTTCATGTAGGTCTCCAAGAACTTGGTAGTCATGGATGGGTCCATTTCTTCAACTAGGTTCTCCCTACTTCCTAAGGTAAAGGTCTCAGCAAAGCTTTTCTTTGCTTCCATAAATGTTCCTTTCGTGCACTCCAAATCAAACCCAATCTACTTTTCTAGTGCTCTGCGGACCCATTCACCCTCTGCAAGTTGCTTCCCTTTATCCTCGCCAGTCATTGTTATGCTCCACAGCATAATGTTTACCTTAGGGTCTTCCTCACGAGGCTCAACCCTCATCATCTGGAGGTTCTGCGTCAGCTCCTAAGGTTGTACCCGCTTTTCACAAATCTTAGCCAATAATATAGGGAAATGCTCAGTTGCATGGTCAAACTGAGTACAGTAGCAGCATGACATTTGTGTCGGATTTGGACAGTCCCTCATGTAGTGTCTTGGTCCTCCACAATTGTAACAAATAAGCTACCCTCGACCTCTACCAAGCACCACTCCACCTCGGCCTCGGTCATGCCCCTGATACTCACCTCGCGTTTCCCCAATGCCTTCGTCTAGAGGCTGCATTTCTACCTGCACCTTGTATGCAAATGTCTTTGTCCATCATTAATTCATAATTATGGAAATTTCACTCGTCATGACCTACTGATTGAAAAAAATTGTAGAAGAGCTATTGTGGTGTTTGTATGATCCAGGTGGATGTTTGTGGCCACCCACCTATCCCACTTGGACCCCCACAACTGGCTCTTTCAATTTTTTAGTTTCCTTAATTGTAGGACAAATTACTATTTTTAGCAATTTTTCAGGTCCTGAACTTCAGGAGCTGTTTTGAGGCCCTAAACGACATTTTTTGGGAAAACTAGGAGCAACATGGGTCATTGACTAATGATTGTGTTCCCAGAGTTGTATTCCTCAGATAGATCTTTCTAACGAGCTATTTTTCATGTCAAATGGAGATCGTATGCCAAAGTTACAACCCTAGGAATTTGATGTACTAATTTACCCAAAACGGGGCCCACAGTATGGCATTTCATCTCTTAGGGTTAGGTTTTTTGATGTTTAGGGCTTTCCATTGTTTCTTAACAATAAATAGGCCTTCAAGCCTCATTGTAACATAGTTCAGAGGCATGTAGCCGCCACATCTCTTCTCAGAGATAAGTCACCATCATCCTAGCTAGTTTATTTTCATCTCTGTTTGTAAGCATATTTCGGTATTTTATATTATTGAAATGAAGTATTATTTCCATTTCATCTTTATGTTTATGGTTATCCCTATAATTTTTTGCGTTCCTGTTTAAAACAGATCAATGGTATCAGAGTGGACTGCTTTTTTTGTCTATTTTTCTTTGCATGTCCCCAATGAGGTCGAGATATAAGGAGTTAGGGCTTGAACTAGTCGAAACTTTACAAGACCAGCCTCACAAATCCCAATGGCCTCCCATGGCGGATGAAAAGAAAGATGAGGGGGCAGGAGATCCTATCAAAATCTTGCTCGAAGAATCCCTCGAGTGACAAAGGAACGCAATGATGGACAACTTTTCCAAGATCCTTCAGCAGCTACCTAGAGGTGACGCATCGTCTTCTAACAGCTACTCTAGAAACACCACACCATTTAAGGTACAAGTTAATTTTTAAATCCCCATATTCAAGGGTTAGATAGATGCAGATACCGTAGATAAATGGTTAAATCAGCTAGAAGGGTTTTTTTCTGTTCATGAATTTTCGAGTCAGGAAAAGATTGTTTTTGCTCTTCTTAAAGCAACCGCCCACGTCAAGGACTAGTGAGAAACCTACGGTGAGTAGAAGGATGAAAGTACAAGCTCACTATTTTTAGCCACACCCACTTGGAATTCATTCCAGGACACAATCAAGGAGCAATACTACTCTGTGAAAAGCTATAAGGAAAAATATAAAAGGTGGACCACGCTGCGGCAGGGAAGGGACCAAGATGTGTCAGAGTTCACAAACATTTTTCATACCCTTCGCACACAGTTGGGTATCAAAGATTCTGAGCTACATCTGGTACTCAAATATCATGGTTATCTACACAGGTACATCCAGGAAGAGATGGAATTCCTGAACATCTCCTCACTCGGCACGACATACCAATACACTGTCAAAATCGACCAAAAGTTCAAACAGAAGAAGTGAGACTTTGGATCTGCGAATCCGAAGACCAAAGGACAAAGCCAAGGTTGGGTGACCCAAGACAACCTATCAAAGCCGCAAGAAAAGAACAATGCCATGAAGTCGAAGAAGGACACAGGAAAGTGGTGTGAGTTCCACAACAGCCCCACTCACAACAAGTGAGTGTCGGACCAAGCAGTCATTAGTGGCCAAGTTAAAGGCTTCAGAATCAAATGCATGTTTCGACCTTGAGTTAGAACCTGACAAGGGGAATGGAAAAGGAAGGCAGATCATTGATGCTAAGTCCAGCGCCACTGTTGCCACCGCCAAGGTACAGAGGAGGGGGATTAACTTTTCCACTCACAAATGTGGGTGAAGGGTTCGCCGCTACAATTCATTGTTGACAATGGGAACCAAAAGAACCTCATTTCAGAAAAGGTCATGAAGCAGTTGGGCCTACTGACTATACCACACCTGTAGTTGTATAGTATCAGGTGGCTTCACCAAGGACAAGATCTCTGAGTTCACCAATAGTGTCGCCTTCCCTACAGCATCAAACCGTTCACAAACGAGGTATTGTGTGATGTTTTACCTCTAGATGTTTGTGATGTATTATTAGGCTAGCCATACTTATGGAGGCAACATGCTGTGTATGAGTCAAGGCCTCACACTTTTATTATTTCTTTGGATAAATCAGTATACAGGATACCGTAGGTAGCCCCACCTACCACCACCTCTTTGATCACTGCCAAGAAAGGTAGCAAGCTCATCTCCTAGACTAGGAAATTCTTTTTTTGTCTGGCTCACTCCCAAAGTAAGGGGAAGATTTTCACCACATCCATGACCTATGTGAAGGGTTCCTCCACGTAGTAGCAGTAGCATAGGGATACAATAATGAAATAACATAGGAACAACTTCTCCTCACCCACAGGGGTACCACACAAGCTTTAGGTGGGCAACAAAATCTGGTTGCATCTGCAGAAAGAATGCCTTACAAGAGCCCATGAGAAGCTCCGACGACCTCGACATGGTCCTTACACCATTACCAAGGCCGTGGGAAATAATGATTTAGAGCACAACATTCCCCCATTCCTTTAATTGCATTGAGTGTTCAATGTGGAACACCCTCAACCATGCTTCCCACCATTACTGGACACATCAGAGATTGCAGAACAACTCACAAGGGGCCAAGTTCAGCAGATGGAGGAACTCAACACAATGGGGGCCATTGATTCCTAATGGGGGAGGAATGATCCAGGTGGATGTTGGTGGCCACCCATCTATCCCACTTAGACCCCCACAATTGTCTCTTTTAGTTTTTCATTTTCCTTAATTGTAGCACAATTTACTATTTTTAGCAGTTTTTCGAGTCCTGAACTTCCGGAGCTATATTGAGGCCCTAAACAACATTTTTTGGGAAAACCGAGAGCAACATGGGTCATTGAATGATGTTTCTCTTCCCAAAGTTGTAGTCCTCAGATATATCTTTCTAACGAGCTATTGTATGCATCAAACGGAGATCGTACGACAAAGTTACGACCCCGAGAAGTTGATGTACCGATTTACCCAAAACGGAGCCCAGAGTTTGGCATTTCATCTCCTAGGGTTACATTTTTGGATGTTTAGGGTTTTCCATTGTTTCTAAACAATAAATAGGCCTTCACACCTCATTGTAATATAGTTCAGAGATATGTATCTACCACATCTCTTCTCAGAGATAAGCTACCATCCCCTAGCTGGTTTATTTCCATCTCTGTTTGTAAGCATATTTCAGTATTTTACATTAATGAAATGAGGTATTATTTCCATTGCATCTTTGTGTTTATGGTTATCTCTGTAATTTGTTGCGTTCCTGTTTAAATATGGATCAATGTACGAATTTCTGCAGCAAATGGCAATTGTCAGTCACATGTTTCCTAGCCACCTAACATATACCGCACCATAGCGTGCATCCTGCACTTGGCCCTACCACAACCTCTAGCCTTAGAGGCATTGGCCCTCCTGCTGCAACATAATTCGCAAAGACCAGGCAGTGGTATTTATCATGCCCCTAACTTTTTCATTTTAGGCACCATATCTCTTCGCACACCTCTGGTTGAATTGTTTTATCGTTCTTCAGACTCTCCAGTTCTAAGCAAAGGTTCTATAGCTACGCATGAATCTACTGAACCCCCATATTCAGATATTGCATTGGTGTTTCATGCAGTCTCATTGCGATATCCAAGGCTTCTACCAGGGTTGTAATCTTCTGTGGTGACAACGCAACCCTTTGTTGGGGCAGGAGCGAGGCCACAATCCATTCATGGTGCTTCCCATCAGTTAGGTTCATGTTGGCTTCACATATCGTACACTTCAATCTTTGATCCAAATCCCAGGGCATCTCCCATGCTTCATCATGATCTCATTGAATCCCACAATTGATTGTGCTTGAGACTTAGGTCTACTGAATTCTCTATTCAGCGCAGCCTGGATATCTACCTTAGTATTGTACTTAATGTACCATGTTAGTATGTGGTCCTGCAAAGGACTAATCAATGTGGCTTTCCTCATTTGGTTGTCTGTGATACCCTAAGCTTCACACACAGTGTTTGCGATGAACCAAAACTAGTCAAGATATTCATTCCCTATGCCCTTGAATATAGGTAGCTTTACGGAGTTTTCCATGTTGAATAGTGGTGGAGGTGGCGATGGTGTGCATGACGGGGTGAGTGGTAGAGGTGAGGATGAAGGCAACATGGATGGATGGAACGAGGATGGGGGCGGTGCAAGTATTCGTAGGAACCCTTGTCTTATTAGTTGAATAACACTTAGTGGAGAAGAATGCATTGCTCCTTCATCATCACTTAATGGATTTTCAATCAGCGGGCTATACTGAAGGCCTTTTCTTCCTCCATCCCTGAAATACCTTCCACTTCACGTAGCTCCAAACATCAAGGTAACCACATGACCCACTTTTCACACAAGAGTGTCTTAATCCATGTATTTAGTGACTTCAAATACTTACCTCACGTTCCTTTAAAGAAGCGGCACTATGCTTCACTATAACTAACAGAAGTATCGACCGTGAAATCTGTCACAAGTCCTCCTATGATGTGGTCGAGCCAATGGAGGACAGCACGCACGATCTTATCTTTAGAGGCTTCCAATCTACGTACTAACTCTAGTGTCCAAACAATTGGATTTTCAAGCCTCCACCTTCCTTGGCCATCTTCCAGCTTCACGATCCACTCGTATAACTCAACTAGGAAGGAATAGAAGAATCTTTCATGTATTTGTTTGTACATATATCTCTCCAACCACTGTTCTTTCATCAATCGCATATTCTTGTTCTGTTGCCGCGAGTTCACAGATATTTCTATCCAAACAATTTTTGATCTCTTTCTTAGTTGGATTCCAATGACACGACATCACACATCTCGTTATGTAGATCCCAGTCCCAACAACGGAACCATTTGTTGGCTTGATGGGCCCTGACCTAGGTTCATTGTTAGTCAGCCAAGAAAATCCCTACACTACTGACCCTTTCAGCATCAACCCACAGAGCATGCACCAAAGTCTCACCTGAAGCAGTATGGGGGGATGCAAGAACCAAGTTTCCATGCCCTGAGATGGTCATGATGTCGATCTTACACCCTAACCCATGTCTTCACGCAGATCGATAAGCCCTTAGGGCTTATTGATGTTCCTTCTTTTCCGACTTTCAAAACCTTCACGAAAGTATACGACTAACCTTCGCACAACTCTAACCAGTGATCCACGCACTTACAATCCTTTGTAACTATGTACTGTTACAAGTTCCTGAATTACCTTAAGTGTTCGCCAATGTGACCATGAAATTAAGGTTATCTTCACATAAACATATATTCTTATTTGCGTTCAAATAACAGATAGAAACAGATGCATTCACGCATCAACTTATCATTATAACATAAACCCAAAACTTAAAATAACATAATCAGATGCAATAATCAGACACAAAATACAGATCAAATTCAAAATAATTCTCTTTTATTGATAATTCAAGTTCCTAGTATAGGCTCTATTTTCCCTATGCACACATCTGTAGGGGTCCATGCACTCAGTTGCGAACTTCTATCCTAGGCCTCTGCGCACTCAGCTGCAGAGCATCTACTTACGTTAAGACTCTCGCTCTTAGCTCTCCTATGACCCAAATCACTTAGAACTCTACTTCTTACTACTATTGACCCCTTAGAACTTACTTAGCTTGTTTTTATACAATCCCATGGTCCACAGACCATGGGTGGATCTTTATAGCCAACATGATTATTTACAAAAAAAGGGGGACAACCCTCAATAACTCTTGACATCATCATGCTCCACGACCAAAAAATGCGGAGACTTTACATTCTTTATACAAAATTTGGGCTTTCTACCCCAAAACATAGGCTTTTAGCCCAAAAATTGACTCTTAAGGGAACCCGTTCCCAACAGTAGTCCATGATCAAGAGGAGTCCTATGGTAGCTGCAAGATTCTGGTAGAGAATCATCACAATAGAAGGATTATTGGAAAAAACCATAAAATGATTACTATGGTGATTGGGAGTCTAGGAGGAAACCATGGTCGTTGCATTTATCTATAGAGAATCATCATAGTACCAGGCATACTTGAGAAGCCATAAAATAATGACTATGGTGGTTGCGAGTTCAGGATTCCAAGCATAGGAAGATGAGTCAAGGAGCAAAGAATGGTAGAGATGTTTCAACCATTTTGTAGGTAGCATATGAGCTAAAATCCTACATTAGACACTCTCTATTGGAAATTTATCTGAAATAACTTTCCAACAGTGTGTGGAAGTCTAAAAATGGCCTCCTAGAGCAAAAGTTATGGTCTGTCGAAGTCAGGGTCTTGAAGTCCTAAGCATGTAGAAATATTGGAGGTCACTAGAGCAGAAGGATGAACTTGGAGGTCAAAGTAGAGCATAGCATCGAAGAAAGCTATATCGAAGATGAGAATATTGGGATATAGAAAGTTGGAGGCCATCAGACCATTAGAGAAGGTGGATATCAAAATATGAAAAGGTTGAAGCCATCAGAACCACGTAACTTCTTAACACTTGAATTTTTTAGAAGTTACAATACATGGATTTTCTGATATTGTTAAAACTGTTGAGGGAAGCATAGCAGATTGGAAAAAGGACTTCGTTTCAAAACTAAGGCTTGACGAGACCCCTTCTATCTCCTCTGGTAGGATACATGGTGACATATGATTGGCTCTGAGAAGCTACAGTGGAAAATGACATCAGCATCACATGGTAGTAAGGTGGACATGTATCAACTTGTTTTGTCATTTTTGGTGGCCTAATGGGGAAAACTATAGTGACACGTCACCACTCAAGAGGTGCCACATGGAGAGATGAAGAAATCATGATGTCATCTCGAAGGTTAGCATATCAGAGGTTGAGGACCTCGTAACTCCTGTGAAAATGGAATTTGAAAAGGTTACAATAAAAGGGACTCTGATATTGTCTTGAAGATGTTCATGTGGATACCAAAGGAACTAAGGGCTAAGTAGATGGAGATAAAATTCCATCAGGACTTTGAAAAAGTTACGATATGTAGGATTCTTATGTAATATTACAGTGGTATGCTAAGCAGACTATCACAAGCCTGGTCTTATGAGAAATAAAATGTTTAGGGGGCTAAGCAATAAGGGGATAAATGCATTGAAATTGTGTGATATCATAATTTTCTTTTGATGAGCCTTAGTATTGCAATAAGAATGTTGTAACTCCCAAGGCTACCAACTTTAATTATCAACCCAGGGTTCGTACAAACTGAAGAGGTATCAGAACTATATGTGCATAATATAATGTGTCGTTACTTCTTTTTCATGATCTAAGGGAGCGAATGTAATGAAATCAAATTCTAAACTAATTTCATAAATGGAAATGTTACTTTGAAACTAGGCAAGGTCAAAAATTTGTAATTGAAATGCTAAGAGCATGAATTCAAATAAATAGGCCTAATCTAATTTTTAAAAAGGCATGTCCTAATTGGTGTTTTATTCTTTCTTAATCATGGACTTAGAGCCTAGGGATTATTATTAAACACTAAGAGAAAAAAAACCAATTTTTTTAAGCAAATTTGGTCAAGTTTACACATGTTAGAGGAGTGCTACAGTAAGTTACAATGTTTGCTACAAGAAGTTACAAGTTTGCTACAACAAGATATCATTCACCGAATGACCAATTAAATCAAATCCAAATGGAATGGGAATTTTTTTATTTTTTTTGAGCAAGATCTTGTAGGTATCCATTCCAAGTGGAATCACTCAGAAATACCCCGGTTAACATGTGCTGAAAAATAGCAGAAAATTACTAGTCTGAAATGTAGAAATTCAATAACTAGTGAGCTAGTTAACCTATCAAACGACTAACCTAATGAAGTTCAAATGAAATGGGGTAAAATTTTTTATTAGCTAGAATTTTTTTAATGATATAATTCAAGTGGAATAAACTCAAATCAAGCTCATTAGCATGTTCTAAAAAATAACAGAAAAGCTACAAGGGACTTCCATAATATTTTAGATTTATGAATAAGAAAACTAATCAAAGTAGCTCAATGATTACTATGACCTTTCAAAGTTGTTGCAAGGATGAAATAATGCTTTTGATCTTGTAAAATAACTCACTTCAACCATTTAACCCAATCCTACAAAAAAAAATCATCAACAAGAGATGCATGTGAATAAGAAGTGAAAAAGAAGAAAAGTAAATTATACAACAGGGCTCTGAGGCTCCTAAGATGGCCAAGACCAAGGATACTTAGTGTCCTATAAAGGAGAGTAAGATTTAGAAGCTAAAAATGGCACCAATCTTCATTATTTCCATCAATCCAATTACATCCTTGCTAGAAATGAAAGTGGAGCTCCAAAAATACAAGTTTTTCTCCATAAGACTACTAAGGAAAACCAACCCCTAGAGGAAAATTCAAATTGATACATGTACAAAATGATGAGGCAGAATTCTCCTTGAAAGGAGGAATATTTCCCCTCCAAAACCCCTCAAATAGAGGATTTGGTTCCCAAGACTAGGAATCTACATTAAATGACAGGGAACCCATTCCTAGATTTTTTCTATCAATGGAGCTCCAAAATTTGTGAATTAATTTCATAATGTACTGCTTATTTATTATCCAATATTGACCCTCCTGTAGTAAGGATCAAGTCCTAAATTATCTCCTCCTCCAAATCTTCATAATCTTCCCAATATTCTCACAATATTCTACAGAAATAAATAATATTAGGCACAAATATGAAATTATCCAAAAACCTTCCTAATGAACATATTAAAGTTAAAAATATGTCATCTAATGCAAAAAGAGAGGTTTAATGTGCTCAGGGATGGTCATATGGGCCTTAATTTATGTCTAATTTGGAGACCCATCATACCCCCTTCTAAAAATGTTGTTCATCCTCCGAGCAACTTAGTGACTTCATTGTGCCTCATTCATGGCCCTGATGGCCTCTCTCTTGTACATTCATCTCTTAAGAAGCTTGGTTGTAGGTTTTGCAAGGAGAAGTACAAAATGTAGTTGTTCTTTTCATGATTATTTAGCAATCCTTCAAGCACAAGAACATAACATTCCTCTTTGCAAGTGAACTATATTGGCTTGTAGATACATTTCATTCACATCCTCTACCTTGAAACCTTCATTCCATTATCGCTAATTTTCCCAAAATTGTTTATACCATTAGCTTGCCTTTTCCCCTTATTCAAGATGGCTTTTTGAAGATTTTTACATTTGGCAAGGTCTTCCACATCCTTTTCCAATCTCCTGTTTCCTTTTTCCACTATTTGGACACCTCTAAAACCCTCAAAATGCCCTCATGTGTGATCTTGTAGCAAGATAGAGCATCATGTAGCAAACCTATAGAAAACCACAAAACCTATCAAATATTGGCCAAAATTCCACCTCGTGCTCAATTATTTTTGCCTCTTACCTTTCTATAACATCTTCTAGGCATTGGAAAAATGCTAGAAAAGGATTAGAGACCTCTTGGAAAGCCTATTTTCATCACTGTGGTTTGAGTTTTTTGATGGTGAATTCCTTCTTGCCTTTTGTTTCCTTCTTCTTCT
Organism: Pinus tabuliformis; assembly: GCA_031772625.1. Taxonomy (NCBI): domain Eukaryota; kingdom Viridiplantae; phylum Streptophyta; class Pinopsida; order Pinales; family Pinaceae; genus Pinus; species Pinus tabuliformis. The sequence goes on from CM062807.1 coordinate 126,808,848, forward strand.
CTTTTGTGGCCTAGATAATTTCCTAATGAACTTTGGGTTTCTCTGTTTTCATTACATCTCTCTTAGGCACTGCTATTTTAGTTTCTCATACAGTTTGTTCATTTCTTCCTTCCTTCTCCTTGAGTTTTTCTTTTGGCCAATTTCCCTCTTCTCCCTCTTCTTCTACTTATTCATTATATTAGTCTTCTCCTTATTCTTGGTTGTGAGATTTATATGGTTAGATCCAACCCCCATATCCTTCAATACACATTTCCAAAGTTGGCAAGTCAATTTCCGATTTATACTAGAAGTATTAGATATTCCTATGTAATGGCAGTTTTATGACAGAGGAGAAAAGAAAAACTTTCTCATATTTCTTGGAGGAACACTGATTTCATGATCACTCAAAAATAATTAAAATTCCCTTTCTTAGCAGGCTCAATTCATAGGAAACATCGATATTTCATTTTTTATTTGTAAGAATTTATCAAAAGTTTCCCATAGGTTGTACTATTGAAAAACTAAAAAACTTTGTAGGCTTCTTGTTCACATATGACAAGGATAAATATGTACTTGTCATTTCTTTGTGTGTTTTCCTTCTAATCCTAGGGTTTCGAAGTGAAATTCCTCAAATTTGGTGTCTAATGTAACAACTTTTTCCTTCTTGTAGCATCTTTGTTTTTATACTCTGTCTCTCTTGTAGAAACCTTGTTTCTCCTGTAGCATCTATTTTCTCCTATAGCAGCACAAAATCCTCTTGCGGCTCATTAGTCTTAGCTCCCCAAGTGTTTGGATTTCTCTATGAGGCTTGGTCTACTTACCCTTAGCTTGGAGGGAGGTAATTCCTTCAATTTTCTCCTTATTTCCCTCTAATTCTTCCTTTTGCTGACAAGTCAATTACTTAATTGTGATTATGGTTGCTGAGGGAGTTTGACGCTTCCCTTGCTTGAGTGTAGTGCTTCTCCTTCTATTGAACCCCCCCCCATTTCTCCTAGTATTCTACCTTGACGTTATGTAGGTGTGGAACCCAAAAAAAATTTAAACAGTCTTAATGGTGAAACAATGGTAAATTGTTTGTTATTATTGAGGAAGAAGGGTGCTTGAACTTATGTCAACCAAACTATTTTCTCTTCTCTTAACCACAAAAAACTTGAAAAAGACCTCATACTTATCAATTGATTGTTGCAGGCTCTTAATTAAAAAAAAACTTCTTATGCAATTGGAAGTAGAAATGAGGAAGACGGGTGTCACTTACTTCTTAATAAAGAAAAGTACAATGTGCATGAAGGTTTAAGAAAATATTGGATCACTATGAAACCTTTTTTTCTCCTCCCAACTCTTCTTGTAGCCCCTATTGGCCTTGCTAGTGTCGGTATCTTCATCCCTCCGTCAGTGATCAAAATTCTCTTTTTGCATGCATTTTAGGTGTCTCACTCAATCAGCTGCATTCCATTAGGAGCATGGATCATCTGACGGTAGTGGCTTGTTTTACATTTTCCCTCATGCCCTTTACCTGTCGGCCCATTTCCATTCATCTCTGCAGTCATTTTTTTCCTTTAAATTTGCAATGGTCATTTTTATGGTTTCAGTTTCATTAGGTCTAGGGTTTCATCAAAAAGGTCTTCAAAGGGTTCAATAACGATCAGCAGGTGCATGAGGAGTTTGAGTAAAGTTCCAGTACCAATAAATTCCATCATCATATGTCCAGAAATGAATTTTTGGTTCAATAACGGTCAGCAGGTGCATGAGGAGGTTGAGTAAAGTTCCAGTACCAATAAATTCCATCATCATATGCCCAGAAATGAATTTTTCCTCAAAACTTTGTTTTGAAGAAAAACAGAGTATTTTATCTTTTCATTTATCTAATTTGATGTAATTCGAATTTTTCATATGTAACAGTTTCAGTGGCAACCCTGGTCACCTTTCCAAGCTTTAGCATCTTCATCTCCTACAACGAAAACAAAAAGTTAAGTCATTCAGTTCATAAAAGGCAAAATAAAGCAAAATTGCCTAAAAACAGAGTTTGAAAAGAAAGTGTCAAATGTAAACATTACAAAAGTGGGTTTTATGAAGTGAAAAATTAAAGTTTTTCTTACATAAGTTATTTCTTGTGTTTAAAAGACTCATTTTCATCCAAAAAAGCAAGAGATACTTAGAGCAAGATCGTGGTAGAAAAATCGCAGCAAGGAGTTTCAGTTTTGGGGGTGCGGTGCATAGAGCTGCAAGCTCGATTTCACCCATAAACTCTCTCAAATTTCCAATTTCGCTCAATCCTATGGTGTGCAAGTAATTCAAGCCTTCTTCCCTTGCTATTGAATGAGTTTTTCTTAAAGTTTATGGTGGTTTAGTGAGGTGAAACTCAAAACCTACCTCCTTTCAATTTTTGCTCAAAAACAATTCCTAGGGTTTGCATTTGTGTTCTCGCTACCAAGTCCACTCCATCACTCCCTCACTCTTTGGCTCCTCCATTTATTTTCCAGTTTCATCCACTCATTCCCTAATTCCCATATTCCTAAAATTCACTAAACCCATATCCCTAACTTCCACTATCCCAACCCTAGTTACAAATCCCTAAACCCCCTATTTCCCAAAAAACTTGTCATAACATTCCCAAAACCCCTCATATCCTCTCCCTCCACAGTCCCTCATATATTCTTATCCTTGGTGGCAGAAAACTAAAAACACCATAAATCTCTTCATAATTATCAAGAAAACTCACACATTAGCAAACATGGAGTCTGATCCTTCCTATGACCGAGATGAAGAGACACATAGTGACTCTCCTATAGAAATGCATGCACCAAGGAGGCCTCACAAGGATGGAAAACACATAAGAGAGGATACTACTTCACTTGCTGAACTACATGCCTACCCTCTTGTTGTCACATGCTTTCAACACTAATCCTGTTATCAGTTCTGTGAGATGATAGAGAGAGTCCAGTATCATCATGATTTGGCCAGGTTGTTTGTGCTCCATTTACATAATGGCCAAGTCACTCTAGCAGGTGTGACATTCACCTTGACACCAGAGTTTATTTCTCTAGCAACTGGCATTCCAAATGTTGGTGAGTAGTGGAATAAAAGGCAGCAGATTGATAGAGAACATTAGGAGCCTTACATCAAGGTTGGTTATCACATACATCTCAGCAGAGTTTTTCCCTTCCGGTATCTAAAAGACTCATATGCTCCCTTGATGAAACTCATAATTAAGTATTTCAGCTGTGTGGGTCGGTTTTCCCGCCTATATGCCCATTACATCATATTGTTGATGCACTTTACCAGGGTGAGAATGATGAATCTCCCCTACTTCATGTGCCGAAATATTGAGAAGATGACCACCCTAGTGCAAAGGAAGACTCCTCAGCAGCAGTATAATAGTATATATCATTTTGAAATCATCAAAATTGTGGTCATGCATCAGCTTGGTTTGCAAAACATCTCATGAGAGGATTTCATTTCTCATGAGGTCTTCATAGCTCCTCAAGTACCTCCAGAAGCTTTTCATGAGACAAGTGGACCTTCACATCAACAAGAGAATCATGAGACACAGACCGCTAGTGTGCCAGTGTTTGTCACCTATCAAAAGGGCACTAGAAGGTTGTTTGCAATAGCAAAGCGAGTATTATCTCCACCCAGGGTGGAAGGGGTCTCACTTCCTCCATCAGCAGAGTAGGTTCATGACAAGGGCAAGCAACCATTACATGATGAGGGGCCTTCAGGTGAGCAGGAGATAGATTTCATTCTCATTCAGGATGATGACACTGATTTGGGCCCACAAAGCTCAAAGCTCAAGGAGATCATCCAAGAGCAACAGGCAGACATCAATGATTTGTCCCTCAACCTAGAAAGAGCTAAGTGGATAATAAAATACCTAGAGCAAAGAAACAAGCAGCTAGAGAATCAGCAAACCATTATGGAGCTGCAAAACATACGAGAAAACCACCAAGCCGCCAAGAGGAGGAAAGTGAAGCTCACACCACTTGAGCAAGAAATCAATGTTGATCGAGAATATTGGCTTGAGAAAGCTAATATCCACTTAGAAAAGTTTATAAATAAGGCCAATAGGGAGAAAACAATGTTGAGGCACATGGCCTACCATTACTTGGCGAGAAATAAAAGTTGCAAGGCAAGAATCAGGAACTTGAAGGCCAAGTTGAAGAAGGCAACGAGGAAGTGAAAAGAGCAAGATAGACCTCAGATACTTGCTAAGGCTTCCTTGGCCCAACACAACACTTGATGGAGAAAACTTAGCCCAAATTTCAAAAAATTTGGGACACTTTTTGCATTTTTGGAATTTTTGGGCTAAAACACAGGTTTTTCTACCCAATGCATCGCGCCACCTGGCGCTTGCTTTTGATGGGCAACTCCTTTTGATGAAAATTCAGCATTTTTGGATTTTTCATGGAAAAATATGCATGCTCATCAATGGCCAAGAAATTTTGACAGGTTTTGAGCCCCCAAAAAGGTCAAAAACACCCCAAAAATGACCTTTCTGCCCCTTTTGGACACATAGGAAGCAGTGTTGGGAGAACTCAATTTTGGAGGGGAAAATTGAGGCCAAATTCCAAAATTCCACTTGTTATGGAAACTAGACAGGTAGACATTTCCAAAAAGAACACTTGGAGAAAATTTGGACACCGGGAAGGCCTCCAAAATTAGCTGCAAACTGGCGCTATGCATAGGGAAATCAACACGGCACATTGGGGAAATTTTGCTCAGTTTGACAAAAAATACTTTGTTTTTCACCTAGTTTCTTGACACTTTGACTTTTCTTCTTCTCAATGTCAAACTCATGATGTAATTTAATGTAATTTGATGGATATTGATGTAATTATGCTAAATTTTCACTCATAGGGGTAGATTCATCCATGGAAAAGTAGTTTGTAATTGAATGAATCAGTTCCCTAGTTTTTAGAGGCAAGTTGTTCCACTGCCTACTTTTTAGTTCCCAGTTTAGAATGTCTTGGAATGGCTCAAAAACTTATGAGCTCGACCCCTAGAGGCTAGGATGAGTTATTGTTTGCCTATATCTTGTGATTTTTCAGTCATTAGCATGGTTGGAATTTTGAGAAAGCTTGGAGCTTCATTGTATACTCATTTCAGTAGTTTTGGCTAAGGAATAGACTAGGGTTTGCAGCACTTTATGGGATTCATGTGACATCTTGCTTTGGTATTATGTCTCCTTATATAATTGTAAGTTTACATGTGTTTTATGTATGCAATTATCTCTCTTGCTTCTTCTTAACTAAAACAAACAAGGACAAAGGTAGAATCCATTGAAATTGCAATGCTCTACCTAGGGTTTGTTTAGTTATTTATGTTTTCAGTTGTTTGAAGAGGATCCCTGAGGTTTTCTTGCCCTCTTCAACTCCTAACCTATCTAAATCTCTCCATTTCATTCAATTTGAAGTTCCAGCTTAGTTGCCTACCTTGCCCCATAGAGATCTCTGCAAAACTGAGCCTCATTCCCTACACCCAAATCTGCCTTTCTATTTGAGCCAACAAAACATCATTATATCCAATCAAACTCTTTTTCACACATACCTAGCCTAAAATCAGTCTTCACATTAGTCATCTTAAGCCTCATTGATCATATTTTGCTGAGATTGACAAGGAGAGAGCCCTCTCTCGACCTGGTAGGGCTAGCTACCAGGTTAAGCGTGATTTGATGTTATCCTAGATCCTACTTTTCTCAGCTTGAGGTAGATTTAGGCACTAACAAGCCCTTTTGTAGCACATGTATGCTTGCTTGTCTCTTTTTCATGTAGCACTAGTATAATGTGTTTGAAACTCCTCAATGGCACCCTAGGCACTAGCTTGTTCTTCCCATACCTGTTTTTGGAATGAGTGACGGTGAAAACGAAGTTGAGCCAACATATAATATCCAATTTTGGTTAAAATATTGGATCACTTTAGTGACTTGGCATTAACCTAAGTTTCCTCTTATGGATTGTTGTCCCTACTAACTGTAATCATTTCTCTCTCCTTGTAATCATCACTTTTCCCACTTTGAATACTTCACATTTCATGTGTGTTCAAGTAAACTACAATCTTACTAGTCGAGGGAAGCCAAGTTTATTGGCCACCTTCAGCCTATAAAAACTTCTCTTATGTGCATTGAAAACAGTTTTTTTACCTTAATATGCTCAATAGGAGAGGTGAAGAACAAATGCATACCTGTGCCTACCTGATATCGAGATAATGTAGATGCATGCATGTTTTTGTGGGGCTTCATATCATAATGGGTTGAAGGAGAGTAATACATGTTTCTTCTGATTTCATGATCGATCCATGCTTCTCTAGAGGTGCTAATTTTCTTTGCTTGATTCTACACAAGTCTTCATATCTTGATGATTCCTTAACTGATAAGGTTGTTGTGTGAAATTTTCTTTCCGGTGTTCAATCTTCTATTGGTGGAGTGCATGGACTACTTCCTAAGGAGGGTGTTCTCTTTCTCAATCTATAGAAATGACTTCATGATCATCAAGGTTGCTATATCTTATGCTATGTGAGTGAAAAAAGAATTGATGTTGAGTTCTATTGCAACTGTTTAGGCTGCTACATGAGGAATCCTCTTTCTATAGCAATCATTTAATTCGTCTTCGAGACCTCATTACTACATGTGGTATTAATGGAAATTTCATAGGAAGTGTAAGGACAGGCATAAAATCATTAAGCGGTGGTGTAGGTGGCGGAAAAGTTTACGACAAAGTTTTTTGCTAATTTTTTCATGTAAGGGAGAGGGGAATTTGAAGATGAATTTTGGTTAGATTGAGAGGATGAGTGACGAAAGTGGCATTGGGGGACCTATCTCAAACTTCCCTAAAGAAGACATAGTCTTTCTACCCCTTTATCTAATCGAATTTCCTCATGTAGATTCTTCTTGGCCATCATGTAACAATTTAGACCTTCCTGTAGCATTTCAAGACAACCTCCTATAGAAAAATTGTTTTATGCATATCTCTCAAACAGTAGACTAGATTGACCAGAAATGTTTTGAGCATGTTTCCATCATCCTTATGCACCTTCCCAAAATAATATTTCCCAATGGATGCATGAATCTCGAAATAAAATAAAAATGGTTGTAGGTGATAGAGGTCAATTTCTTGAAAAATGTGCATCGGAATTTCCTAAAATTTCTTGAGAATTTTACCATCATCCATATGCATTTCCTTGTGAAATATCTCGGAGAATGGATGCACTATGTTCAAGATATGATAAAATAATTTTCTTCTCTGTGTATTTTGGCTTCTTGTAGCAAAGAAGAGCCCTCCTATAGCATTTTAGGGCATTGAGGAAAATGAATGAGAAAGACTTGGAAATGATGGGTGGATGTTGGAAATGGATGAGGGTGATGGATTGACATGGCTTTGGTCCTTTTGGAGCATCTGAGAAAAGGAGGAGAAAGTCCAAGTTTGACTTCCTTTGACTATATTTTTGATCAAATCTTTTCCTTTTGGTGCTAAAGTATTATTGTTAAATTCTTTCAAATGTTCGAGACCACCTGCATTCATGAGAGAGAGATACATGTAGCAAAGAGTTTTTATATTTTTTCAATTTTTTTTTAGGCCTACCAGCTACTTCAATGAGGTTTTCAACTAGTAGGTTTGTCTAGGCGCCCCAGATGAGGTTTTCACCAAGGATCCTTTTTTTTCTCTTTTTCAAACCCATTGACCGCATCATGGGGGTTTTCAATCAATGATCCAATATCAGATACCTCAAACGCGTTTTTCACCTGAGATTTTATTTTTTCTCTTATTTTTCATTTTTTTAATTTCTTTTTCTTTCCTACTCTACCTAAAAAAAGAAAATCATTTTCAAGTGTAGGAATACTTCCAATGTAGCCACTTGCATAACAGGATCATAAATAAAATAATGTGCACTCGAAGCATATGCTTTGACATGTACCTGAATGTGAGATACCAACTACTTTGACTAAGATGAGATAAAAAATTGTTGAAGAAGAGTGTGTTGTTGCAACTTAATAATTTTCTGGAACCATATTTCAATATAGTTGTGATGCCCCTAGTCCACTTGCTGATTTGGATCATCTTGGATGTCTTCTTCTTCCATGAAATTCAAATATTCTTCTTTTTGTTGATTATTATCTTGAACACATAGAGGATCTAATGGTGAACATGATGTAACTTCCTCAATCTCTGATTCTGATGTCTTCTCTCCATCAAGTGCAGCCCATGATCCTTTGGTTTCCTCATTTGAATCTTCTTTTGGATGTTGTCCTTCAATGACACCAATATAATCTGTTTTTTTCAATACCTTTCCTAATATAAGATGAATACCATTTATATCAAGAGGATGTTTGGAATTGGTGTGCCTCAACATTGTAACTGGGCTAAGCTACTTCCTTGTGTGGGTTATGAAATGGTGGTACACGTAGTTGAGTGGGAGTGGATCTTTGAGATGGATGTGGTTGATATTGTGGTGAAGGTGAAGGTGGATGGTAGGGACAACAAGGAGTTGGTTGTGGAGGATATTGTGGAAAATATTGAGGATATTGTGGATTTCTCCCATAAGGTCCTTTCCAACCTTGTTCCAAGATTTGTTTTTTGGGTGAGATGACCAAGGTTGCCAAGGAAAGGGTGTGTTCCAATTATTTTGAGATGGATGTGTATAACCTTGAAATTATGGATTAGGTTCTTGCATTATACTAGGTTGACTAGGCTACCATGGTCCTCTTGGAGATACATAACATAGTTGCTTTGGTGATTGACTTCCTCCATTGTCCTCTTGGTAAACTTCCTTCAACCTTGGTAATGATGGGAAATATTTAACATGTAGTTCTGCATGGAAAACAAAAATATTATCATCTTCTTTTTCCTCATCTTCCATTCTTAACATTTCTACTAGTTTGCTTAGATTGCTAAGAACTTTTGTTTTAAATTGATCAAAAAAATTTCCAAGTTTAGCTTGACTTACCGATCTTGATGTTGATTTACTTACTCTTGCCCTTCCTCTTCATATGTGTTTGCATGTTTCACAAATTTAGTGAAATTATAATTGGCATACATAACCTCTACTCATGAGTTTAAGAATATCAATCCGTTCATCCCTAATTATTCCAAGTAAGAGGGTTTTTAGTGTGTCAAATCCTATATGATGTAATTTTTCCCTCTTAACATTATACATGAACCTCTCTATTAGATACTTAAGGCTCTCATCTTCTTTTTTATTCAACTAAATATTTATTCTTTAAGATCATGATATTTATATTTTTCTAGAAATATCTATTGCATATCATTCCATGATCCTTTTGAAATAGTCCCTGAACTCATGAACTATTTAATAGCTCTATCCTTCAATATTGCTGGAAATAATCTCAATTTTTGAGTTTTTAATAACTGACCATAAGATATAAAAAAAAATTCAAATTCAAAGAGAAAGGTTTATGGATCCTCTCACATCGTACCATGGAAGTTGGGAAGGAAAGATGGAGGCATGTTCTTCATATGAACCTTGATATAAATATCTTGAATGGGAAATCCAAGAGGATCTTCTTCATTTACATCATCTCCATTCATTTCTTCTACCTTCTCAGTCACCTCCTCTTCTTCCACTTAAAAAATTAGATGGTGATGTGGCTCTTATTGAACCACATGATCAAATGGCGGGGCGGTTGGTTTTGGAGAAGTTTTTTTGTTTTTATGATTGAATGAAAACACTAATGCAATGCACTTTTATGTTTTTGAAATGAAATATGCTTAATGAAATTTTTGTGTATTTTTGCAGAAAGTAAAATAAATGAATCGACTAGGGAATAAAACAATGGATACTTTGACACCTCCCCAGAAATAGCACCAAAAAGTGATCAGCCTCCGTTTTTTAACAAGAATGTTGCAACTCCCAATGCTACCAACTTTAATTATCAACCTGTGGTTCGTACAAACATAAGAGGTATCGAAACTATATATGCAACATACAATATGTCCTTATTGCATTTTCATGATGTAATGGAGTCAATGTAATGAAATCAAATCCTAAGCTAATTTCATAAATGGAAATTTTACTTTCAAAAGAAGTTAATCCTAGGCAAGAACAACAATTCGTAATTGAAATCCTAAGATCATGATTTCAAATAAATAGGCCTGATATACTTTTTAAACATGAATCTCCTAATTGGTGTTTTATTCTACCTCAATAATGGATTTAGAGCCTAGGCGTTATTATTCAACCCTAAGAGACAAAAACTAATATTTTTGAGCAAATCTGGTCAAGTTTACACGTGCTAGAGGAGTGTTATAGGAAGTTACATTGTTTGCTACAGGAAGTTACAGGTTTGTTATAGGAAGATATAATTCACCGATTGAACAAGTAAATAAAATCAAAATGGTAGGGGACAAAGTTTTTTATTGAGTAATATTTCTTAGGTCTCCATTCCAGGTGGAATCACCAAGAAATAACCCTGTTACCATGTGCTATAAAATAACAAAAAATTACTAGTCTAAAATCTAGAAATTCGATAACTAGTGAGATAGTTAACCTATCAAACGACTAACCTAATAGAGTGAAAATGAAATGGGGAAAATTTTTTTATTAACTTGAATTATTTTATGATCTAATTCAAGTGGAATAAACTCAAATAAATCTCATTAGCATCTTATAAAAAATAGCATAAAATTACTACTATTTGCTACAACAGACTTCTAGAATATTTTACATTTATGAAGAAGCAAACTAATCTAAGTAGCTAAATGATTAATATGACCTTTAAAAGTTTTCCAAGGATGAAATCATGATTTCTATCTTTCAAAATAACTCACTTTAGCCATTTAGCCAAATCCTACAACAAGAAATCATCAATACTAAATGCAAAAATAGGAAAAACAAGGATAAGAGATGCATGTGAATAAGAAGTGAAAATAAGAAAAGTAAATCATACAATAGGGCTCTAAGGCTGATGGGATGGCCACGCCTAAGGATAATTAGAGTCTTATGAATGAGATAAAGCTTTAGAAGCTAAAAATCGCACCAATCTTCTTTATTTCCATCAATCCAATTACATCACTGCTAGAAATGAAAGCGGCGCTGCAAAAATACAAGTTTTTTGCACAAGAAGACTAAGGAAAACCAACCCCTAAAGGAAAATTCCAATTGGTAATAATACAAAATGATGAGGAAGAATTTTCCTTGAAAGGAGCAATATTTCTCCTCCAAAATCCCTCAAATATTCGATCTCGTTCCCAACACTAGGAATCTACATTAAATGACAAGGAACATATTCTTAGATTTTCTCAATCATTGGAGCTCTAGAATTTGTGAAATAATATCATAATATCTTGTTGATTTATTATCCAATATTTATCCTCCTGTAGTAGAGAGCAAGTCCCTAAATTATCTCCTCCTCCGAATCTTCATAATATGCCCAATATTCTCACAATATTCTACAAAATAAATAATATTAGGCACAAATATGAAATTATCCAAACAACTTCCTAATGAATATATTAAAGTTAAAAGTATGTCATCTAATGCAAAAAGAGAGGTTTAATGTGCTGAAGGATGGTCACATGGGCCTTAATTTATATCTAATTTGGAGTCCCATCAACTTTTATATGAGTTATGATATGTTGGAGCTCACATTACAGTGATAAAAGGATGAATGGGTTGGAAGCTAGAGATTAAATATAAATGGGTTGGCTTATAGTGAAGTGGGATCTGTAGAAATCTTCGATACAAGGAAATGAGGACAACAATCTACACAGAAGGACTCAATAAATGAAGAAAGAAATCACCTACTTCTCGTGCACATCTTGTAGACTAAATAAGCAATGGAGGGGCCATTCCTAGGTGCTTTCAAGCTCTGTGGAGCAATGAATAAGCATGGGAAGTCACTCTAGAGTGTGGAGGTTGAATGAGATTAAATTCTCAGTATGAATTATTACACAGGGATTCATTGAAGATATCGACATGCCATTCTTATGTTTAATTCCATGACATAATTCAACTATCGATCGCAACAATAGTAGGAAGAGCCATACTAAGCTACACTCAGGAAATATGGAAATAGACAACAAACAAAACATTGTTCAGTGTGCATCAAAGGATAAAAACCATCGATTTCCATCATGAAAAGTGTGGAAGTGTGTATTGTTGAAGTGCTGAGTAGTGAGAGCAAAGTATGTGTTGTGAGACGAACAACAAGAGGAGAGATGAAAGGTGTGTAACAGAGAGCTTGTGTGAGAGAAGGTATAGGGCTAAGGAAACATTGTTTTGATTGGAGGATAGAGTGCTACTATTGAGACCATGGGAGTTTGTGGAATAGTAGAGGACCAAGAGAACAAGTTGTTTCGCAACCAACAAGATTGGTATTTTTCCATAATTGTATATGCCTTTTTTTTAGTTTGAGAATTGTACAATATAGCAGAACAATGTAAATAATAGGTTGTAGCCTACATTGAAAAGAAGTTGGTGTCTCATTTTAATTCGGTGCTTGCTACCCTAAGGGGGTCACTGCCTCCTTTGAGTGGATGCTCAGATTTTTTTTTTGTAATTAAGTAGGTGCTTAATTTACATCATAAACAACAACAAATTGGTGGTTTTTCCCTCTGGGTTTCCATGTGAAAACACCGATGTTGATATGTGTGTGTTGCGCATGTGATAAATTGTATGAACATATGAATGCTTAAACTTGCTGTTGACTTTTCATTATAAATGAATGGTCTCATAAGTAATAGAAAATAGAGAAAAGAAACTAAAATAATATTCAGTAAACAGGCTTAAGAATATCAATATCACTGATTCACCCTCCTCCCCTCTAAGTAATTCCATATTCCAACACTTTATGGGTCCTGGCAGATTCTAATTCTATAGGTCCAATATGGAGTATTGCCTACATATTTTTAGACTTTGTCCCTTTGTAGTTGACATTTGGGTGAAGGAAATGTAGGTTTTAACCCTGTACAGAAATTACCTGCATACGAATTCTAAATCACAGAAAAATAAACAATGCGATAGCATAACACATAAAACACATATACACAGAGATTTTCCCCTGGATCCCAAAACCGGGACTACCAGCTTGATTTTTCATTATATTCCTTTCAATTTTACAATACATATTTATACATGCTGAAAACCATTGCGTCCAAAACAATGGACCGAAAACCATAGGTAGGTTCACCCAACCTAATATAGGGTCCAAAAAAAATTTTCCTGGGCCACTGCCCCAGACCCCATAGAGGGGGGATACCTACCCCCCTATGACCCCCCCGCTACACAATCGGCGCAACGAAGGGGGGGCTCTACCCCCCCTCTAACCCCTCAGTTCACTACATGGGTTATTCGTGGAAAGAATATAACACAACCCAACAATCTCCCACTTGTTGTTTTCTTTTCCACAGGGGGCCACAGGAGAGCTTAGTCATTTTTCCAGCCCTGAAATTCCCATTGTTTCTCTACACCAAGAGAACTTCTCAGAGCTCACAGATTTTGTTAATGCATCTGCAGTATTCTTCAAAGTGTCCACCTTTACCAGCAACACCTTTTTGTCTTCTATCATATCCCTCACAAAGTGATATTGAACATCAATGTGCTTTGTCTTTGAATGATAAGCACGGTTCTTTGCCAAGAAAATTGCACTTTGGCTGTCACTGTCTATTCTTATAGCTCCCTGTACTAACCCCATACTTGAACACAATCTCTACAACCAAACTGCTTCCTTGGTTGCATGAGTGGCTGCCATGTATTCTGCCTCTGTAGTTGATAGTGCCACTAGAGATTGTTTCTTACTCATTCAACTGACTACACATCCAAATAGGTTAAACACATACCCACTTGTAGATCTTATCTGATCCAGATCTCCAGCCCAGTCTGCATCAACAAAGCCATGAATATCCAACACTCTGTCTAATCCTGGTCTTCCTTGGTAGCACAAACCATAATCACTAGTGCCACACAAGTACCTTAAAACCCGCTTCACTGCTATCCAGTGCTCCTTCCCTGGTTTTGACATAAACCTGCTCAATACTCCCACTGCATGTGCAATGTCTGGTCGAGTATAGACCATTGCATACATCAGGCTACCGACTGCACTCGCATATGGAACACGGGACATGTCCTCTTCCTCTTCTTGTGTCTTGGGACACTGTTCAGCAGATAACCTCACACCTACAGGAATAGGAACCTTCACCGGTTTACTATCCTGCATATTAAACCTCTGCGGTATTGTCTCGACATACTTCCTTTGGTTTAACCAGAGCTTCCTCTTTTGCCAATCTCTTTTAATTTCCATGCCCAAAATATAGTTTGCAGCACCAAGATCTTTCATGTCGAATTTGGAGGACAATTGGGTCTTCAAATCCTGGATAATTTCTTTGTCATTTTCAACCAGCAACATATCATCCACATACAAGACCAGATAAATAACACGGTCACCAATCAATTTAAAATACACACAGTGATCTGCTTTGCTTCTCGTGAAGCCAAGTCCCCGTATAAATGTATCAAATTTCTGATACCACATCCTTGGTGACTGTTTTAATCCATACAGAGACTTCTTTAACTTGCATACTAGTTCTTTCTTACCCTTCACCGCAAATCCTTCAGGTTGCTTCATGTAGATTTCCTCTTCCAAATCCCCGTGAAGAAATGATATCTTCACATCCATCTATTCTACCTCAAAATCAAAAGCAGCAGCAATAGATAAAAGTAATCTAATAGAAGTTACCTTGGCAACAGGAGAAAAAATATCACCAAAATCAATTCCCGGCACTTGGGAATATCCTTTTGCTACCAACCGAGCTTTGTATTTCTCCACCTTCCCTTCTGCATTTTTCTTCCTTTTGAACATCCATTTGCTACCAATGGGTTTCCTTCCAGTCAGCAACTCCACCAGATCCCAAGCCTCATTTTTGTGCAAAGATGCCATTTCATCAACCATGGCCTCTTTCTAGAGTTTTCCATCCTCTGAATCTACTGCTTCCTTCACAGTTCTGGGATCATCATTAGTAATAGACAAAGAAAAATTTGAACAGAAAGCAGAAGGACTATACCTTTCTAGCTGCCTTCTTTCTCGAACTGATCTTCTCACAGCCGGAGTTTGTGGCCCTTCATCTTCTGATTCCTCCTCTGCTGCAAAGTCTGATTCTTCCTCCTTTAGCTCAAACTTTATCTTCTCAGGTTCCTTTGGTTGGACTTCATGTTTAATAACATCTTTTACCTCTCTGAACACCACATCTCAGTTGTACACAACCTTCCATGTGACTAGGTTCCAAAGCTTATAACCTTTTAAACCATCCTTATACCCAATAAAGATGTACTTTTCAGATTTACTATCCAACTTGGTTCATTTCTCCTTTGGAACATGTACATATGCATCACATCCAAATACCCTCAGATGTGAAAGAGAGGGTTTCTTACCAGTCCGTACTTCTTGTGGAGTCTTATCCTCAAACGCTGATGAAGGTGACCTATTGACCAAGTAACATGCAGTATCCACTGCCTCTACCCAAAATTCATGTCTTAACCCAGCACCACTGAGCATGCTTCTTGCCCTTTCCATCAACGTCTTGTTCATTCTTTTTGCGACTCCATTTTGCTGAGGTGTGTATGGAGTAGTCATCTTCCATGCTATACCACACTTCTTACAGAATTCTTCAAATTACTTGCTGCAAAACTCTCCACCATTATCTGTCCTCAGCACCTTTATCCTCTTCTCTGTCTGATTTTCCACTAGAGCCTTAAATTCTTTAAACCTGTCAAAGACTTCAGATTTCTTCTTAAGGAAATATATCCATGTATTCCTTGAGAAGTCATCTATAAATTATACATAGTACACAGACTTACCCAGTGATGGAACCTTCACAGGTCCAAACACATCAATGTGCACAAGCTCTAATATCTGTTTCACCCTCTTATCACCAGAGGGGAAACTCACCCAATTCTACTTCCCATATACACAATTTTCACAGAAATCAAAATCCAAAGAGCTATTACTCATACCTTCTACCATACCTTTACCATGAAGTATTCGAAGGCCCTTCTCTCCAATATGTCCAAGCCTTTGATGCCACAGCATGGTCTTCTCTCCAGAGACCACTAGATTTTTAGCTCCACTTTCAGGAACCACAGAACTGTTGCACCCATCAACAACAGTGCTACCTTGCAGCTTGTACAGAGTTCCAATCCGAACTCCCCGCATCAATACCAGTGCTCCCCGAACCATCTTGCAGGTATCCTTCTCGAACACTATTTTTACACGTGCATCATCCAACTTGCTTACAGAAATCAAATTTCTGGCCAATGCAGGAATATGCAGAACACCCGGAAGTGTTCTAACCCTTCCACCTTGCAACTTCAACATTACTTTTACATGACAAATGATTCTAGCCTTCCTATCATATCCTAAGAAGACATCACCACCATCGTATTTCTCATACTCGCAGAACCACTCTCTATGGGGAGTGAAGTGAAAGGATGCACCTGAGTCAATCAACCATGCCTCATGATCTACGTGTGTACTTGAAGAAGCCAAGTGCACATCCCCACCTTCATCTGAGGTGGTTTTCACCTCTACAGAAGGAGCATCATCATATCCCTTTCCTTTATCAAGAGCTTTAGATTTACAGTCCCTTTTGAAGTGCCCTTCCTTTCCGCATTTCTAGCACACCACCTTTACAGTTTTTCCTGGAGATTTAGATCTCCCTCTAGTTTTAGATCTCCCACTCAATGACTTATTTTTGGTTCTATTCTGGGATCGTCCTCATACAGACAAGGCATCACCATTCTGGCTCTCCATATTTTTCCGTCTCATCTCCTCCATCAGCAAGGCTGAGACTATTTCATCAAACGGCAAAGTAGTTGCATTGCTACCTATTGCAATAACCAAACTATCCCACGAATCTGGTAGAGAACACAAGAAACTGATGCACTTATCTTCATCTGAAATTTTAATATCAACAGACGCTAACTGACTTACCACAATATTAAATGCATTTAGATGCTCTGTCACCGAGTCTCCATCTTTCATCCTCAAGTTATACAGCATTTTCCGCAGGAACAGTTTATTCACCAGAGACTTAGATTGGTACAAAGTCCCTAACTTGTCCCACAAAGCCTTCGCCGTAGCTTCCCCTAATGCATTCAGCAATACTTAATCTGAGACACACAATCATATTGTGCTCTTTGCCTTCCGATCCAACTTCTTTCATTCTTCAACGGTCACTCCCATTGGTTTAGTACCTCGATCTACCGCGATCCACTGATCTTTATCCACCAACAGATCCTCCATCTTGAGTTTCCACAACTCAAAACTCTGACCATTGAACTTCTCGATCTGTATCTTTCCGCTGCTCGCCATCTTCTTTAACCACCAGAATCGATCTCGCAGATCTCCCTCTGAACAGGGTCTACCACATGCCCGAGCGAAACCCCTCAGCAACAAAGGCGTCCCCTTGAAGCCAAAACAACTCTGATACCAAATGTAGGTTTTAACCCTGTACAGAAATTACCTGCATACGAATTCTAAATCACAGAAAAATAAACAATGCAAGATCATAACACATAAAACACATATACACAGATATTTTCCCCTGGATCCCAAAACCGGGACTACCAGCTTGATTTTTCATTATATTCCTTCCAATGTTACAATACATATTTATACATGCCGAAAACCATCGCGTCCAAAACCATGGACCGAAAACCATAGGTAGGTTCACCCAACCTAATATAGGGTCCAAAAAAAAATTTCCCGGGGCGCTGCCCCGGACCCCATAGAGGGGGGCTACCCCCCCCCACTGCGCAATCCACGCAACGAAGGGGGGGCTCCGGCTCCCCTCTAACCCCTCGGTTCACTACATGGGTTATTCATTGAAATAATATAACACAACCCAACAAAGGAGTCCTCTCTCTTAGGGATCTAGACTGATGGTGATAAATATTTTATCCCCGCCTGGATTTTCTCCTAGGCATGCAGAAAAAAGCAATACAGGGTTGTTCTTCTATATGTTTTCTGGGGCATCTAGCATACTTAGAATGAGTATATCTTCGAATATATTTCCCTTGATGCGAAGTTGTGCTCTCTTCGCATTGTTGCACATTTCCAGGATATTGGTCCTTGGGTTCCCAGAGACTCTCCAAGGTATATTCCATTTGTCGATTGGGCCAACACATTCCAGATATACTATTTTGATGGGGATTTAGTTTGCCCGTGTTGTGGTTGTGGTGCTTCTCTCCATATTGACCCTGTCACAATTCCGTTTTCAATGGTTTGGAGGTAACAAGGACAACTATAGGGCCAAAATGTTGGATTTATGGGGTGCCTTACAAGTTTCCTTGTGGCTCAGAATTAACAGGATATTGATCATTGGGGACTCACTTACCATGATTCATTGGATTCAAGATAGGAATGCTTTGCAAGTACCCTATCTTTGCAAATGGATGCAGAGGATTCAATATTTAAAGCCTCTCCTCCCTAAGATAAATTTCCAACATATCTACAGAGAAAAAAACTATAAAGCTGATGCACTCTCTAAACGTGTTTTGTCTCTTCTGCCTGGGCATATGCATTTTGAGCAAGTCATGGAGGAAGCAATTAGAGATTATGATTCCTTTGAGATATTCTAGGTCTTCCTCATTCTTCCTTGGTGCGTCGTTGGTATTTTTGGTCTCTTGTCTCCTCCCAATATCGATTTTGTATCTATATTCTATATGTGCTTGTGATTTTTGATGTGTATCACAAATTCATATGTTTTTTGTTTCCCCTGTGAGTATTGCAGTGTTGTGTTATCTATAGTTTTTTTTTTCCAACAATGTGTTGAAAAATATTCAAGTGCGATAAGGATTTATGCTTATGTAAAACATTTCATCTTTAACGAAAAAATGTTCTATTTGAAAAAAAAAGAGGTTCCCATAAGATGTTATCCTTCAACACTTTTTTTAGCATTTAATGAATTTCACATTAAAACCTTCACTATTTTCGCCTCACAAGAATTGGCTGCAACATTATTTATGTTATGTTTTTTAATATGATTTTGATTTCACTGTCGAGTTATCTTATTTATGTTTTAAAGTTATGTTATATATGTTTATTTTATTTCAATGTTGAGTTCTGCTAATTGTGTCTTTAATTAATGTTTTATGTTTATGTTATTAATGTTTTTCATTGTGAAATACAAAAATAAAAATATTTCATATATAATTATGTAAATGTATATATTCAAAATTTCGTTATCAGGTAAGTTAGGTTTTTTTTTTCCCTATTTTTTTTGGAATTTTTGAATTATCAATATTTATTAAATTATAATTGAACCAACATTATAAATTTGTTTATTGAATTTCGATTTGAGAACGTTATATTGAATTTGCAAATGAAACTATGGTGGCATTATTGTAATAATGCAAGTTTACTGGCAATAATGTCATAAGTTCACATAAAGTACATAACTAATGAATTGTATATGAGCAGAATAATGCAATGTATTTAAAATAAATGTATATGTTTAGTCAACGAAGTTAATTTATTAATATAGAAAACTTAATATAATATAGTTAAATTTATTATATAAAGTGTGTTAGGCTCATAACTAAAAATATATATACTAATTATAATGAAAAAAAAAAAAATACCTTTTCTCATTTATAATAATAAAAATCGGGAGAAAAAAAAATAAAATATATATATATATATATATATATATATATATATAAACTATATAGATATTTAAAAAATATAATTGAAGCAATATAAAACAATTAAATATATCTATATCTATATATATATAAACAAAAGTCACATCAAATATTTGATATACATAAGTTAATATAATTTAATTTAATTTAATATAAAAATAACATTATGGATTCACATGGATTCACATTTCTTTATTTCCAGCAGCATATACATGGTTTAGAAGAGGACAAAACTTCCTTTTGGTGGCATAACACCACCAAACAAGGCTAGCTTTTATAAAGGATTTTTTTTTCTTATATTTAAACCAAGATTGTGATGATTACCCTACATATGGTTACACTATTCATTGGTTGGATATTTTAATAAATCAATGGGGTTTTTCATTTGTTAGTATTTCTGACATATGATGCATGTCATTGGCATTGTACAACATGAAACTTGTTTGTCTTCTTAATAATGGTTCTACCTCTACCTGGGCACTTGTAGAAATTGCAAATTTTCAATTTGTTTGAACTTGCAATCAATGAAGCTTAGAGTATTTTGAAGATGATTGGGGGTGTAGATGGAGATTGATTGATTGTATTTCTATGGATATTAATAATATATACCTAGGTTACCTTCCTTTCCATATATTTGAAGGAAAAGTACTTATGTTTGTTTGGGTGGAGGTGAAAATCAAGGTATATGATTTGTTGACTAGATTATGCACACCGACAATTATTGATGATTTATTTATGTTTCAAAAATCTAGGTTCTAGGTGTGATCAATTGAATATTTAAATGATATGATTGAAAATGGAAATTTTTTCTCACTTATTCCACATACAAATTCAATTGTTGGGATCCTACCATTAGTTGTGGATATCATCCTTTAAGCTTAAAGGCTTCAACATGTTTCTTGTTACACATTCTTAGAAGTGTTATCTTTGTTTCATCATTTGAAACATGTTTTTAAAGTCATTTTCATACCAATTTGGATTGTACACTTAGAACATAGCCATGTAAATTTCTAGTATGTTTCTTGGAGATTAGTTGCATTCTTCTGCTATTTGGCTGATAGAAAAATGCACTTCATGTGATGTTTCAAAATGGAAATGTATGTGCGTGTCATGGATTGATCGTTAAGGCTTCAAAATATATGGTTATATACATTCTCATATATGTTTTATTTGTTTCATGTTTATCAACATATATTGAAGATGGTTCTCATGCCAATTTAAACTCGGAACTAAAAAACACAATCATATGAATATTTGTTATGCTTGTATTTCATTACTTACATTCTTTTATTATTTGGTGCATCAAATAATGCAGTTGATTTTTCATTCTCTATTACGATATTTCAAATATTATTTATATATGTATATGTTAGTAACTCGAAGGGGTTATCATTATTATTTAAAGTAATTTACTATAAAAATTTAGTTGATGTGACATTTATAAGTATCAAGATTTAAACTTGTTTTAGAATTAAGAATAGGTTTTAAACTACTTAAGAATTAAAAAATAAAAATTCAATAGTATTTAATTTTTTCTGTAGAAATGTCAAGTCAAGGAACAAACAAGAAAAAATTGAAAAGAGCTTGCTCTCCTAGGGCTCGTGAGTGTGAATGAATATCAACGAAAATGGTATCAACATAATAGATATGAAATAAATACACAAAGAAAAGCCACATATCAGCAAAACAAAAGAGCTTTAGTAAATCGTCAAAATGATGAACTCATTAACCGTAAGTATGAAAAGTTGTCTGGTGTGATGGGAGGATCATTTCCTTGAAATGTGTGTTTCCTTGGATGTTTTGTAGCTCCAAATTTTTCTATTGTTCCAAACTTTCCTAACAATAGCCTTTCTTGGAAACACTATGTTTGCAAAGAGAGTATATATAGAAGTGAGAACCATTAATCCTCTACAACTCATGAAATAAATGTAATATTGGAAGATAGGCACAATGATGCCATTCAATGATTATCAACATCTTTTTTTTCCAATGATAGTAATATGCATGTGGAGATGGATGACATTTTTCACCATTCTATTGTCAATGTTAGGTTTAGTGTTCCTCCATGTAACTAAATAGTCAGTCTCATCAATCCTCCAGAATCTATGCATACTTACCCTCTTGGAACAACATAGGTACTTGAAGTATATTTATTTTCATAGGCTTCATACATTTTAATGAAATATATGTTTTGTTTTATCCTTATCTTATTTTATACCTTTTTGCAAAACAATGTTCCAATGGATATTTCTCTAGAAATAAATTTAGAACCAATACAACGTTTATCCCTTCCTGAGGTTTAAGCTAGACCATATAACAAGAAAACTTCAATAAATTGTTTGAATGATGAAGTCATTAATTGTAAGTATCAAAACTTGGATTGTATCATGGGAAAAACATTTTCTTCTAATGTTTGTTTTCATGGATGGTGTGTATCTCAAAATTTTCTGACTATTCCAAACATTGCTAACAATAATCTTGTTTGGGCACATTGTGATTACATATAGATTCTTCATAAAAGTGAAACTTTTGAGTCATATAGAAATTATGGAAAATATCCAATAATAGAATATAGGTGCAATGATGGCATTCAATAATTTTCAGCATCTGATTTTCTTGTTGATAGTAATATGTTTTTTGAGATGGTTGACAATTTGAAATTTTTTGTTTCCAATATGGGAACTAGAATTTCTCGATGCAACTCTATAGAAAATATCCCAATTGTAGGGAATATATGAAAACATACTTTGTTAGGACAATGAGGTGCTTCAAGTAAACATCTTTTCATAGGCTTTGTACATTATAATGTTTTATCTTTATTATTTTATGCATCTTTTATGTTATCCTTTTTTGTAAAACAATATTCTTGTGAATATTGGTCAACAAATAAATTCACAACCAAGAAAATATTTATTTGTTCCTCAGGTTGAGCCTGCACCATTCAACTCCCAATAAAATGTATATGTCTTTTATCTTTCATTTATCGACCACTTGAAGAATTTAATTTGTATTTTTTGTGTCTGATTTTAACATTATCATTTTTATTTTCTATAAGCAGAACACAATGAGAGGCAACCAATTTAGAGGAATGCATTCCAATCATTTTATGGAAACAAATCTTCAAAGTTATGCTGCCATTGCACAAGGTGTTTCACATCATTCTCAAGCTAGAGTGTAGATTGATAGAGAAAATGAAATTAGTTTCCTTGATTTTTGCAGAGAGATGATTAAAGTCCATAAAAAATTTCAATCGTTGATTAATAGCATGTGTATTGAGAAAATGTGCCAAGTATGTAATGAATGTTATCTTGGTATACAAGTTATTAGATGGCATGAAGGGAAGATTTGTAAAATATGTAAGAGTGAGAGAGGTTCCCATTGTAAAAATAACATTATGGATACACATGGATTCACATTTCTTTATTTCCAGCATCATATACATGCATTGGAAGAGGACAAAAATTCCTTTTGGTGGAATAACACTCCCAAACAAGGCTAGCTTCTATAAAGGATTTATTTTTCTTATATTTAAACCAAGATTGTGATGATTACCCTACATATGATTACACTATATATTGGTTGGATATTTTAATAAATCAATGGTGTTTTTTATTTGTTACTATTGTTGACATATGATGCATCTAATTGGCATACTACAACATGAAACTTGTTTGTCTTCTTAATAATGGTTCTACCTCTACCTAGGCACTTGTAGAAATTACAAATTTTCAATTTGTTTGAACTTGCAATGAATGAAGCTTAGAGTATTTTGAAGATGATTGGGGGTGCAGATGGAGATTGCTTGATTGTATTTCTATGGATATTAATAATAAATACCTAGGTTACCTTTCTTTCCCTATGTTTGAAGGAAAAGTACTTATGCTTGTTTGGGTGGAGGTGAAAATCAAGGTATATGATTTGTTGACTAGATTATGCACACCGACAATTATTGATGATTTATTTATGTTTCAAAAATCTGGGTTCTATGTGTGATCGATTGAATATTTCAATGTTATGATTGAAAATGGAAATGTTTTCTCACTTATTCGATATACAAATTCTATTGTTGGGATCCTACCATCAGCTGTGGATATCATCCTTTAAGCTTAAAGGCTTCAACATGTTTCTTGTTACACATTCTTAGAAGTGTTATCTTTATTTCATCATTTTAAACATGTTTTTAAAGTCATTTTCATACCAATTAGGATTGTACACTCAGAAAATAGCCATGTAAATTTCTGGTATGTTTCTTGTAGATTAGTTGCATTCTTCTGCTATTTGGCTGATAGAACAATGCACTTCATGTGATGTTTCAGAATGGAAATGTATGTTCCTGTCATGGATTGACCATTAAGGCTTCAAAATGTATGGTTATATACATTGTCCTATATGTTTTATTTGTTTCATGTTTATCAACATATATTGAAGATGGTTCTCATGCCAATTTAAATTATGAACTCAAAAACACAATCATATGAATCTTTGTTATGCTTGTATCTCATTACTTACATTCTTTTATTATTTGGTGCATCAGATAATGCAGTTGATTTTTCATTCTCTATTACAATATTTCAAATATTATTTATATATGTATATGTTAGTAACTCGAAGGGGTGATCATTATTATTTAAATTAATTTACTATAAAAATTTAGTTGATGCGACATTTATAAGTATCAAGATTTGAACTTGTTTTAGAATTAAGAATAGGTTTTAAACTACTTAAGAATTAAAATATAAAAATTCAAGAGTATTTAATTTTTTCTATAGAAATGTCAAGTCAAGGAACAAGCAAGAAAACCTTGAAAAGATCTCCTTCTCCTGGGGCTCGTGAGTGCGAATGAATATCAACGACAATGGTATCAACATAATAGATATGCAATAAATACACAAAGAAGAGCCACATATTAGCAAAATAAAATAGGTTTAGTAAATCATCAAAATGATGAACTCATTAACCGTAAGTATGAAAAGTTGTGTGGTGTGATGGGAGGATCATTTCCTTGAAATGTGTGTTTCCTTGGATGTTTTGTAGCTCCAAATTTTTCTATTGTTCCAAACTTTCCTAACAATAGCCTTTTTTGGGAACACTATGTTTGCAAAGACAGTGTTTATAGAAGTGAGAACCATGAATCCTCTACAACTCATGAAATAAATGTAATATTGGAAGATAGGCACAATGAAGTCATTCAATAATTATCAACATCTTCTTTTTCCGATGATAGTAATATGCATGTGTAGATGGATGACATTTTTCACCATTCTATTGCCAATGTTGGGTTTAGTGTTCCTCCATGTAACTATATAGTCAATCTCATCAATCCTCCAGAATCTATGCATACTTACCCTCTTGGAACAACATAGGTACTTGAAGTATATTTATTTTCATAGGTTTCATACATTTTAATGGAACATATGTTTTTTTTATCCTTATCTTATTTTATACCTTTTTGCAAAACAATGTTCCAATGGATATTTCTCTAGAAATAAATTTAGAACCAATACAATGTTTATCCCTTCCTCAAGTTTAAGTTAGACCATATAACAAGAAAACTTCAATAAATTTTCGAAATGATGAAGTCGTTAACTGTAAGTATCAAAACATGGATCGTATCATGGGAAAAATGTTTCCTTCTAATGTTTGTTTTCATGGATGTGTGTATCTCAAAAATTTTCGACTATTCCAAACTTTCCTAACAATAATATTGTATGGGAACATTGTGATTACATATAGATTCTTCATAAAAGTGAAAAGTGTGAGTCATATAGAAATTATGGAAAATATCCAATAATAGAATATAGGTGCAATGATGCCATTCAATAATTTGCAGGATCTGATTTACTTGTTGATAGTAATATGTTTTCTGAGATAGTTGACAATTTGAAATTTTTTGTTTCCAATGTGGGAACTAGAATTTCTCGACGCAACTCTATAGATAATATCCCTAGTTGTAGAGAATATATGAAAACATGCTTTGTTAGGAAAATGCAGGTGCTTCAAGTAAGCATCTTTTCATAGGATTTTTACATTATAATGTTTTATATTTATTATTTTATGCATCTTTTATGTTATCCTTTTTTGTAAGACAATATTATTATGAATATTCGTCAACAAATAAATTCACAACCAAGAAAATATTTATTTGTTCCTCAGGTTGAGCTTGCACCATTCAACTCACAATAAAATGTATATGTTTTTTTATCTTTCATTTATCTATCACTTGAAGAATTTAACTTGTCTTTTTTGTGTCTAATTTTAACATTATCATTTTTATTTTCTGTAAGCAGAACACAATGAGAGGCAACCAATTTAGAGGAATGCATTCCCATCATTTTATGGAAACAAATATTCAAAGTTATGCTGCCATTGCACAAGGCTTCTCACGCTAGAGTGTAGTTTGATAGAGAAAATGAAATTAGTTTCCTTCATTTTAGTAGAGAGATGATTAAAGTCCATAAAAAAATTTTGATCGAGGATTAATAGCCTGTGTATTGAGAAAATGTTCCAAGTATGTAATGAATGTTATCTTGGTATACAAGTTATTAGATGACATGAAGGGAAAATTTGTAAAATACGTAAGAGTGAGAGAGGTTCCCATTGTTTCTATCATTTTAACAACATGGACCGTGGTGAACAATTTGATGTTCTAAGAGTTCCAAACCATGTTGAAGAGATGATAATAGCACGCATTAATCCAATATTGTAGGTGAAACATGCTCGTGGTGCCCAATATAAGTACAATGGGAATGCTATTAGTTTTCCACACGACATATCTTTGATTTCAAAGAAGATTCCATAAAGTGTTGAACAACTTGATCTTCTAATTGTGAGAAGACGTAGTGTTGAATCAAAATATTATGAATGTTATATAAAAATATAATGTATTTCAGATGCATTGCTTTAGAAAATGAATATGGATAAATATTAAAGTGATGTTGAAATTGATATGGATTCAGTTGTTGCTCTTTGAGAAAGACTAATTAATTTGATTACCAGGTTGTAATATGTTGATAGTGATATCGATGTATAAGGAGATCCAATAAAGATATTGAAATCTTGTTTCATAATAATTTGCACTCTCATCCATCATCCATTGTTTCTCACTTTTCAAAAGAATCGAGGGAGGTGGTTCGAATAAGAAGATTCATTGAAAATGGATTCCACAGCTGATGAACCATTAGATTGTTCAGATATTGGTTCATCTCCTGTTAACAAATATAATAATGAAGGGTTGTCAAACATGGAATTCCCCACTCTATTCCCAACTGGTGATGGTGATTGGTTGCATCCACGCATTTCTAATTTTGAAATGCATGAGTATGGCTTGCATCTAATTAGATATTTTGATGCAAGATTTGGAATCCATCCTCAATTTTGATATTTTTTTTAACATGATTATGTGACATCGTAGCTAAGGAGAAAAGTATTTCCTTCTGAAAAATATTATTAATCAAAATTCACTTGTAACTATTCAAGACTTGTGACAACAACTTAGCAATTTACCTAACAATAAATTAGCTAAGAAATTAATACATTTTATTTCTTCTCTTAGGGGTACAATGGTGTAGTGGACAAAGTGTCACTATGAACTGATTGACATGATTACCATGATGAACTATGTTACAATGAGGCTCAAAGGCCTATTTATTGTTGAAAAACAATGGAAAACCCTAAAGATCCAAAAACGTAACCCTAGAAGATGAAACACCAAACTATGGGCCCCGTTTGGGTAAATTGGTACATCAACTTCCCGGGTCGTAACTTTGGCATACGATCTTCGTTTGACACATACAATATCTTGTTAGAAAGATATATCCGAGCACTACAAATTTGCGAAGAGAAACATCAATCCACGGACCCATGTTGCTCCCAGTTTTCCCAAAAAAATGTCATTTAGGGCCTCAAAATGGCTCCAGAAGTTTAGGACCCAAAAAATTGCTAAAAATAGTAAACTGTGCTACAATTAAGGAAACTGAAAAGTTGAAAGGAACAATGGTGGGGGTCCAAGTGGACTTGGTGGGTGGCCACCAATATCCACCTGGATCATTCCTCCCCCCTTAGGAAGCAATGGTCCCCATTGCATTGAGTTCCTCCATGAGATGAGGAAACTTCTGCTGAACTTGGTCCCTGGTGAGCCACTTTCCCTCGTGAAGGAGTTGGCTTGCTTTGGCAACTCGATACAGTTGGATGTTCTGCTAGCGAGTGTGCTTGATCTGTGTGTCCATGACACGATTAGTTGCAGCTTGTTCCATGCAATCTGGATTCAACTCTGTGGGTGTGAGCCGTTTTGCAATGTCGGATGTGTTTAGTAATGGTGGAAAGTATGGTCGAAGGCGGTCCACATTGAACACTGGGTGCAGGCCAAGGAATGGGGGAATGCTGAGCTCAAATGCATTGTCTCCCACAACCTTGGTAATGGTGTAAGGACCATATCGGATTGGTCTGAGTTTCTGATAGGCTCCAGTAAGGTGTTCCTTTTGTAAATGCAACCAGACTTTATCGCCCACCTGAAACTTGTGTGACACCCGATGTTGATCATGTCATTGCTTGTACTTGGAATTTGATTTCTCCAGAATGTCATGGACTTGCTGGCAAATATGTTGGATGTGCTCAATGAAGCTATTTTCCTTATTTGTTTCAGACTAGACATGAGCTGAATCAGCGTGAGTAGCTACAAATGGCATGGCCACATCAATGGAACATAGTGGCTGGAATCCCAAGCCCACCTAAAAAGGGTTGTGGCTAGTCGAGCTGTGGAGAGCTTGGTTATAGCTGTGCTGAAAATAAGGGAGGCTCTCATCCCATGTGCGTGGATTCTTTGAGTTTTACATGTGTAGAATGTGTACAATCATCCTGTTGACAACCTCTATCTAGCCATAAGTTTGAGGATGGAAGGCTATGGACTTAGTGAGTTTGGTGTCCAGCATTGACTAGAGACTGGACCAAAATGTACTGAGGAAACTACTATCTTGATCTGAGATGATAGACTGTGGGATCCCAAAGTGCACCCACACTCGTTCAAAGAAGAGTTTAGCAACGGCTTTTGCTGTGATATTCTTCTTGCAGGCCGCCATAATGGGCATCTTCGAGAACTTGTCAACGACCACAAAAACACGGTCATTTCCATGCTTAGTGGAAGGAAGGCCTGACATGTAATCCATGGAGATGGATTCCCAAGGTAGACTAGGGTTAGGCAGTCGGGTATAGAGGCCTTGCTTCTTGACTGTCATTTTGGCAATGGCATAGGCAGTGCATGATCTGATGTACTTCCCAACATCTTGTCAAAGATTTGGCCAGTAGAAATACTTTTGTAGTACTGCCACTATTTTCTTGACCTCGAAATGCCCAGTAGCCCAAATGTAGTGTGCTTCCCAAATCATCTTGGCACGCTCACTTGAAATAACACAAAGGTGACCCAGATGGCATAACATGCCATCTTGGAAGTGAAAATCTTGAACATGTCGACCCTCCAAGAGTGTCTAGTATGTATGGCTAAAGTCTTTTTCGATTTTGTAGAGAAGTGGCCAATCAGAAGTCTCGTGCCCACAAGAGTTGAGCACAGTGGTTAATGACATGATTGGCAGTCGACTGAGGCAATCTGCAACATTATTGGTGCTACCCTTCTTATACTTGATATTCAAATGGAACTGTTGCAGGTATGTGGACCACTTCTGATGGTAATCATTCTATAATTTCCCTTGGGTCTGTATGAACTGGAGGGGTCTGGTCTGTGTGGATGACTATTTCCTTCCCCAAAATGTAATGTTTCCATTATCGGCAGGCCTGAGCAATGAAATACATCTCTTTTTCATAAGTGGGATACTTCAAAACTGTGTCTAGAAGTGTCTCACTGTGATATGCCACTCGATGCCCATGTTGAGTAAGGATTGCCCCAATAGCATAGTCAGAGGCATCTGTCTCGACCTCAAATGGTTGTTGCAAGTCTGGCAATGCGAGCACTGGTGCCGAGCATAGGCAATCTTTCAACTCTGTGAATGCCTTCTATTGAGATTCAGACCAAAAGAAATTTGCTTTCTCCTCCCTTGGTGACTTGACTCAAGGGCCAAGTGATATGAGAAAATCCCAACACGAACCTACGATAGAAGTTGGGAAGACCCAGAAAGCTGCAAAGCTCCTTTAGAGTGGTTGGAGATGGCAAATCCCAAATGACTTGGATCTTGGCTGGATACACATGAACCCCCTGTTCATCAATAATGTATCCCAGATACTGAACCTGGGTCATGCCAAAAGTGCATTTCTCCAAATTGGCACATAACTTGTGTTGCCGTAGTGTTTGGAGAACCCGTCGAATGTGCTAGAGGTGCTCTTCCCAACTCTGGCTGAAGAACAGGATGTCATCCAAGTATACCACTACAAATGAGTTGTTCAATGGCCATAAGATGTCATCCATTAGCCACATGAAGGTTGCAGGAGCATTTGTCAATCCGAAAGGCATAACCAACCATTCGAAAAGGCCCTCCTTGGCTTTGAAGGTAGTCTTCCACACATGAGAGGGTTTGATTGGTACCTGGTGATATCCTGACTTCAAATCATTCTTGCTGAAATATTTTTCCCCCTTCAGTTGGTCCGAGAGGTCATCAATCCATGGGATCGGGTACCTATTATGGACATTGATCTTGTTTAGTGCTCAATAGTCAATACACAGTCTCCAAGTCCCATCCTTCTTCTGTACCAACACGATCGGGCTCCCATAGGGTGATGAACTCAGATGGATGTGACCTTTCTGTACCAACTCCTAAATCTAGCTCTTGATTTCATCATTCTCCAAAACAGAGCGTTGATAGATTGGTCCATTAGGTAGCGGCATACTTGCGGTCAGATCAATGGAGTGCTTGACCTGGCAGTGCAGAGGATCCCGTGCGGGCGAGGTGAATATGTCCTCATACTCCTCCACAACCTTGCCCATCTGTATTTGTCATGCGGAGGGGCCCTGTTTGGAGGTCATGGCTACCCTCTTCTTCTTTCCTTTAGGGTGTATCATTAGGAAAAAAAAATTCCCGGTTTTGGAAATGAGCATACTGCATTGTTTTGCAGTAACCAAAGAGATGGCGGTAGGCGGTCTAGAAATTTTGAATAATATAACACTTATTCATAGATATTATCCTGATTATACACTATTTGTGGAACGCATGCATAATACATAACCTCCTCTACCATTGATCATCAATTTGCGGAATTAAGAAACAATCACATGTGCACATTGAAACATCAATCACACATATCAACGCAGTATGTAATGGGGAAAGCATACAGCTGAAAACCCCCAACTATATAAATATATATATTATAATGATAGAGAACATGTAACAATACATAGTACAATACTCCTCACAATTACTCAGTACTATCTCCACCTGCTACACACAAACTAGCTCAGATCTAAACAAGTCACGGGTTCAAATCTCCTCCACTATTTGCCTACCTCTACTGCGCAATCCAAGTTGAGAATAGACCAGATCCAAGTTCAAATTCCCTTAACTTGTACTGCGCAATCCTCATTGGAAATCTCAATCAATGATTGTGCAAATCTCATGCATAGCTATAGTCACAACTGATAGTAGTCTCACCCTTTCACCCACCTCTAACACTTGTCTCCACTGAACTATCCATGCACTGAGTTAACTGATGTATTCTTTAGTTGATTTATGAGTTAATAATTATTGAATTAATTAATAATTAATTCACATCACTCATCACTAGCGTATTTGACAGTTAGACTAAATACAACTAGTTCAACTAAGTCAAAATGAACACAACTCCATCAACTCCTCAATCAACTCCACCAAACTCAATCACTTGAGTTCTAACTGAAGGCCATCATTCAATAGCTCAACTAACCCATAGGAAAAGAATATTTCCTTCTGACAGTTGCATGTGCAACATCCGTAGCTCGAACTGAAGTGCTGCAAGAGGATAAGATAATGTTTATAGTCCAAATATTATTAAGAGCTGATAATATTCGACTGTTCTATTTTTGACTGGCAGTCTAAAAATATAGGTCCATCTATTTTTACCAACATTACCAATCATCCATAAATAGCATCCTGCAACTCATAGACCATGATCCATATGTCTAAAAATAGACATACTCTAAAAATAGACTTTGTGCCAAAAATTGCCTCCGGGCCCACTTAGTGAAGGCGACTTCTTTTCTCTAAGCTCCATCATCTTGTTGCATTTTCAACACTCCCTCTCAACAAGATATGGATTATCTGCAACCCCTATCCTGCCTCTGTGGTATTCGAATTTGCTCCTGGTGAGCGCCTTCGTCAAGATATCAGCATCCTGATCCTCCGTGCAAATGTATGAAAGTAACATGATTCTCCACTGCACACAATCTCTGATATGATGGTACCTGATGTCGATGTGCTTGGATCTATCATGAAATACTGGATTAGCTAAGAGTTTAATGAAACTTTGGTTATCACAATAAATTACAGTAGGCTCCAAGTGTGACCCGAACAACCTGACTAGGATCTTCCTCGTCCATATAGCCTCGCATGCAGTCAAACTTGCTACCATATACTCGGCCTCTATTGAACTGAGTGCCATGGATCTCTGCTTCCTGCTGTACCAAGAAACTGTTATCAACCCGATACTAAAGATCCCTCTAGATGTGCTCTTTTTGTCCTTTGGGTTCCCTGCCCAATCTGCATTCGTGAAGCCACATAGCTTCACCTCATCCTCTTGTCTATACCACAATCCATATCCCGATGTGCCTCTGAGATAACACAATACATGCTTGCCTGCCTTCCAGAAGAGCTTGGTTGGCTTAACCATAGCTTGTGAAAGCTGGTTAACAACATATATCGGGTCGTGTATTGACCAGATACATAAGCGATCCCACCAACTATTGATAAACAATGGAATCCACTACCTCCGCTGAAGTAGCATCCTCCTTCCTCCAACCTCCAAGAAGAGGAGTATCAACAGGCTTGCAGTCATGCATGTTGAAATTCTCCAATATCTTCTGGGCATACTTAGCCTGAGAAACAAATAGTCCATCACTGCGCTGCCAAATTTCCAATCCCAGGAAATAATGAAGGAGGCCCAAGTCCTTCATCTCAAACTCTCTAGCAAATCCTCCTTGCATGAAAGTATCAACAACTCATCTCCCGTCAAAATCAAATCATCTACATAAAGTACAATGATCAGCAACTTACCCTCCACCACAATCTGGTATAGGTTAGGATCCACCTCACTCTTGGAGAATCCAAGTCCAGTGAAATAACTGTCTATCTATGTGTACCAAGCACGAGGTGCTTGTTTCAACCCATACAACGCTCTCTTGAGCCTGCACACATGTTACTCACTACTGAAGATCTCAAAACCTTCAGGCTGCTCTATGTGCACCTCCTCATCAATGACTCCATTGAGGAACACAATCTTCACATCCATCTGATGGATGTGCCACCCCATCTATGCTGAGAGAGCAAGAATTGTCAGTATGGAAGAATACCTTGCGACAGGTGCAAAGGTCTCCTCATAATTGATCCCCTCTATCTGTGAGAAGCCTCGGGCAACAAATCTTGCCTTGTACTTCTCCACGCTCCTGTCAGCTGCCTGCTTCACTTTGTAGATCCATCTTGAACCCACCACTAATTTCCCCTCCATTCGTGGGACAATCTCCCATGCATTGTTTCTAACAATCGAATCATACTCTTCCACCATGGCATCTACCCATGCGGGATCCTCCACAGCTTCCTTGAAAGAGGATGGCTCAGTCACGACACATTTTCTCACAAGAGCCATGTATCCAGTGTACCGATTAGGTGACTGTCTCTGTCTGCGCTGTGATGTAGGCGTATCGGTGTACCCCACAAATATCCCAACCTATGCGGTCGGCTCCAGCTTCCTCCTGGCATCCTTCATCACATGCATGTAAATAGGAGAACCAAAAATCCTCAAATGGGAAATATCAGGCCTCTTACCAAAATAAGCCTCCTCGGGTGTACTCATGCCAAGTATCTTTTGAGGACAACGGTTCTGCACATATACTGCAGTATTGCATGCCTCCACCTGCAAGTGAAGGGTACGCCCTGATCATGCAACATCACTTGTATAGCACCCACAATCGTTCTATTCTTCTGCTCAGCAACCCCATTCTGTTGTGGGTTATGGGGAGCTATGAGCTCTCTTCGAATCCCTTCTACGCTGCAGAAGTCCTTGAACTCGCTAGAGATGAATTCACCACCATTGTCACTCCTAAGAGCCTTCACCTTCTTCCCCAATTCCTTCTCGACCAGTGCTTTGAACTCACAGAACTTTGAATATGTCTCGCTCTTCTTCTACATGAAGAAGATCCAGCACTTTCGAGAGAAATCATCAACAAAGATCACATAGTACTTGTGCTTTGTTGTCGAAGCTACTGAGAAAGGTCCACAAACGTCTGTGTGAATTCTCTCAAGGATCATCATGGCACAACTATCCTTCTCATGAAAGGTGGCTTTCACAAATTTTCCCAAAGTACACCCCTTGCACTGATCTGACTATGCAAGAGTGCCTTTAGGAAGCCTAGTAGAAATCTGTTGCAGTATCTTCAACTCTCCATGGAAAAGGTGGCCCAATCTCCGGTGCCATAGCTCGCCATCATCCCGGCTCACCAATCCTCCTACCTTGCATGCCATTGTTGTGCAGCCATCTACATGCAATTGATAAAGGTTCTTGACTCGAACCCCTATCTTTCGGGTTTCTCCAGTTGTCTTACTGCGCAGGAAAGCCTTTCCCTTGCTAAAGACAACATCATATCCCTTGTCTTCTAAAATCGCCACAGAGATAAGATTCTTCTTCAATCCTGGAACATGCATCACTTCCTTCAATACAAAGGTTTTACCCGACTCCCTCTCAAATGAAATGGTACCGATACCGGTCGCGCTATATCTACCATCATCGCCCATCTCGATGTGCACTCCAAGATATTTCTCATCCAAATCAGAAAACAAATCTCGATCTCTTGTCATGTGAAAATGCACACCATTATCCAAAAACCATACCAATCTCATCACACTAGATACCAAGCATGCGATCAGCGAAAAATCCAGCTCAAACTGCGAGGCTAAGGTCTCTCCCGCTGCAGATCCAGAAGCTTGCTTATTTTTCTTCTTCTGCGGACAATTTGTGGTATAATGTCCGTGCTAGTGACAGTGAAATCACTTCACCTTGGACATGTCCTACTTCTTGCCTTTCGCATTGGAATGAAAAGCTTTCTTTTTCTTCCCCTTCTTTGCTTTGGCAGCCAAAGCGCAATTTTCTTCATCAGATGCCTTTGATGAAGATCCGTCCCTGGTATTCTGCCTGATCTCTTCTTGCACAAGATCAGACCAAAGTCTCTCCCATCCTAGCAATTTCTTCTGACCATTGATAGAGTCCTGATAGTAATGCCAACTTTTTGGAAGACCAAGGAGAGCCAAGCTCACCAAGTCCTCATCATCGACAGTCACCCCCACACTTCCCAGCTCATCCCGACATTAGGTGAACTTCGTGAGATACTTGGGCATATTGTCTCCTTTCTCACACTTAATGTTTCTGAGTTTATCCTTGAGCACCAACTCCCTCTGGTCGATCTTGCTTTGGAATAAATCTGTCAATGTTTTCCACATCAAGTATGGAGAAGCCTTTCCATGTAGGCTGGATACAATGTGATCCTTCACGTCGTCCAACAGAATCCTTCGACACTTTGTTGTCTTCTTTTACCAAGCCTCAACGTGAGCAGCATCAGTAGGCTTTGGGACCTTAGCCTCTATGAAATCCTTCAACCCATTGTCATCTAACACCACCTCCATCCTATCTTTCCATGGAATATAATTCGAGCTACCTTCAAGGGCATACTCCAATCACAATCCTTTGAAAGACATTTCAACTTCGACACCTAGAAAACACTGCTGCAAATTTGAATTCCACCAGCTCAAAACTCAACCGCTTCTGATCTAAAATTCGTGAGAACAAAGTATTTATCATACAGAGATTGACTGTATGGGCATTTACCGGATATCTCACCTTCAAAAAGAAGGATGAATCCAGAGGCTACCTGGCCCGATTACAGACTCTGCTTGAAGAAATAAAATGTAATCACTTTCTGAATAATAGATCTGATGATCAACTTCGCTCTGATACCATGTAGAAATTTTGAATAATATAACACTTATTCACAGAGGTTATCCTGATTATACACTATTTGTGGAATGCGTGCATAATACATAACCTCCTCTACCATTGATAATCAATTTGTGGAATTAAGAAACAATCGCATGCACACATTGAAACATAAATCACACATATAAACACAGTATGTAATGGGGAAAGCATACAGCTGAAAACCCCCAACTATATATATATATTATAATGATAGAGAACATGTAACAATACATAGTACAATACTCCTCACAAGTACTCAGTACTATCTCCACCTACTACACACAAACTAGCTCAGATCTGAACAAGTCACAGGTTCAAATCTCCTCCACTGTTTGCCTGCCTCTACTGCGCAATCCAAGTTGAGAATAGACCAGATCCAAGTTCAAATTCCCTTAGCTTGTACTACGCAATCCCCATTGGCAATCTCAATCAATGATTGTGCAAATCTCATGCACAGCTATAGTCATAACTGATAGTAGTCTCACCCTTTCACCCACCTCTAACACTTGTCTCCACTGAACTGTCCATGCACTGAGTTAACTGATGTATTCTTTAGTTGATTTGTGAGTTAATAATTAGTGAATTAATTAATAATTAATTCACATCACTCATCACTAGTATATTTGACAGTTAGACTAAATACAACTAGTTCAACTAAGTCAAACTGAACACAACTCCATCAACTCCTCAATCAACTCCACCAAATTCAATCACTTGAGTTCTAACTGAAGCCCATCATGCAATAGCTCAACTAACCCATAGGAAAAACGTATTTCCTTCTGGCAGTTGCATGTGCCACATCCGTAGCTTGAACTGAAGTGCTGCAAGAGGATAAGATATGTTTATAGTCCAAATATTATTAAGAGCTAATAATATTTGACTGTTCTATTTTTGACCGGCAGTCTAAAAATAGACTCCGCCCATATGTCTAAAAATAGAGGTCCATCTATTTTTACCAACATGACCAATCATCCATAAATAGCATCCTGCAACTCATAGACCATGATCCATATGTCTAAAAATAGACATAGTCTAAAAATAGACTTTGCGCCAAAAATAGCCTGCAAGCCCACTTAGTGAAGGTGACTTCTTTTCACTAAGCTCCATCATCTTGTTGCATTTTCAACAGGCGATGCTACCTCCGGTATCTTGTACAACTTATTTCCCAAAGTAATAATAACAGCACAGGGCCTTGATCCATACATAGCATGTCATTTCCACAAGTATGGTTGTCCTAATAATACATCAGAAACTTCAAGGGGAGTAATGTCACACAACACCTCATCCATGAAGGGCTTGATGTTGTATGGAAGGTGACACTACTGGCTCACGCGAAGATCCTATCCTTGGTGAAACCACCTGATGGTGTATGGTTGTGTATGTGTTGTGGTCGGTAAGCCTAGCCACTTCACAACCTCTGCCGAAATGATGTTCTTTTGGCTCCCGCTGTCAACAATGAACTGTAGCTAGGATCCCTTTACCCACATCTGGGAGTGGAAGAGACGCTCCTCCTCCTTTGGATCTTCGGGTTCCTCCTTCTGGATCTTTGTGGTGGCCATGGTGGCATTAGGCTCTACATCGATAATCTTCTTCCCTTTGTCATTCCCCTTGTGAGGTTCTGACTCAGAGTCAGAACATTCATCTGATTCTGAAACTTTTAGCTTAGCCACCAGTGACTGCTTGGCCAAACACTCACTTGTGTTGTGAGTGGAACTCATATGGAACTCACACCATTTTCCCATGTCCTTTTTCGGCTTTGCGGTGTTGTTCTTTGCTTGTAGCTTTGGCGAGTTGTTTTGGGCCACCCCACCTTGGATTTTTCCTTTGTTCTATAGTTTGAGGGAACCTTTCCCTTGCTTCAGATTTGTAGATCCAAAGTCTCGCTTCTTCTGTTTAAACTTTTGCTCAACCTTGACGGCATATCGGTATGTCGTGCCGAGCGAGGAGATGTTCAGGAATTCAATTTCTTCCTAGAAGTAATTATGTAGGCAACCTCAGTATTTGAGTATCAAATGCTGCTATGAATCCTTGATACCTAAATTTGTGCGAAGGGTATGGAAAATGTTGGTAAACTCCGGCACGTCCTGGTCCCTTCGCTGCCGCAACGTGGTCCACTTTATGTATTGATCCTAATAGCTTCCGACAAGGTAGTACTGCTCCTTGATGGCATCTCGCAAATGAATTCCAGGTGGGTGTGGCTGAAAATAGTGAGCCGGTACTTTCATCTTTCTGCTCGCAGTAGGTTTCCTAGCAGTCCTTGACGTGGGGGCTGCTTTGAGAAGAGCAAAAATAATCTTTTCCCGACTGGAAAAATCATGAATAGAAAAATAACCCTCTAGTAGATTTAACCATTTATCGACGGCATTTGCATCTATCTGACCCTTGAATATGGGGATTTCAAAATTAACTTGTACCTTAAATGGTGTGGCGTTTCCAGAGAGTTGTCAGAAGCCGATGCGTCACCCCTAAGTAGCCACCGAAGGATCTAGACAAAGTTGTCCATCATTGCGTTCCTTTGTCGCTCGAGGGCTTCTTCGAGCAAGATTTTGATAGGATCTCCTGCTCCCTCATCTTTCTTTTCATCCGCCATGGGAGGCCGTCGGGTTTTGCAAGGCTGGTCTTACAAAGGTTCGACTAGTTCAAGCCCTGACTCCATATATCTCGACCTCGTTGGGGACATGCAAAGAAAAAAAGAGAAAAAATCAGACCGCTCTAATACCAGTGATCTAGATTTAAACAAGAATGTAACAAATTACAAAGATAACCATAAGCACAAAGATGCAGGGGAAATAATACTTCATTTCATTAATGTAAAATACTGAGATATGCTTACAAATCGAAAATGGAAATAAACAGCTAGGGCGATGGTAGCATATCTCTGAGAAGAGATGTGGTGGCTACATGCCTTTGAACTGTGTTACAATGAAGCTTGAAGCCCTATTTATTATTGAAAAACAATGGAAAACTCTAAACATCCAAAAACCTAACTCTAGAAGATGAAACACCAAATTGTGGGCCTCGTTTGGGTAAATTGGTACATCAACCTCCTGGGGTCGTAACTTTGGCATACGATCTCCGTTTGACACATACAATATCTTGTTAGAAAGATCTATCCGAGAACTACAACTTTGGGAAGAGTAACATCGGTCCATGGACCCATGTTGCTCCCAGTTTTCCCAAAAAAAAACATCGTTTAGGGCCTCAAAATGGCTCCAGAAATTTAGGACCCGAAAACCTACTAAAAATAGTAAACTGTGCTACAATTAAGGAAACTAAAAAGTTGAAAGGAACAATGGTGGGGGTCCAAGTGGACTTGGCGTGTGGCCACCAATATCCACCTGGATCATGTCAGTCTTTGTCAGACCTTAATATTACATTGAAATTTATGTAATTTAATCCCCTAGGTTTATTAATGCCTTTGATTTTTAAAATGATTCTTTTGGATTTCTTATGTTGATAATGCCTTTGGTTTGTTGATGCATTGGTTTTATAATATTGATTATTCCTTTGGTTTCTTAATTCATTGGCTTTATAGTATTGATGGCTTTTCTTTATTAATCCATTTGGGTTATAATTTTGATAATTCTTTGGTGTTTTAATTTCTTCCGTTTATAGTATTAATATGAAAGTTTTTTCATCTTAGGGTTTAAGATATTAATCACAGAGTTCAATATTAATGCTTTGGTTTAAT
Source organism: Pinus tabuliformis (assembly GCA_031772625.1). Lineage (NCBI taxonomy): Eukaryota > Viridiplantae > Streptophyta > Pinopsida > Pinales > Pinaceae > Pinus > Pinus tabuliformis. The sequence goes on from CM062807.1 coordinate 126,848,320, forward strand.
TTTGTTTCCTTTGGTTTATAATATTTATTCCTTATGTTTATAGATTAATGTTGCTTGGTTCCATTAGTGTATTTATAATTTGTGATAAATGTGGAAATGGATCTCATATTCATTGTTACAATGTTGCATTTTATTGCAATGTATTCGATGTTGCATCTTCGCATTACAAAATCAAAGTTTATTAATCCCTTCAGTTTTTAGTATTAATATGTTGGGTTTATTAATCTCTAGGGTTTATAATATTGATCCCTTTGGTTTTAAATTCCATTTGTTTATAATATTAATCCCTTTGGTTTATTATTCTATTAGGTATAAAATATTAATTATTCATTCACATGATTAATCGTTTGCATTTATAATATTAATTCCATGGTTTTATTTAGCCCTTAGGTTTATGATATTAATCCCTTGAATTTTTTATCCTTTTGGTTTATAATATAAATTCTTTAGGTTTCTAATATTAACCCCTTCTATTTACAATATTTACCCCTTCGATTTATAATATTGTAACAACACCTCCCCTCATATCTACCCACTTCCACCGGCTTACTTGGGGTAAACATGAAATGAGGGACTACTATGACAAGACTCGACCTCCTCGGTGATATTAAGGAAGTGGAATCGATGGAAACCCATAACACAGACCTTCTATACCTGCTAGAAGATTCACAAAAACCTTCCCAGTCATCCCCATGACTAGTCCTTGGGTCCTAATGAGTTTTTATTGCATCAAACCTCTTGAAGCTCCCTTGATGTGAACAAGGGTGTGTCTAGGAGTCTCCAGATTCTCCAACAGTAAGACATGGGTGCATATGGAAACTTTTATCCTCAGACCTGAGCCTATGAGTTTAGGATTTGTACCGCTTTTCAAGCCCAAAATCTAAGTCACTGCCAAAAAATTCTTGTACCTTTTAGATTCCATAATTTAAATGAAAACAACACTTACAAGCCAAAAAATGGCTCTAGGAGTAGGCCTAACCATCCCCAACTGAGACTAACATTCTGTCAAACACTTGCCATGCATGAAATATACAGAACATGAATACAAGACATAGCATAAATGACAGGTAACTCATATGAGACTTAAAAATAAGGATCACCACCCTCTTCCTTAATTGTTTTGACATCAGTTAGGTCTTGCATCCATTATCCTTTCAGTTACAAGTATATACATGAAATAACCATGACTATAACCAATAATATAAACATGATTATAACCATCATTAAACCATGTAAATAATAATGAGATAGAATCCATTAAGGCCACATATTAACAAGTACAAAAGCAAGAGAACTTAGATTTGATTAAACATAGGAAAGAACCAACCAAGTGTGAGACTTCCATGCATCACCCGACCATAGACATGGCTGAACCAAATCTTTCTTTTAGCTAGTCACGCCAGTGCCATATTCCAAGCATGAATGTGGGATCTCATGAATAAACCAATCCAAAAAAAACCAAGGGAATCCAAAGGTTAAACTACCTCCACCCTCGCCAAACCATCATCTCACCAAAACTGACACTGAGATCACAAAACAAAACTGAACTTCGAATGCCTCTGGACTCCATTACTATCCTTGAGGAATTTTTTGTCTCCTTGTCTTTCAGGCTTTAGCGCAATCCACACCAGATCACTGGGCCCTAAACCGAGACTCCACCCTTAGGATTTACTGTGTATGCCGTCAAAACTAGTTAAGGGATTCCTATGCCTTTGGGAATTTTCCTGGCAACACCTTCGCCCTAGATTCTGAAACCATCTAGCAATTCCAAAGCTCAAAACTGAGAAACAATCCCATCACACCATGGATATCTAGAAAAAAGGAAATTCAAGGTTGAAAAACCACTGTCATAACTCGACAAAACCCTGCCACCGATAACAAGAGAACCATATACCAACATTCAACGTCATGCATGTAAAAACATGTTAGGAAATCACACATGCGATATGTTACATACAACTATTCCCGTTGAAGTTGCTTGATCTTGCTCCTCCTTGCCTGATCTTTTCTTTCCTTCCTTTCCCATATACTTCCTTTGCTTTATTTTCCCTTCGTTTCCAGAAAGCTAGAATGATAAAAGAAAAATCTAAGTTTCCAAGAGAGATAGAGAGAGAAAGAGAGAGTATAATGAGGGAGCTCCAAAACTGAGCTAAGAAAAATCTACATTGACCAAGCTTGAGAAAAATATTTCCAATTGATCCTTAGAAGCCTTTTTATCAAAGAGGCCTCTATTTTCTTCATTTTCCATTATTTTCCTTCAATTTCCTCCTGTTGGCTTGTGGGGGCCTAACCCAGGTTCATAGGTTATTTAGACAAACAAATCCGGGTACTACTAGCCCTTTCAGAAATAGTTCATGAAGCGTGGACCAAGGTCTCACCTGAAGTAGTATGGGAGGGTGCTAGAACCAGGTTTCTGCACCCTGGAGATGTTTGATGAGTTCAAGGGGTACACACACATACCCAGTCCTCGTAGCTTGAGGTGTTGCCTTCGCACAGCCCTACTCGAGGGCCGAACAGTGTTTCTACCCAAGTCCTTACTAGTAATCCAATATTAGTTGATTTACTTAGATTATTCATATGCTTCCAGTTATACTTAACAACATTCATAATTCATACAAGTGCGCGCAGTAAATAAATAGTATAATTGTAATTCATATCCAAGAGTTAATAGCCCAATAACAAATACACCGAATTAAGATAAAACTTCTGTTTATTATTCTCTTCCTTCGGTTACAGACTCTATTCTGCCCAGCACACTCAGCTACAAGGGTCCACGCACTCAGCTGTAGACTCTACTAGGCCTCTGCACACTCAGCTGTAGAGCTTCTTCCTACCACTACGACCGAAGACACACTTAGACTCTTTCTCTATGCTATCTTTTTATATCGATCAATTGATTAGATTTCTTTACAACTTAGAGCCTCACTCTATTTATATAATCCCATGGTCCGTGGACCATGGGTAGGCTGAAACTACATTCAAAACTTAGGGGGAACAACCCTATGACTCTAGCATACATTTCACACTCCGCACCCATAATTTGCAGAGCTTTACAACACTATCAAGTTAAAACTTGGGCTTTGAGCCCCAAAACATGTTGTGGGGGGATTCCATGCCCAACAAGCCCCCAACACAAACATTGTGACTCACCCTCGAGTCACTGTATTGGTGCAATGATCTTGGCGCAAAGTCTCTCCAACTATTCTCGAACGATATTGATGTCCGCAGTGCACTGAGTTGCTGCTTGTTGTACCTATTACATCCATTCTTCTAAGGCGGCTGTGTTCAGCATGCTTCCCTACATCTGCGTATGCATCCCCTATATGTGTGTGAGCTTCCCTTTAATATTCACTATGATTGTGAAGGCCTCATCAATCCATGGTTGAACGCACACTTTAAGAACTGCTTCTTTATGGCGCACCGTGTCCACTTGCACCTTTAATGCCTTGTCTTGTTGCATCCTCACAAGTCGCTGAGTGAGGAATAGTATCTGCACAGGTCCTCTAACACTGTCATATTGCTACTAGAGTTTGTGCGCCTCTGTCTCCAGGCGCTAGATGTTGGGGTCCTCCTACAAAGTCGTGAGGACCTCAAGTGCCTGTTCCAACATGTTGGTACAGTCGTGCACTGTACCTCCAATTTCTTCCAACCCTGTTGTGATAGCATTAGCATGTTGTTCTCTAACTTCTGAGGGAGTGGAAGGTTGTGCCTTCAACTGCAGCTCAATGATTTGAAGATTTAGCTCCAGCTAAATCTCTTTTGTCTCTTCTCTGGCCTCATGGACTCTAGTTTCCAAATTGTGGATCAGCACTTCTACTGGTAGTTCTGCTGCAATGGCTAGCTCTGGGACACATCGGCAAGCATCATCTACCATCTGCACCAACCCTTGATTCTTGGACACCAACTCGTCGCACTACAAATTGAGCTTTTCCATGTTGAACTTTTGTTCACTAAGAACTTGGATCACATGGCTCTCCCTAGTGTGCAGCTCTGCTGTTATCCCATCTTGTAGCTGATATAGAATTTACCGAGGAAGGGCAGCCAGATTAAGGCCAAGGACTTTCATCATGCTAACCAACAATCAATCCATCGCATTTGACGACACTGGCGCTCCCTCTGGCAAAACTATTATGTTTTCCATCCTTACGCACAACATCTACTCTGTTGCTGAAGTGCCTACTGCGATGTGGGTTGACAAGGTACCTTCCTGAGGGGTCACACATGTAACTCCTACAGCTGTGCCCTAAGGGCATCCAGCATAGTCTGATGCTCTTGTATAAACTCCTGAAGTGCTTCATCTGTGACAGCATGAACCATCTCGCCGATGTCATGGAGATCACCTCTGGTTAAGGTGATCGGGTCAATGGCCAACTTCAAGGCCTTGACCTTCTTCCTTTGTCCCAATCTCTCTGCGATGCATGGGCACTTTAACTATGTAGATGTGGTCCCTGGGTCCACGCTCCCTTCTGTTGTTTCTCTTTCCTCTACCTCCTACCCTGAGGACGTTGCTTGGCCCTAGTCTAACTGTGTTGTTGTTGCCTGTGCTGCCTATGCTGCAGCTGCTTCTTTTGTAGCCTTCTTCTAATCCATGGCTTTTTGTGTCGCTTGTCACACTTCGGTTACTTCAGCTACTGCTTTTTCCTTGTGCCTTTTCTCTGCCAATTGAGTGCCAAGCAACTTGGCATCATCCTTTTTCTTCTGCGTTGTCGCCTTCTGCGGTTCTGCCAAATATGGGGTGTGCCATTTTGAAGTCCATGTCTCCAAGACGGTGAAAATCACATCATCAGTGGCTATAAAAGTTAGCTTCATCCACTGCTTCGCTAGATCCTTTTGTGCCTTGATATAGATGTTGTGCATATCAACTTTGAAGTCTGCAAAACTCTGCAGACTGTTGTGGGCGACAGGTGCAGCTTCTGGTTGATCCACATCCAGATGTTCATGTCCATGAGCACGCAAAAAAAAATTGTGTCATGAATCTGTTTCGCATCTTTTGTGGCCCAGAGTGAATCATACTTCGCGACCTCCGGTAATTCCCTATCAATGTTGGGGAACTGATTGTCCTTCGGTAGTTCTCCCACTACGCGAAATATGGATAATAGCAACCACGAATAGTGGAAGGTCTTACCCTACTCTTGGGCTTCACGATAGTTCTTCAAAAATTCTGCACAAAGGAATTCAGACCAATTGAACTGGACCCCCTCCATGCACTTCTTAGCCAGTGCGATCACCGGCACTGGTACCTCATCAGCGCAGCACTTCCTCATGACTTTTCTGGCCAAGATTTGTGTGGCTACGTGGACCCCTTTGTACTTTATGTTGGAGATAGCGTAGCCCCTCTTCTTCTTCTCTAGCCTATATCTTGTCTTCATGGCCTTTGCAAGGGCCAAATCGCTACCTTTTCCCTCCGCTATGGTTGCGGGGTCCTTTCCCTTGTAGGGAAGCTGAGAGATATGGTGAATTAGGTCAGTCCTGATGGGGATAGGCTCATCTAGACATAGGTACCAGTCATGCACTAGGCAGAGCAGCTACCTGATGATGAAAATGGTGATTGGGGTGGAAATGTGGTACCCACAGTAAATTCAATAACCCGGTCTTTTCCACACAACGCAGCCACTTCCACGGCTCTAGCAATGTCACCACTCCCCAGTGTAGTGCTTGATCAGATTCCCAGTCCCCAGATGAGGGAACTTTTTGCGGTCGACGAGGTCCCAGTCTTCTAACTTCATGGTTGGCACGGGGCCCAGGTGCGTGCCTTCAAACATGATGTCATCTCGTAGGAGCAGGGTCTGGAGTGGACTCTTGGTTTCATCCAGATCCTTCAACACTTTAGTCTTTCCTTTCCACGGAGGAATATGAGTAGGTAGTTTTGTTGCAGAGCATAACGGTTCGATATCCTCCTCCATGTCTTCTTCTTCTTCTTCTGTAGCGATCAGGGCCTGCAAGTGTTCTTCTTCCTCATCCATTTCTATCGTGACTAATTTCCCCTTTTGTGCCATTGATAATTTGTTTTGTCGTAGATTTCTTGGGGACACGCGTACTAGACCCATTGCCTCTTTATCCTTATTGGGTCTCGGTGTTCATGGTGATTTGGGGATTTCTGTCACAACCCTACTGCCTTATAGAACATCCTATACCATTAGGGTCTGCGTGGCCTCGCTGGTGGTTCCTTCTTCAATTCCTAAACCATCCTTAGTGGTTGTCATCATAACTAGGTTGTATTCTGTCACTCACGAACTTAGGGGCTCAATTATTGCTCAACTCTCAATACTCAATGCTCTGCTCAAACGCTTAACTCTCAAATGACCAAGTGTTGTTCGCTGGATAGCCCTTTGTGTTTTATATCACCTTTTGAATTCGACTTCGACTGTTCCCCCCCAATTTCGGGCCATTAATGATTTCTTGGTGGTAAATTTTCCCAAATCTTGCCCATAAATCACGTCTCAAATGCCCACCGCCCGCTCCATTTGGCCCCTAATCACAGATCCCATCATGAGTAGTGACCTCAACGGTCACTTCCTAGCCAACTTGTGTCGCAGCGTATCCCTCCATGCGCAGTCGCAAACCCTGTGGAGTTCTGACCCTGCGCGCCTCTCCAGAGCGCACAACTCCCAGGTAGAATAGTTTATATTCCCGCACTCCCTTTCAATTGCCTAGAGCGCTAGGACTGTTCTTCCTATGGCTAGTCAGGTAGTCACACTACCCATGCGGGGCTCTATCCTATCCTCCACCATGATTCGTGGAGAATCCCCACCTTCCCTTGGTGCGATCAACACCTCACACTTTACTTGTATCGTGCTACCCTGGTTACTTCGTTTGGCGATATGCGGTCGAAGCCAAGGCAACAAACTAACCAGTTCATGGCGATAGTCCTCCAACTTATTAGTATGATTGTACGCACCTTGCCTTACCATCCTTGGTTTTTCATTGAGAAATGCTTCCTTTATTTTGTCTTCCAGCTTCTTGACCTTCGCGTCCATCAAAATATTTTTCTCCCTTAGCCGTACTTGATCTTTTTCAAGTTCGCGATGTCTAAAGATTCCTCGTCGGATTTATTCCTCAAGTCTCGTATGTTCTGTTTGTCATCGTTGTGTGATTTCTTCGCTTCGAGCTTCACGGACTGTCATATCTATAGGTGTTGTTATGTGCAGACTCAGCTTCACGTGCTCCACAGGGATTACATCCCATGCTTCATGCTTTAGCTTTGGAAATGCTCTCGCGGTCAAGGTTTTCCACATGGTCCGATAGGCCCACAAAACCATTGGTACACATAGGTCCCAGTTAGTGTGTCTCACATGGTGGACCCTGTTCAACACCTCGCACACCTTGTCAAAGGCTTCCCAATAGATAATCTTTAGGGTGCTTCATATTTCGTGCTTTTTCTTGTTGTTTCTGTTTCCTATCATGAGAGCAATGTGCATTTGTGTGGGCTGCATACCATACGCTTGTACCCATCTGGAAAGGTGGGCACGCAAGCTGTTTCATCCATCATGCCTTCTATCCGCAGCTGAGGTTTACCAAGCCATATAAGCATCATCCTTCTACATTCGTGCTAATACCCAAAACTTTACTGGTGCATACCACACCATCTTGTGGGTGTAGTGCACAGTGCCCATTTCAGCGCATCGAACCGCTGTTATTCTGACACTTTGGTTTCAAATTTGTTTAGGAATTCATCCACCTCAGTGAACCTGTCATACATAGGAAAATCCCTTGCCTCTGTTGCTACATAATGTAGTGAATTTATCATCATGTTGCAATTTAGCGTTGTTACCTTGTGTAACCAATTCTTCCATCTTTCTATTTCCTTTTCTGAATCTAAAGTGCAGGAGATTTCACGCCCCAAGAAATCCTACCATCTACTATTGGATTCACCCAATCCTACTCTCAAGCGATTATCTTGTAGATACAGTCGAGGTCTTCATCACTATCATCATCTTGCACCGGTTCTGTGTAGCATGCTCCTTCCATAGGGTCTAGCAGTACCACCATGTGTAGTGACATTTTCTCAAAAATCATCTTGCGCTTCTTGAGATTTATACCCCATTCATATCAGTCGCCCAGTCTATGCCCAGTAGCGTGGGATAGAGATTTATATCATCAACAGTCTCAATCACTTTGAAGTCTGCAAGCGTGCTCACACCTCAAATATCCACTGTTACTCCTGGTAGTCTTCCCATGGGTAGGATCTTCTACCGGTTCACCATTCGTAATTGAATACGAGACCACTGCAATGCAGGCCTGCCCATGCATTCCCATGCCTGCTTTGGCAGTACATTCGCATCCAATCCTAGATCTAGAATTACATGATCCATTTCATACTCCCCGGTTTTCATAGTCAATCTCATTTCCCTTCTTGTTCGCAATGTATGTTTCTCGAGCTTTCGTACTATGCGCGGTTCTCCGGACCCAGTGCACCTAGTGATAAGTTCATGCAGTCCTTTCACAGCCTTGCTATCATGCAATAGCTTCAAACATGTGTCCAGAAAGGTAGTGAGCATGGAAGGATCTATCTCCAATTCTAGTTAATCCTTACTACCTGAAGTGGAGGCCTTCGTGAAGCTCTTCTTAGCTTCCATGAATGTCTCCTTCACACACTCCAAATCAAATTCAGGTTCCTTTGTAGGAGCCTTACGAACCCACACACTTTCTTCAGGATGCTTACCTTTTTCATCTCCTGTCGTGATACTGTTTCAAAGCACGATGTTTATATTTGGGTCCTCTTCGTAGGGCTCATACCTCATCATTTGTATATTTTGAGTCAGGGGAGGCTAGAGTATTCATTTATCACACAACCTTTCTATCAGTGTAGGGTAGTTTTCTATCTCATGATCAATCTGAGTACAATATAAACATGATGCTCTCGTCGAATTTGAACAATTGCGAGCATAATGTCATGGCCCTCCACAATTGTAACAAATCAATTGTCTGTGACCCCTTCTTGGTCCTATTCCACCTCGACCTCATTCGTGCCCCTGAAATCCAGTGTGTGCCATCCTTGTATTTTGATCGAGGGCTCGCATTTTGGTTTGCACCTTGTAGGTAGGGGTCTGATCCATCTTTAGTTCATAATTTCTGTAGGTGCGCTCATCATGGCCTATTGACCTGCAGAAATTATAGAACAATTGTTGGGACATCCGCGTATACTTCTGTAATAGATGACAATTATCCATAGCATGTTCTCCTCCTATCTGGAAAATCACGCACCATAATGCAAGTGCCACACTTGGTCCAGCTTATGCCTCTTGTCTCAATCGCATCAGCCCTCCTTCCACCAAGTAGTTTGCAAAGACTGGACAAAGGTCCTTGTCGTGTCCTTGTCCCTTGTATTTCATGCAACATACCTCCTCACGCACCTCTATGCGAGTTGTGCTGTCCAGTTTCAAACTCTGCATTTCTAGACATAAATTTTTCAATTGCATGTGGATTTGTTGAACTCCCAGGCCAGGATCTTGTATTGGAGTCTCATGTAGTCTCATTGCAATCTCCAAGGCTTTGACCTGAGTGGATAACTTCTGCTATGATAGCACTGTTCTTAGATGCGGTGTTAGTGACGCTACAAACCATGCACGTGATGTGCATTCGTCAAGGACATGTTGGCTTCATGAATCATACCTTTCAACCTCTAATCTAGTTCCCATGGGATCAAGCCTGGAAGCATCGCAATTTCCCTAAACCTGATAATCGACTGTGTCTCTGATTTTGGCCTGCTAAATTTCCTGTTCAGCACAGCTTGGATATCTATGATCCTCGCGTTTGGATTGTCATTAGAGTGCTTAATGTACCATGTCAATGTGTGGTCCTGTAGTGAGCTTACTAAGGTTTCCTTCTTTATGTTGTCATCTGTGATCCCTTGTGCTACCCATACAGCCTTTACCATGAACCAAAATTGGTCAGGATCTTTGTTCCCTACTCCTTTAAATACCGGTAACTTTATTGCGCTCGCCATATGGAACTGTGGTGGTGGAGATGGTGTGGGAAGAGATGGAGGTGATGATGGTGAAACGATGGAGGTGTGGGTGGGGGTGGTATGCGCAGAATTCGTTGCCTTATCAGACTGATCGCGCTTCTCGGAGAAACTTTCGCTAGCTCTTCCTCACTTTCTCACAGAGGTGAAATCAAGGGACTAGTCTATAATTCTTCACTACTTCTATTTCCATAGATCTTCCCACTTCGTGTAGCCCCAAACATCAATTTATTCGCATAACCTGCTTTTTGCGCATTAGCATTTTAATCCAGGTAGTCAAAGATTTAATGTACTTGCCTCATGGTCCTTTAAGGAAACATCATTCCACCTTGCTGCAGCTGACTGACGTGTCTACCCCGAATATGGTGATAAACCCTCCTATAATTAGATCAATCTTGTTATCACTTAGATGTTTTCCTTAGAAGTTATTAAAGAAGGAATAGTCTGAGGTAGCCACAAACCTAATCTTTTAGACTCGGGTTCTAGCCAACCTAAGTCTAGAGAGGGCTCTCTCTTTATAATTTAAATTTGTTTTGAATAAGATTCCAGGCTAGTTCTTAGTGTTCATGATAGTTTTGTTTTGAATGGATGGTGGAATTAAGAAGATAGATGGGAAGAGCAAGTATTTTGGCCATTCGACTATGGAGTCAATCAATAAAGGCTTAACTGTATCTGATCTATCACTAAGGTAAGAGTCCACAGGGCAGGCTAGCACAACAAAAGAAAATCCGCAAGTTCGAATGGATGAAGTAGTCCTAACCAGCACAAAGGGCAATGAAGTATCCTTAACCAGGATTAAGATGAAGAAAAGAAGGATGATCAGTAGCAAAGGGAAATGAAGAATCCTTTACTATGGACCAAAGGGGGGGTAAATTATGGAAGGGAGAAATTAAGAATTCCCATACCAAGACAGTTTAGTAGAAAACATATAGAAAGTAAACAGTTAAAATAGACAGCATTTAAGCTAATTCTGATGATATCATTCCTTGTTCACTTTTAGATTCCGTAAGAAAAAATTATGAATATTTATAACATGAAGAGATAATACTTATTTGTTCCAACTATGCACAAGAATCCAGTGAAATGTCATTAGCTTTATTTCATTTCTAGAAAAACCAGTCTAGTCTTGGGTACAATAGCTCCTTGGCTCCAAAATAAAATGTCTACAAAAATGTATTTTAATCTACCCTAATTACTTCAATTTGTGAAGTATTTATACAAAATATGATACAAAATATCTCATAACAATATGAGAATTATAATAGGAAACAAAAAATATCTTCAACACAAAGATAGAGACAGATGGAGAACTGTTTTCTTGTTGTCCCTTTTATTGTGACTGTGTTGGCTGTTGTAATTTGGATTTGGGTCTTTTAGTTTCTTTGTAGTTGTGTGCTGGAATCACTTTCTATGTTCTACCTACTGATACTCTTTACCTATTCTTCTTTGATCCTGTCTTACCTGTTTTACCTGGAATCCATGTTTTACCATGTAGATTTATTGCACTAATTTTATAGTAAATTTGTGAGTTTGTCCACCATTCACTGTCAGGTAATTTCATCCTTAACATTTTCCTTTATATCTCATCAGCTTCTATATACATAGAAAAATTTGGCTTGCTTGTAAACAAGTGCTTGAGCTCATGCTCTATGTAAAACAGATTTTCAAGACAATCATATAGTACTTTTCTAGTGGGGAGAGCTTTTACCCTTGAAGTACTAGCTTGGCTGTTGGCTAACTTGTATAATCTTTCAATGTAATCACTCTAAGTCATTAGCTTGTCATTTATTACCATATGACTAGGGAGACCTTTTTCTCTCAAAGTGCCATGCTTTGTCATAAAGCTGTAAATATCAGTTTGAATGCTTTGGCACCTTTTCTCCAAATTGAGCATCAGGTTCCTTTTGGTGAGAACCTTTTTGATTTCTATGATTGTTGTTGTTCTGTCTTCTATTTCTAGTTCATCAAGCTGATACATGTTTTTGTTGTTTAAGAATGTTATCAATTGATTGGCTTCTTCAGGTTTATCTCCCAATTCTTCCACTGTCTTGTGGATTGCTTCTGTGGCCACTTTGACTAATTCAATCTGTTCAAAAATAACTTGAATAGATGGCCAAACATCATTGATGGAATCAATGATGTTGGCCCAAAGAATTTCTTTCATGTCTCCAAGTGGTTGTTGCAATGTCAAGTCCTTTTCAAGGACTCTGATTCTTTCTCCCATTCTTTGATTCTTTTGAGCTTCTTCTTTCTGCTGTATTTGTGCAAGTTTACAATTAGTTTCTAAACTTGACACTTGTTCTCTAAGTTTCTTAAGCTCAATGGCCTAGATGCTCATTTCTTCCATGGCCCTGATCAACTCAACGGTCTTTTCTATTGGTGTCCCTATGCTTGTTGAGGTACCTATAACTTGGAAAGTAGTAGCTGGTGGAATTGTTGGTGCTAATGTAATAGCCAACGTGGAAGGTACTGTTGTGGAGACTGTTGGAATTAAAATCTGAGGAGTGGTGGCCAACTCACTCTATTTAGACTATATCAAGTTATCCAACTCCTTCTCGGTCTCTTTGAGTTGTTCATTAATCTTTAGTGCCAAGTGCATAAGCTCTTCCTCCTTCTTGGTTTCCATTACTTCAGCTGTCTGAGGATGATGAAGAGGAGGAATTTTGAGCTGCTTTTTTAGTGCATCTATGTCATCATTTTTCTTCTTAATAAGACTTTTTGCAGCTTTAACGTCTTTAGGATCATGGCCCAGTTCTATGACTAAGTCCTCTAAGGACTTTATTATGGTAGCTTTGGCCTGTGAAGAGGCCTTTTCTAATTGGAACTATGTTGATATATTATTCAACGAATTTTGGAGTTGGTGAGATGCAATGGATTTGCTGGTCAAGGTGGAGTAGAACACTTCCCTAGTCTGCTTGTGTAACTCAATTTGTTCAATAGGATGGATATCATTTTCCATTACCTCAAATTCTATTTTCAAATAATCTACCATTGATCTGGGTTGCTGTGTAGTTGCTTTCAGAAAAATCATCTGCATCTTACCTTCCTTTATGTCAAAGGCTGACATTAGCCTTGTGTAATTTGTTGGAGCCATTTTCAGGTAGTGTGCATAGCTTTTTTCCTTTAACCTTTCATTCCTAGCCTTGATTTCTTTATATTTCTCTTTGATATCTTGGCTCTAGCGAGCAAGAACCCTGAAGGAGGATACTTCCATGCTCTGTTGTCTTTCCAACATTTGAGCCTGTGATGTGGAAGGTTCTTGTGTACCTCCTAAAGGAGTAGTATGCATGCTTTCTTCTCTTTCTGCACCTGTAGTCCCTACTGTCTCCTTAGTATACTCTTGTTCTGAGAATGGGTTCAGCCTTCGCCTCTTGATATAGGTCTGAGCAATAGGTCTGCTGGAAGGAGTGGCCTCCTCTCTATCTCTTTTAAGGTTCCTCTCCTCATTTAGAGGAGTCTGTAAAATAGGAGGATTGCTCATGTTTTTTTCTAGCTGAGCAAGTTCTTCTAAAATTTTAGGTTTCTTACATTCCTCTCGCTACTTTGATGGCTCTCCTTCTGCTATTTTCCCACTATGTCCCTGTGATTCTCTTTGATATTGGGACTCTCTTGGAACCTATACAAATGAATCCTCATCAAGTATTTTCTCTAAATCAAACAATACATTATCAACAACAACCTCTATTCTATCTCAATCTACCAAAGTTTTTTCCATCCATTCAAGTTGATTAGCATACTGTTCAATTTCAGGAACCCTTTGGTGGATGTAAGGAGACTATTTGTTTTTCTGTCTTATGTTACAAATGACATCAATGGGGTCATAATTCCATATGAAACTTTGTTTGAGTTTGAGCCCTTGAATAATTTTATCTGCAACCCTCCGTGCTTCTCTATTATTACATACAAAGGGGCCTACCTGATCTTTTATCCTAAGCTGAGATTTCTTCTTGAATTTCACAAAATGCACTTCATCAGAGTTGATTATTTGCCTGTAGTACTCTAGGGCAAATAACCTCATGGGGAGGTATTTTGGTAGTTTGTAAGGTGTAAATTCATAGCCATATATCCTGATCTTTGTGTGGTTTCAGTATAAATACCAATCTCCCACTTTATACTGTTTGGATAGATGAAGGACCCTCCTGATATCTGAACTGATTCTTGGAGGAGGACTTCCTATCAGCATGGTAGCCACTGGATGCACAAATAAATCTATAAAATCTGTATAGGGATATGGAGATTCATATTTGTGGAATAGAGGGGTCTAGAAGACCACTAATCTAGGGTTTCCCCTTATGTCAAGCTTCTAAATAGGGAAGGGAAATTTGTTAGCTTGATAGTAAAGAAAGAGATGGTATAACATTGTTGTGTATTTGAATACTCTCTCATTTTCCAACCTCATGAACTGATCATGGATTTTGTCTGAGATGAATTTCTCATAGTCAAACATGATGGCAGGAGGCTACCTAGGGGTGAAAATGGACATGTAGGAAAAAATAATCTCATCTACATATTCACTAGTAGTGTAGCCTAGAATGCTGGATATCATTGATATGATGTATTTGCCAAGCTGAGAAAAGAAGGATGACATGTAAGGAGGGGGATCCTTTGGTATGTGTTTTTCCTCTACAATGAATGTCTGGAGTATTTGAGTACTTTTGGAATGGGGGAGCTTAGTGAATCTGTCAAGAAATTCTGCAACAGAAAGGGGAGTGAGGTTTTGACTAGGTTGTAACTGCAACATTTCATTTATGGACTCAGCAGTGATGGTGAAAATCACTGTCTGGTCTGGGGACATTACTGCTCTTAAGGTGGGATTGTAGCTCACATGAAAATAGTGAACAATTTCTGGGAAGATATGGACACTGGGGAACTGGTACATGGGTAGGTTTGATTCCCAGAGACCTATTTTTTCTGCATGGTTCAAATACTGGTCTATGTGCTTGCAGTATAAGTTCAATGGGGATTCTTCAAAAATGATGTCTTTAATCTGAAAGTCATTGTCTACCAGGGGAAGGTGATCTAAGTCTCTGTGAGGAGTAGAGATGGGCATGACATTCAAAGCAATTGGCACATCCATCCTTGGTTCTTGTGGTTTCAGATATGGGGGTAAAGGGTTTACAGTGAATTTTGGGAAAAACTGGTCTAATTCAGGTATTTTGAAGTCACCAGGCAATTTTATTACTAAATTACTTAGGAATTGGAAGAAATTTAGTCGAGGTTGTGGAACAAAACACAGTTTCTCAGCGAATTGGGTAAATACCTGGTTTTGGCTTTTGGACGGAGTAATGGCGATTGTGCATTGTTTGCAGGAAGCACACGGGTCTACAAGGTGGTCTGGAGTTTTAGCAGCTTCAAATAGATGGCAATTGAATGTAGTTTGATGGTTGCACATACTCTGGTGCTTGCATGGAGGTCAGAGAGTTATTTTTCCACGATATAACAAAAAACTATGAGTTTTTAGTTTTATTTGTAAAGTCAATGTTTTTGGCGGGTACAGTAGAGAAAAGGACAATTTGGCATTAAGCGGGAGATGTGACATTTTGGCATTTAGTGAGAGGCGGTAAGCGGAATCCATCACATTGCTTTTTGGGATAGAGTGGTTTTTGGGGAAGGTTGCCCAATTCCATTCAACGAGTGCCACGTAGTGGCAGGGTGAACAGTGAAACCACCCACATCAAGTGGGTAAAGGTCAGCCTTCGGAGGCCGCCCAATGTGAGCATCGACCGTCGGATCAAAAGGGATCAGATCGCATTGTGATCAAGGCAATGATTTGATCAAAGGTTTAATGGATGGGCCTGATGGGGTTTTATTGATTGGAAGGATTAATTAAATGAAGGATTATGGGGGGTTAATGAAGTCGGGAGCGATTTCATTGGTGGGGATAGATTATTAATTAATCACTTTTGATTAATTAACATCTTTTATTTCGGCAATGGGTCATGGTTCTTAATTAGTCATTGATTGACTTAATTAATCCCATTAATCAGTTTATTAAAAGGGTTTATGTTTCAAACCTTGGGGCGAGATATTAACATATGGGGTTTTTAATAAAACATACGGGAAAGGGGTATTCTTCGGGATTTAATAAATAATGTTAGAAGTCAATATGAAATGAAAGCAGAAAATAAGATGCACTAAGTATAATTTCTATTCAATTTATTTTCTTTTCACATTTAAACATTATAACTTAGGCTAAATGCGTATTTCTGGGTTTTTGTAGAAAAAAAGGGGTTTTGTATGGGGGTGATTACTTTCTCTAGGAAAATGGTGATTTTACCTTAGGAAAAGGGATTTTTTAGAGGAAATGAGTGAATTATGGAGAGGGTGAATGTTGGTGAGGGTGTTTTAGTACTTAGACCCTATAAGTTATTGGGCCGAGGGTCCAGTCCCTCCAGAAGTTAGAGAAATACTCTAAGCCCCTTTAACTTAAGGTTTTAGGTACTTTTGTCTTTACTTATGGGAAACTAATAAATGTAAGGGTAAAATGAATGGGTAAATTAATCACTTGACTTTATGTAACTGCTCAATTATCATCCATACTTTAGCAACTTGACGATGAAAGTAAATGATATGATCTTAGCTAATCATTCATCAAAATTCTGCAACCATGCAAGTACTTACCCATCTACTCATCCTACCTTTTTTCTACTCTTTATTACGGTGCACTTAAGCTGGAAAACCCTTATCAAACATTTTCCTTTTCTTTTACAATAAAAGTCTATCTAAGTCTATCCTTATTACATCCAAGGGCTCAGATTAAACTGTTGAGCTCCTTTCATTTACTCTATCTATCTACTTATCTGCCAAGATTAAACAGTTTGGTCAGATCTCATTCTCTATCTCTAAGCATGAAATTCAAAACATGGAATAACCAAGATTAAACTGTCTAGTTACCCTGGATTGTGGCATGAATAACAAGTTTCACAATCATTATTATGTAGAAAAGTAAATAGTAGTGGCATTTGGGCTTACACACTTTCATGGTCTTTTTCTTTTTGGGGTTCATATTCTTTCATTTTTTTGACCTTCTCTTATTCTTTTTTTCCTTATATTTTTCTTTTGGGACATACCCTCTTTACATTTTTTTTATTTTCTTGAATATGGAAAACATTTGCAGAAAGAAAAGGTATGTACATATTACAGTTTTGACCTCAGCCATTCAAAAATTATGACTCCTATTGATATAGGAACATAATAGTGGCACCACTTGGGGATGACATTTCCTGGTGAAATTTCAAGAACTAGTAGATCAATGGCCTTCTGAATTACTGTGATTTTACTCTGCAACTTCCCCTCTTACTTTGATGCTTTATTGATATTTATTGATAGTGAAACTTTTGAAGCTTAGGGCCTTCTCTTCAGGCTTCAACTCCAAAATTTACCATCCAATCCACACTAAACTTTATGAAGGATATAATATGTACAAATAGTTAGTGAAATCAGTGATTGGGATCTATATAGTGCTTAAGCATTCGACCATTGACTAGTCCTCCTTCTACTTCTGCACCATCCAATTCTTTGAGGAAATAAGAATTATTTCCTCTGAAAGCATAAATAATGTAAGGACCTTTCCATAGGAAGTAAAACTTCCCATGTTTCCCTTTATCCTCCCTTCTTGAGTCCCATTTCAAGACTTTATATCCTAGATAGAAATCTTCTGCCTTGGTTCTTTTGTCAAAATCTTTCTTGATTCTCTCCTGCACAACTTGGGATCTGATGTACACTTCCTCCCTAGTTTGATACAAGTGAATTGTCTGGTTGATCCTTCTTTGAATATCATTTGTCTCAACCTGTGCTTCTTGGAGTAATTTCATCGCTGGTGTCCCCAGAGAACATGGGAAGACAACCTCCATTCCATATACTAGCCGATAGGGATTGGTGCAAATATATTTCTTTGTGGTCAACCTATCTGCCCATAAGGCATTTACTAGTTTCTTGTTTTAGGTCTTCTTGTTATCTTCCAAGAATTTTTTGATGATATTCATTAAGCTCTTATTGGAAGAATCTACAAGTACGTTTCCTTGGGGATAGTAGCATGTGCAGTGACCAAGGGTTATGGGATATTCGTTGCAAAAATCAATCATCCTCTTTGATTTAAACATTGTTGAATTTTCTGTGATGATTTTGGTGGGGCAACCAAATATGGACATAATATTGGCCTCAAGAAAACCTATTATGACAGTATCACCGGCTTGTCTTGAGAGTATGGCTTTTATCCACTTTGTAAAATAGTCTATGGTAGTTAAGATCCATCTATGTTGGGAAGAGGAGGGGGGATGAATTTCACCAATGAAGTTGAGACCCCACTACTGAAATGGTGTTTCAGTAGATATAATTTTCAAATGTAATGGCAATAGTTTTCTTTTTCCTTCAAAAATCTAACTTTTGTGGCATGAGGTTACAAACTTCTTTACATTAGCAAATGGAGTGGGCCAATAAAAACCACACCTTAAGATCTTATCAGCTATTGTCTTCCAATAAAGATGTCCCCCACAGTCACTCGCATGAAACTCTTGCAAAATTTTATCAGATTCTTCCTTCAACAAACAATTTAGAAAGATGCCTTCATGATTTTTCCAAAACAAAGTATTATCAATTATGAAAAACTTCAAAGATTTCATTTTTAAGAACCTACTTTTAGTCCTCGATAACTCTGAAGGAGATTGAAGGTTTTGTAGAGAATATATAATGTCAGCATACCATGGGGAGCCTGTAAAGGCTTGGCTGATCTGTGGAGTCATATCCTCTTTGTTATCTAGTTCTGGAATGAAATTTATGTCTAGGGCCTGACAGTTTGATTCAGCCATGAGCTTGGCTAAACCTTGGCTTTTCACCAATTTTGTAGGTTTAATTTCTAAATCATATTCTAATATGGTAGCTATCCACTTCCCTCTCTTTCCATCAAGTCCATCCTGTGTTATAATGTCTTTGAATACAACATTGGGAACATAAGCCACTATATGAGAGTACAAGATATAAAATTTTAAATCTTTAATATCTTTAACCAAAGAAAAATCTTGCTTTTCAATTATATTATGCTTTAAAGGTGAATATCTCAGGCCTTTACTAAAGAAGGCTATTGGTTGTTCAAAACCCTAATCATTTTGTTGCAGTAGGACTCAAAAATTGTGTGTTCTGAAGCAAAAGAAAATATGATGAACTCCCTATCAAACATTGGACTAATGAGAATTGGTGTTTTTGTTAAGGCTATTTTTATATCTTCAAATGACATTTTATCCTCTAGAGTCCATTTAATGGTCGAATCTTTCTTTAACATGTTGTTTAGTAATCTAATTAACTTAGCGAAATTAGAGATAAATCTCCTCAAAAAGTTTATTTTGACTAAATACGCTTGAAGTTCTTTGATGTTCCTGGGATGTGGTATCTACAAAATGGCTTCAATTCTTGTTGGTTCAATCCAGATACCATCTTTGGAGATAATGTGTCCTAGTGATTTCCCCTCTTCCAACCCAAATAAAGATTTTTTAGGATTCAAAGAAATTCCATACTTCCTACACTTGGTGAAGACCTGCCTAAGATGATCCAGGTGTTGCTGATTTGATTTAGAGAATACTATGATACGATCTAGGTATATTACCAGCAAGTCATGGATTTCCTTAGCAAAGGCTATGTCCATTGCTCTTTGAAAGGTGGTCCCTGCATTTTTTAACCCAAATGGCATTTTCACATCCATTAAAGTGCCCCATGGGGTGGTCAATGCAGTCTTTACTTGATCATCTGGGTGGACTAGGATTTGGTAAAAGCTAGAGAACCCATCTAGCAGTGAGAGTCTGGTGGAACCTACTACCCTTTATAATATGTGATCTATTTTAGGAAGAGGATAGTTATCCTTATGTGAAACTTTATTCAAATTCCTAAGGTCAACACACAGTCTAATTTTGCCAGTTTTCTTTCTTGTAGGTACCATATTAGAAACCCAGTTTGAGAATCTAATTGGTGCAATAATCTTAGCTTCATACATTCCTTTGATCTCCTTTTCTATAGAAGGTAGTAGAATAGGGTTGATCCTTCTAAGCTTCTGTCTAAAAGGCTTTTGATTTTCTTTTAAGTGAATGGTGTGTTGGATTATGTTGGTATCATAGGACTTTAGGTCCTCATAATTCCAAGCAAAAAATTCTTGGAATTCCTTTAGTAGTTCCATATATTTCACTTTTTCATTGAGAGGTAATGATTTCAATAGTTTTATCAGTTTGGGATCTTCTTCAGAGCCTATATTACATTCCTAAATGTGTGATTTTAAGGGTTCCATTTTAGGCTTTTTAGGAATATCATTTGAATCAAATAAATCTTCCAAAGGAGTTAATCCTTTGGGAAAAAAATTGTCTTTAAGGTTGATGACTTCAGTTTCTTCATCAATTTCCATTTGTTTTAGGTTTCGAATATCTGATTTTGTAAACTTTGTGGGATGAAATCTATCTATCTGATCATATTCTACTTTGTTAATTTATATTTCATTAGTACAATTAAAATCTAATGCTATGTTTGTGTCTATGTTTCTATTTACAAATTCCTCATCTAAAGTCAGAAAATTATTAATTTGTTGATCATTGTTAAACACTTGCCAGTTCTTCAAGTTGTCAGGAATGGAAGGTCTGTGCCTAACCTCAGCAGTGTACTGATGGTTGGGCTGAAATGGAAACTTGCAAGTACTAGCAAACATGGCTAAGCTGTGAGCTTGCATGTTGTCTTTTCTTGGGATAATAGCAAGCTTGGTTTCTAAAAAACTATTTAGTATTTCTATAACTGTTCCTCTATAAAATCCTAGCCTAGGATCCCTAGTCATATAAATAGCATTAATTTGTTTTATTACCAACTCAGAATATCCCATAATAGAGACTCTTATGGCTCCTAACCCTTTGACCAGTTTCAGACCTAACATAAGTGCTTCATATTCAGCCATGTTGTTTATACATTTAAAGTTCAATCTGTAGGCATGACCCTCTAAATGATCATTTTCTAAGTTGTAAATCCATACACCTACTCCTCCACCTAGTTTGTTGATTGACCTATCAAATTCAAGATGCCCAAGAATTTCATGTTCATAATTCTTACTGTCTGGGGGTACAAAATCTTCTTTGACTAAGTTATCTAGGTCATATTTGCTATCTGAAATCTCATGAATTTGGACATTTTTATCTTCTTTTAATACTACAATTTCTTTTGGTTCTGTTATTATTTTTTTTGAAGTATCTTCTTGATTGGATTCAGCATTGTAAAATATGAAGGAATCAATATCAAAATGTATTGAATATATAGGAAATTTTTTATGCCTTTCCTAGGTACTCACTACATACTTAATCAGAGTCTCTCTATACAGTTTCTTAGGATGTCCAAAGACTGATATGGGAGCATATGACATGTCAAGTTGTAGAGGTCCCTAGAGTTTGGCACCCCAAGATCTAAACAACAACATACCATACTTAGGTGGTATATCAGCAACAACTATGTCCATAAGTATGGTCTTAGTATGGTACTGCTCTAGGGAAACACACAAATCTTTTATAAGCCCTAAGCACTTAACTTGGCTCGAATCAAAGGAAAACGGATCCTTGTAAGGTCTAGTGATACCCAAGTTTAGCTTTTCCATAACAGACTTAGGCATAAGATTGTGTGAAGCCCCAGGGTCAAGCATGGCATTATGAAGGATTTTATCGTGGACGTTAAGTTTGATGTAGAAGGCTGGTATCCGTCCTTCAACTGGTTTTCCATTAACATCAGGTCCAAAAATTAACTAAGGTTGATCATCAAATAGGTTCACAGAGTCTTCATTTTCAACGAAGTTTAAAGATTTACTTATTTGAGATCTGTAAGTTTCATGTTTAACCAATTCTGTTAGAGGCACTGAGATTTTGAGTTTGACCACCTCTGTTTCCAAATTCAAAGGTAGAGGGGATTTGTCTGTTTGAACATTTTAAATCTTAACACCAAAGTTTTGAGTTGTTGGTTCTTCTTTTTCATTGTTTGGAGTGTTCTTAATTGGATTTTCTAGTATAATTTATGGAGGTTGTTCCATTGTTCCCTTGAGGGGGACTGAAGTGGAAGGTTTCTCATTAGAAGGTTGGTTATCAGTTACATCTTCAATGGTGGGACTGGGAGGGTTTTGATGTGGTCTAGAAAGGATTTGTAGGGTTTTTGTAACTTGAGGATTCTGATTTGCAGCTTTTACTTTCTTAGGCTGATTAGGTACTGCTTTTTTATTCTGGTCTAGAACATCAATGTTCTTTTTTCTTCTCAAATTGTACTGTTTATGCACTTCAAAAATAGTAGAGTCATACACTTGCTTATAGTCAAAAGATTCTCCAGTTTGGGTCTGTAATTGTTGAAGCATGTATAATTCTTGATCATCCTGAGTCAGAAAGGCACTTTCTTCGTCATCTAATTCCATTAGGTTGATTTGGGTGTTTATCTTAGGGTCTTCCTGGTGGGAAGTTTCAGCATAATTTTCTTCGGAAGGTTGTCTAATGTTTTGATTAGGCCCATTTTTACCAGTGTTTTGGTTCTGGTTTTTCCTAAAGTTTGGATTCCTTACTAGATTTGCCTATTGGTTATCCCAGTGAGGTTTCCTTTCAATGACTTCTATTCTATCCATAAACCTTTCCATTCCTTTAGCTAAAGCATCCATTTTTTAATCAAAGGGTGAATTTTCATCTTTCAAGGGTGTTCTTCTCTCATTTCTAACCCTAGCCCTTTTGAAGAGTATATTACCTTCTACACTAACTGCTACACTTTGCATATCTTCAAGTGTAGCGAGATTCCTTTCTCTAAGCTGAAAAGCCATATCTGTGTCAAATCCATCTGGAAACTTAATAAGGGCTAAGCCAGGTGGAGGTCTAAGGTCAAGTGGGATTGCATTATATACATTGTTAAACCTAGTACAGTAGTCTTGAACAGTTTCGTTTAGTCCCCTTTTAAGGTTTTCATATTCAGAAATAATTTGAAGGGGGGTTGTTTTTCTTCTCCCACCTATTTAAAAATTGTTGGTAAAGAAATTGTAGACTATATGTACTCTGAGGAGGCAAAGATCTAAACCATGTTCTCACTTCTCTAGCTAGAGTTTGGACAAAGATTCTCATTTGGACATCTCCTATGTCAATTTCATGTAGTTCAAAATAATCTGTCATTTTCTTAGTGTGTTGTTGTGCTGTGTAGGTTCCAGTGCCATCGAATAAGGTAATTTTACTATGATAATCTGCTGGTAAGGAACCTTAAGGAGCAAGCATCACAAGGGGGGCATATCTCAGTGCCATAGCTCTAAGTTGGACAATATTGAGAACAGGAGTTGGGGTAACTAGAGGATTTGGGACAAAAATGGGAGTTGGGGTAACAAGGGTAATGGGTATTTGAAGGGTAGTGATAGGCTGATGGGGGAGTGAAGGTATGAATGGAGAGGAGGGATAATATTCAAAGGTATGGGGAAATGATGGTGAGATACAAGATGTTGAAGTTGTTTCAAAAAGTTCAGGGATTCTATCAAAGGTAAGGGATGGCTGAGGGGAGTTCAGAAGGTACTGATCAATTGACAAGCTAGCTCTTTAGACTTCAAGTTCTGTTGTGAATTCTGGATCTAAAACTATGTCCTCAAGTTCACTTTCAGACTTGGTTCTAAACAGTGAAAGGTCAAAATACTCATCAAAAGGGATGTCTTCAATGAATAACCACTCAGCAGGGAATGAATTGAATCTAAAAATAGGTCTAGGGCTCACTGAACATTCTTGTCTTCTGATTATTCTCGAAATAAGGTTGGGATTGTCAAATACAAGGGGAGGATTTGGATCAGGGTTGGCCCTGGTATAGTGAGTTCTCCCTGAAGCCAAATTTAGATCTTTTTATGATTATTTTTCTTTTCTATGAAGTTTTGAAATAACTTCTAATATTCGTTTAAGATGCTTAAAAATAAAAATTTGAATTTCTCAAAGGTTTATTAAGACTGAGGGTTTTGAGTCCCCAGTATGGTCACCACTATGTTATCACTCAGATGTTTTCCTTAGAAGTTATTAAAGAAGGAATAGCCTGAGGTAGCCACAAACCTAATCTTTCGACTCAGGTTCTAGCCAAACTAAGTCTAAAGAGGGCTCTCTCTTTATAATTTAACTTTGTTTTGAATAATATTTCAGGCTAGTTCTTAGTGTTCATGAAAGTTTTGTTTTGATTGGATGGTGGAATTAAGAAGACACATGGGCAGAGCAAGTATTCAGGCCATTGGGCTATGGAGTCAATCAAGAAAGGCTTAATTGTATCTGATCTATGACTAAGGTAATAAAATATGCAGGTTTGAATGGATGAAGTAGTCCTAACCAGGGCAAATGGCAATGAAGAATCCTTAACTGGGATTAAGAAGAAGAAAGGAAGGATGATCAGTAGCAAAGGGCAATGAATAATTCTTTACTATGGACCAAAGGGGGGGTAAACTATGGAATTAAAGGAGAAATTAAGAATTCCCATACCAAGACAGTTTAGTAGAAAACATATAGAAAGTAAACAATTAAAACAGAGAGAATTTAACCTAATTCTGATGATATCATTCCTTGTTTACTTTTAGATTTCATAAGAAAAACTTATGAATATTTATAACATGAAGAGAAAACAATATTTAAACATGAAGAGATAATACTTATTTGTTCCAACTATGCACAAGAATCCAATGAAATGTCCTTAGCTTTATTTCATTTCTAACAAAACCAGTCTAGTCTTGGGTACAATAGCTCCTTGGCTCCAAAATAAAATGTCTACAGAAATATATTTTATTCTACCCTAATTACTCCAATTTGTGAAGTATTGATAAAAAAAATGATACAAAATATCTCATAACAATATGAGAATTATTCTAGGAAACATAAAATATCTTCAACACGAAGATAAAGACAAATGGATAACCTTTTTCTTGTTGTCCCTTTTATTGTGACTGTGCTTGCTATTGCAATTCGGATTTGACTCTTTCAATTGATTTGTAGTTGTGTGCTGGAATCACTTTCTATCTTCTACCTACGGATACTCTTTACCTTTTCTGCTTTGATCCTGCCTTACCTGTTTTACCTGGCAGCCATGTTTTACCATGTAGATTTATTGCACTAATTTTATAGTAAATCTGTGAGTTTTGTCCACCGTTCACTGTCAGGTAATTTCATCCTTATAATTTTCCTGTATATATCGTCGGCTTCTATATACTTAGAAAAATTTGGCTTTCTTGTAAACAAGAGCTTGACCTCATGCTCTATGTAAAACAGATTTTCAAGACTATCATATAGTACTTTGCCAGTGGGCAGAGCTTTTACCCCTGAAGTACTAGCTTGGTTGCTGGCTAACATGTTCAGTCTTTCAATGTAATCACTCTGAGTCATTAGCTTGTCATTTATTACCATAGGACTGGGGAGTCCTTTTTCTCTCAAAATGCCATAGTTTGTCATAAAGCTGTCAATATCAGTTTGAATGCTTTGGCACCTTTTCTCCAGATTGAGCATCAGGTTCCTTTTAGTGAGAACCTTTATATTTCTATGATTGTTGTTGTTCTATCTTCTATTTCCAGTTCGTCAAGCTAATACATGTTTCTAATGTTTAAGAATATTATCAATTGATTAGCTTCTTCAGGTTTATCTCCCAATTATTACATTATCTTGTGGATTGCTTCTGTGGCCACTTTGACTAATTCAATCTGTTCAAAAATAGCCTGAATAGATGGCCAAACATCATTGATGGAATCAGTGATGTTGGCCCAAATAATTTCTTTCATGTCTCCAAGTGGTTGTTGCAATGTTAAGTCCTTTTCAAGGACTCTGATTCTTTCTCCCATTCTTTGATTCTTTTGAGCTTCTTCTTTCTACTGTATTTGTGAAAGTTTACAAATCAGTGGCTTGGATGCTTATTTCTTCCATGGCCTTGATCAATTCAACAGTCATTTCTATTGGTGTCACTGTGCTTGTTGAGGTACCTGTAACTGGAAAAGTAGTGGCTGGTGTAATTGTTGGTGCTCATGCAGTAGCCAACATGGAGGGTACTGTTGTGGAGACTATTGGAATTACATTCTGAGGAGTGGTGGCCAACTAACTTTTCTTAGACTGTATCAAGTTATCCAACTCCTTCTCGGTCTCTTTGAGTTGTTCAATAAGCTTTAGGACCAAGTCCATAAGCTCTTCCTCCTTCTTGGTTTCCATTACTTCAGTTGTTTGACAATGATGAAGAGGAGGAATTTTGAGCTACTTTTTCAGTGAAGCTATGTCATCATTGTTCTTCTTAAAAAGATTTTCTGCAGCTTTCACGTCTTTAGGATCATGGCCCAGTTATATGACTAAGTCCTCTAGGGACTTTAGTATCTTTGGCCTGTGAAGAGGCCTTTTCTAACTGGAATCGTGTTGATATATTATTTAGCGAATTTTGAAGATGGTGAGCTGCAATGGCTTTGTTGGTCAAGGTGGAGTAGACCATTTACCCAGTCTGCTAATGTAACTCAATTTGGTCAATAGCATGGATATCCTTTGCCAGCACCTCAAAGCCTGTCTCAAATAATCTGCCATTGATCTGTGTTGTTGTGTAGTTGATTTCAAAAAACTCATTTGCATCTTACCTTCGTTTATGTCAAAGACTGACATTAGCCTTGTTTGATTTGTTGGAGCCATTTTTAGGTAGTGTGCATAACTTTATGCCTTTAACCTTTCATTCCTAGCCTTGATTTCTTTATATTTCTCTTTGATATCTTGGCTCTAGCCAACAGGAGTCTTGAAGGAGGATACTTCCACGCTCTATTTTCTTTCCAACATTTGGGCCTATGAGGTGGAAGGTTCTTGTGTACCTCCTGAAGGAGTAGTATGCATGCTTTCTTCTCTTTCTGCACCTGTAGTCCCTACTATCTCCTTAGTATACTCTTGTTCTAAGAATGGGTTCAACCTTTGCCTCTTGATATAGGTCTGAGAAACAGGTCTTCTGGAAGGACTGGCCTCCTCTCTATCTCTTTTAAGGTTCCTCCCCTCATTTAAAGGAGTCTGTAAACTAGGAGGATTGCTCATGTTTTGTACTGGCTGAGAAAGTTCTTCTAAAATTTCAGGTTGCTCAGATTCCTCTGGTTGTCTGATGGCTCTTCTTCTGTTGTTTGCGCACTATGTCCCTATCATTCTCTATGAGATTAGGACTCTCCTGGCGCCTGTACAAATGAATCCTCATCAAGTCTTTTCTCTAAATCAAACAATACATTATCAACAACAACCTTTGTGCTATCTCGATCTACCAAAGTGTTTTCCATCCATTCAAGTTGATTAGCATATTGTTCAATTTCAAGAATCCTGTGGTGGATGTAAGGAGACAATTTGTTTTTCTGTCTTATGTTACAAATGACATCAAAGGGGTCATAATTCTAGATGAAACTTTGTTTGAGTTTGAGCCCTTGAAGAATTTCATCTGCAACCCTCCCTGCTTCTCTATTGTTACACACAAAGGGTCCTAGTTGGTGTTTTATCCTAAGCTGTGCTTTCTTCTTGCCTTTCACAAAATGCAATTCATCAAATTTGATTATTTTCTTGTAGTACTCTAGGGCAAACAACCTCATGGGGAGGTATTTTAGCAGTTTGTAAGGTGGCAATTCATAGCCATATATCTTTTATCTCTGTGTGGTTTTGGTATAAATACCAATCCCCCACTTTGTGTTGTTTGGATAGATGAAGGACCCTCCTGATATCTGCATCGATTCTTGGAGGAGGACTTCCTATCAGCGTGGTAGCCACTGGATGCAGAAATAAATCTATAAAATATGTATAGGGATATGGATATTCATATTTGTGGAATAGAGGGGTCCAAAAGACCACTGATCTAGGTTTTCCCTCAGTGTCAAGCTTCTGAATAGGGAAGGGAAATTTGTTAGCTTCATAGTAAAGAAAGAGATGGTATAACATTGCTGAGTATTTGAATACTCTCTCATTTTCCAACCTCATGAAATGATCATGGATTTTGTCTGAGATGAATTTTGCATAGTCAAACATGATGGCAGGAGGTTTCCCAGTGGTGAAAATGGACATGTAGGCAAAAATAATCTCATCTACATATTCACTAGTAGTGTAGCCTAGAATGCTAGATATCATTGATATGATGTCTTTTCCAAGCTGAGAAAACAACGATGACATGTAAGGAAGGGGGTCCTTTGGTATGTGTTTTTCCTCTACAATGAAATTATGGAGTATTTGAGCACTTTTGGAATGGAGGAGCTTAGGGAATCTATCAAGCAAGTCTGCAATGGAAAGGGGAGTGAGGTTTTGACTACGTTGTAACTGCAACATTTCATTTATGGACTCAGCGGTGATGGTGAAAATCACTATCTGGTCTGGGGACATTACTGCTCTTAAGGTGGGATTGTAGCTTGCATGACAATAGTGAACAATTTTTGGGAAGATATGGACGTTGGGGAACTAGTACTTGGGCAGGTTTGATTCCGAGAGACCTATTTTGTCTACAAGGTTCAAATACTAGTCTTTGTGCCTGCAGTATAATTTCAATGGGGATTCTTCAAAAGTGATGTCTTTTATCTAAAAGTCCTCGTCTACCAGGGGAAGGTGATCTAAGTCTTTGTGAGGAGTAGAGATGGCCATGACATTCAATGCAATTGGGGCATCCATCCTTGGTTCTTGTGGTTTCAAAGATGGGGGCGAAGGGTTTACAGTGAATTTTGGGAAAAACTAATCCAATTCAAGTATTTTGGAGTCACCAAGCAATTTTCTTACTAAATTACTTAGGAAGTGGAAGCAATTTAGTCCAAGTCGTGGAACAAAACAAGGTTTCTCAGCGAATTGGGCAAATACCTAGTTTTGGCTTTTGGATGGAGTAATGGCGATTGTTCACTGTTTGTAGGAAGCACACAGATCTACAAGGTGGTCTGGTTTTTCAACAGTTTCATTATATGGAATTTGAATGTAGTTTGACGGTTGCGTGTACTATGGTGCTTGCATGGAGGTCAAAGATTTATTTTTCCACGATAAAACAAAAAACTATGATTTTTTTAGTTTTATCTGTAAATTCAATGTTTTTGGTGGGTACACTAGGGAAAAGGACAATTGGCATTAAGTGGGAAATGTGACATTTTGGAATTTAGTGAGAGGCGATAACAAGAATCCATCGCACCACTTTTTTGGATAGAGTGGTTTTGTAGGGAGGCCGCTCGATGGCATTCAATGAGTGCGACATAGCGGTGGGGTGAATAGTGAAGCCATCCACATCGGGTGGGTAAAGGTAGGCCTTCGGAGGCTGCCTGATGTGAGCGTCGATTGTCGGATCAAAAGGGGTGAGATCGAACGGTGATCAGAGTGATGATTTGATCAGAGGTTTAATCGATTCACCCGACGAGGTTTTAATGAGCAAAAGGATTAATTAAATTAACGATTATGGGGGGTTAATGAAATTAGGAGCGATTTCATTGGTGGGGAAAGATTATTAATTAATCGCTTTTGATTAATTAACCCCTTTTATTTCGGTGGTGGGTCATGGTTCTTAATTAGTCGTTGATCGACTTAATTAATCCCGTTAATCAGTTTATTAAAAAGGCTTATGTTTCAAACCTTGGGGCGGGATATTAAGATATGGGGTTTTTAATAAAACATACGAGAAAGGGGTATTCTTTGGGATGTAATAAATAATGTTAGAAGTCAATATGAAATGAAAGTATAAAATAAGATGCGCTAGGTATAATGTATATTTAATTTATTTGCTTTTCACATTTAAATATTATAACTTAAGCTAAATGCATATTGTAGGTTTTTGTAGAAAAAAAGGGGTTTTGTGTGGGGGTGATCACTTTCTCTAGGCAAATGGTGATTTTACCTTAGGAAAAGGGATTTTTTATAGCAAATGAGTGAATTATGGAGGGGTTGAATGTTGGTGAGGGGGTTTTAGTACTTAGACCCTATAAGTTATTGGGTAGAGGGTCCAGTCCCTCCAGAAGTCAGAGAAATGCTCTAAGCCCCTTTAACTTAATGTTTTAGGTACTTTTGTCTTTACTTATGGAAAATTAATAAACGTAAGTGTAAAATGAATGGGGAAATTAATCACTTGACTTGATGTAACTGCTCAATTATCATCCATAATTTAGCAACTTGATGATGAAAGTAAATGTTATGATCTTCACTAATCATTCATCATAATTCTACAACCTGCAACTACTTACCCATATACTCATCTTACCATTTTTTCTACTCTTTATTAGGGTGCACTTAAGCTGGAAAACCCTTATCAAACATTTTCCTTTTCTTTTACAATAAAAATCTATCTATGTCTATCCTTATTACATCCAAGGGCTCAGATTAAACTGTTGAGCTCCTTTTATTGACTCTACCTATCTACTTATCTACGAGGATTAAACAGTTTGGTTAGATCTCATTCTCTATCTCTAAGCATGAAATTCAAAACATGGAATAACCAAGATTAAACTGTTTGGTTACCCTAGATTGTGGCATGAATAACAAGTTGCACACAATCATTATTATGCAGAAAAGTAAATAGTAGTGGCATTTGGGCTTGCACACTTTCATGGTCTTTTTCTTTTTGGGGTTCATATTCTTTGATTTTTTTGACCTTTTCTTATTCTTTTTGTCCTTCTATTTTTCTTTTAAGACATACCCTCTTTACATTTTTTTATTTATTTTTATTTTATTTTCTTGAATAAGGAAAAAATTTGCAGAAAGCAAAGGCATCTACATATTATAGCCTTGACCTTAGCCATTCAAAAATTATGACTCCTATTGGTATAGGAACATAACAGAGCCAGTGGTCCACAGTGCGCGCGATCTTACCTTCTAATGCTTCTAATCTGCGTACCAACTCTAGAGTCCACACAATTGGTTTGTCGAGCGTACACGTTCCCTAACTGTTTGCTAGCTTCGTGATCCACTCGTACAACTCAGAGGGGAAGGATGCAAAGAAAATTTTGTGGATTTCTGTATATATGTACTACTCTAACCATTGTTCCTTTGATACTCAGGGATTCCTATTTTTTTGCACTGCAAACTTGTGAATCTTTCTGTCCAACCACTTTTCAATTTCTCTCTTCATTGGATTCTAGTGACATGACATCAGACATCTCTTATGCAGATCCCGGTCTCGGCAATGAAACCATTTGTTGGCTTGTGGGGGCCTGACCCAGGTTCAGAGATGATTTAGCCAAACAAATCCTAGTACTACTGGCCCTTTCGGCAACAGTCCGTGGAGCATGGACTGAGGTCTCACCCGAAGTAGTATGGAGGGGTGCTAGAACCAAGTTTCCATAGCTTGTAGATGTCTAATGATTTCAAGGGGTACACACGCTTACCCAGTCCTCGCAACCTGAGGTGCTACCTTCGTGCAACCCTACTCAGGGGCCAAACAATGTTTTTACCCAAGTCCTTACTAGTAATCCAATATTAGTTTATTTACTTAGCTTATTTGTATGCTTCCAGTTATAATTAACAACATTCAAAATTCATAGAAGTGCGCGCAGTACATAAACAGTATAATGGTAATTCATATCCAACAAATAATAACCCAAGAATAGATACCCAGAATTAAGATAAAACTTCTCTTTATTATTCTCTTCCTTTGGTTATAGACTCTATTCCACCCTAAGCACTCAGTTGCAGGGGTCCGCGCACTCAGCGACGGACTCTACTAGGCCTCTGTGCACTCAGCTGCAGAGCCTCTTCCTACCACTACGACCCAAGACACACTTAGACTCTTGCTCTATGCTATATTTTTCTATCCATCAATTGATTAGATTGCTTTACAACTTATAGCCTAGCTCTACTTATACAATCCCATGGTTTGTGGACCATGGGTAGGCCGACACTACATTCAAAACTTAGGGTAGACAACCCTATGACTCTAGCATACATCTCGTGCTCTGCGCCTGCAATTCGCAGAGCTTTACAACACTATCAAGTCAAAACTTAGGCTTTGAGCCCAAAAACATGCCGTGGGCGGATTCCATGCCCAACACCTCCTCACATGCAACTTGCTACCTTACACCTCCCATTTCTCCTATTTTCTTTTACTTTCATATATAAGTGTGCCAAAATACTATTTTTCCTTTATAATTCCTTTACCGATTTCCCTTAGCCGTAAACACATCCAATGATTCCAACTAGGATATATTTTCCCAACATTCAGCTTGGAATGATTTTCCCTTAACTATAGTCTAATTTTTCCTTTATTAACTTTTATTACATGAACTTTTAACGAGGGTTACTACAAACCCCTCCCCCTTGGGGGAACACCGTCTTGGGTGTTAAACCACACCAAGACCTCATCAAAACTGCTAAAATGAAAGTGTATTTCCCATGGACCTTTATAACTTATCTCGTTTTAGTATTTACAATGACCACTGCCAAAACATGACAAACATACCATTTACCGGAGATTTATAACATAACTCATTACAATATTTAAAATAACCATGTATACATATATGCACGTTTGCTAAACCAACAAATAAAATATATGATGCCTACATTAGCAACAAGGGAATCCAAATACTTACACCTCCACCATCAAAAGTAATGCAAGGATTCACTTCCTTCCCAGGAAGTCCAGAATCAATTACCAAAGTCACAGTTGCATCCATTGTCTAGCGCTACAATTATGTGCCACTTGTCCTCTTAGCGAATAGTTACAAGCTCATTATTCCAGGGCATACTCCCAATGTGCATCTAATTCCATCTAACAATGCTAATGATAAAAAAAACCATCCTCGGCCTTCCCATCTCTGCTACAAGGTCCCTAAGGCAATCCAGTCACCCCCTTCCATGCAGCCACTCATCTTCCAAGTTCCTCGTCATCCCCTATCCAAATAAATGCATCCCTTGGCAAGGCTTCCTTGCAATAAAAGGTCAAAAACATAGCCATATCTCTACCTCAAAACCATCATATTGGTCATAGAATTCTCATGGAAATCAATGGACACTATTGGGTACCAGTGTCTCATAAGTACCCTCCTCCTAAAGTGATTTACCAGCATACTGCTACCTATTTCAATTTCTTTCACTACTGCTACT
The DNA here is from genome assembly GCA_031772625.1 of Pinus tabuliformis. Lineage (NCBI taxonomy): Eukaryota > Viridiplantae > Streptophyta > Pinopsida > Pinales > Pinaceae > Pinus > Pinus tabuliformis. Next base: position 126,881,296 of record CM062807.1, read on the forward strand.
AATTCTTACAGTCAATTTCAAACACCCAACTGAGAATTTCCATGCTTCTTGTACCCAGCAAAAAAATTCCATTAAATTTAAAATAAATTGAAATAAATTCACATCATACCTCATTAGTAGCTAGTCAATAAGGTACACTTGTAATATTTTTTACTTCCTGTCACAATAAGTCAAACTAACCTCTTTAATCAAATCATTATGTATAAACATATCACATTAGGTTAGCTCAAAACACAACCATCATAAATCAAAATCATGAATCACATGCAACCATCACAAACCAGAATCATAGATCACATGTAACCACCATAAATCATAATCACAGGTCATATCTATAGTAAAACTGAAAAAAAATACTAATACTTATCCTTCATCAGTCCTTACTTCTTTTGTTTCCCTTATTCCATATGCACACTAGATCAGTTTCCACACCTGACAAACACCCAATGCCTTCTTCTCAACCATGTGCATATACACATAGTGTGCATCACACACATACAACCAGACATGACATACAACACCATGCAATACATGCACCTACACCTGACATACCACACATACACCTACACCTAGTGTACAACACATGTTGAAAAGTGTGCAACAAGAAATGCTTGTTGAGAATGCAACAAGAAATGCTTGTTGAGAATCTTAGTGAAAAGAGTCACCTTCACTAAGTGGGCCCGCAAGCAAATTATGGCACAAGTTCTATTTTTGATCACAGTGTGGATGATCACAGTGTGGGTGATCACAGTATGAGTGATCACAGTGTGGGTGACCACAGTGTGAGTGATCACAGTGTGAGTGATCAAAGTCTATTTTTAGAATTGCTGTCAAAAATAGAAAAGTCAAATATTAATGTCTCATAATAATATTTGGACTATAAACTTGATCTTATTCTCTTGGAGCACTTCAGGATGAGCTACAGATGTGGTACATGCAGATCCCAGAGGGAAATACGTGGTTACCTATGGGAAGACTAATATTTGCATGCAGGACTTCAGTTAGAACTCAAGTGAGTTGAGTTTAGTGGACTGGAGGTGCAGTTGATGGAGCTGTGTTCAGTTAATGAGTTGGGTGAATTAGTTATTAATTAATTCACAAGTTATTAACTCATAATGCAACTATAGAATACATCAGTTAACTCAGTTGCATGTCAGTGCATGTTCAGTTCAGTAGGGACAGGTGTTAGAGGATCAGATTGCTATCAGTTGTGACTATAGTTGTGCATGATGATTTGCACAATCAAACGGATTGAGTATGCCAATGAATTGGCCAATATCAAGAATTGTAGCCTGTGCTCACGTCCAACACAATGTGAGTGATTATTTTCAGGTCAAATACGATTTTGGTAAGCCATTCTCATCAGTTCTTGAGCAGGTATTGAGCTGGAGAGGCAGGCAAGCAGTGGAATAGATTTGGAGATCAGATCTGAGCTGTATTGTGTGTAACAGGTGGAGCTGGTATTGGATTTCTTGTGATAAGCATTGTACTTTGTAATGTTACACGATTCAATCAATATAATATACAGATAGTGTGGGGTTTTTAGCGAGATGCTTTCCCTAGGATACATACTGTGTTAATGAGTTTGACTGATGCTTCTATGTGTGCCTGTGAATGTTTCTGCTTCTGTAAATTGATGATCAACGTAGAGGAGATTATGTATTATACATGTTCCACTTATAATTGTATGGTCAGGATAATCTCTGTGAATATGTGTTAAATTATTCAAAATTTCTACATGGTATCGGAGCTACTTGATTTGTAGAAGAGATTTTTACAGGATATCAAGCGAGGATTGATCATCTGATCTACTATTTAGGAAGTGTTTACATTCTATTTCTTCAGGAAGAGTCTGTAATCGGGCCAGGTAGCCTCTGGATTCATCCTTCTTTTGGAAGGTGAAATATCCGGTGAATGCCCATAGAGTCGATCTTTGTACAAGAAATATTGTGTTCTCATGAATCTTAGATCCGAGGCAGTTGAGTTGGTTGCTGGTGGAATTCGAATTTGCAGCAATGTTTTCTTGGTGACAACGCAGCAATGTCTTTCAACGGATTGCGATTGGAGTATGCTCTTGAGGGTAGCTCAAACTATATTGCATGGAAGGACAGGATGGAGGCAGTATTGGATGATCACTGGCTGAAGGAGTTCATAGATACGGATGTCCCAAAGCCTACTGATGCTACTCAAGCTGATGCTTGGCAAAAGAAGACCGCAAAATGTCGAAGAATTCTATTGGAGGGCGTGAGGGATCACATTGTGTCCAGCCTGCATGGAAAGACTTCTCCATATCTGATGTGGAAGGCTTTAACAGATCTATTCCAAAGCAAGAGCGATCAGAGGAAGCTGGCGCTCAAAGATAAACTCAGAAACATCAAATGCGAGAAGGGTGACAGTATGCCCAAGTATCTCACGAGGTTCACTCAGTGTCGAGATGAGCTGGGAAGTGTGGCGGTTACTGTCGATGATGAGGACTTGGTGAGCTTGGCTCTCCTTGGTCTTCTGAAGAGTTGGCATTCCTATCAGGACTCTGTCAATGGTCGGGAGAAATTGCCAGGATGGGAAAGACTATGGTCAGATCTTGTGCAGGAAGAGAGCAGGCGGAGCACCAGAGACAGTTCTTCATCCATGTAGGATGAGGAGAACTGTGCCTTAGCGAGTAAGGAAAAGAAGGGGAAGGAGAAGGTTTCTCTTTCCGAATCCAGTTCTTCCAATGATGGGAAGAAGGTTGACAAGTCGAAGGTGAGATGCTTTCATTTTCATGAGATTGGTTCACGGGTCAGGAACCTGTATGCTCTTGAGGCTCAAGATGCATGCGAAGCCTTGAGTAGTAAGGCAACTGATGGAGACTTGGTGGTTGAGAGGGAGCGTATATTACCTCTCAACATCCAGAGCCAGAAGAAGTCTCAGACGATTGTGGAGGAGCCACGATTGGTGCAGCAGCTTCAAGAGGTTGTGGAGCAGCCACAACAGGGGAAGCTGAGAGGAGATCGAGTAGAGACATCTACTCATCTAGAGACCTCCAGTAGGGGGAAACTTTGAGCCGGGTGGGCTGAGGGATCGCATGCAGCCATACCTCTAGGTAGGAGGTGGGGTGATGTGGATTGATCGTCCCAAGGAGGAGGGGAAAGATCCTTGAGGTACCCAACTTCTTGGATGAGAGCTTGCTATGGGAGCCCCAATGTGTAGTAGCAGGAACTGACTGATTGGGAAGAGACAGATGCGGATGGAGTAGCAGAGAGAGCGACAGTGTAGGGAATCCCAAGACAGCGCATAGCTAGCAGGCTGCAGAAATGAGAGAGGCACAAGTGTTTTGCACAGTGCTAGGTGGCACAGAGAGGTGTGCAATGGTGCGAGATGCATGGAGATGTTGTAGTAGCGCAGATGTCAGAGAGGGAGCACTTGTCAGCAGCAGGTAGAGCTTCAGCATCAGAGGATGTTTCTAGCCCAACAGGGAGGTCAGTTGGGAGGTGCAGTGCAGATGCAATGCTGGGAGATAGAACCAGTAGCAGCACAGATGCAGTTAGAGATCAAAGTGACGGAGGCTAGAGCAGTCAGATACTGAAGAGCACAGAGATTCAGAGTTTTCAGTCGATAGAGGAAATAGCAGTAAGAGACATTGATGACAGAGCAAGTGGATCGGCCAGATGTGTTGTATGGAGAACATTCCAGAGTTACAGGATCGAGTTTGAGAGGAAGCCTTTCTTGTTGAGAGGGAGTGTTGAAAAGTGTGCAACAAGAAATGCTTGTTGAGAATGCAACAAGATGATGGAGGTTAGTGAAAAGAGTCGCCTTCACTAAGTTGGCCCGCAGGCAAATTATGGCGCAAGTTCTATTTTTGATCACAGTGTGGATGATCACAGTGTGGGTGATCACAGTGTGGGTGATCACAGTATGAGTGATCACAGTGTGGGTGACCACAGTGTGAGTGATCACTATGTGAGTGATCAAAGTCTATTTTTAGACTGGCTGTCAAAAATAGAAAAGTCAAATATTATTGTCTCATAATAATATTTGGACTATAAACTTGATCTTATTCTCTTGGAGCACTTCAGGATGAGCTACGGATGTGGAACATGCAGATCCCAGAGAGAAATACATGGTTACCTATGGGATGACTAATATTTGCATGCAGGACTTCAGTTAGAACTCAAGTGAGTTGAGTTTAGTGGACTAGAGGTGTAGTTGATGGAGTTGTGTTCAGTTTAGCCTTGTTAAACTAGTTGTATTTAGTCTAACTGATCAATAGAGTAGAGATGAGTTGGGTGAATTAGTTATTAATTAATTCAAAAGTTATTAAGTCATAATGCAACTATAGAATACATCAGTTAACTCAGTTGCATGTCAGTGCATGTTCAGTTCAGCAGGGACAGGTGTTAGAGGATCAGATTGGTATTAGTTATGACTACAGTTGTGCATGATGATTTGCACAATCAAAGGGATTGAGTATGCCAATGAATTGGCCAATATCAAGAATTGTAGCATGTGCTCACGCCCAACACAATGTGAGTGATTATTTGCAGGTCAAATACGAGTTTGGTAAGCCATTCTCATCAGTTCTTGAGCAGGTATTGAGCTGGAGAGGCAGGCAAGCAGTGGAATAGATTTGGAGATCAGATCTAAGCTGTATTGTGTGTAACAGGTGGAGTTGGTACTGGATTGCTTGTGATAAGCATTGTACTTTGTAATGTTACATGATTCAATCAATATAATATACAGATAGTGTGGTGTTTTTAGCAAGATGCTTTCCCCGGGATATATACTGTGTTAATGAGTTTGATTGATGCTTCTATGTGTGCCTGTGAATGTTTCTGCTTCTGTAAATTGATGATCAATGTAGAGGAGATTATGTATTATACACGTTCCGCTTATAATTGTATGATCAGGATAATCTCTGTGAATATGTGTTAAATTATTCAAAATTTCTACAACACAATGCAATACATACAGTGTACACCACCACACAATACATACATAGTACCACATGACCACACCACAACATGTATGACATGTGCACAATACCACATGTACACCAATATCATATATACAACATGTACACATTACCACTTGTACATAGCACCACCTGCACAATGTGTGCACAACATAACATGTACACAACACCACCTGCACAACGTGTACACAATGCCATATGTACACTGCACTACGTGTACAATGTGTACATAATACCACATGTACACAACACCACATGTACAGTCATGCACACAACACCATATGTACATAGTATGATATGTACAACATGCAGACAAAACCATATGTCCATAGAACTGCATATACAACATGTACATAGCATCATATGTACACAACACCACGTATCCAACATGCACACAACACCGCATATCCAACATGTGCACAATACAATATGTCCACAACAGCACATATTCAACATGTACATAGAACCATTTATACCCAACAATGCATATGTAAGATACACACCACACCATATATACAACATGCATACAACATCATAGGTACAATCACTGAAGATACAACATGCACAACATATACAAAACAATAGCACTGCACATCCAAAACCATATTGCCTCTACCAAGCAACCTTGCTGCCAGTGTCTCTACACCATCGATGCTTATCCTAGCATACCACAAATCACATTGTTTTCATTCCACTAATGTATCCTTCATCATTACCTGTCATAACATCAACTTAAGAATTCAATATCAATTCATATCCACATGATACTGACCCCATATATTTCTCACAAATACTCTTCCCACTTGATTCCTCATGAACCATTAACCTCTTCATGCCATTCACCTCCATAAGAAATCATTCATCCACAAGAATGATCCTTGGTGACCTTGTCAGACAATGACGAGCATATATACATGTATAAATATAAACATCAACATAAAACAATCATGATCCTTGATGACCCTATCAGATAACAACAGACATACATACATATATGAATATAAACATTAGCATAAATCAATCATGATCATTGCATAATTACTAGATATCATAAGGTCAGGGTTAAGTGAACTTCATTTATTCATGCATAACATGCACAATATTGAGAACAATAGTTCCCAAGATAGCCAATGCATCTAAACCTCAAATCCATTTACTTTACCCTTTTGTTTAAATTTCTCATGATTTTCCTATCACCATCCATTTACCTCAATGGACCCAACCAATCCAACTGGTTGTGATATTATTTCCTTCAACTACCCTTTACTCATGCATTGAGCTTCATTTAGGCCTTACATCACCTGTTGGGTACCACACAAGTCTCCCTGAACTCCATTCACTTTCCTCTTTCTCAAACCAATTCCCAAGACTCAAAATATAAAAGGAAAGACAAGAAACAAACAAGAAGAAAACCATGAAAACAAATAACAATACGACACTAGAAACAAAGTAGCAAGGCTTTGCACCACACATAAGAAATATGGAATCAAACATAAAAAAATAACAAATACAGAAAACACAAAAATAGCAATAGACACCGTAACTCCATCCCTATGATTCCCACTACCTCCAAGTGAAAGCTCAACCCGAGCCTTTGTTAAGATTTCACGACAATCTCGTTTTCCATGCAATCCCCTGCATCTTATTGTGATAAACACATAGTGGTCAGTGCATAAGTAAACATAACAACATACTAATTACCTTACCTTGTCATACTAATGTCAAGTATGTTACCCTACAACTTCCAAACATCGAGACAATCATATCTATAAATTTGAAATCAACCCTTACCAAGACTGACAATCATGTCATAATCCATAGTCGACTCATAGTCATTAGACATAATTCTACAATTGTCACCTATTAAATTGAAGTACATGTCAACTATATCAACACATATGTGTGAGTAAAACCATCTTAAAACAAGATCATTTCTTGATGCAATCTTATAGATGCATATTCATATCATGCAATTAATCAAACATTAAACAACAGATAGATGGCATAATAGACACCAACACTCAAACACGAAATAGAAAACAGAATCAAACATTCAAGCACAAATTACATGACATAAGCAAGCTCATACCTTAACATATCTTAGGGGAGGCTATCTTGTCTTCACAATCAATCCAGATTTCATGACATATCAACTCAAACATAAATAAGATCATGTTATCCATAATAGTCACTCACTAACATGTTCACATCATAAACTCATAAGAAATTAGCATTCATACATAATAACAGGTTTGATTCTCTTTGCTTGATCCTTTCTTTTCTTTCTTTTCCTTGTCCTTCTTTTGCATTTTTTTCCCTTCCTAGCTCCAAATCTAGAATGATCCAAGAAAAATATAAGTGTCCAAGAGTGTGTGATAGAGAGAATAATGAGAGAGCTCCAAAACTGAATTGACAAAAAACTACACTAACTAAGCCCAAGCAAAATCTTGCCAATTGATCCTAAGAATCATTTTTTATCAATGAGGCCTCTATTTTCTTAATTTCCCATTATTTTCCTTCAATTTCCTTCACACATGCAACATGTTACCTTTCACCTTCATTTTCTCCTATTTTCCTTTATTTTTATAACAAAATGTGCCAAATACCTTTTTGACATTTGAATGCCTTTGTCATTGCCTTTGTTAATTTCCCTTAGCCATAAACACATCTAGTGATGACCACTAGGACATCCTTGCCCAACATTCAAATTGGAATAAGTGTTCCTTAACCGTGGTCTTATTTTTCATTTATTAACTTTTGTTACAATCAAATTTTAAGCAAGGTTGTTAAAAATATTAACCTCCTAGGTTTATAGTATTTACCCCTTCCATCTAGAATATTCACAACTATTATTGGAAGCCTACATTGCATTCCAATTTTTTTGAGCATCACATTTCACACTATAATGGGGCTCGATATTGCTTCTCCACTTTATGAAAGTAGGGTTTACTAGTCCCTTGGATTTATAGTATTAATTCATAAGGTTTATATATTCCTAGTATTTATTCCTTGGGTTTATATATTAATGCTACTTGGTTCCATCCATGTATTTCTAATGTTGTGATAAATGTGAGAGTGCATCTCGTATTCATTGTTGCAATGTTATATTTTGGTGCAATTTATTCAATGTTGCCTCATGACATTACAAAATAAGTGTTTATTAATCCCTTGGGTTTATAGTATTAATATGTTAGGTTTAAGAATCCATGGGTTTATAATATTTATTCCTTGTGTTTCAAATTCCTTTGGTTTATAATATTGATACCTTGTGTTTATAATATTAATCTGTTGGGTTTATCAATTTCTTGGGTTTAAAATATTAATTATTCATTCAGTGGATTAATTATTTGAGTTTATAATATTGACTCCTTGGTTTTGTTCACCCCTTGGGTTTATAATATTAATACTTTAAGTTTATGACATTAACTCATGTAGGAGCATCTGGACTTAGCCAACAATGTGATGGTTTGTTCACATGTTGTGGCTAAATAAGTTGAATTTCATTGACCTGAGTGGTTAAAAGTCAGTTTTGGTAGAGAGGGCTGGATATCTCGAAAATGATCTTTACTTCATTATTGTAAAAATTAGAAAATTGTATTATTTTAGACTAAGGGATAAGTTGTTTGCATAGGTGTGTAACAGAGCTTAAAAATAGATATTTGATTGTTAGATTGATTAAAATAGAGATCGAGTTGTTAGTGCAATTAGAATAGGATTTGACTCATAAAAGAGAAGAAGGTGTAATGGAAAGGGATTAGCTGAGATGATTGAGAATTGAGTGAGAGGCGAGAATTTGAGTGATAGATAGGGTTTTGAGTTTAAGATAGAGGCCAAATAAATTGTTGTAATTGAACCGAGAGGGCCAAGACTCTGTAACTTCTGTTATATTGAAGAAATTGATTCAATGTGCTTCAGTGCGTTAATCCTGGTGCAAACTCTCGTTTACCTCTGTGTATTTGCATTCTGAAACCTAACCGGGTATTTTCTCTGTTTTCACACTTTAATTGTAGATCTCATTGTTTATGTGTTTATCATTAATCGCGGTCATTTAGTGTTAATGGGAATCTTGGAATCAAGCGGTAAAACATTTATTAAGCACTTTATTTAAGTTTGATTTAATGCACATGGGTTGTATCAAAAAAGAGGGTTTTATCAGCGAAGGTGGTTATCGGGTGAAGGAAAACTGGTATGTGGTAATTCAGGGTGGTCACCGGATTCCATTAACTAATTGGCACATAACACTCGGTTGGAGAGAGAAAACTGCTTTATCGGGTGGGTAATCCTCATACAAGTGGCTCACCTGATATCGTTGTTCACCGTTGGATCAAGTGCACTTTGATTAATGGTGGAGGATCACCGAATTGTTTTGTTGTTTGGGGTGAGTGATGACAATTAGATCTAGAGAGAGGAGATCAACGACGTAGAGGGAAGCGCCTATTTAAAAAGGGAAAGTCAATGTGGGACTGACGTGTTTAGGAGAAAATTGGGACCCTCAAGATAAAGTGAGCCACGTACAAAATCTTCTTGAATGCATCTGATTGGTTATAAAGTAACTAATAGTCTATTTTTAAGACTACCACCTTATTTTAATCAGCCTCCTACGTCATTTTGGTATCAGAGCACAGAGATTGAGTATGACTGTAGTAAAAATGACACTAAGGAGGGGAGCTAGCATAGGTTGAGGAAGACTTGAAGAAAATGCAGTTTTGCTAGAGGAGATCTAGAGTCTGCATACAAGGATGGACACAATGGAGACTGCTTAAAGGAGAAAACCTAATGAAGGAGTTGCCAGTGCTGCAGAGGAATCTTCTGTGGAAGAAGAAGAGGAGGAAAATGAAATTACCAAATTTATCAAGATGTTGGCTAAAGTAGGTGGAAAACCAAAGGTGGAAATTCTTGTGTATGAAGGGAGTCTCAATACAGAAGAGCTAATGGATTGGATCCGTTCATTGGAAAAATATTTTGACTATGAGGAGGTTGATGACAAAAATAAGGTGAAATTTGCAGTTACCAGATTGAAGGGTCATGCATCTATTTGGTGGGATGAACTACAAACATCTAGAACAAGAAAAGTAATGTCCAAGATCAAGCAATGGGACAAAATGGTGGGTAAAATGAAAACTAAATTTAAGCCAAAATATTATCAGTTAAATCTTTTCAAACAGTTACAGAATTTAAGGAAAAAAGGAATGTCTATTAAAGAATATACAAAAGAGTTTTATAGATTGAGTACGAGAACATGACATGTAGAGGATGACATGGATAAGGTAGCCAGATATATCAATGGCTTAAGATATGACATACAGGATGAGATCAACTTGCTGAGTCTGAAGACCATTGGAGATGCCTATCAAGCAGGTTTGAAGGTAGAAGAGAAGATGTTGATAAAAAAAATCAGAGGAATAGAGGGAAAACTTCAGTAAGGGCTAGAGGAACTACCAGACCAAGGTTTCAGCAACATCAGAGTGGAGCAGGAAGTTCAAGTAGTAGACCACCACAGAGGGGATATTTTAATAGAGGAAGATTTGCACCCAGAGGAAGAGGTCGAGGAAGAGATATTCGGTGTTACACATGTGGAGAATGGGGACATGGATCATGGGATTGTCCTCATAATAGAACAACAAAGTTAGAGGAATGTGAATATGGTTGAGGCAAAGGAAGAAACACCTCAAATTATAGAAAAGTAAGAATCCATTAAAATAGGAGAATCCTTGTTGTTGAAAATGGTATTGCTTAAGGTAGAGAAAGGGACTGGAGAACCAGCCTAGAGGAAGAGTTTATTCATAACTACATGCAAATCCAAAGGTAAATGTTGCAAAATGATAATTGACAGTGGAAGCACTGATAACCTTTTTTCTACAGAGATGGTGGACAAGCTAGGATTCGTGAAGACAGTACACCCTACTCCTTACAAAGTGTCATGGTTGCAGAAACGACATAAGATTATTGTGACAGAACAATGCAAGATACATATACAGATTGATACTTATAAAGATGTGATATTGTGTGATGTAATTCCAATGGATGTATGCCATGTATTGTTGGGAAGACCTTGGCAGTTTGATCGGAAAGTTATTCATGATGGGAGGAAAAATACTTATACTCTGGAGAAGGATGGAAATAAACATACACTGCTGCCATTGAAGGATGAAGCTGACAAAGGAGCACCTGGAAACAGTGTTATGCTGATAAGTGGAAAGAAGCTATTACAAGAGGTTGGAAAAGGTGAAGAAATGCATTTTTCTATCATAAGGAGACATAAGGTAATTTTGACTTCCACAAACTTAGATGATTTACCTAAAGAAATCAAAACCCCGTTGAATGATTTTGCTGATATTATTGTGGATGAGTTTCCAAATGCATTGCCACCTATCAGGAGTATTATTCATCATATTGATCTCATACCAGGAGCAAGTTTGCCAAAAAAAGTAGCATATAGATTAACTCCTCAAGACAATGCAGAAGTTGGAAAACAAGTGCAAGAACTGATGGATAAGGGACTAATCAGAGAGAGTCTTAGTCCATGTGTTGTACCAACAGTACTCAGTCCAAAGAAAGGAGGTGAATGGCGTATGTGTATAGATTCCATAGCCACAAACAAGATCACTATCAGGTATAGGTTTCCTTTACCATGCATGGATGATTTGATGTATTGTTTCAGTGCGTCAAAGTATTTTACTAAAATATATATGAAGAGTGGATATCATCAAATAATAATTAGAGAAGAAGATGAATGGAAGACTGCATTTAAAAAAAATAGTGGGTTGTATGAGTGATTAGTGATGCCTTTTGGACTCACTAATGCACCTAGCACATTCATGAGATTGATGAATGATGTCTTGAGGGAATATGTAGGCAAGTTTGTTATTGTTTATCTTGATGATATTCAAGTTTTTATTAGAAGTAAAGAAGAACATCTAGATCATCTTCAGTTGGTTTTAAGAAGTCTGCGGAAAGAGAAACTACTGATACATCTGAAGAAATGTAGTTTCAAGAAAGAAGAATTAATCTACTTGGGGTTTGTAGTTTCTAATGAAGGGTTGAAAATGGATCCATAGAAAGTCCAAGCAACTTGGAACTGGCCTATTCCAAGGAATATATTTGAGGTAAGAAGTTTTCATGGTCTTGCAAGTTCTTATAGGAAATTTATCAGAGGTTTTAGTCAGATTTATGCACCAATTCTTGAAATAATCAAGGAAACTAATCAGCCATTCAAGTGGACAGAAGCAATAGACAAGAATTTTAAGTTGCTAAAGAGGAAATCATGGAGAAACCAATTTTAGCTTTACCTGATTTTGAAAAAGTATTTCAAGTTTGTTAGCTAGTTGGGGCCTAACCCAGGTTTAGAAGTGGTTTATCCAAACAAATCGCGCACTACCGGCCCTTTCGGCAACAATCCACTGAGCGCGAACTGAAGTCTCACCCGAGGTAGTATGGGAGGGTGCTGGAACCAGGTTTCCACACCCTAGGGATGTCTTGATGTGACCTAGAGGGGTCGCGAACCGTTCTACGCACCTGTGCTACTCTGCACAGTTATCCTTCCTTCGCTTAGATCCGCGCCAGTCACTTCCCGAATCTTATTATTCATATGGATTTATTATAGATCAGAATTAACTCACAAGGTATTTAAGCAAACATTTAACAATGATAACCAGTGCGCACCATCATAATTCTTAAAGACATAAACTCATATAATCAGATGCATAAACCAGAATACAACAGATCCACGATATTTCAGAAACAACTTATCTTTATTAATATCTTCTATTTAGTACAACCAGATCTACCCTACGCACTCAACTACAGGGGCCAGCGCACACAGCTGTGGACTCTACCCGACATTCGCACACATAGCTATGGAGCCTCTAACCCCCACGACTCGGACTTACAGACTCAGATTGACTATTGCTCTTTCAAACCCATAATACATCCATGGGTAGGCCAACTTACTTCTATTATTTTACTTTATTTTTGGGTGGACAACCCTTTGACTCAACCTGTACATTTCGTGCTCTGCGCACTTCACTGAACTTTTTACAATATCATTACCCTAACCTATGGGCTTTAAGCACCAAAACCCTTACGTGAGGCCTCCACGACCCAACAAGCCCCCAACACAACCATTGTGACTCATCCTGAGTCACTCGTCAGTGCGGCGATATGCTCTGCTAAGGCTTTGCGGTCCACAATCCTTGTCAGTGATGCACTATGTTTTATTGCTCCCTCTTTGTCTCCTGCAACTCTTCTTCAAGTTCCTGCTCCATTACCTCTACTAGTTCACGCAACCGATGATGCTCATTCTACTCTTCTCTATTAACATAGAGCACCCCCTAGTAGGATTTTAGCTCAAGCTCGGGTGCCACCTGTGGGACTTCTTCGCACTCAGGCAGCAACTCTCCAATTTTTGGTCTAGTATACGCACTTTCTTTTGCAGCTTGTGTTGCAATTTTGTAAGAAAAATGTTGTTGTCGACGAGATCCCAATCTTCAAGGTGTATCAGAGACCAACCATTAACTGCAATTCCATCATTGGTCTCAATATTCAGGATCCTTCCCTTATCTTTCATGAGTCGTCATCCAGCCCGTGGTTTAGGCAGTGACATCTAGACCAGTTTCACTTGATGTCTAAGAATTTCTGGTATATCCCCAACCATTGGTGTTGAACTTGGTGAAGCTTCTGTGACCGTTGACACCAAACTATCCAAAACGTCCTGCATCCGTGGCCATATTACAACCCCTGGGCTTACTCCTTTAGCATTAATGACTAGCAGTTCCATACTGGTGGGAAGGCACAATATCTCACTTGTCTCAATACCATAGATCGTGTGAGGGATGCCTCCCTTCAATTTATAGGCATGTTGAGATTCAAATTCAGTTGTTTCCAACTTTTCTGGCACTTTAACGTTACATCTATGGTAAATTGCTCCAAATCTAGCTCATACTTTATATCTTAATTGTCTGCCGCCTACTCCTTTTCACCTTAGCTCAGATATCTTGTCATGAACAGTGACAGCAACAGTTGCCTCCATTTTTATCCACGTATCAACGCAGGCCCCTCTCCGCAACCATGACCCTTGTGACATACCGATTCTACGCTTTCCCTTGTTTTCTTGCAGCTCCCTCACAAACTGCTTTATCATCCTGCGCTTTCTTTCAACTATCTGGAACGGTGAGACTATACTCTGGTCGGCTAGTCAAGTAGTTGGCCCACCCATGTAGAGCTTCAAGTGACTGCCATTTACTCTACCTGGGAAGGGTTCTCCATTAAGCTTGCCAAGTTGGACCACACCTCTATCTGTGGCTTCTTTGACTACATAGAGTCCCAACCAATGCATTCAGAGCTTTCCAGGGAATTTCTCGAACTTGTTGTCATATAGTAATACTAGATCATTTTCTTTGAATGTGCACATCTTCATATGGCGATCATGACAAGATTTTTCTCGCTGCTTCTATACCTGTTGATGGAATCTTGTCATAAACCATTCCTCCTCAAGTTCTTCCAGCTGAACGATCCTCTCTTCTAAAGCCTCGGGGTGTGTGTTGGGTCCCTATAATACTATTGATTACCCCATTACTATTGTAGTTATACCCCTTATTTATATTGTTGTACCCCTATTACCCCCATATTGTTATTTCTGTGCCCCATAGAATCCCTCTATTGTTATTTTTGTGGCTTTATATTATTATTGTTAGGTCGGCTGGATTATATTGTGACTCCTTAGACTCCTATATATAGAAAGGAGGTTTTGTCATTTGTATCATCCAAGAATTGTTCATTTATGTAATGTAAAGGAGGTTTCCCCCTCGAAGAGGCTGAATTCTAAGGCGTTGATCTATCTTTTCTATCTTTTCTTGAGCTGGTTTCATAACATTTGGTATCAGAGCTTTGGATTCTAGGGTTTCGCTGCTCCAAACAGGTCATCGTGGAATTTTCACTATAACTTTTTTTCTGTGACGTTTCAGAAGTCACCAAAAAAATCCATTTGAGAAGAATTGGCGCTGAACGTTGGGTTCGAATTTCAGAGCTTGTTGCGCGATATTTTCGGAGATATGATCTGAGGAAGTTGGTCTTTTTGCAGACTCCTGAATTACATTCAAAACAGGTGACCTGGGGAAAATCGTCATAACTTTCTCTCTGATGATCGGATTGAAATTTTGTAAAAAGGTATAGAAAGAGGACGGAATGTAGTTTCTTGTGGGTCGAGTTTAGATCCAAAGGTCGAAAAAGTGACTCGCGGCATGTCGTACAAGTTAGCTCTACTGAACTAGTCTATAATCAAGTCACTGTGGGAGATTTCGCATAACTCTTCCTTGGAGAATCCAATTTGGGTCAGACTTGTGGCATTGGAAAGAGGACACAGAGAGCTACTACAGGTCACAATTTTAGAACTAGATGACTGGAAAGTACAGAGATACATCAGAGGCAATATCGAGCTCCTACAAAGTGAAAAAAGGTGTGTAGATTTTTTTTAATTTTTTGCTTAAGCTTGGTTTGAAAATTTATTTTGAAGGAATTCAAAGGGCATAGTAGAGCATTATTATCGGTAACTGATGCCCCGAGGAAAGAAAATGCAAACACCTAGTAAGGAACCTGAAAGCTCTAGCATGACTCATGAAGAAGAGGAAGAAATGCTACATGATATATCAAAATTACAAGAACAAGTGCAACAAATGTCACACTCACAAAAGTTAACAGATGCTAAGATAAATGGCGTGGAAGCTAAGATGAATGGAATGGAAGCTAAGATGGACAATTTGAAGATAGATTTGAACACAAATTTGAAGACAGGCATGGCAGATTTGAAGACAGATTTGACTAATTTTCTACAAGAAATACTTACTAATGGTGAAAAGGTAGTAAAGGAAACTCATGATGAGAACAAAAGAAATGTTAATCATGATTCCATAGACGCTAATGTTGGATCGAAGAATCACCATATTCCAAAAATCGATATGAGGAAGTTTGATGGCAAGGATCCCGCCACATGGATATTACAGATGGAGCAATTCTTCGATCTCAATAATGTGCAAAACACACAAAAGGTACGTATGGCAACTTTATATTTGGAACCAAATCAGTTTGTATGGTATCAATGGCTTTGTTCTCGTAAACAATTTATCACTTGGGCAATTTTTACGGAAGAATTGATAGCACATTATGAGGATACAAAAAGCAACACTTTTTTTAGCCAATTGATAAGTCTCAAACAAAAGGGTTCAATAATGGAGCACATTGAGGAGTTCCAAAAATTGAACATAAGGGTAAAAGATATTCCAGAGGAGCATAGGATTGATGTGTTCATAGGGTCTTTAAAGGATAATATCCAACATGATGTGCGCCTTTGGGAACCTGATTCATTAGAGAAGGCATTCAGGTTAGCAAGAAAAATGGAAAGCAAAATTATGGCAACTAGGAAGCATACCATTCACAACTATAAAGACGGAAGTGTTGTTGCCCATAGTCTTCCACAACCTACAAGGTTGACACCACAACAATTGGAAGAAAAAAGAGCAAAAGGGCTTTGTTACAATTGTGATAGCAAATACACAAAAGGTCATAAGTGTGCTGAGAAGAAATTATTCTACATAGATTGTGAAGAGGAAGAAGAAAAGGAGCAAGAAAGGTCAAAAGAAGAGAATATATTCCAGGAACAAAGCCTAGATGAAGAACAAATAAATCCGACCATATCTTGTAATGCATTGGCGGGAATTACCACTCCTCAAACCATCAAGATAGAAGGACAAATCAAGAAGAAAAAGGTAATAGTGTTGATTGATTCAGGAAGCACCCACAATTTTATTCATTGTAGGGTAGCAAAAGAATTGAATTGCTTCCTATATCCAGCACCAGAGTGTCAAGTGATGATTGCAAATGGAGGAACAATAAATTGTTCTGGAAAGTGCCATAATATCAAGCTATCCATGGGAGAATATGTATTGACTAGCCCAATGCTTTCCATTCCAATGGGAGGTGCTGATGTTGTACTAGGAGTCCAATGGCTACAATCCTTGGGTACAATAGCTTTTAATTTTCAAGAACTTTTCATGAAATTTTCTGTGGAAGGAAAGGAAGTTGAATTAAGGGGTATTGCAGGGAAACCAGGAAAGATAATCAGCTCTAATGGCATGACAAAGCTTCTAAAAAAGGAGCAAAGAGGTGTAATTGCACAATTATGTTCGCTAGATGTTTCCACATTGGAATCATCTATTTCTCCAGATCTCCAAAAAGTCCTGGACAATCATTCCAAGGTATTTGAGACTCCCAAAGGTCTCCCACCTATGCGTGATCATGATCATGCTATTCATCTGATTCCAGGAAGTGTTCCTCCAAACATCAGGCCGTACAGATATCCATATGTCCAAAAAAGTGAAATTGAACGTATGGTTGCAGAAATGCTAGAGGCTGGTATAATTCAACCGAGTCAAAGTTCTTTCTCAGCTCCAGTAGTATTGGTGCACAAGAAGGATGGATCATGGCGCATGTGTCCAGATTATAGGGAGCTCAACAAGCTCACTATTAAAGATAAGTTCCCCATTCCTGTCATTGATGAATTACTGGATGAATTGCATGGATCAATTTACTTCACCAAGTTGGATCTTCGTTCGGGATATCATCAAATCAGAATGAAGATTGAAGACATTCCGAAAACGGCATTTAGAACTCATGAGGGTCATTATGAATTTTTGGTCATGCCTTTTGGCCTTACCAATGCACCTTCAACATTTCAAGGTTTGATGAATTCAATTTTCAAACCATTCCTTAGAAAATTTGTGTTAGTATTTTTTGATGATATACTAATCTACAGCAAGTCTTGGAAGGATCATGTTGAACATGTTGACAAGGTGCTACAACTATTGGAGGAGAAACAATTATATGCAAAAAGATCCAAATGTTTCTTTGGAGTCCAGGAGGTGGAATATTTGGGTCATATTGTATCTCATGAAGGAGTTAAGGTAGACCCTAGCAAAATTAAAGCCATTAAGGAATGGAAAATCCCCACATCCATAAAGCATCTGCGAGGATTTCTTGGGTTGACAGGGTATTATCGCAAGTTTGTTAAGAATTATGGGAGAATAGCAGCACCTCTAACAACATTATTGAAGAAAGATTCATTTTCATGGACTCCGGAAGCAACAAAGGCCTTTAAACATCTTAAAGAGGCAATGTGCCAAGCACCGGTCTTAGCTACACCGGACTTCACAAAAACCTTTATTGTGGAATGTGATGCTTCAGGAAATGGAATTGGTGTTGTTCTAATGCAAGATGAAAGACCCATTGCTTTTGAAAGTCGTCCAATCAAGGGAAAGTTTTTAAGCAAAGCTATTTATGAGAAGGAAATGTTGGCAATACTCCATGCACTTAAGAAATGGCGACCCTACCTAATGGGAAGACACTTCAAGGTAAAAACGGATCATGATAGCCTTAAATACTTTTTAGAACAAAGATTATCCTCTGAAGAGCAACAAAAGTGGGTCACAAAGATGTTGGGTTATGACTTTGAAATCATCTACAAAAAAGGGAAGCAAAATGTGGTGGCAGATGCACTCTCAAGAAAGGATGAGGATGTGGAAGCATTGTTGTGTGCCATTTCTATTATCCAACCAGATTGGATAAACGAAGCAAAGGAGGAATGGAAGAATGACGAAGAAGTGTGGGCACTTATTCGAAAGCTACAACAAGATTCCAGTACTTCTGATACATTTAGCTGGCAAAATGATTCGTTATGGTACAAAGATCGCTTATACCTCTGTAAGAATTCCCAGCTAAAACAAAAGATTCTTATGGAATTGCACACTTCTCCCTTAGGAGGGCACTCAGGATTTTTAAAAACTTACCACAGGGTTAAGAAGGAATTTTTTTGGGATGGCCTTAAATCAGATATTCAAAAGTTTGTGGCGGAATGTTTGGTTTGCCAACAAAATAAAGTTGAAACAATTAAGACACCGGGTCTATTACAACCTTTATCCATTCCAAGCCAACGTTGGGAGGAGGTTTCAATGGATTTTATCACAGGTTTACCCAAGTCTGAGGGAAAGAGTGTCATCATGGTGGTAGTTGACAGACTTACCAAGTATGCACACTTTTGTGCATTATCACATCCATTTAAAGCCAGTACAGTTTCTACTGCATTTATGGAAACAGTTCAAAAGCTACATGGAAACCCAAAGATTATTGTAAGTGACAGAGATCCCATTTTCACTGGAAATTTTTGGACAGAATTATTTTCTTGTCTGGGTACTCAGTTAGCTCATAGCTCATCTTATCATCCTCAATCTGATGGGCAAACTGAGATAGTAAACAAATGTTTGGAAGGATATCTTCGTTGCTTTGTATCTGATAAACAGACACAATGGGTCAAATGGTTGCCTCTGGCTGAATGGTGGTATAACACTTCTGTACAGCAACAAAAATGACCCCATTTATGGCACTTTATGGGTACCAACCACCATCAATCACATCATATTTAAGAGAAAATTCTAAGGTTCAAGCAGTGGAACATCACATCGAACATCAACAACAAGTCCTCCAACTCTTAAAGGATAACCTCGTGTTGGCACAAAATAGAATGAAACAACAGGCAGATCAACATCGCAGTGAAAGAAGTTTTGATGTAGGTGATTGGGTATTCCTACGGCTACAACCATATAAGCAAATGTCCCTAAAGCAAGCTAAGAAGGATAATAAATTATCACCAAAGTATTATGGTCCGTACAAGGTGTTGGAAAAGATTGGTACTATGGCATACAAATTGGAGCTTCCTGCAGCTTCTCGATTGCACCCAGTTTTCCATGTTTCATGTTTAAAGAAGGTTATAGGCGACAAGCTCCCAGTTCAAACAATATTGCCAGAACTTGACGAGGAAGGAAAAATTATATTGGAACCAGAAGCAGTCACAGAAACAAGAACTCGACAGCTACAAAATCGATCAATTTCAGAGTATCTTATCAAGTGGAAGAACTTATCCGCTGAAGATTCCACATGGGAGGATGAGAATTTTATGCAGAAGTATCCAGAACTACTCAAGCGTTGAGGACAACACTTTTTTGAAGGAGAGGGGCATGTTGGGTCCCTATAATACTAGTGATTACCCCATTACTATTGTAGTTATACCCCTTATTTATATTTTTGTGCCCCTATTACCCCCATATTGTTATTTCTGTGCCCCATAGAATCCCTCTATTGTTATTTTTGTGGCTTTATATTATTATTGTTAGGTCGGCTGGATTATATTGTGACTCCTTAGACTCCTATATATAGAAAGGAGGTTTTGTCATTTGTATCATCCAAGAATTGTTCATTTATGTAATGTAAAGGAGGTTGCCCCCTCGAAGAGGCTGAATTCTAAGGCGTTGATCTATCTTTTCTATCTTTTCTTGAGTTGGTTTCATAACAGTGTGTCATGCCTCTTGTCACTGTTATTCCCAAAGTAGGTACAATGTATTCCATTGGCATGATGGCTTCCTTGCCATAGACTAACCGGAAAGGTGTTTGGCTTGTCAATTTCTTGCACATTGTTCGGTATTCCCATAGCGCAGTAGGCATGCACAAGTCCCAATCATTTCGCTACACATTACATACCTTAGTCAATCCTATCTCCAAAATCTTGTTAAAAGCTTCAACGGTCCCATTTGCTTGCGGATGGTACGACGTACTCTATTGATGATATATCTGGAACTCCTGAGTGAGCGCACTGATAGTTTCATTTAGGAAGTGCATTCTGTGGTCACTCGTTATAATTTTTGGACATCCAAACCATGTCAACACATTCTTGAACAAAACTTTTGTAGCTGTAGGGGTTGTGCAGTCCTTAACCGATTGTTCTTCCACCCATCGGGTCAAATATTCTTTCGTGGTGATGATATAGCGCACACCCATCTTTCCTTGAGGTGTGATAGGCCCCACAAGTTGATTGGCCATTTTTTGAACGGTTTCAATTTCATCTCTGGTTTGAGCGGCATTTCGTCCCTCTGCGATGGTTTCCTAGTCCATTGACATACGTCGCAGGCCCGACAGTATGCTTTTGAGTCTTGATGTGGGGTTGGCCACCATAGTCAAGCGTGAAGAATACTCTGTGTTGTGGCACGTCTCGCATAATGTCCTCCTACAACCCCTTAATGTGCTTTGGCAAGCATCTGTCCTCGCTCAAATTCCAGTACATACCTTCGTAATATTTCAACATTGCCCATTTTGTAGAGGTGCCTAGCAATAATGGTAAAGTCTTCTGTGCGTATCACCAATTCTTTCTTTTGCTGAACGAAATACCCCTGCAGCATGGTTCCTGTAGTTAAGAAGTGGATTATATCCTCAAAATGACCATCCACGATGCGCACTACATAAAGTTGTGCATCAGGTAGTCCTTCCTCTAAGTTTGTGGGATCTTCGCCATTCTCAATTCGGGATAGGTGATCTAGGCCTACATTTAGACGTCTCGGCTTTACGATGACTTCGAAGTCATATTCTTGAAACAATAACAACCATCTACAAATGTGCCCCCCAACACAGGCTTATTCACTAAGTATTTTAATGCGAAATGGTCAGTATACATCTTAAAGTGTCCTCCGAGTAGATAGTGGCAGTATTTCTGGAGTGCGTATACCATCACCAACCCCTCACGCTCAGTAGTGGAGTAGTTATTTTTAGCTTTAGACAATCGTCGACTTGCGAATGCTATCGGGCAATCAATTCCTTCCACACCTTCCTGAGTGAGTACCACGCCCAATGTGATACATGGCGCGTTGACATGCACATGAAGTCAATGTCCCATTTTGGAAAGACCGGAATGGGAGTTGATGCCATCTTTTCCTTGAGAGTCTCCAAACTTTTATTACATTCCTCATTCCAACAATAAGTAGCATCCTTTTTCAACAATTGTTCCATTGGTGTTGTGATCTGTACGTAGCTCTTAATGAACTTTCGATAGTAACCAGTGTGTCCCAATTTGGCGTGTAGTTATTTGATACTTCATGCTGCTTGAATATTGAGTATGACAGCAATCTTCGTTGAGTCCACCATCAGGGCTTGCTTGCAGACCACATGGTTGAGAAAGTTCCTGAAGGGGATGAGGAAAGTACACTTCTTTAGATTTAGCGCAATCTGGTGCCGTTGGCAAGTATCCAACATTAACTGTAAGCTTTCGATATGTTTCTTGACTAGCCCAAATACGGTCCAATCATCAAGATATACTTCCAAGAACTTATGTATAAATTCCTTGAATACAACTACCACGACGCATGAGAATATCGTCGGTGCATTCTTCAGTCCAAAGGGCATCACAGTGTACTGAAAACAACCCCATTCGGTTGCAAAAGTTGTTTTACTCCTATCCTCCGGTGCAATCTTGATCTAGTGGTACCCTAATAAACCGTTCATGAACGAGTAGGCTTCCTATCTCCCAACATATTCCAGCACTTCGTCTGTAAATGGCATTAGGAATGGATCATTAACACATGCATCGTTGAGCTTCTTGAGATCCACACAAATGCAAATTTCTCCCTTCTTTGTTTTCTCTTGTACAACCATAGGAATTACCCAGTCAGATTCCTCCATTGGTTCAATTATTCCTACTGCCATAATTTTTTCCAACTCTCCACAGACCTTTTTTTATATTTTGGATTCGACCAATAAGGCCACTGCTTGACTTGCTTCACATCTAGCTTCAGGGTTACCTTCATCATTCCTAGGTCGTCGAGGATCACTTTCAACTCTGTGATTTTGGTCAGGAATAAATCTTGATATTCTTGGATTAACACGATGACCTTCTCCATCGTGGAATCATCCCAGTAGTCCCCAGTCATTGCATACTTCAGCTCTTCCTTTGTACCAATGTTCATTTGCTTCATTTTTAGTGGCGTGGTGATATCGGGATCCTTGATTTCTCGTCTGTGAACCTTGCGACTTCCCTCTATTTCCGGAGTATTGATGTTTCTGGGGTCATGCTCATCATCTTCTACTTATACGTTGTAACATTCTAGGGCCTGGCTCAACTAGTGCAACCAGTCTAGCTGCAGTATTTCTTCCGGTTCCAATGGTAGTTTGAAAATGGTGGCCTTCATAACTTGCAATGCATCGTCAATAGTATCCATCAATTGGTCCTCAAATAATAATGTTAATAAAAACTCTTCACGCAAGATATCCCATTCACCTGTACCATGTCAAAGTTTGTTTTAGTATACCAGTTCCATGGGATGACATCCAGGGTGTGATAAAATAAGTGTACCCACTCTAGCTGGGGTTCTTCTCCATATGCCTGGGTCCATCTGGTGAGGTGCATGCGCAGGTCATCATGTCCATCATATTTCTCAGTTATTCGTAGCTCCAGCTTCCCAAACCTTATCTGCATCATCCCCCGACACTTGTGCCTATCTTTAAAGGTTCCTTCATGTGTTCCCCACCAATGCCCAGGAGATGCGCGCAATGCCCATTTTAATGCATAGAACCACTGGTGTTCTGGTACCGTGCTCTCAAACTTGGTCAGAAATTCATCCACCGCTGCTAGCCCATCATACATTGGCAGTTCTAGATCCTAAGCTTTTACACAATACAACGACCTAGTCATCATGTTGCAGTTTAATGTTGTTACTCCGTTCAACCAATTATGCCATCATTCATCTTCTTCATCTGAATATGAAATGTAGGCCTCTGTGCATTCCCACGGTATTATTCCTTCTGCAGTCGGATTTACCCAATCTTGATCTCGCGTAGTTATCTTCTAGATATGATCCAAGTCCTCATCAATTTCATCATTGTGTATGAGTTCAATGTAGCGCACTCCTTCAGCGGGTCTAGCAGAACGACTATGCATAGCAGGGAAAATTTTAAGAACCCCCCCCCCCAAATTTACATGTGGTATATAGGAAAAATGGAAGGCGATTTTATCAATAATATGATATGTATATATAATTTTTTGGCGAATCTCTCACCAGGCATGCCGAATATTTTACTCAATTATAAAATATTTTGTTTATTGAATACACAAATGAGATCATTGCATTTCTTTAAAATATATTTTGAAATCAAAATTACCGAAATTACATATCGATAACCTAGTGGGTGTAGGATAAAATTCACCTGTGCCATTCACAGAAAGCATGAGAAAAAACCTAATACTATATATAAAACCAAGAAAAATTCAAATTCATCACTTATAGGGACCTCGTAACCACCCTGCCAATACACAAGTATGTTCCTGTTTGCAATTAGAAAAATTACCCAAATTACAATCTGTTTACTCCAGCATATGTTGGAAAGTTATAGAAGGATGACTAGTGCAATCAATCCATTCCTTTTAGCCCTGGATTTGTTTCAGTTTAAAATAGAAGTATACAAATATACTTGTCTAATGTCTATGCTTTAACCATTCACCTTAAGATGTTTTTATGATATAATTTCCTAAGTCTATTCAATATCTTCATTATCATAAAAACCGACCTATATCCATCTTAACTCCACATCTACCACTCTTAGGGGGATGAAATCTATTTATCCCTCTGAGCACTTGGTAGACCTAGAATTAAGATGGATCTAAGATGATAGAATTTCCCCTTTAAATAGTCTATGCTCACATGAATACCATGGTATTACCATGGGTCAATACCATGGGTTATCATAAACCTAAAGCTTAAAAATTGCTATTAGTAATTTATAAAAATTAATAAAATTAATAGTTGATTTTTATTTTAACCAAGCTAAAATGTTTAACATACATTAAATTACAACATCCATTTTTACTCTTGATGGGATCAAATATTTTTTCACTCTATGCTAGTTTGCATATCACGATATTTGATACCTCTCGGGGGTTAGTAGATCCAGAGTAAAGATGGATCTATGCTGGTTTAATTCCCCCATTTAAATAGGCTACATTCCAGGTGAATACCATGCGTCAATACCATGTGCCATTTTTGTGAATACCATGTGCCATTTTGGTGAATACCATGGGTCAATACCATGTGCCATTTTTGTTTTTATTAATACCAATATTAGGGTTAATAATGTTTTTTTTGCATGGTATTAATAACAATCTAGTCCATGGTATTTGTCCCATAGTATTTTGCCCATAGGTTTCACCTAAATATAATGCATTTTTTGAGTGTTCGTAAATATAAGGTGACTTATGGAGTAAATATAAAAAAATATTTTATTTTTTTACCATACCTCTCGTTTATTTATATTTTTATTAATTTACCATACCTCTTTTACAAATATGGTATTTGGCCCATAGGATTCACTTAAATAAAACCTCTTTCTTAGCCTTTATAGATAGAAAGAGGGTTATGGACTAAATATAAAAAGAGGTTTTATTTATTTACCATGTGTCTAGTTTATTTATATTTTTATTTATTTACCATACCTTTTGAGTAAGTATAAAAAGATGTTTTATCTATTTACCATACCTCCACTTTACTTATATTTTTATTTGTTTACACCCTTGCATGTATATAAGGTGACTTATGGAGTAAATATAAAAAATGTTTTATTTATTTACCATACCTCTCATTTATTTATATTTTTATTAATTTACCATACCTCTTTTATAAATATGGTATTTGGGCCTTTGGCCCATAGGATTCACTTAAAGAAAACCTACTCTTGAAAATGGGCGAATGGATTCACTTAAATAAAACCAATTCTTGAAAATGGGTGAATGGAAGGTTGTAACTTCTAATTTCAAGGGCTAAATTTACCTTTTTTACCCTCTCCCTTAAAATAAGGTGGGCTATTTGAGGTGATTTGTAAAAATGTACTATGATACAAAATATTCGCCCACTAAAAATTTAAAACCCTTTAATGTCGCCAAAGGGCGAACATTCGCCCCTAAAATTTTGTATGATGCATAGGGACTTCTTCTCAAATATCATCTTTCAGTTCTTTAAATTAATGACTCCATTCATATCTATGGCCCAGTCTATCCCTAATAATGCAGGGTAAGGGTTACTGTCATCCACAATTTCTATTACCTCAAAGTCTGTTTGTGTGCTCGCACCTTCTATATCCACTGTGACTCCTTGCAATCTCCCCATGGGCAAGATCTTTTGTTGGTTCACCATCCGTAATTGAATAGGAGACCACTGTAATGTGGGCCTACCCATGTGTTTCCATGTCTACTTAGGTAGCATGTTTGCATCCGAGCCTAAGTCTAGAATGATCTAATCCATCTCATAGTCACCGATCTGCGCCATTAATCGCATTTCCGTCCAGTGCACAAAGAATGTTTTCCTAATTTCCAGACCACGTGAGGTTCACCTAGCCTTACACACTTATTTATCAGCTCTTGTATTCCATTAACCACCTTATTTTCATGTAGCAGCTTCATGCATGTCTCTAAAAGGGTAGTTAGCATCGAAGGATCCATTTTTGGCTCGGGTTGATCCTTACTACCTGAAGTAGAGACCTCTGCTAATCTCTTCTTAGCTTACATAAACATCTTCTTCATGCGCTCCAAGTCGAACTCATGTTGCTTTGTAGGGGTTTTGTGAACCCCTGGGCCTACCTCAGTTAATTTACCCTTATCTTCCCCTATAGCCGCACCAATTTTGAGCATCATTTTCACGTTGGGGTCTTCCTCACGTGTTTCAGACCTCATCATTTAGACATTTTGTGTCACCGTAGGTTGTGCTGCCCTTTTGTCACATATCTACGCTATTAGTGTGGGGAAATCTATCATTTCATGATCAAACTGCTCGCAGTAAGGGCACGATATTTTGGTCGGGTTGGTATAATCACGTGCGTAGTGCCCTGGTCCTCCGCAGTTGTAATAGATTAGCTGCCCATGGCCCCTTCCTAGCCCCATTCCTCCCCATCCTCATCCTCGCCCCTGGAACCCATCGTGCACTATCACTACGACTGGATCCTAACCTCACGCCTTAGTCTACATCCTATAGGCAAGTGTTCGATCCATCAACAATTCATAACTATGGCAATCTCATTCATCGTGGCCCACCGATCTGCAAAAATTGCAAAATATCTGTTGGGGTGTCTGGGTAAAATTTTGCAATAGGTGATATTTGTATGTGTTGTGCTTTCCTCCCACATGACAGATTGCACACTAGAGTGAGGGCGTCGCGCTTGGCGCCGCCTGTGCCTCTGGTCACAATGGCATTAGTCCCCCCGCTGCCAAATAGTTCGCAAAGACCGAACAATGATCCTTATTGTGGCCCTAACTTCTACATTTTATGCACCACACTTCTTCTCACGCTTTTGGCCGGCTGCCTTTTCCTGTTTCAAACTCTGCATTTCTAAGCATAGGTTTTGTAGTTGCACGTGGATCTATTGAACTCCCAACCCAAGAGCCTGTATTGGAGTCTCATGCAACCTCATTGCTATCTCTAATGCTTCAGCCTAGGTTGAGATCTTCTACTGTGATAGCGACATCTGTAGATGTGGCGCCAAAGACGCCACAAACCACACGCAGTGTTGCCCATCCGTTAGCATCATCTTAGCCTCTTGGATCGTACTTTTCAATCTCTGATAAAGATCCCTAGGGGTTTCACCTAGCAACATCATGATCTCCTTGAACCCAATGATCAACTGCATCTATCATTTTGGTCGGCTAAACTCTTTGTTCAATGCATCCCATATCTTTGCTATCCTAGCATTTGGATGATCTCTAGAGTGCTTGATATACCAAGTCAGCGCGCGGTCCTGTAGCGCACTCACCAAGGTAGCCTTCTTAATATTATTGTCTGTAACTCCGTGCGCTTCCCACACTGCCATTACTATGAACCAAAACTATTATGGATCTTCTCTTCCTACTCCTTTGAATACAGGCAACTTGATTGCACTAAGCATGTTAAACTTCTGGTTTGCACACGGGCGTGATAGGGCCAACTAAAAACTCGTACCGCTTCTAATCCAACCAATCTTCAATCTCTTTCTTCGTAGGGTTTCAAAGTTCCATCGTCAGACATCCATTAGGCAGTTCTTAGTCCCGAGAACAGAGCCATTTGTTGGCTAGTTGGGGCCTAACCTAGGTTTAGAAGTGTTTTAGCCGAACAAATCCCGCACTACCGTCCCTTTCGGAAACAATCCGCGGAGCACGGATTGAAGTCTCACTCTAGGTAGTATGGGAGGGTGTTGGAACCAGGTTTCCACACCCTAGGGATGTGTTGATGCGACCGAGACGGGTCACGAACCGTTGTGCGCACCTGCGCTACTCTACACAATTATCTATCCTTCGCATAGATCTGTGCCAGTCACTTCCCGAATCTTATTATTCATATGGATTTATTATAAATCAGAATTAATTCACAAGGTTTTTAAGAAAACATTTAAAAATGATAACGAGTGCGCACCATCATAATTCTTAAAGACCTAAACTCATATAATCAGATGCATAAACCAGAATACAATAGATCCGCAATATTTCAGAAATAACTTATCTTTATTAATATCTTCTATTCAATAGCCTGCGCACATAGCTGTGGACTCTAACCGACCTCCATGCACACAACTGTGGAGCCTCTATCTAACCTCTAACCCCCACAACTCAAACTTACAGACTCAAATTGATTATTGCTCTTTCAAACCCATAATACATCATATCTTCCCAAAGCTACCTCTACCCTTAGAGCCTCACTCTATTTATACACTGCCATGGTCAACAGACCATGGGTAGGCTCACTTACTTCTATTATTTTACATTATTTTTGGGTGGACAACCCTTTGAATCGACCTATTACATTTCGCGCTCCACGCACTTCGTGGAACTTTTTACAATATCATTACCCTAAGTTATGGCCTTTAAGCCCCAAAAACCATACGCAGGGCCTCCGCTACCTAGCAAAGTTGAAACAGATGCTAGTGGGGTTGCAATTGGAGCAGTTTTGAGTTAGGAACAAAGACCAATAGCATACTTCAGTGAGAAATTAAATGAAGCTATGAAGAAGTATTCTTCTTATGATAAAGAATTTTATGCTATTGTACAAGCCTTAAAAAAATGGAGACATTGTTTGCTACCAAAGGAGTTTATATTGTATTCTGACAATCATGCATTACAATTCATAAACAACCAACCAAAATTGAATGAGAAACATGCCAAGTGGGTAGAGTTTTTTCAGAGCTTTACTTTTGTGATAAAACACACAAGTGGTAAGTTGAACAAATTTGTTGATTCTTTAAGCAAAGTGAATTTCATTGTGCAAGAATTAAAATTTGGTGTTGTAGGATTTGAATAAATGGTTGAAATGTATAAATATGATGCAGATTTCAAAAATATTTATACAATAGTAAAAAGTCCAATAGCTCATAACAGAAGTGAGTGGTTAGATTATCTTATCCAAGGAGGTTTATTGTTTAAAGGAAACAAGTTGTGCATTCCAAAATTTTCTATGAGGGAAAACATAATAAAGGAGAAACACAGTGGAGGATTATCTGGTCACTTTGGACAAGACAGAACCTTTGCTCAGGTAAATGATTTCTACTATTGGCCAAGGATGCAGACTTATGTTAAGAGATTTTTTGAGAAGTGAGGGATATGTCAGCATGCTAAAGGGAGAAGCCAGAATACAGGATTGTACCATCCATTGCCAATACGAGACTAACCATGGGATGCAATTAGCATGGATTTTGTTTTGGGGTTACCTAAAACCCAAAGGGGGAATGATTCCATTTATGTTGTGGTAGATATATTTTCCAAGATGGCACATTTCATTGCATGTAAGAAAACTAGTGATGCAACACATATTGCTAATCTATTTTTTTCAGAAATTGTAAGATTACATGGATTTCCTGTAAGTATTGTGTCTGATAGAGATACAAAGTTTGTAGGGCATTTCTGGAGAACTCTTTGGAAGAAACTAGGTGCTAACCTTAGTTTCAGTTCAACATACCATCCTCAAACAGATGGACAGACTGAAGTGGTAAACAAAATCTTGGGGAACATATTGAGAAGTTTAGTGTATCAAAATCCTAAGTAGTGGGATTTAGCACTAGCTCAGGCTGAGTTTTCTTATAATGACACTGCAAACTGAAGTATTGGAATGAGTCCATTTCATATTTCTTTTGGGATGAATACAAGAGGTGTGTACGAGCTCAGAAATTTGGGTAAACAGGAGACAAGAAGTGCAAAAGATTAAGAGTTTTCAGAGCAGATGCAGAGACTACATGAAGATGTCAAAGGCAAATTGCTGGAAAGCAATGGCAAATACAAGTAGAGAGTAGATATGAAAAAAAGAGAGAAAGAATTCCAAGTGGGAGATTTAGTGATGGTGTATTTGAGAAAAGAAATATTTCCTGCTAAGACTTATAATAAAATAAAAATGAAAAAGATAGGACCATGTAGAATTGTAAGAAATTTTTCCACTAATGCTTATGAGATTGAATTGCCAAAAGGGATTGGAATATCACCTATCTTCAATGTTGCAAATTTGTATCCATATAAAGAGATGGAGACAAAGCTACAGGAGGAAACTACAGAAGATGAAGTTCAAACTTTGAACTAGGAAGAACAGATGCCAAAGGCAGTTAAGAAAGAGGTGGAAGTTGTTTTGGAGAAAAAAATATCCAAAAGAACTAGAGGACAGGTTTATTTTCAATAGCTAGTCAAATGGAAAGGACAACCAGTGGAGGATGCTAGTTGGTTGACAACAGCAGAGTTGCAGAAGTATGGAGTAAACCCTAAAGTCTGAGGGATGATTATTTTCTTACCTGGTAGTCTGATGCGGGAGCATCTAGACTTAGCCAACAATGTGATGTTTTGTTCACATCTTGTGGCTAAATAAGTTGAATTTCATTGACCTGAGTGGTAAAAAGTTAGTTTTTGTAGAGAGGGTTGGATCTCTCAAAAATGATCTTTACTTCATTGTCGTAAATATTATAAAATTGTATTATTTTAGACTAAGGGATAAGATGTTAGAATAGGTGTGTAATAGAGATTAAAAATAGAGATTTGATTGTTAGATTGATTAAAATAGAGATCGAGTTGTTAGTGCAATTAGAATAGGATTTGACTCATAAAAGAGAAGAAGATGTAATGGAAAGAGATTAGCTGAGATGATTGAGAATTGAGTGAGAGGTGAGAGTTTGAGTGATATATAGGGTTTTGAGGTTGAGACAGAGGTCAAATAAATTGTTGTAATTGAGCCGAGAGGGCCAAGACTCTATAACTTCTATTATATTGAAGAAATTGATTCAGTGTGCATATGTGTGTTAATCTTGGTGCAGAATCTCGTTTACCTCTATGTATCTGTGTTCTAAAACTTAACCGGGTATTTTCTCTGTTTTCACACTTTAATTATAGATCTCAGTGTTCATGTGTTTATCATTAATCGTGGTCATTTAGTGTTAATGTGTAACCTTGGAATTAAGTGCTAAAACATTTATTAAGAGCTTTATTTAAGTTTGATTTAATGCACATGGGTTGTATAGGAAAAGCGGGTTTTATTAGCGAAGGTGGTTATCGGGCGAAGGAAAAGTGGTAAGTGGTAATTCGGGGTGGTCACCCAATTCCATTAACCAAACGACACGTAGCACTCGGGTGGAGGGAGAAAACCACTTTATCAGGCGGGTAATACTCATGCAAGTGGCTCGTCTGATATCATTTTTAACCGTTGGATCCAATGCACTTCGATTAATGGTGGAGGATCACTGAATTGTTTTATTGATTAGAGTGAGTGATGACAGTTAGATCTGGAGACAGGAGATCAACAGCGTAGAGTGAAGTGCCTGTTTAAAAAGGGAAAGTCAACATGGGACCTATGTGTTTAGGAGAAAAGTGGGACCCTCAGGATAAAGTAAGCCATGTACAAAATCCACTTAAGCACATCTGATTGGTTATAAAGTAACCAATAGTCTATTTTTAAGACTACTACCTTATTTTGATCAGCCTCATGCATCATTAACCCCTTGCATTTACAATATTAACTCCTTGGGTTTATAATACAAATACATTGGGTTTATAATATTTACCCCTCACATTTACAATATTGAAAATTGTTCTTGGAGGCTTGTATTGCATTCCAATTTTCTGAACCTCACATTGTGACACTACTATGTAGCTCGATATTGCCTCTCACATTACAAAAGTAGGGTTTATTTATCACCAGGGTTTATAATATTGATCCCTTATGTTTTAAATTTCTTTGGTTTATAATATTAATCCCTTGGTTTTATTAATCCCTTCGGTTTAGAATATTAATTATTTCTTTTTTTGATTAATTATTTTCATTCATATTATTAATTCTTGTATAGTTTTAATGTAGATTAAAAAATACTCATGCAATATACTAAAACGTAAGACTCAAATCTACTCTACTCATCTACAGAAGAAAATTCGCGATCCAGAACACATATCAAAAAAATGCATTGTGATTTAACACACATACACAAAGATTTATCTAGCGAAAAGAAACTACTCAAAACACCTTCTTATCTGTATTGCATTAATCAAATAATCTTGATGAATACAATATGCTTACTTAAGCTTGAGTTCAACTCGCACAAGTATCTTCTATCCTCTGCCTAACTTAATGAATATGGACAACACTTAGGCAATTTCAAGCCTTCCCAAGCTCCTATTTCATTGTGTTTTTTAATGAGGAAGTAATGCCTACTAATTAGGAAATTTTCTCATTGAGAATTGCATGATTCCTTTAGGCCCTTATTTGACTACATGCATCACCTATATAACTTGGAAAATTCCAGAACTGATAGTACACTACCCTTGAACTCCAATATCAACTAGGTAACTCGAATTTCATGCATGCATGAGTTAATTGAGGATGATTGATCAGTTAACTGGTTAAACACTGATGTTACACCCCACTGCTACACCTCCACTAGTTCCTCCAACAACTAGAACTAGTTTAATTGACCTTAACTCAATTTAACCAAATTAAATTGTTACAACTAAAATTAACTCAACCTAGGTTCCTAAACTTTAGGAATCGTTGTACAAAACCCAAGTTCATGCCCCCAACTATAATTAACTAAGTGAAATGAGTGATAACAACTATTTCAACTTAGTTAACTCATTCAAGTTGTCTAGTGATGTGGAATTTCGATTTTTTCCTAATATAATCAAAGGAAAAATTATATTAGGAAATTTCTTACTGCATTTTCAACACTTCCTCTCAGCAAGAAATGGATTATCAGAAACCCCAATCCTGCCTCTCTGGAAACCAATTTTTCCTCTTGACAAATCCTTTGTCAAAATATTTGCATCTTGTTCCTCTTTAGGAATGTATTCCAACAACATTATCAACCTTTACACACAATCTTCGATCAATCATCAAAAACTGGATTCTCAAAGAGTTTGATACAAACTTGATTGTCACAGTAAATCACAGTTGGATTCATCATCTGACCAATAACCCAACAAGAATCTTCCTCATCTAGATAGCCTCACATGCTACCTGGCTAGTATCCATGTACTCTGCTTTTGCTGAGCTTAGTGCAATAAAGATATGCTTCATGTTGTACCAAGAAACCGATGCTAACACAACACTAAAAATTCCTCCTGATGTGCTCTTCCTATCTGATGGACTCCCTACCCAATCTACATATGTGAAGCCTTGCAATTTCACTCCCTCTATCTGTCTCTACCAAAGTCCAAACTAACTAGTGCCTCTAAAATATCTCAACGTATGTTTTGTTACCTCCCAATACTATTTGGTTGGCTTAACTATTGCTTGACTAATCTGGTTAACTGCATAACATATATTTGGATATGTAAGTGAACCGACAAGTTTCTTGTAAATAGTAACCTCCACATCCTCACCTGAAGTGCCATCCTCCTTCCTCCAACTTTATGCTAGAGGAGTGTCCATGGGTTTGCTACTCTCCATTCAGAACTTCTTCAGTATCTCGTTGTCACACTTTCCTTCAAAGACAAACAAATCCCCATCTCCTTGCCATAATTCCAAACCCAGGAAATAATTCATGAATCCCATGTCCTTTATCTTGAATTCTCTTACATGATCCTCTTTGAAAGAACTAATCAACTTATCATAACCAATTAAAATCAAATCATCAACATATAATACTATAATAAACAATTTACCTTCAACAACAATATGGTAAATATTTTCATCCGCTTCACCTTTCGTGAAGCCCAACCTAGTGAAAATGTTGTCGATCTTTGTGTACCAAACATAGGGTGCTTATTTCATTCCATACAACGCTCGCTTGATTATGCACACATGTGACTTTCTATCGAAGGTCTCAAATCCTTCTAGTTGTTCAATTTACACCTCTTCCTTAATCACTCCATTGAGGAATGTTGTCATCACATCCATTTGATGAATCCTCCATCCCATTTGTGCTGCAAGTGCTAGAATAGATCTAATAGAAGAGTACCTTGCTACTGGAGAAAAGGTGTCCTCATAGTCAATTCCCTCCACCTAAGAGAACCCCTTGGCCATAAATATGGCCTTTTGTTTCTCGATTCTTTAATCTGTTGCTTTCTTTACCTTGTACATCCATCTCAAGCCCACCATTGATTTGTCCTTTGGCCTTGGCACCACATCCCATGCATTGTTTATGAAAATGGAATCATATTCCTCTACCATGGCATCAACCCATATTGGTTGTTGCATTGTTTCCTCGAAATAAGGATGGTTCTGTCTCCACTAGCTCACTCATTAGAGGCATATAGCCTGTGTACCGATTCGATGACCTCCTCTACCTACCTATGTGGAGGGTGCTCCCACATTATCTCTAGCATCATGCAATAATCTATCATCCTCCCTTGTCTTCTTCCTTCCTTCTCTAGATGCCTATGCATGAGTAGGTGTCTCCACTCTCTTCTCCTCTACTTGTGGTTGCTCCACAACATCCTAAGGTTCTTCCTTTGTTTTCAAAAGATCCTCATGTGAATGCATCTGAATTTCCCTCTCAAGAGAACACTTCATTCCCTTCTCCTCATCAAACTTCACATCTCTACAAACAACTCCCATCCTAAGATATGGAAGGTAGACCTAGATAATTGTGAGGTGTATCAATGTACCCGAAAAATATTCCCAACTATGCTATGGCTCTCATTTTTTCCTTGATTCCTTGGAAAAATGAAAATATATTAATGATCCAAAGATCCCGAAGTGTGAAAAATCTCGTTTCTTCCCTGAAAAAAAATCTTCTGGTGTACTCATCCCAATAATTCGATGAGAAATCATGTTCTGCAAATATACCGTTGTGTTGCATGATTCAACCCACAAGTGCATTGGTAGACCTTGGTCATGCAACATCACCCTTGCTTTTCCCATAATAATTTTGTTTTTCCTCTCATCCACCCCATTCTGCTGTGGGATGTGAGGTGTTTTCAACTCCCATCAAATGCCTTCCTTTCCACAAAAAAATTTAAAATCATTCGACACATATTCACCACCATTATCGCTCCTGAGAGCCTTCACTTTCCTACCAATTTCATTCTCAACAAGTGCTTTAAATTCAACAAACTTGGAGAATGTTTGATCTTTCTTTTCAATGAAGAAAATCCAACACTTCCATGAGAAATCATCTACAAATATAACATATCACTTGTGCTTGGCCATGGAGGCTGTCGAGAAATATCCAAAAACATCAACATGGATCCTTTCTAGGATTGCGTGCACCCTGCTATCCCAATCATTGAAGGTGTATTTCGTGTACCTTCCCAAGGTACACCCTTTGCATGTATTATGTTGCTCTTGTTCCCCATTGGGGAGGCCTGTGATGATATACTACATCATCTTCAAAGATCCAAGATGAAAATGGTTGTCTTCCCTACCATAATTTGCCAAAATATCTTCTTTGCACCTTCTCCACCTTTGTGCTCAAAGCAGCAGAGTCTTCCACATTCAACTAGTAGAGTTTCTTCACCTGAACCCCAATCTACTTCACTTGTCCTGTGGTGATGCGTCTAAGGAATGCCTTGTGTTTGCTGAAAATCACATCATAGCCACACTCTTCCAAAATTGTGATAGAAACCAAATTCTTCTTTAGACCCGGAATAAACATCACATCCTTGAATATGAGAGGGAAGCTAGACTCCCATCATCTCCCATCTCGATGTGCATCTAGAGGTCTTTCTCCTCCAAATAACTAAAAAATTCTTAGTTTCCCATCATATGGAATGAGGCACCAATATCCAGATACCATTCACTACCCATCACTTTTCTTGCCATGTATGCAATAAGGGTGAAGTTCAACTCAAATTGTGAAGCCAAAGCTTCACCTGCCACTCCTCCTGAGGGATTCTTGCTCGCCTTATTGTTTGGACACTTTGTTGTATAGTGCCACAGTTCATGACAATGAAAGAACTTGATTTTCATGAAGTCTTTCTTCTTTCCCCCTTGAATGTAATCTCCCAAGGATTTGGATTTATTCCCTTTCCCTTGCTTTTTCTTTCCATCTAAGGCACAATTTTCTTCTTCCTCACCATTGGATGAGGTATCATCTTTGATTTTCTACCTGAAATCCTCCTGTACCTATTGGAAATACTGAGGGGGGGGTGAATCAATATTTCTTATTATTTTTTTTTTAATTGTTCTAGTATTGCCAAAAAGATATATAGATATGTATATGTATACACAAAACACAGAAATCAACAACTGGAATTAAAGCATTTATTAAAACTCAAGATAGTGCAATGAAATAAATACAATATAAGTATAAATCTGATTATGAATAGTTGCCAAGCTCCAACTTGGACTTCAGTGAGGCTCCAACCTCCTGAGCACCAACTCTGTTTTGCAATGGTTCTGCACTTAGGAGCACCTACCCCCAATGACTTCAGTCCTATTCAGTTCTGAGGCTCCAACCTCTTAGGCTCCAACCAAATCTTAGTATACACTAGTATGCTGCTGCACTCTATTCAGCTGAGGTTCACTCACTCCTACTCTCCTTCCTCTATTGCTTCTACTGCCTCTACAACCACCACTACTTTTTCTACCTCTTTTGCCTCTGCTGCTTCAACTACCTCACCCTCTAGTTCTTCACCACAACAACACCAACAATGTTGGCATTATGGCATAGGTTTGGAACTATGGCATAGGTGTTGTCCTTGATGGCAACTCACTCAAACGAAAGATCACAGTTCAGGCTCTCAAAATGAAAGAAAATGAGGTATATGCAGGTTCATCTTAACAAAATAGTGTATACACGCGGGTGTACCGATCAAAAGGCACGTATACATATGCATGCACTTTCATGCAAAGAAAAGCACATACATGTGGGAAAACTTATGGTTGGTCCATGGTATTTAGTCTGTCATATTTGAACCTATGATTTTGGTCCTTGGTATTGCATCCAAAGTGTTGAACCCAAGTATTGAGTCCCTAGTATTGGATCTCTATGGTTTTGGACCATGGTTTGAGTAAGGCCTAAGTCTATAAAAAGGGAAGGAGATCATTTGGCAAGGTATGAACTGAAGCATTGAATATCTTATGAAAAGCAAGATCGAGAATATTGTCATTGGGGTATGGTGCATAACTAGATCTGAATCAAGGAGGAACCTGAGCGCAAGGAGAAGGATAAGTTCTATTGATGGATCAAGATATTAAGGCAGTTTGAAGAGAAGTATCTTTGTGAAATCTTTGATCTGTTACATTTGACACACGACGTGATCTATAAATATGATAATCTGGGTATAACTAATGATTGAATAAGTAAAAAGATAAATCATATTTTATAGATTTGTATGCAGGTTCAGTGCAACAGAGGCGCGTATACATGCCGGTTCGCTGACGTAAAACAGTGTATACACTGGATGGCCTTGATACAAAAGCGTATGCATGCATGTTCCATATATTGAAGTAGTGTACATCTCATGAAATATGTTTTAGCTGCTTCTATTTATTGCTATAGTATTATGGGTTCAGGATTGGTGTTTGGTTTCCGGCACTGTTTTCTAGTTACAGCATTCTGAGAAGTTATTGGTTGATTCAATATTTGTTTGTACAAAGGACGTTGGTTAATACAGATATACTTGATGTTTGATTGATATACATGGATCCAGTCTGAAAATTTATGAAACGTGGTCCTTGGAAGAAAAGAGAAGGTTGTAGCCTTCTGTAGGTCAGCACCTACGTACTAGTACCTCATCTAGTACAAGAGCTAAGGGGGTTGTAGCTCCCTTCCAAGAGAAGCTGGAGAACGAGAGAAGGTTGTAGCCTTCTGTAGGTAGAAACCTGCGTACTGGTATAAGACTGCACCAGTACAAAAACATTGTAAAAAGAAGTTTCTAATTGAAAGAATAGAGAGACGAATTGCAATAGGTGGTTTTCACCGACATTGGGTTTCCACCTTATATCTTTTGTTCTTATGTGTGATTGCCTGTTCTATTTTACTGTTCCTGGTTACTGTTCATATGGTTTGATGCACATATTAATTTTCAACATCTGAAGAATAATTTAAATTACAAGTCTGCTCATATACGCTTATTTCCTTAACTGAAGTTGCATACATACGTGGTATTTACTAACTAAAGTAGCGTATACAAATCTGATTGTGAAATGAAAAATAATTGACCTAATAATACTGATTCACCCACCCTCTCAGTATTATTTCCAACAATTTTAATCAAAGCAGGTCCTTCAGAAGAAGCTTGATTGCTTGAACGAAGATTTATCATCATGAGAAACTACAAAAAAGAAGCATCAATTAGGCCACCAATTTTTGATGGAAGAAACTTCGTCTATTGGAAGGTAAGAATCATTGCCTATCTTCAACCTCTTGGTATAGAAGTTTGGGATATTGTGGAAACAAGATACACTTTTCCATCAGCAACTCCTATAGATACGACTGGTAAGAAGCAGTATGAAACAAATGCAAACGCTGTTAATACTCTATTAGGGAGCCTATCTCAATCAGAATTCGTCAAGGTTATGCAACTCAAAATCGTAAAAGAAATATGGGATAATATCATTCTAAGTTATGAAGGAGATGAACAGGTAAAACAAACAAAACTACAAACTCTCAGAAGTCAATATGAAAATCTCAGTATGTACAATGATGAAAGTGTGGCTAAAGATTTCCTACGTATAGATGAGATTGTTAATTGTATGAAAAATTTGGGTGAAGAAATAAAAGAAGTTGTTTTGGTTGAAAAGGTTCTAAGATCTTTGTCTTCTAAGTTTGAATCAAAAGTTTCTACCATAGAAGAAACATAATCTACAAAGCCTTACCATGTCACAGCTACACGGAGTCCTAACCGCTTACGAAATGAGAAAAGGGGGACCATCAGACAAGAGAGAAGCTGCATTCAAAGCCTCAAGAAAAGGAGATTACAATGACTCAGGACATATGTCGAAAGAAGAGGAAGAATCAAATTTTGTCAAGAACCTTCAACAGGGTTCTGGAAGATTCAGAGGTAAGCTACCTTTCAAATGTTTTTCTTGTGGAAGAGTGAGTCACTATGCTGCCAAGTGTCCTCATAAAGATAAGCTTGATAAAGGTAAGGAACCAGTAAGAGGGAACAAAAAACAGAATGTAAGTAAGAAGAGCTATTACACACATGAAGACAGTGATGGACTTTCA
Organism: Pinus tabuliformis; assembly: GCA_031772625.1. Classification (NCBI taxonomy): domain Eukaryota; kingdom Viridiplantae; phylum Streptophyta; class Pinopsida; order Pinales; family Pinaceae; genus Pinus; species Pinus tabuliformis. Next base: position 126,920,696 of record CM062807.1, read on the forward strand.
AATATCGATGAAGATGAACAAGGTAATGATTATATACTTTCAATGTCTTTTGAAGATGATGATTTCTTGGATGCTATAGATGAAGAAAGTCTTTATGAAGAAATTTCTAAACTCAAAATTTGCTTAGAAGAGAAAAATATGATTATAGATACTCTGACATTCCAACTTGCTGAAATGGAGAAACACAATGAAAAGTTAGAATGTGAAATTGTGGGACTTAGAAAGGACATTGAGAAAATGAAAGCTCTTAATCTTAGATTTGCTAAAGGATCTGAAACTTTAGATGAGATTATCAAAGTGCAGCGTTCTCCTCTAATCAAGATAGGTCTTGGGTATACTAAAGAAACATCTCAAGCACAGAAGCCATCTACCTCCAAAAGTTATCTTGAAGCTGCAAGGAAAAGTGAACAGGTTGACAATCGACAGCAAAGGCCCAATGGAGATCACCAGGTAAATCAGGGACAATTTACTTCAAGAATGAACAGAAATCACCAAGTAAATCGAGGGCAATCTACTTCAAGGATGAACAAAAGCTACAACCAACCACAGGTAAATCATTCTCAATTTACCTCAAGAATGAATGGCTATTACAATGGAAGGTTTGATGATCGCAGGAATTTCTTCAATGGCCAATGTTTCTCTTGTCATAACTTTGGACATAAAGCAACTCAATGCATTGCCTACAAGACCATCATGACCAGAGAAGCACGAAATCAAAGGAGTGTGACTGGAATCATGAAAAGAACCTACAACAACTTTTCTGCTCTTGAAAATGAAATAGAATGTTCTATCTGTAACAACTTTGGTCATGAAGATTCTGAATGCAGGAGTAGGTTTCGGAAAACAACTCAAAAGGAACAAGCTTCATTGAGCACAAAAACATGGAGTAAGAAAGAACCGCAACCAGAAACATGTGGTATAGCCTTATATGTGGAAGGACAGGAAAATCAGTGGTACATCAACAGTGGATGCTCAAAACATATGACATGTGATAAAGAAAAACTTCAATCATATAGCGCCTTAGAAAAGGAAAAGAAGGTCTCATTTGGAAATGACACCCCTGCATTCATAAATGGTAAAGGTTCAGTTCTTTTGAAAGAAAAGGTCAACGCTAGAAATGTTATGTATGTTGATGGCTTAAAGAATAATCTATTAAGTGTCAGTCAAATGTGTGATCAAGGAAATGAGGTAATATTTTGATCAAATGGATGTATTTTTTGTGAGCTTGATATAGGAGAAACAGTGATAAAAGGCATAAGAACTCCAAATAATTTATACATACTCAAGGGAAGTCAACAGCAATGCTATCTTAGCAAGAATGATGAACACTGGCTATGGCATAGAAGATTGTGGCATCTAAGCTTCTCTCAGATAAGGAAAGCATGTAAATATCAGGAGGTTCGTGACCTCTCTGACATTAGAATTCCAGACAATACAATATGAAAATCATGTCAGTTTGGTAAGAAAACTAGAACTAATTTCCTAGAGAAGGAAGGATTAGCTAGCAGGCCACTTGAACTTGTCCATACTGATGTATGTGGACCATCTAGGAAAAGGTCACCTCAAGGAGAAGAATACTTTATATTGTTCATTGATGACTTTTCTAGGATGTGTTGGTTAGGACTTATGAAGCATAAAGATGAAGCTTTCGAAAAGTTCAAAGCATTCAAAGCCTTAGTTGAAAATGAATCAGATCACAGAATCAAATGCCTCAGGTCTGATAGAGGTGGGGAATTTACCTCGAATTAGTTTTTTGATTTTTGTGAAGAACATGGAATAAGAAGGTAATTATCTACTGCAAGGACTCCTCAACAAAATGGAGTAGTGGAAAGGATGAATAGAACAATTCAACAAATGGCTCGTGCTATGCTTGATGAGTCTGGAACTCCCGCAACCTTCTGGGGTGAAGCCGCATTTGCTACAGTTACTATTCTCAACAAGACAAATGTCCGAGTAAACAGCACTCAGACTCCTCACGAACTTTGGTATGGTAAGACTCCCATGGTAAAATACTTCAAAATTTTTGGGAGCAAATGCTACATCAAAAACACTGATGAAAACCTTGGCAAGTTTGAACCTAGAGTAGATGAAGGCATTATCCTTGGTTACTCTCCCCATAGCAAAGCATATAAGTGTTATAATAAAAGACTTGGAAAAATTGTTGAAAGTATTGATGTAGTGGTTGATGAAGAAGGAAACATTCCAAGGCAAGTAAAATCTGAAGAGTTTGAAGATGATGAGGACTATCCTTCTACAACAAATCAGACTCATGATGAAGAAGAAACCCATGAGGCACCAGAAGAACAGATAAGGATAGAAGAAAATACTCCATCTAGGTACGTTCAGAAGAATCATCCAGAAACTCAAATTTTGGGGCAAAAGGAGGTAGGTGTACAAACAAGAAGAACCATTTTAGAAGCTTCAAGTTATCTAGCATTACTCTCTTCCACTTAACCACAAAATGTAAGAGATGCATGCAAAGATGAAGGCTGGGTAAAGGCCATGGAGGAAGAACTTGAGCAGATTGAAAAGAATAAAACTTGGGAGTTGGTTCCTAGACCAAAAGATAAGAATGTCATAGGAACAAAATGGATATTCAAAAATAAGCTAAATGAAAATGGAGATGTGATTAGGAACATGGCTAGACTTTTTTGTAAAGGGTATGCTCAATAGGAAGGCATAGACTTTGAAGAAAATTTTGCACCAGTTTCCAGACTTGAGGCCATAAGGATGTTCCTTTCTCTTTCTAGCTTTCAGAAGTTCAAAGTATTTCAAATGGATGTGAAGTCTACTTTTCTAAATCGAGACTTGGATGAAGAAGTGTATATTGAGCAACGAGATGGGTTTATCCTTGGAAATGTTCCAAAGCTTGTGTGCAGACTCAAAAAGGCTCTCTATGGCCTTAAACAGGCTGCAAGGGCTTGGTATTATCGCTTGGATAAGTACCTCCATCAACAAGGTTTTACAAAAGGTTCCACAGGTAGCAATCTATATATAAAAGTTGACAATGATAAGTTGCTAATACTTGTGTATGTTGATGATATCATTTTTTGTAGCAATGAAGAAGCCACAAGTCAAAATTTTGCCTTGGTAATGCAAAAGTAGTTTGAAATGTCCATGCTTGGTGAGGTCACATATTTTCTTGGTTTACAAGTCCAACAAAACAAAGACAACATTTTTCTATCACAAACCAAGTATCTCAAGCAGATCTTGAAGAAATATGGGATGGAGGATTTGAAACCAGTATGTACCCCTATGGTAACGGGATGCAGCCTTAGCGCAAATGATGATTCAGTAGCAGTGCATCAACCAACCTATAGATCCATGATTGGTAGTCTGCTCTATCTAACAGGTACCCGACTAGATATTATGCATGCAGTGGGAATAGTTGGAAGGTTTCAGGAAAATCAAAAGGAAACTCATCTTCAGGAAGTTAATAGAATTTTTAAGTATCTTCAAGGAATGCAAAACTATGGCTTATGGTATCCTAGAAGTACAGATCTCACACTTCATGCATATACAGATGCAGATTGGGCAGGAAGTGTGGATAACAGAAAAATCACTAGTGGTGGTGCATTCTTCATGGGTCCTAGGTTAGTATCTTGGTTCAGAAAGAAAGAGAGTTCAATTGCATTATCTATAGCTGAAGCAGAATATGTAGCTGCTGCATCTTGCTGTACACAACTCCTATGGATGATGCAAACATTATAAGACATGCAAATCACTTGTACTCCACCTATCCCCATTCTATGTGATAATACAAGTGCAATCAGCATTTCAAAAAATCCATTCATGCATTCAAAGACCAAGCACATACCTATCAAATATCATTTTCTCCGAGAACAAGTGCTTGAACAAAAGGTCAAGTTGGAGTATGTTCCCTCTAAGGAACAGGTTGCTGATATACTCACCAAACCACTGCCCAGGGAGACATTTGAATACCTCAGACAGAAGCTGGGAGTAGTTGATGCATCATCTTGCTGTTGAAACTTGTTTGTTCCAGAGAAAAGTGGTTGTACGTGAGTTTAATGAGGAGGATCCGCATACATATGCTGGTTTATGTGAATACAGTCGCGTATATGATTGTTTGAAGGAAAGCATTGTGGTCAAACTCAGGTTGGACAAAGTATAATATAGGTCTAACAGAGACTATCTGGCACAAGTTTAGGGGGAGCATATATTCTTCTAATAATGCATTGTTGGTATTATCTTAGAAGATCTTGGTTTACATTCACAATTGTTTTGGTTTTAGGTGGAGAGGGAGATTATGGTTGTTGATCTGAATGATGATTGACAAATGCCGCTCATGACTTTCATAGAATTGTCATAGATATTTCATCTCTATGTCATGTATATCTTTTATTATCAAGGTCATGTAACGACCTATTTTGGTTTCCCCACTATGCCTGGGATGAATGATGTAATGTACTTATTTTTCATATGTAAACTTCTGGTGTATCTCCACTTGGTTGGGTGGATTCTAGTATATCCCCACTTGGTTGGGAGATGGATGTATGTATGAGTCTTTGGTACCTTTTGGGTTTGAAATCTTATCGCAATCGGGGGTTGCGCCGATCTCCTATCACATCAGTCAAAAAAACACGTGAAGTTATACCAGCCGTCTGATCATTCATCAGGCGATCCGACGACGTTCGCTCCTCCTAATCCCACGAACCGCCCGCTTGTTAACTCGCGATAGAGTGGTTTTTTCCCTGTCCCATTTGCCACGTGTCGCCCGGTGATTGTGATCACTCGCCCATGTATGATTACCGCACACCCTCCAAAGGCGGTGTGAACAATACTATTTACCTCCATCCCCGCTCGCTATCTCCCATGCATCTTTATTGCCCGGTAGCCATCGGATCTTTTCGCTAGAAATCTGATGGCTCATGTTTGTTTGTTTTTTATCGTGTATTTGCATATATCTAAGTATTTCGCCTCCGTTTACGTTAATGCATATTTATATGGTTTCTACTTCGATAATGTATCAAACACATATATGGGTTATACAGGCCCGATAAGCTTCCGATAGTGTAATCGCTAGCATATAACTCTTTTGTGGCCTATATGGATCCCAATGGCTCTCGATAGTGTTATCTGTGGCATATTTTCTCCTCTCGTCTCCATCTACTCCGATGGTTCTGTGTGCTCCTCTTCTTTGGCTATGTCTGCTCCTCTCGTCTCCATCTACTCCTCTGGTGGCTCTGTTTTGTTGTTCCTCTTGGCTTCATCTGCTCCTCCTGGCTCTGTTCTGTCTGCTCCTCGAATATTGCCATATTGACATCAATGAAAATCTATGTCCAACAATCTCCCCCTTTGTTATTGATGGAAATATTCTTCTACTCTCTCCCCCTTTGACATCAATGGCAAAGGAATGTATATGGACTCCCCATGTCAAACTGCTCCCCCTGTCCTGCTACATCTTTATGAATGAACTTGAGTGATGATAAAGAAATAACCACCATCTTTTGATGCAGATGTTCGAATGCTTCTCAAGGAAGAGGTTTTGAGAAAATATCAGCTATCTACTCCTTAGTACTAGTATATTCTAGGTCAATGTTTTGTTCAGCTACTTTTTCATGGAGGAAATGATACTTGATTGGCATGTGTTTGGTTCTTGAGTGCATCACTAGTTTTTTGTTGATACTGATAGCACTTGTGTTGTCACAATAGATAGAAATTGGTTGATCTGTACATATGTCGAGATCTTTTAGAGCTTCCTTCATCCATAGTATCGAAGAACAACAGTCTGCTACAGCAATATACTCAGCTTCGGCTGTGGATAATGATATGGATGACTGTTTTTTGTTGAGCCAGGATACCAGACAATCTCCTATGAAGAATGCATTTCCACTAGTGCTTTTCCGATCATCTATACTTCCAGCCCAATCAACATCGGTGTATGCAATTACACTCAGTGTTGAGTCCTTTGGATACCAAAGACCGAAATCAGAATTTCCCTTCAGATATCTGAGAATTATTTTTACAGCTAATAAATGGTATTGTTTGGGAGCAGATTGAAATCTTCCCACCATTCCTACTGCGTGCATTATGTCTGGTCATGTAGCTGTTAAGTATAGAAGCGCTCCAATCATTGACCTGTAATGAGTTGCATCTACTAGAGGGGCGTCATCATCTTTGCTCAATTTGCAGTTTGTGGTCACAGGTGTGCTCACGGGTGCATAGTCCTCCATTTCATATTTTTTGAGCATTCTTTTAGGTATTTGGTTTGAGATATACACAATCCTGCTTTGGTTTGAGATACTTGAAGTCCAAGGAAGTGGGAAAGCTCTCCTATCATTGACATCTCAAACTCTTTTGACATGCTATGAGAAAATTCATGGCTCATTTCATCATTATTACTAGCAAAAATCACATCATCGACATAAACAAGAGAAACTAGTAACTTACCTTGATCTGTCTTTATGTATAGATTTCTTCCAGTCACTCCCTTTTTGAAGCCTTGTTGTTGTAGATAGTTATCCAGTATTACATACCAAGCTCTAGGAGCTTCTTTCAACCCATATAAAGCCTTTTTCAATTTACAGACTAAGTCCTTTCCTGCTATTATATCAAAACCTTCTGGCTGCTCCATGTAGACTTCCTCCTTGAGTTCCCCATTTAGAAATGTTGATTTCACATCCGTTTGATAGATTTTGAATCCTTTTGAGCAAGAAAATGCAAAGAACATCCTGATAGCTTCCATACGGGCCACTGGTGCAAATGTCTCTTCAAAGTCAATTCCTTCAATTTGTGAATAGCCTTTGCAGACAAGTCTTGCCTTGTTTCTGATAACCTGTCCTTCCTCATTCATTTTATTTTTGAACACCCATTTGGTTCCTATTATGTTTTTTTCCTTTGGATGAGGTACCAGCTCCCATGTCTTGTTCTTCTTAATTTGGTACATTTCTTCTTCCATGGCTTTTACCCAATGAGGATCCTTACTTGCTTCTGCAAATGTTTCTGGTTCTATCATAGATAGGAGGGGAATGAATTTTCTCTTGGGTGTGATTTTTATCCTTCTTCGGTTCTGCACACCTCCATCTTTATCTCCAATGATCTGTTCTTATAGATGATGTCTTTGGACATACTTCATCTTTGAAGGGGTATTAGGTGGTTCTCTTTCCTCTTCTCCTTCTTCTTCTTCCTCATCTATTACTTCTTCTTTAGGTTCTTCTTCTTCAATGAGAGAGTCATATTCATGTTCTTAAATTTCCCTTACTGGAGGATCTTCATCAACCTTTACATCAATGCTTTCCACTATTTTCTTTAGTCGATAATTGTAGCACTTGTAAGCCTTGCTCCATGTAGAGTATCCAAGAAATATCCCTTCATCAACCGGAGAATCAAACTTCCCGAGTGAGCCATCATTTATTTTTATGAAGCACTTGCTTCCAAATATCTTGAAGTGCTTCACTAAAGCAGGTCTTCCTTTTCATAGCTCATAAGGAGTTCTTTCACAATTTGGTCCTAATTTTAATTGAGTTCGATTCAGTCTATAGACAGCTATCCCTACTGCTTCTCTCCAGAATTTAGGTTGTAAGTCTGCTGCTAATAGCATAGTTCTTGCCATTTCTTCGACTGTTCGGTTTCTTCTTTCAACTGCCCCATTTTGCTGAGGTGTTCTGGCAGCCAAGAATTCCCTTTTAATTCCATGAATATTACAGAACTCACTAAACTCGTTTGATGCGAATTCTCCTCCTCTGTCTATTCTGAGGCACTTAATTTTTGAATCTTTTTCATTTTCTACAAGGGCTTTTACATTCTTAAAACACTCAAAAGTTTCAGATTTATACTTTATGAAATATATCCACATCATTCTAGTATAATCATCAACAAATAACACAAAGTACCTTTCTCCTTGGACTGCTTGATTTCTAGTTGGCCCACACACATCAGCATGAATGATCTCCAAGGGATTTGATGTAGAGAGCTCCTTTGTCTTGTGACTAATTCTGGTCTACTTTCCATGTTGACATGGACCACATACTGCTTGATTTTGTTTGAATAGCCTTGGGATGTCTCGTACAACTTTGATCTTGCTGATATTGATCATATTTTCAAAGCTTGTATGTCCAAGTCGCTTGTGCCACAACCAACTCTCATCTGTCTGACTCAGATAGCATTTATTTTCTTGAATCTTGTTTAGAATGTAAATGTTTTATGGTGTCCTCACCCCTTTTGCCACAAGTTTCCATGAGGAAGAGTTCCTTATTTCACAGTCTTTGGTGCTGAAAACAACCTTATGTCCTTGATCACAGATTTGGTTGACACTCAAGAGGTTGTGTTTGAGTCCATCAACCAACAGAGCATCTTGAGCTTTTCTTTTTCCATTGATCAGAGTAACTGTTCCTTTTCCTGCAATTTTGCCAGATCCGCTTCCAAAGGACACATTCCCTTCCTTTTGGCTTAGTGAGACAAACTTCCTTCTGTCTCCTATCATGTGTCTGGAGCACCCACTATCTATAAACCACTGGTTTCCATTATCTTGAGCATATAGAGCCAGGTAGCATTTGTCCATGCTGGAGTTCTTACTACTTTCCTTTCTTCCTTTGAGTGGGTATTCTTGTTCATAGTGTCCATTATTGTAACAGAAAGAGAAAATCGAATCAAATTTGGTTAAGGGATCAAATGAATTGAAGGTTTTGATTTGTCCCTGCCTTTTGGGGGCATATGAGTTGATTGTTCTATCCTTTAGCTTTGTCTTTTCACTTCTGCGATCCATACAATGTCTGGCTTGATGACCAAGGCTTTTATAGTGAAAGTAGTGTCCAATAAAGATGGTTTTGTACTTGTTGAAGCAACCACGGTTTGAGTCGATTTCCTTCCTGGGAATTAATCCTCCCTCGTTCTTTGGATTTGCGATGGGCCCTTGGTGGAGTACAAGTTTGTATTTGTTGTAGTGTCCATGATTCAACTCCACATTCTTCTTTGGAGTAATTCTCTCTTCATTCTTGGAATCTGGGATGCGCTTTTGATAACATACTTTTTCATCTTTTGGATTGCAAGAAAGTGCATCTTCATAGCTTTTCGCACTATTCTTAGTGCTTGAAGATTCTCCTTTGAAACCTATTCCATACTTGTCATGTTGAGGTTTTTGACTTTTCAAAATAGTCTCAAGTATTTGAAAGCTTTTACAACCCTTTTTAATTTGCTCCAACTCCTTTCTCAGAGACACTATTTCAGCCTCACGTTCTACACAAGTCTCTTCTTTTTCTTTAAGCTTTGTTTCTAGGAGATCTTCTCTCCTTCTTATTTCCTCATTTTCCACTTTGAGAGAAATGATTTTGTTCCTTAGTTTCTCATTTTCTTCAATGGCACTTATTAACAGTTCATCTACATTTCCTTCTAGCCCTGAGTCATCATCATCTTTGAATGCCATGAATAATATTTCTTGGCTTTCATCATGATCACTTTCCTCATATAATTTCTTTATGATGACCATAAATTCATCCTCATTAGACTCATCTTGCTTGGAGAAGAAGTTTTTCTTATTGAGCCCTTTCTTTTTATGTGCCATCCTTTTAGAATTTCCTTCATCATCATTGTCATGTTTATGAGGACATTTTGCTGCATAATGGCCTATTTTACCACATTTAAAACAAATAAGAGGATACTTGCCTTTAAGCTTAGATCCTCTCTTCAGCTTTCGTACAAATTGATCCAATTCGGATTCCACATCTAACTCATCACTATAGTCATTCCTTTCTTTCCCCTTCTTTGACTTTGAGGCTTTGAATGCTGCATCTTTGGAGCTTGGGCCACCTTTCCTCATTTCATAAGCAGTGAGAATTCCATGGAGTTCATCCATTTTGAGGGTATATAGATCCTTTGATTCTTCTATAGCACTTATTTTGGAGTCAAATCTTTCTGGAAAAGACCTTAATACCTTTTGAACAATGGTACTTCCTTCAACTTTTTCGTCCAATCCATTCAGGGAATTTACCACTTCAGCTACTCGGAGGAGGTATGCTGCAATATCTTCTTCATCTTCCATCCTAAAACTTTCAAATTGTCTTTTGTGAGTTTAAAGCTTTGCCTTTTTGACTTTTGAGTCTCCATCATACAAGCCAACTAGCTTCTCCTACATTTCTTTGGCAGAGGTACAGTGCATGACTTTTGTAAAATCGGAATCAGTGATTCCACTAGTGATGGAGTTCATGGCCTTTGCATTTATGATGTAGGCTTTCCTCTCATCTTGGTCTTTTGGAAGAGTGGAAGTAGTTTTGTATTCATTTTGAACAAAATGCCAGACTTCAGGTCCAAGGGACATTAAGTAGTAGGTCATTCTTTTCTTCCAGAAACCAAAGTTAGTGCCATCGAAAAAAGGAGGTATCCCTGATGCTTCACCATGGCTACGGATCCTTCTTCAAGCTGTTAGGCTAGTATGGAGAAGCTTTCCTCTCATCTTGGTCTTTTGGAAGAGTGGAAGTAGTTTTGTATTCATTTTGAACAAAATGCCAGACTTCAGGTCCAAGGGACATTAAGTAGTAGGTCATTCTTTTCTTCCAGAAACCAAAGTTAGTGCCATCGAAAAAAGGAGGTATTCCTGATGCTTCACCATGGCTACGGATCCTTCTTCAAGCTGTTAGGCTAGTATGGAGAAGCCTGCTTTGATACCAATTGTTGGAAATCCTGGGGGGGTGAATCAGTATTTCTTATTATTATTTTTTTAATTGTTCTAGTGATTGTCAAAAACATATATAGATATGTATATGTATACACAGAACACATAAATCAACAGCTGGAATTAATGCGTTTATTAAAACTCAAGACAATGCAATGAAATAAATACAATATAAGTATAAATCTGATTGTGAATAGTTGCCAAGCTCCAACTTGGACTTCAGTGAGGCTCCAACCTCCAGGGCACCAACTCTATTTTGTAGTGGTTCTACACTTAGGAGCACCTACCCCTAATGACTTCAGTCTTGTTCAGTTCTAAGGCTCCAACCTCTTGGGCTCCAACCCAATCTTGGTATACACTAGTATGTTGTTGCACTCTATTTAGCTGAGGTCCACTCACTCCTACTCTCCTGCCTCTACTGCTTCTGCTGCCTCTACAGCCTCCACTGCTTTTTCTGCCTCTTTTGTCTCTGCTGCTTCAACTACCTCACCCTCTGGTTCTTCACCACAACAACAACACCAACAGTTCTCTGTTTTTATTGTTTTATACATTCCCATGCCTTTGTCCATTCGTTTCCGCTTACACCGTCTCTTAGGCTTCCTCCTCAGTCGCTTTCATTTCCTCTGACTCGTTTGATCTTTCAGATTCCCTCCTTGGTCACTGTGGCTTCCTCTTTGCTGGCTTTCCATTCAAATTCTTGGCTTTACGGTCACTATGTGTTAAAAATTATAACACAAGTCCATTTTTTTTTAATGATAACAGGCATCCACCAAGACTGTTTCATTTAATGGACATGCCACGTCCTATCGCAATCGCAATCGGCTTGATTCTATCCTTTTGAGCTATTGGGAGGATTCCTTAATGTATCTCTATCTCCAAACGTCGCGCAAGCAATATATACAAATACACAGGAATTATGATCAAACACAGGCAAAAAACTAAAGGGCAGACATCGAAAAAAATATTACACCCATATTTATAATGACATCAGGTCCGCTCCTCCACAACATTATCGCAATCAGCAATCACTGCTTCCAGGAGTTCTTTATATAGTGACCTCATGATATTGCTGATGGCCGATGGGCTGATACTCCACCGCACCGATGAACCGAATGCGATATGGTATTAACCATGGTTTATATGCCCGTCGGGTCCGCAATATTATCGCAATCGGGGGTTGCGCCAATCTCCTATAACATTAGTCAAAAAACATGTGGAGTTAAACAAGTCATTTGATCATTCATCAGGCAATCCGACGACGTTCGCTCCTCCTGATCCCACGAACCGCCTGCGCGTTAACTCGCGATAAAGCGGTTCTTGCCCTATCCCATCTACCACGCATCACCCGGTGATTATGATCGCTCGCCCGTGTATGATTACCGTGCACCCTCCAAAGGTGGTGCGAACAATACCATTTACCACCATCCCCGCTCGCTATCTCCCGTGCATCTTTATCGCCTGGTAGACATCAAATCTTTTCGCTAGACATCTGACGGCTCATGTTTGTTTGTTGTTGATGGTGTCTTTGCATATATCCAAGTATTCCACCTCCATTTACGTTAATGCATATTTATATTGTTTTTGCTCCGATAATGTATTAAATGCATATATGGGTTATACGGGCCCGATAAGCTTCTGATAGTGTAATCGCTAGCATATAACTCTTTTGTGGCCTATACAGCTCCTAATGGCTCCCGAGAGCATTATCTATGGCATATTTGCTCCTCTCATCTCCATTTGCTCCTCTGGTGGCTCTGTTCTGCTATTCCTCTTGGCTTCGTCTGCTCCTCTTTGCTTCGTTCCGTTTGCTCCTCGAATATTGCCATATTGACATCAATGACAATCTGTGTCCAACAGTACCAAATCAAACCAAAATATTTCCCACTTTGATAGCTTTCCCTTCCCATTTACTAAATCTTGGTTGTTGTGCGAGCTCTTGGGAAGACCTAGAAGTTCTAGAATTACCATATCATCTTGTCCAATCATAACAACAACACTCCCAAGTTCATCATGACATTGTGTGAACTTGCTCAAGTACTGTGGTATTGTGTTTCCCTTTGGCATCTTGATATTCTAAAGCTTGTCCTTGTGTTCCAGCGTCTTGTGGTCACTACTGTCTTGGAACAAATATGTCAATGCTTGCCACATTACATACAATTTCTCTTTCCCATGGAGATTAGAGACAATATGGTCTTGCACTCCCTCTAATATGATCCTCCTAGCCTTGGCTACACTCTTCTTCCAATATGCTAGATTTTGCGCATCATCTTTTGTCAGTGGTAGGATATCATTATCAATGAATTCCTTCAACCCATTATCTTCAAGGAATATATCCATGCAATTCTTCCAAGAAATATAATCCGAGTTACACTCAAGGTAATACGCAAGAGTTAGACCATAGAATGCAATTCTGCTAGCTATAAAGAATTGATCCTGCAAATTCGATCCTCCTGCAAATACAACTTTGAATTCCCTTCTCTACTATGCATCCTTCTCTGATACCATGTATAATTTTAATGTAGATTCAAAACTACTCATGTAATGTACTAAAACATAAGTCTCAAATCTACTCTACTCATCAGTGGAAGCAAATTCACAATTGAGAATACATATCAAAAACATGCATCATGATTTAAAACACAAACAAAGATTTATCTAGGGAAAGGAACTGCTCAAAACCCCTTCCTATCTACATTGCATTAAGCAAAGAATCTAGATGAATACAATATGCTTGCTTAAGCTTGAGCACAACCTGCACAAGTATCTTCTATCCTCTATTTGACTAATTGACTTTGGCCAACACTTATCCAATTTAAATCCTTCGCAAGCTGCTATTTCTCTATGTTGTTTGATAAGAAATTAACCTATATTAATTAGGGAAATTTCCCACTGAGAATTGCACAATTCCTTTAGACCCTTATTTGTTTGCATGTACCACCTATACAACTTGGAAAATTCTACAACTGATAGTACACTGCCTTTGAACTCCAATATCAACTAGGTAACTCTAATTTCATGCATGAATGAGTTAATTTAGGCTAATTTATTAGTTATTTGGTTAAACATTGAAGTTACACCCCACTGCTAGACATCCCACTAGTCCCTCCAAGAGTGGGAACTAGTTTAACTGACCTTAACTCAATTTTAATAAATTAAATTGTCACAACTGAAATTAACTCAACTTAGGCTCCTAAAATTTAGAAATATCTATACACAACTCAATCTCATGCCCCCAACTAAAATTAACTAAGCTAACTTAGTGATAACAACTATTTCAACTCAGTTATCTCATTCAAGTTGTCTAATGATGTGGAATTTCGATTTTCTCCTAATTTAATCAAAGGAAAAATTAAATTAGGAAATTTCTTGTTGCATTTTCAACATTTCTTTGGTTTTCTTTACCCATTTGGTTTATAGTAATAATCCCTTGTGTTTTTTATCCCTTGGGTGTTTATATATCCCTTTAGTTTGTGATGTTGATTCGTTAGGTTTATTGTAATTTTGGGTTTACTAATAGGATTTATAATATTTCCTTTATAATTTTAGGGTTAAAAAAAATTGGTTTGTCATAACGGTTTAATGTTGTGGCATTTGAATGGTGGAAAAATGTATCAAACATTGGATTGTGACAAACATTGTCAAATTGTTGCAAACATCATCAGAATATTGCAAGTGGTATGACAATTATAGATGGAAACCTACATTGCATTCCATTTTTTTTAGTTTCACATTCTGACACTATAATGAAGCTCCATATTGCCTCTCCTTTTTGGAAAATTATGGTTTATTAATTCCTTGGGTTTACAGTATTAATTCCTTCGGTTTATTAATCACCAGAGTTTAAAATATTAATCCCTTGGATTCTAAATTATGTTTATAATATTAAACCCTTAAGTTCATATCATTTATAAAGCCCTTGGGCATACATCAATTATTGTTGGAAACCAACATTACATTCCAATTATTTGAATATCACATCGTGACACTATAATAATAATAATAATGTCACATTGTTAGCAATTTTTTAAACATAACATTGTGACACTATAATATATTTATTAATATATTGATATACTTATTTATTTATTAAAAAATTAATTGGTTTAATCACTTTATTAAATTCTTACTAGTTTAATTCATATTATATTAATAATTTATATTTTGTTTCCAAATTTTTTATTTTTTATTATTGTTTTACTAATACTTTAATTAAATTTGCTATTTATTACATTTATCTAATATTAATTTCAAATTAAATATTTATTTTATATTTTATATTTTATATTTTATATTAATTAAATATTTAATAGTTAAATCTTTTAGGTTTATTTTAATTAAAATTAAAATTTCATGGATTTATTTTATTTAATATTTAATATTAATCTCTTGGATTTAAAATATTTACCACTCGCATTTACAATATTGACAATTGTTGTTTGAGGCCTACATTGCATTCCGATTTTTTTATGTCACATTGTGAAACTATAATGGGGCTCGATATTGGCTCTTAACCTTACAAAGTAGGGTTTATTATCCCCTTCGGCTTATTTATCACTAGGGTATATAATATCGATCCATTGAGTTTTGAATTTCATTGGTTTATAATATGAATCCCTTGGGATTATAATATTAATTCATTGACTTTACTAATTGTTTCGGTTTAGAATATTAATTATTCATTTTGTTGATTAATTATTTGCAATTATATTATTAATTTCTTGGTTTTCTTCATCCCTTTGGTTTATAATATTAATCCATTGAGT
The DNA here is from genome assembly GCA_031772625.1 of Pinus tabuliformis. Classification (NCBI taxonomy): domain Eukaryota; kingdom Viridiplantae; phylum Streptophyta; class Pinopsida; order Pinales; family Pinaceae; genus Pinus; species Pinus tabuliformis. The sequence goes on from CM062807.1 coordinate 126,936,086, forward strand.
TTTTTCATTTTTCCTGTTTATATATCGCTTGCATTTGTAGTATCGTTCCATTGTGTTTATAATAATTTTTGATTTATTGTTAGGGTTTATAATATTTCCTTAATAATGTTAGGGTTAAAAAGAAATTGTATATCATAATGGTATAATTTTGTGGTATTTGAATGGTGGAAAAATATATTGAGCATTAGATTATGACAAACATTGTCAGAATCTTATAAGTGGTATGCCAATTATAGATGGAAACCTACATTGCATTCCATTTTTTTCAATGTCACATTCTCACACTATAATGAGAATCCATATTGCTTCTCCACATTGCAAAATTAGGGTTTATTAATGTCGTAGGTCTACAATATTCATTTTTAATTTTTAATTTTTCTTTTTATAATATTAAAATAATTATAAATGTTCTTGATATTATTTAATAAAATATTTCAAACAATATTTCTTTTTATTTATTAATTTTTTTTTTCCAAATTAATTTTGATATTAAAGTTATTATAGTAAGCATGTCTTTCATATTAATCACATCAGGATGTCATTAATCCGAAAGACATGCTTACTACATTATAGATCACAAAAACCTAAGATCTAACATTAAAATTATTAATAATTAATATTTTAATAATAAAATATGAATTATATATATACACATATATTAATATGATAAAAAATATGATTTTTTTAATAATATTGAAATAATATTAAATGTGGTTGATATATACTTATTGGCTATGAGCCACATTAGGAAAGAAGTACAAAAGGTCAAGGAGGCAACTAAAGAAGGGAAATGGACAATCATTAGGAATCACAAAGTTATTATTAGAGGCAAAGTTGCAAACTCGAGTGATAAATAGGGAATAACATCACTTCAGACCCTCTTTTAGAATTGTTGTGGTTTTCGATGGTGTAAAGTTCCTATGCTAAGTTGTATCCTCAGTGATATTGATCTTATTATTTTAGTTTAAACATAGTAACATGATGAATCTAGAGTTCCTCAACTTGACGAGTTCACTCTTTGGTCTCCCTGGAATAAGAAATCCTCCAAGAGAGGTTTTGGTGATATAGCCTATTATATTGAGGACATTATTTCCTCTCACGTCTAATTTCATAAAACTGACCCCTTCAATCAGTACATTTGGATCGATATCTCTGATTCTACAACCCATAGGATCTTTCTTACAATCTACTATTTTGCCCCTATCAACTCTACATCCTATAAGAAATACAACCTGGATAAGAATTTTCCTTTCAATACCTTAGAGAAAGACATATATAACCTAAGGAATGAAGGCAATATCCTTTTTCTTGGGGACTTTAATGCTCGAACTCCTACTAACCAAGCTATTATGTTAAGTAACAATTCTAACCTGTACCCTTTGTGGCTTGATGAGGATGGTAACTTAGCTAATAGATTCAAGAGAACATCTGAAGACATAATCGAGAACTTATTCGACACCGAGCTCCTCAAACTTTGTATTTCCTAGGACCTAATCATTTGTAATAGTATTAATAAATGACCTCTCTTCGATTAGATGACCTGTTTCCATGGACTAGGTAGTAGCATTGTCGATTATGTTATTTTTGACATCCATGCCCTCAACCATATTACAAACATTGAGCTTCTTAACGCATACAAGCCTTACTCTGACCATAGACCTTTGTCTTTATCCCTCAACCTTGCTATGCATAGCACCCACATGTAGGAGAATAGTGAAAGCACAAGTCACATTCACTTCGATAGAACTAATGGTGACCTTTTCTTAAGGGATTTAGACTCCATGTCTTATAATAACAACATTAATCAAATCTATTACCATTTTACTACTACCCTTTCCAACTTCGTATAAGAAAAACAATAGAACTTCCAATCCTTGGTATGAAAAAGACTATTAAATTGCCAGGAAAGAAATCAGAGATGCCCCTGATGAAATCATTAAGCTCCAGAATATAATTATATACAAATATCTCATTAAGAGGAAGAATAGCTGATATATTAATAAAAGACAAGAGCATCTTCTCTAGCTTTCTAAAGTTGTGCCCAAATTTTTTTAGCAGAATGTTCTTGTTTGTAAAACTAAAGATAATCATTTTATCCCTCTAGAAAACTAGGATAACTATCTTTAGAAGTTGTATGGCTCTCCACACACCATGGGCACCATTGTAAACACTCCTATTAAGGATGATATTTTTTCTCTGGAAGACGTTGAGTTTGGGATTAATAAGCTGTGTAATGGGAAAGCCAAAGATGTTGGAGGTTACCAAGTTGAGATCTTTAAAACAGAAAAACCTATCATCATTCCTCATATCCACAAGCTTCTCAATTTCGTTGTAAAGCATGGCTTCTGTAAGCTTTGGATGCAGAGCTTATTGTGTCTATCTTCAAAAATGGGGACAAAAGTGTTCCCTCTAACTATAGGACCATTATGATTAGCCACACCCTAGCCAAGATTTATGGGCTCATTCTAGAAAAAAATCTTAGCCTTTGGCTTGAGAACTAGGGTAAAAGACCTAAATGGCAATCTAGTTTTAGGAGACATCTCTGGACCATCGACCACCTTGTCACCCTTAGGATCATCATATAGGAATCTCATAATAGTAAAATCGATCTCTTCTATTGTTTTGTGGACTTTAGAAAATCTTTCGACACTCTCCACCGAAATAAAATCTCGGGGAGGCTTGAAGAGATGATGGTTCCTCCTGAACTAAGGATTGTTGTGATCTGTCTCTAGGAGACTGTCATTTCCAAGCTTAAGACCAACAAAGGATGGTCTAAATATATTAAATGTAATATCGGGGTTAAGCAAGGTTGTACCCTTTCTCCTACCCTTTTTGGTATTTACATTGATAAACTAGAGAAGTGTTTGGAAACTATGGGTTGCAAAGGCACCGAGCTCACTGGTATTATCATTACTCTTCTCCTTTATGCTAATGATATTTTTCTTCTAGGAAGGAGCCATGATGACCTAGATGAGCAGCTTAAGACCCTTCATGTCTACTACTCCAAGATGGGTATGATTGTCAATACCGACAAGACTAAAGTCATGATCGTTAAATCCAAAAACATCACCCATGGAAGTTTCATCTATGAAAACCATTGTCTTGAGCAGGTTTCTTGTTATAAATATATGGGTATTGACTTTCCTCATCAGCTCAACTCAAATTACAACATTGACAAAATAATTATTGGAGATTCAAAAGCTTATTATGAGCTTGAAAGCAATTGTAAATCAATCGATATTGACATTTGGAGTAAAAAAGGGTTCCTATTTGAGACTCTTTTCACCCCTTTCATCTTATACGGATGTGAAGTTTGGGGGTGCAGTATATCTAGGGAGTCATGGAGAAACATTGAGATGATCCAAAAGCAATTCAAAGTTGGCTTGTCACCCATTGAAAGTGTGGCTATGTTTAGATATATGATGTATAAGAAGAAGCTTCACAATATGGAATCCAAAAGGCTCCCAAAAATTGCTTCTAACTTTAGTCAAAACCTCCACCTATGCCTCAAGCACGAGTGGCATCAGGATGCTTAGTCTTGGCTCAACCTTTGAGGGATTAAGGAAGAGATCATCATCGGAAGAAAGGACATTATCAAAGATGATATCACATCTAGTTTAACGAAAAGGTGTGGGATATTATGGAGTTGGAGGGTAAAAGGAAGCTAAGGTACTATAAGGAGGTGATCGATCTGTTAGCCTCCTGTTGCAACAGGCGTTCAATTTTCATGATTGACATTTTTACATGCCAAATATGTCATACTTTGTAGGCTGCAGTGTTCCATATTTCCACAAGATGCCATGAAAGTGTGCTAGTCTAAGTGCCACTACTGCATTCCATTTTTGAAGATTTCTTTCAGTTAAGGGAAGGCCAAACAGTTTAATCTTGGCCTCCCTAGGTTTCAATTTCCTGTTTTAGAATATAGAGAATGATATCTGTCCAAACAGTTTAATCTTGGCAGATTTGTAGATAGGTAGAGAATCAAAGGAGCCCAACTGCTTAATCTGGGCCCTTGGCAGAAATAAGTGTAGACTTAGATAGGAGAACAGAGAAAAGAAAAATTGTAAAGCTGGGTCTGCAAGTCTAAGTGCACCCAAACCAAAAAGAAGAAAAAATGTTAGGAAAAGTAGACTAGGTAGGTAGTTTTTGAGGTTGCAGAATGATGATTCATGATCAATTATATGTTTTAAAGTGGTATACCTTTTCAGATCACAATCATGATGCAGTTTTTCACCTGGAGGAACTCAAGCCGACATTACTAACTCCCCTTCTTCTTTCCCCAAATCACTTACTAATTCCCCTAAAGAGGCCAAGATCTCCTTGATTCCTCTTAGTTTCATCATGTTCCATAACATTGCCCTTGGTGAAGATCTGCTTCACTCAAGTATTTTCATTCTTCTTTTACAAATTTCTATTCCCCAAAATGGCCTAAGGTCCCCTACCTTAGCGCTTTCTGGTCACCTCCATATTAATTACTAACTATATTATTTAACTCCCTACATCATTTCCCCTTCCCTTACTAAAAGCACTATATAACTCCCCTATATATATATATATATATATATATATTCCCATCCCTTGGCATTATAGCCATATTTATCAAAGTCTTGGAAATGCTGAGTTCATCCGGAACCCAGCATTAGCCTTCTGTGTCCTGGGATTAGCCTAACATTTGGTTAGGCTAATAACCTTCCTCATTCACCCCTTTACCCCTCAAAACCTTCTATCTTTCCCCTCCGCAATCATTTCTCAAACATTAATGTTTAAAAGTTTTATTAAATATTATTTAAAGCATTTACCCCGCCCGAACCTTATATAAAGAACCCAAAAACCCACTTTCCTAAGTTCAAACCCCCCGCCGCATCGCATTTTTCATTAAATATTTGGGTGGGCCCCGTCCTTTAACCACCCGCCAAATAACCATCCCGACAGCCCTCCGATCTTCCCCCTCCCCATCCGACGGCTCTCGCCGATTTCGGAGCGCCCCCTGCTTCTAGACGTTAGCCTCCGATATTGCAGTGGTTTTCACCCCGTACAAGACGACTTGTGTCTGCTTTCTATTGCGTCAGAGCCGCTCTGACAGAAACCGCCCCCGTACCAAAGGTGGTCCGACGAAAACCATAAACCGCCTATTTCCCCCCTGATGACTACGCCAGGACCTCGCCACATCATCTGCACACGTCGTCCTCCTACCGAGTCACCCTTGCCACATCACTGCCACCATGTCCCTTCCACGTCATCCATTGTACATGCTGACATCATCTCGCTGACGTCATCATGCTGACGTCATCCGCCGTACCAAGTCTTGCCCGCTTACGTCATGTTGACGTCATCATCAGGTTTTGGAGCGAAAGGCGAAAATTGTGCTTAGGAAGCCCGGATTCAGTTTCTGAGGCAGTTTTTCATTAGCCATGGAAAACCCCTCATCGCACAGCCCCCAGCAAGCCTAAAAGGTGACGAATGACCCGTTTTTCTCTGCGAAGCATGCAGAAATGATTAGAGGACAGTTCTAAAAGAAACAAAGGGCCGAACAACGGCCATTAATTTGTGATTTGACCCACAGCGAAAGGAGAGACACAACCCAATTCATTTGTCAAAGAGTATCAGAGGAGAGATGAAGTAGCAAAGTGTACCAGTTAAATTGTTTAATGGAAACCTTCAGTTCCCAAAGCAGGTTACATTGAATGGCAGCCAGCAAAGTCAAATCAATTTGTGCAAACCCATCCCAGCTCTCAAATCACAGTTAAAGCATTTAAAGCCACCGAACTACAATGGAGAAGAAGCCCATGCACAGTTATTACAAAAACACTGCACCAAGCCACCGAGGACAAAAAATTTACTTAGTTTTGATACAGTTGCCCTCAGCGCAGCTCAAGATATTTTCTTACATTTATTTTTGGATAAGATTAGGTTAAAAGTAATCATTTCTCAGACTTGTTTAGGTCATGTTGTAATAAAGGCAATTAGGAGAGTTTTCCCTATATATACCACCCTCTGTATTGTTTTAAGGGTTGGTCGATTGATAATTCTCACTAGAGACTCGCACTGTATACCTGAGACTGTTTCTGTAATCAAAGATTGTTGAAAGCCTGGAGAAGACACTGTCTGATGTGTTGTTAATGATTTCTAGAGACTGAAAGATGGAATTCATGCGCTGCAGCATGAAACAATAAGTGCATCTTACCTCTGTTTATTGTTTACCACTATCTAAATAGCAGAAAGAAAGATTAGCCTAGAACTTGTTTAAATACACTCTATGCTCAATTTCTGTTGTTTCTTTATGTTTTCATCTGAATGAATTGGTAATGAATATGAATTCCTTCTGGCTCATATTTACCCTAATTCACCTATGTTTGCCATTTATCTAGGGATTCTTTATTGCCCCTAGGTAGGGCTCCGTTGTTTCCCTCTATTAAGCTGATTGAGAGATTCTTAACTGCCTCTCATTACTTAGCATTCACTCCATCCTTTAAACCTGAAACATTGTTTCATGCGCAGTTACCTTGCTCCATACCTCTCTTGTGACCAAGAAAACGCACCAGCAGTCCTACTCTTTGACTCCATGCCCAATGGTTTGAAATTTTCACACTATACCTGCCTCTTTACCTGAAAACATCAATCTTCCCACCAAAATCAAAACAAAAACTCTCGAATTCAATAGCTAGCCTAAAATCCTTTCAAATAAAGCTAAATCATAAAGAGAGAGCCCTCTCTGATTGCAGGTGGGCTAGAACCTGTAGTCCAAAGTTGGTCTGTGGTTACCTCGGCCGTATCCCTTTATTACAACCTGAGGGACAACCTGAGTGATAACATAATGGCGACTCCGCTGGGGAACCTCCTCAGTTAATTTTACGAAGAAGGTTGTAAAAATCCACTGGAAAAGTTGATTTTCTAATTGTTGTATATCCCTTAAAGCTACAGATGAAGCCTGAATGTCAGCCAGGAAGCCTTTGAAACTGTTCTTGTTCTACATTTACAGGAGTAGATAAAAGCTGCTTCAGTCAATCTTCATGCTAGTTTTAAACTATACACAGCTATTCCAAAATCTGATCAGTCCCTTGTTAATTATAAAAACATTCCCAGAAAAACACCAAAACAGTTCGGAAGCTGGCTCCCAAGAAGAATCCACGATATACAAGGTCAAATCCAGATCCAGACCCACCAGCTGCTTTTGAAAATCCGAACTTAATCCCAAAGATCCTCAGGAAGCAAGAGCAAAGACAAGATTTTGCTGATTTGAGTCCAGAAGCAACTCTCCCAAGTAGTGTTCCAATTCCTGTCAAATTTTTATTCCGTTCAACTCCTACTTCCCCCCTTTCATCATCCACATCTCAAAGCACTCCTTCCACACCTCCATTCACTGCACATACTATAACTACCGCTACTGCCGTTCCAGTTACCCCTGTTATCCCTGTTGTCCCAGTTGTTCCACTTATCCCAGCAAATATGGCTAATAGATATGCACCCCTACAATTGCCTGCTAATCCTGGGGCCTTACCTCAGGAGTATCAATCCAAAATTACCTATTTTGACAGTACCGGTCCTTTCACAGCCCTTCAGCATACCAAAAAGATGCAAGACTATTTTGAAAACTACGAGATAGACGATGATAGCGTGAGAATGAGAATTTTTGTTCAAAGTTTAACTGGTGATGTAAGAACTTGGTTTAGATCACTTGTTGCAAACTCCATAACCACCCCAGATGAGCTCTACCAATCCTTTACCAACAGATGGGAGAAAAAGAAAGACCCCTTGCACATACTAGCTGAATATGATACAATTAAAAGAGGTCCTCAGGAGACTGTTTTGGAGTACTGTGCAAGATTCAATAATGTCTATAATGCAATACCACAGAACTTAAGACCCCCACCTGACCTTGCCTTGTATAAATTCCCTGATGGATTCGACCCAGACATGGCATACCAGTTAAAAGAAAGAGCTCCTCAGACCCTTGCAGACATGAAAAATGTTGTTGTTAGCGTAGAGGCCAACCTAATTTCCAAAAGGAACAGAGCTAGAATGGAAAGAAGAACCACCTTTAAGGAAGAACCCTCAGCCTTTGATCAAAAGCTTGATGCTATTATCAATGGCCTGCAAAGGCTGGGAGAAAGAGTAGAAAGCGTTGAGAGAAGATCATCATGGGAAGGACAATAGTCCAATACCATAAGGAACCCAAATTTTAGGAAAACGCAGAACACAAATGCTGGTAGGTCTAGCCCAGACCATGACATAAGACCTCCTTTTCAAGATAACTATGTTGAAGGATCTACTTCTAGTGAACCCTTAGAAGATACTCATATGAACCTGATGGATCTAAAGGGTGAACAACAAACTTTTCTGAGCCAAGAAGACCAAGATGACCATAACTATAATCAGTTTCACACTAAGTCTGGTGAGTCTTTTGATTTTAAACAAGGTTATGATACTGTTGTGTATGAAGTACACAAACAATATAAGCTGAGAACTAGGACCATTGACATTTCTGAACCTAGCAAAACAAAGGATGGCAAACAGCCCAACAAGATTAAGAGCAAGGCTGTCATAACAGAACCAGCTGATACAACTGCCCCAAACCCGCATCAAGTGACTGTAGAAGACATTACAGAAGTGCAGCCTTCTATAGATCATCTTTTTCCACCTTCTTCCTATGAGCAAAACTCGAACAACGTTCCAAAAAACTCTCCCGAAGTCGAAAAACCGCAGGCGATCACTTCCCATAACACTGATAAACAAGAGAAAATACCAGATAATTCAAATGAAACAGAAAAAACTGCCATTATCAACACCAAGACTCCATTGGAAAAGCCATTTAATTTAGAGGCAGAAATAGCTAAGTTGAAGATATCCATCCCCCTCTCAGAACTTGCCAAGCACGATGTATATAGGCAACAAATTCAAAGATCACTTCAAATACCAGAGAATAAGGATGATGTAAATGTTCTGGATGATACTCCTGAACTACTGTTTGGCCCAGAAGTTAATGGAAAATCAACATATGGACCTATTCCACCCTTTTATGTCAGTTTGCATATACATGACAAAGTTTTGCACAACGCTATGTTTGATTCAGGAGCATCACATAATCTGATGCCCAAGACAGTTATGGAAAAGCTGAACCTTGATATTACCAGACCCTACAAAGATCTGTTTTCCTTTGACTCAAGCCAGGTCAAGTGTTTAGGCCTCATCAAAGATTTGTGTGTATCCCTAGTCCAATATCCCAACAAGACCATCCTCATGGATGTGGTGGTGGCTGACATCCCACCAAAATATGGTATGCTCCTATCAAGATCATGGGGAGCAAAGCTCCAAGGATCCCTTCAGCTATACCTCTCATATGCTATGATTTCAGTCTTTGGGCAACCAAAGAGACTATACAGAGAAACACTCATGAAATATGTGGTAAGTAGTGAGAGCAAGTCTGAAAATTTTCCCATTTACTCAATCCATTCTGATATGGATTCTTTTATTTTGTTTAATGATGATACAAATTCTCCAATTGATGATGAGCCTTTCGCTCTAGAAAAACGAGCGCAAATAAATGAAGAATCGGTTGCACATACCCATGAGACTGTCACAACAATTAATGCAACCAGCATGCTATAATAAGCTCCCCAAACAGAAATTTCAAGTCTGCCCAATCCTAACATAGCTGAAACTCTTAGTGCTAACCACAGCCAAGAAATCACATGGTATTTATAGTTTGATGGCTCTGTCAACAAGTTAGGAGCAGGGGCAGGTGTATGGATTCACAATACACATAACAATCATGCAGAAGGTCATGCCTATAGACTGAATTTGAAATGCACAAACAATATGGTAGAGTATGAGGCTCTGCCTTTAGGCCTTAAACTGCTCAAAGCTTTAGGAGCTGCAAAAGTGTCTATTTTAGGTGACTCTGATTTAATCATACAACATATGAAAGGTAATTTTGTAACCAATGACAATAGAATGAGAGCCTATAGGATTGCCGCCACCAATATTTTCAATGCATTCACTGAATTCAGCCTGGCCAAGATTTCAAGAGAGCATAATATTCATGCACACAGCCTAGCCACCTTTGCTAGTACATGCAAGCTTCCTTTTGACCCAAACCATCACTTCACAGCTGAAATAAAACATAGGCCCGCTGTCCCAAACAACGTTAAAGATTGGCAAGTGTTCGAGAATGATGTCCAGATTAATAATTTCGTTACCCTTGAGCATGAGTTTTCAAATATTAACATTGACATGGATGTTATGACAGATGACCAACAACAAATGACTGAAAACCAGAAGACTGTAATAGCTGCAACAGCCAAACAAATCTTAAACCTGACCATTTTTGACAAAGCAAACATACAACAGTTGAAACAAATGCACTTGGAAGAAATTGCCAAGACAGAGGCTGAGATTATTGACTTAAAAGACAATTTTCTGCCTGCTGGCCTAACCCCATTAGAAGACATGTTTGACGCTAATGATGTTCCCAGAAAGCCAAAATTACAACCGTTGAACCTACTATAGAAGAACACAACATTGGGATAGTAGAGAAGCCAAAAATGATCAAACTATCCAAAAATTTGCCACGTGATCAAAAGCCAAAATATATTGATTTATTTAAAGAGTTCCAAGATGTATTTGCTTGGAGTTATGAGGATTTGAAATCCTATGACACCTCGGTGATCCAACACACAATTCCCTTAAAACCAAACCAGAAACCCTTCAAACAGAAACTTAGAAGAATTAACCCTATGCTTCTTCCCATGATTGAGAAGGAAGTGAAGAGGATGTTTGAAGCAGGCATAATATCACCCATCAGATTTTCAGAATGGGTATCCAACCTTGTTCCCACAAGAAAGAAGACAGGTGAGATTTTGTGTAGATCTGAGAAATTTAAACCAAGTCTCCCTAAAAGACCACTATCCTTTGCCCAAAATGGACCACATCCTACAAAGAGTAGTGGGGTCATCTAGAATCTCTTTGTTGGATGGCTTTTCGGGTTTCAACCAAATACTTGTTCACCTGGATGACCAAGACAAAACAGCCTTTACCACACTGTGGGGAACATTTAAGTATGTTAAGATGTCATTCGGACTTAAAAACGCTGGTGCAACCTTTCAACGACCAATGGATATTGCGTTTGCTAAAGAAATACATGACTTCCTAGTTGTCTATCTTGATGATCTTACCCCATTTTCCAAATCTGACAAAGAGCACCTCAAGCACCTTAGGCAAATATTCATGACATGCAGGAAATATGGCATTTCCTTGAACCCCAAGAAGTCTCTCTTTGGCCTTGAAGAGGGCAAATTACTTGGCCACATCATATCAAAAGATGGGATTAGAATTGATCCTGAAAGAATCGAAGCCATCCTCCAAATCCCATATCCAAGAAACATAAAAGAGCTGCAAGCATTCCTTGGAAAGATCAATTTCCTAAGAAGATTTATTCCAAGTCTAGCTGAACTGATACGACTGTTAAGCAACATGTTAAAAAAGGATGCCAAGGTAAAATGGTCTCTTGAAACCAAGCAAGCATTTGAGAGCATCAAAACGGCCTTAACCCAAACCACTATCCTCACCAACCCACAATTTGACAAAGACTTTATCATATTTTCGTTTGCATCTGATCATACTATAATTGTTGTCCTTTTGCAAAAGGATGAACAGGGAGCTGAAAAGCCGATTGCATTTTTCAGCCGAGCCTTAAGAGACGCCCCTTTGAAGTACCCAATCATGGAAAAGCAAACCTATGCACTCGTTAAGGCCATCAAGGATTTCATAGTATACATTTTATATTCACATGTGATTGCCTATGTCCCACACGTTGCTGTAAAAGACATACTAACCCAAGAGGGATTAGAAGGCAAAAGAGGCAAGTGGATAGCAAACATCCTTGAGTATGACATAGAAATAAAACCAACCAAGCTAATAAAGGGACAAGGTTTAGCCAAACTGATGTCCGAAACGAACTTTCAAGCCCTAGACATTAACTAGCTGGACAATGAACCGGAGCTGGCGACTCCACAGATCAATGAAATCTTTTTACAATCCCCATGGTACGCTGATATATGCTTTGTATTGTTAAACCTGTGTGCTCCCCCAGGATTGTCCAGGACCAAGAAAAGATTCTTGAAAATGAAGGCTTTAAAGTTTTGTGTAATAGATGGTGCATTATTTTGGAGAAATCATGAAGGTATATTTCTTAATTGTTTAACCATGAATGAAACTAACAATGTCATGAAAGAATTCCATGCAGGTGACTGTGGAGGACATCTATATTGGAAGTCCACTGCTGATAAAATCTTAAGGGCCGGTTTCTATTGGCCCTCTCTTTTTGCAGATGTAAAGAAATTTGCCATGTCATGTCACAAGTGCCAAATCTTTGAGGGCAAGAGAAAGCTGTTACCTTTTCCCCTGAAACCCATCTCAACCGAAAAACCTTTTCAACAATGGGGTCTTGACTTCATTGGAGAAATCCATCCCTCTTCCTCAGGCCAGCACAAATGGATCCTAACAACCACCGACTATTTCACTAAGTGGGTTGAAGCCATTCCCTGTAGGCAAGCCAATGACACCATCATTATCCAATTCCTTGAGTGCAATATCCTTTCTAGATTTGGTTGCCCTGAGAAAATCATCACTGACAATGCTGCTGTCTTTAAGTCCAAAAAGATGATCAATTTCTGCCACCAATTTCATATTACCTTGGGCCACTCTATAGCTTATTACCCTCAAGGTAATGGCTTGGCCGAATCATCTAACAAAAGCCTCATCAACATCATAAAGAAAGTGCTAGAAGAGAACAAGAAGAACTGGCACAAAAAGCTGGTAAATGCCCTATGGGCAGACAGACTTTCAACTAAGAGATCCATTGGGATGAGCCCTTATGAGCTAGTATATGGCATGGAGGCTAGATTTCCTTCATCCCTGGGCATTCCTACTATCAAGCTGTTACAGGAGATTCAGGCTGAACCAAATGACATTCAAAGAAGAATTAATCAGACCATTCATCTTCAGCAAACCAGAGAACAAGTTTATGATAGAGCTCAAACTCTGCAAGAAAATCTCAAAAAGATGTTTGACAAGAGAGTTAAGGCTGAGGATTTCTACATGGGTGACAAAGTTCTAAGGTGGGACTCAAGAAGAGAAGACAAGGGCAAACATGCCAAGTTTTATTTTTTATGGAAAGGACCATTCGTTATTTCTGCTGTTCAGGGAAATAACACATATTTTCTCAAATCTATAGACGACAATATTGCTGAAGAAGGCCCTGTCAATGGCCGTATGCTGAAACATTACCATGATCCCGTTTAGGGGATACAGTGCAGCTTTTTGTGTATATCTTTTGTATAGTGATATTTGTATATATCAGCACTTTGTTTTCATTTTTATATCAGCAAACCAATTGTCAAGGGAGCAGCAGTAAATTTTGGGAGGACAGCCAATACAAGTGTTCCAGTTTCAAAAAGCTCTGTCCCTGCACTGATCTCAACAAAATAGCAAGATAAGCACTGTCGAATCACAAGCAATTCATGGTAAAAGCAAACTGTTCGTAGTTTTCAGCCAGAGGGATCAAAGCAGAGCAGTATTTTCGGTTTATATCAGCACCCTTGGTCAAAGCAAAAGTAAAGCAAACACACCAGTTTTGATCCATGTTTGAGAATGTTTCAAAAGGTACAATGCTCAAGCAACATTCTACATAATAGCAAGCACGCAGAAGAAAGCAGGCAGTGCTATGCATTTCACAATAGTTCAGTTGAGGAGGATGTTGTTCATATTACAAAGCTTCAATTATCTAACAGCCAGCACAAAGAAGTTCCTTCAATCCACAGCAGCCATAGAAGATCAAGGCATTCTGACCTGCTGTTCTTGGCTTTTCACAAGGAAAAACCATCCCAAGTGGAGCCATTGTTAGCCTCCTGTTGCAACAGGTGTTCATTTTTCATGATTGACATTTTTACATGCCAAATATGTCATACTTTGCAGGTTGCAGCGTTCCGTATTTCCACAAGATGCCATGAAAGTATGTTAGTCTAAGTGCCACTACTGCATTCCATTTTTGAAGATTTCTTTCAGTTAAGGGAAGGCCAAACAGTTTAATCTTGGCCTCCCTAGGTTTTAATTTCCTGTTTTAGAATATAGAGAATGATATCTATCCAAACAGTTTAATCTTGGCAGATTTGTAGATAGGTAGAGAATCAAAGGAGCCCAACTGCTTAATCTGGGCCCTTGGCAGAAATAAGTGTAGACTTAGATAGGAGAACAGAGAAAAGAAAAATTGTTAAAGCTGGGTCTGCAAGTCTAAGTGCACCCAAACCAAAAAGAAGAAAAAATGTTAGGAAAAGTAGACTGGGTAGGTAGTTTTTGAGGTTGCAGAATGATGATTCATGATCAATTATGTGTTTTAAAGTGGTATACCTTTTCAGATCACAGTCATGATGCAGTTTTTCACATGGAGGAACTCAAGCCAGACATTACTAAATCCCCTTCTTCTTTCCCCAAATCACTTACTAACTCCCCTAAAGAGGTCAAGATCTCCTTGATTCCTCTTAGTTTCATCATGTTCCATAACATTGCCCTTGGTGAAGATCTGCTTCACTCAAGTATTTTCATTCTTCTTTTACAAAGTTCTATTCCCCAAAATGGCCTAAGGTCCCCTACCTTAGCGCTTTCTGGTCACCTCCATATTAATTACTAACTATATTATTTAACTCCCTACATCATTTCCCCTTCCCTTACTAAAAGCACTATATAACTCCCCTATATATATATTCCCATCCCTTGGCATTATAGCCATATTTATCAAAGTCTTGGAAATGCTGAGTTCATCCGGAACCCAGCATTAGCCTTCCGTGTCCTAGGATTAGCCTAACATTTGGTTAGGCTAATAACCTTCCTCATTCACCCCTTTACCCCTCAAAACCTTCTATCTTTCCCCTCCGCAATCATTTCTCAAAAATTAATGTTTAAAAGTTTTATTAAACATTATTTAAAGCATTTACCCCGCCCGAACCTTATATAAAGAACCCCAAACCCACTTTCCTAAGTTCAAACCCCCCCCGTTGCATCGCATTTTTCATTAAATATTTGGGCGAGCCCCGTCCTTTAACCACCCGCCAGATAACCGTCCTGACAGCCCTCAGATCTACCCCCTCCCCATCTGACGGCTCTCGCCGATTTTGGAGCGCCCCCTGCTTTTGGACGTTAGCCTCTGATATTGCAGTGGTTTTCTCCCCGTACAGGAGGACGCGTGTCCGCTTTCTATTGCGTCGGAGCCGCTCTGACAGAAACCGCCCCCGTACCAAAGGCGGTCCGACGAAAACCATAAACCGCCTATTCCCCCCCTGACGACTACGCCAGGACCTCGCCACATCATCTGCACACGTCGTCCTCATGCCGAGTCACCCTTGCCTCGTCACTGCCACCATGTCCCTGCCACGTCATCCACCGTACATGCTGACATCATCTCACTGACATCATCATGCTGACGTCATCATGCTGACGTCATCCGTCGTACCAGGTCCCGCCTGCTTACGTCATGCTGACGTCATCATCAGTTTTTGGAGCGAAAGGCGAAAATCGTGCTTAGGAAGCCCGGATTCAGTTTCTGAGGTAGTTTTTCATGCGCAATTAGCGCCTAGTGCTAATCGCGCATGGCTATGGGAAATGAGCCGAAGTGGAAAACCCCTCATCGCGCAGCCCCCAGCAAGCCCAAAAGGTGTCGAATGACCCGTTTTTCTTTGCGAAGCATGCAGAAAGGATCAGAAGACAGTTCTAAAAGAAACAGAGGGCCGAACAGCGGCCATTAATTTGTGATTTGACCCACAGCGAAAGGAGAGACGCAACCCAATTCATTTGTCAAAGAGTATCAGAGGAGAGATGAAGCAGCAAAGTGTACCAGTTAAATTGTTTAATGGAAACCTTCAGTTCCCAAAGCAGGTTACATTGAATGGAAGCCAGCAAAGTCAAATCAATTTGTGCAAACCCATCCCAGCTCTCAAATCACAGCTAAAGCATTTAAAGCCACTGAACTACAATGGAGCAGAAGCCCATGCACAGTTATTACAGAAACACTACACCAAGCCACCGAGGACAACACATTTACTCAGTTTTGATACGACTGCCCTCAACACAGCTCAAGATATTTTCTTACGTTTATTTCTGGATAGGATTAGGTTAAAAGTAATCATTTCTCAGACCTGTTTTGGTCATGTTGTAATAAAGGCAATTAGGAGAGTTTTCCCTATATATACCACCCTCTGTACTGTTTTAAGGGTTGGTCGATTGATAATTCTCACTAGAGACTCGCACTGTATACCTGAGACTGTTTCTGTAATCAAAGATTGCTGAAAGCCTGGAGAAGACACTGTCTGATGTGTTGTTAATGATTTCTAGAGACTGAAAGATGGAATTCTTGCGCTGCAGCATGAAACAATAAGTGCATCTTACCTCTCTTTATTGTTTACCACTATCTAAATAACAGAAAGAAAGATTAGCCTAAAACTTGTTTAAATACACTCTATGCTCAATTTCTGCTGTTTCTTTATGTTTTCATCTGAATGAATTGGTAATGAATATGAATTCCTTCTGGCTCATATTTACCCTAATTCACCTGTGTTTGCCAATTATCTAGGGATTCTTTAC
This sequence comes from Pinus tabuliformis, assembly GCA_031772625.1. Taxonomy (NCBI): domain Eukaryota; kingdom Viridiplantae; phylum Streptophyta; class Pinopsida; order Pinales; family Pinaceae; genus Pinus; species Pinus tabuliformis. The sequence continues at coordinate 126,952,715 of CM062807.1, forward strand.
TGCCCCTAGGTAGGGCTCCGTTGTTTCCCTCTGTTAAGCTGATTGAGAGATTCTTAACTGCCTCTCATTACTTAGCATTCACTCCATCCTTAAACCTGAAACATTGTTTCATGCGGTTACCTTGCTCCATACCTCTCTTGTGACCAAGAAAATGCACCAGCAGTCCTACTCTTTGACTCCATGCCCAATGGTTTGAAATTTTCACACTACTATACCTGCCTCTTTACCTAAAAAACATCAATCTTCCCACCAAAATCAAAACAAAAACTCTCGAGTTCAATAGCTAGCCTAAAATCCTTTCAAAGAAAGCTAAATCATAAAGAGAGAGCCATCTCTGATTGCAGGTGGGCTAGAACCTGTAGTCCAAAATTGGTCTGTGGTTACCTCGGCCGTATCCCTTTATTACAACCTGAGGGACAACCTGAGTGATAACACGATCCCACCGTTAATAACTAGAATTATCTCTCTATGTTGACTAGCACTAAGAAGAAAATGAACATCGCTAGGATTAGAACTAACTCTCATGAGCTTCGGAGTGAGATCGGGTGGTGGTCTACTCCCAGGACTCCCTAGGATGATAGAATTTGTCAGCTTTGTGATACCAGGAAGGTGGAACATGAAAGGAACTTCCATTTAGATTGCTTGACTCTTGCCCACATCCGCTTTCAATTCGCTATCATCAACCACACCTCCAATCTTCTTGACTTATTATGCCAACCCAACTCTAGCAATCTTGTAATGCTTCTTTCCCTACTCCTTGATCATAGAAACAAGATTTTGAAGAATGATACTTCGGCCCTCCTTTATTGAGGTCCAATAGAACACATTGGTCTTAGTGGATGTTAATCATCATCATCATCATCAATATTTTTAATTTGGCTGTGTTAATAACTTTTAAAAGGGTTTTTTTAGATTTTGTATTATTTATGAAACAATTTAATATATATATATATATATATATATATATATATATATATATATATATAGATATAGATAGATATAGATTAGAATGTCTATCCTTAGATTTTATATAGGATTTAGAAAAAAAACAACAACAGTATAATATAAATATTAAATTTAGATTTTTTTTTTAAAGCTTAGTAGGACTCTCCGATTTTCCCTGTTTACATGTCCATTATTCACCTTGCTACGGGGGAGGGTAACACAAGATTCAAACCCAAGGTTCGGTGAGACTTCATTCCACGGTCATCACCACTTGAGCTACCCTAGGCGGACAAATTTAAAAATTAATTATGAAATTACAATCAAATTAGAAATGTTTATAATTCTATATTCTAATAAAAACAAAAAAAAGAGATTTTGTAGTGTTTATAAAATAATTTAATTTAAAATATATATTTGGAATTCTATCATTACATTATAGTTTCTTAAAAATCCACTAATAAAAAAACAAATAAACAAATTTATAATTATATTAAAATAAAAAAATTATATTTTATAAATAAAATAAATAATAATAATAATAATAATATAATTTTAAAACGATAGTGAAACATAATATTAAATTAATATATAAAATGTTTTGGTTTTAAAATAAAAAGGTGCATTTTAAACGATTTCATTTTTTAAATTTATAAAGGTATATAAATTGTAATTTGGACTTGATGGATGCTTTAAATTTGCTTTTGTTAGACTAAAAAATAGTTTCTCCCGAAAAGGCTAACCATTCAAGATTAAAAGACATTTGACACCTGAGTGAAAACCACCCCTTAGGAACTAGATAAAGAGCTAACTTTATTACCAACTGATAATTCCACACTAAATAAACCTACATTGTAATATCTATGAACTTAAATACATGTTCCGACCATGCTTGAAATGCCAATACCAACGAAGACCTGGATAAGATGAATCATACGTGTCAGCTACAATTTAAACGACTTCAATTGAGGCTCTCCATCTTCCCCTTCCGCCCGGAATCGATGGCCGAAACGATTTCAATTGAAGTCTCTCCATCTTCATCTTCCTCTTCCACCCGTAATCCATGGCGCCCGCTAAAAGGAAAGCAAACTACTACTCCATCGCCAGCGATGAGCTCTCTCAGCCTCTGCCAAAAATAAAAGATGGGAAGAGGAAGAAAATCCGGCGCAGCAACCAGTAGCTCTGCTCAAGTCCCTACCAAAAAGGTGAAGACAACCCGCAGCGAGAGCGATGAAAGGTCCGAAAAGGGGCCTGCACTTTCGGATTTCATCCCGGGATCGAGCAGAGACAACAATGGCGGGCTGACCATGGATTCGTTATCGCCAAGTCAATCGCAAGATTTGCAAAACCTGACCAGAAGGCTGAGATTCAACCGAAGTGAGCAAACCATTCAATGGCTATTGAGCTTGGCCACCAATGAATTTTTACGTGTTAGCTGGTTCGGGTTCGGGTATAATGGCGCAGACACTATAAATTGGTTATTGCAGCAGGCAAAGCCCGCCATTCCCAACAAAATTATTAGACAGGATACACAGGCTTATAATCATACCCTTGCATCTCCCGCTAACGTTACAGGATACCCTGGCACACATTCATCACCTGTAGCCCCTCCATTCCCTGCTCTGCAATTTTCACAGTACCCACAACCCGTCTCACCAATTGGTACTAGTTTACACCAACGGTTGGTCTAGGAGAGGCACTCCTAGACCCCAAAGTGGAACTAAGGGTAGAAATTGCTACATTGAATCGTTCAAACCCTTATAGTCCCACACCCGTTGGAAACACCCAGGGCCTGTGACAGCGCGTCGTTCAGCTCTGCCAATTCCTAATCCTTATTTCAATGGATTATCTGGTGACCAATCCCAATTGATGGGACTAGACCAATTGCAGTGGAAGGGCATTTCGAGTAACTAGTATGCATAAATGGGGCACCAACGAAAATGCAGAATTTCCACAACCTCAATCCAAAATTTTCACTTGGCAGGGAAATTCTCAACAA